>CM022303.1:696909271-697509271 GCA_011799875.1 Thinopyrum elongatum
AAAATCGCGCTACGAGGTTAACTAGGCGAGCTACCGAGTGTTCATTAAACTTGCGAGCTACGAGCTTTTGGTCCAGCCCTAGCGGCAATCCACCTCCTGTGCCGGCGCTCCAGCAATGCATCCTCGTCTGACTTGTCTAGTTGCCGCCGCATGCTGCCTCTCTCCGTCTGCCCTCCAGCGAGAAACCAAAGACTGGCTCCGACGCGGTGCGGGTGTCGCCTGTTGCGGCCGGACACGCGTGGGGGCATGACGGACGTTGTGAGGGACAGGGCCAAGCGGCGAGCGGCATCGGGGCGGTCAGGGCTTTGCGAGGAGGGAGGCGCGAGAAGATGTGAGGTAAGGGCCTCTGGCACACGCTGGGGAGCTAATCAATAAAGGCAATTGGCATGTCGAGCGGCGTCTCGTGCGAAATGCCACGGTACGGTCGCGGAATTCAATGCAAGCGCCTGCATGCACTGGCCGGCGTGGCATGCGAATCGGGCGAAAAGAAAATTATGCATGTGTCGTCCCGTCACGGTGGGCCCCACATCGGTCGGAATGGTCAAACACATCTCCTCGTCGGTGAGGTTGACATGGCCATGCGGTGGGTCCCAAATGCAAGGAAACGACCCAAAGGAGATGGCAATGTGACAGCAACTCGGCGGGGGCATGCAGCTAATTTCTTCGCAAGCGGTAGTGACACATATCGAAATAGGAAGTTTGAGTGGCAGGACTCGAATATCCAAGTTCAGTAGTGCCGGACCGATTTTCCCTAGGATAACCCCCCCCCCCCCCTCTCTATCTAGGCGTCATCTAGGTCCTTTCAGGTCCGTTATCATTCATAAAATGGTGAGAATGCCAAAAAGGGAGAAGAATAGTTGTAGATAGACATATGTGTGTTGCTTGTAGCGCGGGGGGGGGGGGGGGGGGGGGTGCGGGGTTACATCACACAATAGTGCTGAAAAATTCATTTTTTTAATAGTAGTAGGTAATCAAAATACTTTTTTTCAAAATTTGGGCGGGCCATTCCTTGTGATGCCCTTTTCAGAATTCATAAAATGAGATAATACAATTTTTAATTTATGTTTAGTATGTAATTCCAAAATTCTGTAATCATATTTTAGAAAAAAATGTACTGTAAATACTTTTGGAATATATACCATCGTTTTTAAATAGAAGAATTACTCGTGTAAGTTCGTTTCAAATAATGTTGATAATAAAACTAATTATCATAATATCTTCCACTTTCTATGTAAAATTTCATGTGTATCAAATTGGTAATCACACAACTCATTACCCCTACATGTATATAGAAAAGATAAAATTATCCGTTCATGTATAGGAAAAGAAATATTCACACAGCTTATTAATATTGCTTCATATTATTCATCAAACATGGAAAATACGAAAAATATTAAAATTCATAAAGCAAAAGAGGAAGAGAAAACCAAAAAAAAGAAAAAAAACAGAAATTAGAGTAGAAAATTAAATAAAAGACAAAGAGGCTTAGTGGGCTAGCCCATTAGAAATTCTGCAAAGCGACCCTTCCTCAATCTGTGAGGCTGTGTCATGCTGGGCCGATCCCTATTTTCATTGAAGTCCTATCTATGGACACACAAAAATTGGTTTATTGAGGACGAAAAAGTTAGTCGTATATTATTGAGAGCAACTAATTAACGAGCGCTCCTTCGGGAGCCTCGCAAGGATCAGTGCCACTTGGCGCGCTCTCAGCCATTCGCCACGTGTCGCGCTCTGGGCGCTCTCTCCGGATTTTTTTTCCGCACGCGTTTTCGGCTTTTTAAACGGTTTTTTTCCGTTTTTTACGACGTTTTGGTTTTTCACCGGTCTTCCTTAGCTTTTCGATGAAAAATAAAAAAAAAATTGCGCAAAAAAACACATTTTTTTTCCTTTCGCGAGTCACGGTTTTGCTTTCGCGAGAATTACGTCCGTGCCTCTCTTTCGCGAGAGTCATGGTTTTTGCTTCTGCTAGAGGCACGGTTGTGCATTAGCGAGAGTCACGGCCGTGCCTCTCGGAACAGAAAAAAAACACATTTTTTTTTTTTTTCCTTTCGCGAGAGTCACGATTTTGCTTCCGCGAGAGGCATGGGTGTGCTTTTGCGAGAGTCATGGCCATGCGTCCTCGGAAACGAAAAAAAACGTGTTTTCTCTTCTTTTTTTTTCCTTCCGCGAGAGTGACGGTTTTTGTTCCGCGAGAGGCACGTTTGTGATTTCGTGAGAGGCACAGGCGTGCCTCTTTCGGAAAGGGAAAAACACCGTGCTCCCGGTTTGGTTTTTTCGTCCGGTTTTTTTCGTGAAAAAAAAGTTCGTCAAAACTTATCAACATCGATCTAATTTTGAAGATCTCGACGCGAGGAATCCAACGGTGAAAGCGGTTCGAGATTTGGACGCACGGTTTGAGAGATAAAACGTTTTGAATAAACGGATCTAACAAAAAAGGAAAACCCAGGTTGCGACAAGTGGCGCGCTGCATGTGCGCCACTTGTCGCAACCGGGGAGTTGAACTGATCTTGCAACGAGTACTCTGATTTCGTATATTATTACTGTATGTATTATTTTTGACAGGGGTTAATCGTATCTTCTCTGTTTGTCCTTTTCAAGTACTAGTAAGCGTGCACGTGCAACGCACGTTCCGACTAATATTACAAACTGCTGTGAGAATTAATACGTTTAGAGAAGATATTTTGATAGTACTAAAAAATTACAAATCGACTATAATTTAAATGAGTTTTAAGATATGCTACAGTTTAGCCCGTACATTATAGCGAAGACACAACAATTATCCTAGTTTTCTTAGATGCTTATGCAATTCTCGGCGTAGCAAAGCATACAAGGTGCAATGCATGTCTAGACTGTTATAATTATATTTGTAGATAATACTTTAGGTTGACACAGAAGAAATATTGTACATCATTGGAATGGAAGAAAATGAATTGCAAAGAACCCCAAGCATGATGGACTCGCCATACTGTCCCATATTTCAGGCATAAAAAATTAAAATGAACATTTCGAGAAACATTTTCTCCCCCTTTCATTACCGAGAAAACATTTTGAGAAAGATTCCTCTCTACCAATGATATTTTTTCTATACATAAACAACAAAAACGATCAAAGAAAAATACCAAATGTACATGGACAACAAATCATTCCATTTGTTACTTCCTTCAAAAGTTACATCATCGAGTAGTAATCAATGATGTTTGTTTCCAAGTTTTAGTTTGACAGTTTGATACAACATTTCCACTTGATTTACGACAATAATATACAGTTTAAAATGTGGACAATTGAATAAATGATGTACCTAATGAGAGAATCCAAGAGTAAACTTTAGCTCTAGTCTCGTTAGCTTCGCATATTCCTTTACAAGCATGTGATTACTGCTTCCTTTCCGAGTTCAGTCCATACCACAGAAATGAAATGGTTAGTTATTTGATGATAACAGCATAATCCATCTCTCGACGCATTATCTATTTTTATTAACCTGATGTTCTAAACATAACTTAAATGGAAGTTGTATCTTGGTATCGCCAATGAATAGATTCTGAGTTTCATGACAATCCTCTCAACGGTGAACCAAGAACCATACACCTATCAGCTACATGGGAGACCATGACAGAAGCCATGTGATGCACATTACCCCTTTGATCACAAGGATGTACACATTTCTACATAAATCGCTATATAGAAACAATGTGCACTACCATTTTTCAAATCGTTCAAGTACACTTCAGTAAGAAAATCATTTCCAGTTTAATGAAGTACATTTTGTACCGCATTACTTGGCCATTTGTACATATTTTTACCAGTCTAACCATTAGGATGACAAAATCCAGTTGTGCAAAAATAAGATCAGGTGAAGCAATGCATGAATATGGTTGTTGGAGCATACACATCATACAGTACTCCCTGCACCGGTCATCCAGTCGATACCTAGTATATGCTTAAAGTAGCCACTCTTGCAAAAATAGGACAAAAATAAGGTGATTGGTGAGTGCTTTGCTAGATTGTCAAAATTATGCATTGCAACAGAAAGTGAAACTGTAATGAGATGAAAATATTAATGGACTTAGATGAGATGACGAAAGTAAGATGCAAATGAAGAGTGAAATAAACAGAACCTTCTCTGTTGCCGCAACTGGTTCCTCTGTTCAGTAGTGCTTTTAGGGTCGTAACAACCCAGCAGAAACTCCCAGACTTCCCCTTTGCTATTTGGGTGGACACCCTGTTCGCATAACCAAAGTAAAGACAACGTCCAGGTTCAATTAATCTGAGCAGTCACAACATGTCCATAGAGGCAGTATATATGCCTCAAGGGATACTAACAAAAGCCAAGAAAATGGATAGTTGTTAAGAAGAAGAAAAAAATGCAAGGTTGAAAGGGTAGAAAACAGTGTGAAGGGATGCACCTCCAGGGAGTAAGAAGTGTCATTGATGAGAATACGTGGAGCAGCTATGTAGCAGAGTGTATTTACCACAATCAAGCAAGCTGATTCAGATTCTCCTACTGAATCTTGTATCAGCTGGAGAAAAACTGATGGACGGAGAATGTCAATATGCTATGTGCAAATTCCTACAAGTTTTATTTCTCATGATAATCATCTAGCGACTGTATATGTAACAGTGTCCACTTCCCCAGACCCTTTTTCAAAAAAAACTGTCAACTGTCCTGAATGTTATTTGTAGCAGTTTGACTGTAGGTGTTGTCACACATGATACGACATTTACCCGACCCGGGGTGAGATCGATACAATTATGTCCCTGAGCTAATTACGCTGCTTGTGGTAAAAAATAGATAGATATAGCTCACCCCACGCTGTACTCTCATGATCATTCCAACTCGTCTAGGCAACCCTCCTCGTTACAGAAGGTCCCATCTCCTTGGACTCAGCGTGCGCGAGGATGCCAAGGACAAGAAGGAAAATCAATAAACCAATTGATGACCAATACACGCCGGCCTTAATTCTCTCTCTCTCTCTAATCAGCCTTGGGGACTTTGAAATTTCATATGCATATATATACGGATTTATGCTTCTGTTGTAATTGGATCGCATAGATGTCCAGATGGGAACAATTCGTAATGCAGAAAACGAATAGGTGGGTTGAAGAAAGGACAAAAGCTCACGTGCGTGCCTTGGGCTTGAAGCGCGACTTGGGGGCGTCGGTGCAGTCGAGGCGGGTGGGGTAGATGGTCTCCTGATCGATCAGCATGTCCAGGTCGTTGTAGCAGCACGTCAAGAACATCATCTTGCTAGATCTTCCTTAATCCTCCTTAATTGACCAGATCGGGGACAGTTCGATCGATACAGCAACGACCGCCGGAGGATTGATTGCTTACGGCTGGCCGGACCGGATGAGGATTATCAAAGAACCCTTCTCCGAAGAGCCTGCTCGTGGCTGCGTACATCGGCGGCAACAACACGACCGAGGTCAGGCGGCGTCCCGGACGGCCCGACGGCGACGAACGGCGAGGCGGTCCAGGCGTCCCCGACGGCCCGACCGCGACGGACGGCCAGGCGGTCCAGGCGGCCACGGACGGCCGTCCAGGCGGCGTACCCGACGGCCCAGAGGACCAGGGCGGCGGCGGAGGAGAGGAGAAGTGGCGGGCAGCGAGCCACGGATGGCCGGCCAGGCGGCGTCCCCGACGGCCAAGAGGACCGGGGCGGTGGCGGAGGATAGGAGGAGCGGCGGGCGGAGAAGAGTAGCGGCGGCGGAGGGCGAGCGGAGCGGCGGCGGGAGGAGGGCGAGGAGCGAGCGAGGGGCGTGCGTGCGTTCGTAGCGGGCAGTGGTTTTTTTTTAACTGGTGGGCAGGGTCCCGAGTCGAGGATTAGTGGGCGGGGTAGGGTCGCGGTGTTGCTTCAGCGCTAATTGCAATTAGCGCTAAAGATAGGATGGTTTTAGGATGTAGGATTTGCTGTATGGACGGATAGGATGGATTTGGATCTCCGCACTTCGTGCTTTTATAGGGGTAGTAGATAGATAAGACAACTGGGCTGTTCTAACATAAATTCCTCCCTGGCGATCCCCATCTCGTAATTGCACAGCGCACAAGCGACCATGAAACCACTGAAGCCTCGATGCAACACGGTCAGACGTGTAGACGATATAACTGCATGCTACGAGATGTTTCAAATCAGAAGACCCAGTCCTGAAAACCGGATAGTGAATTATTTCATCCATCTGGACGTAGATAGTATCAGAAAGAAAGGCAGCGCTTTTACGCACACTGCGTGTTCAACTCGACGAGATGGACGGATTGCTCCGCCACACATGGTCCTGGAAGATTAGCTTGAATTATGGGGGAAGAGGAAATGCGACGAGAATGATGTGGTTTAAATCCGCGACTTGCTCTCGAGGTTGCGATGAATCTAAGTGTCCACTCAAGCCTTTTCTTTTTCTTTTCTAGCTGACTGACATTGCTGGATCTCTCCAGCACCAGCAGTTATATACACCAGCTAAACTAGTGCATATCATACCACGGTTTTACAGTTGTTCCCACCGCAATGCACTTTCGCATTAGGTTTAGTAGCTGAAAGCAGGTGCTATGGTCTACGGCACACATGATTCACTTGATAATGGAAGCAAGGTTCAGTGCAGATCCAAAAGTACGTAGGAGTACATTGTAGGTACTACAAGAGTTATCACACTTGTACTGCACAAGTCAAATATGTAGTGTGCAAGATCGATCGTAGTCGTAGTCAAACACATGTTGTGCACTGCCTGTATTCCTGTACCGCAAAGAATGACCGACGTCTGAACCTGATGGCAACAAACAAGCGTGCTATGCTCCCTGGCAGCAAATTCAGAGGCTTCACTTTCTCCACTTATTCACCTGATCTTATTGCTTGCTTCTGAACTAAGACAGATCCCGGTGACAGCTAGGAAGAAGGGAACAAGCTCGCAAACCGATCGGCCAAAACTCCAGCAAGATCACTTTCCGAAAGGGCCTTTCGCTAATTGTTAAGGTAAGGAGAAAGTAAGATCCATCCATCGTGGCCACCAGTCAGTCATGGAGGTGTGAGACCGGTGCCGGTGCTTCGCTGTCGCCGCCTATACGGCTCCATGTCAGCCCTGCGCCTCTTTCCGGTGTAAAGTCGCCACCTACCACTTGTTGTTCTGGAATAAGCACGCCCATCCATCTCATGATTCGTCTCTGAAAGGATCTCCTACCCAAAGGTCCAGCCTGTATCCACCCCCATTCTCTTCCTTGGTCCTCGTCTTCTTTTTCCATTTGGAAATTAGAGAGATGTCACCTCTTGCTTTATCTCTAGTACTCCTATTCCTACTTGGTCAGGTGGCTTATACGTACTTGTTGTAGAAAGAAAGAAAGATAGATAGAAAGAAAGAAACGTGTGGCACGGAAGATAATTGCTGCTTCAGAGCATTTTCAACAAATGAGACAGCGATGCTTCTAACAACGACTCGATATATTCCAGCTAGTCCAGTCAAATAAAAACCCGACATGAGGATAGTCACGGACAGCAAGCCAAGGATTATCTCTCAGAAATACTAAAATATCACGATGGGGAGGGCGGGGCTCCGGCATGTCGACTTCAATTGGGAGGCCTTAAATCTACCAAGGGCAAATCTTTCGGCATCGACTCTCCCTTTATGGAGGAGGAGGTAAAGAGCGCCATAAACGAACTCCCCCCACACAAAGCTCCGGGGCCTGATGGCTTTACCGGGGTCCGGGGAGTTCTTCAAGAGTTGCTGTGAGACTATCAAAGTCGATATCATGAGGGTCATCAATTGCTTCTCCAATCTTCAGACGGCTAACCTTCAATGGCTTAACTCCGCAAACATTGTGCTTCTGCCGAAGAAGGATGGGGCTGAGAGCATCATGGATTTTCGTCCCATCAGCTTGATCCACGCCATCGCAAAGATTATTGCCAAGATCTTGGCTACAAGGCTTGCCCCCCATATGAATGATGTAGTCTCGTGCGCGTAAAGTGCTTTCATCAAAACCAGGAGCATACATGACAACTTTATGTTCGTGCGGAACTATGCGAGATGGCTACAACGGCAAAAGAAGCCCTCCCTTCTGTTAAAGCTCGACAATAAAAAGGCATTTGACTCCGTGCGTTGGGACTACATATTTGATCTACTCCAAACGCGAGGGTTCCCACCGAGGTTTAGGGACTGGATAGCGGCGCTCCGATCCACATCCACGTCCAGAGTCCTTCTCAATGGTGTGCCTGGGTTTCCCATCAGACACGGCCGTAGTACGACAGGGAGATCCGCTTTCTTCGCTATTATTCGTCATCGCCGTTGACCCGCTCCAGAAAGTCTTCAGGCTGGCAACCGAACAGGGACTTTTTCACGACTTGGGAGGGGGAGGGGGGCAGTTCAGGACATCACTCTATGCGGACGAAGCGCCAATTTTGTGTCTCCCATCAAGGAAGATATTAGGGCGGTCTCTAGCATTCTACAGAGTTTCGGCGAGGTTACCGGCCTCGTCACCAACTTCCAAAAAACTCTTGTGGCGCCCATCTGGTGTGATGGTTTGGATCTCGATGATATCATGCAAAGCCTCTCTGTGGTCCGGGCCACTTTCCCTATGCGCTACCTTGGGCTTCCGCTATCGGTTAGGCGGCTATAGCGCATCCATTTTTAGTACCTCGAGGACCAAGTGGCCAGGAGGCTCCCTCCTTGGCAGGGGAGGCACTATACCGCGGCAAGGACCACGAAGTTGGTCCGATCGGTTCTCACCGCCATCGCCATATACCATATCACGGCGCTTTCCATTTTTGGTGGAGGTGTTTCTTGCCATTGACAAGATCCGTAGGGCATTTCTATGGGCGGGCTCCGACAAGGTCTCGGGTGGCAAATGCAAAAAAAATTGGACGTCGGTTTGCCGTCCCCTTGGGGGCCTTGGCATTCTACACCTTCAAAAGTTCGCCCGTGCGCTACGCCTTCGTTGGCCATGGCTTGAGTGGGAAGCACCGGAGAGGACATGGGTCGGCACTGGGAACCCTTGCGTTGAGAAAGACATGGGCTTGTTCCATGCTCTAACAAAAGTAACCATTGGAGACGGTAACAGGGTGAGCTTCTGGGACTCTTCTTGGGTTGATGGGCTAAGGCCGAAGCACATTGCGCCCCTCATCTTCGATATCTATAGAAGCAAGACGTGGTGTGTTAGGAAGGCGCATGGGTGAACAAGATCAATACCGCAAATGGGCTAACCGTGGAGCACATTCAACAATTCATTTCGCTGTGGACTAGGGTGTCACAACTCACAAGTGACCTTTCAGGAAGGGCAACACGACACCATCATTTGGAAGCTCACCACCTCGGGAAGATACTCCGCGGCATCGGCATACAAAGCGCAATTTGCTGGGACAACGACCATATGATACATGGTCACGAGCTGGAAAATTTGGGCGCCACCAAAGTGCAAGTTTTTTGCATGGTTGATACTGCAAAACAGGGTGTGGATGGCCAACCGTCTTGCCACTCGTGGTTGGCCCAACTGTGGTAACTGTCCCCTGTGCAACAGTGTTCCAGAGTCCGCGGCGCATCTATTATTCCAGTGTACATTCTCCATCTCTGTGTGTACCATGGTCAAAGATTGGTTTCAACTTCAAGGTTTTCACCCGGACGCGTGGCAAGGTTTTCAGTACGTCAAAGCTTGGTGGTTTGCAATTGTACACGACGGCCTTGGGCGGCGGAAGGACATGGCCTCTCTCACTATGCTCGTGACGTGGGAGTTATGGAATGAGCGTAACGCAAGAATTTTCAACAACAAGTCTGCTACGCCGACGATCGTCATGTCCAAGATCCGTTGTGAGATGAAAAATTGGGGAATTGCGGGTGCAACTCATTTGTGTAATATTATGCCGGGAGAGTAGACTCATGTGAGTTGTGTAACTACCTTCGGGCCCTCAAAATATTCTTGACTCTCTTGCTTAATTAATGAATGCGGCAAGCCTCTTGCCCTTTTAAAAAAAATGTCACAGAATTGCCGGCACCATCCACGAATAGTCAACAGTTTCAGGCATACTATTCAGTAAAATGAACATCACTGCACCGGCACTCGTATACCATTCATAAAAAGTTGGTCGTAAGTACACCGAAAAGGATACGCAGAAGTCGGAGCATGAGGCGTAACAGGTACAGTTCATATCTTCTGGCATGTCATCAACACATAAAACCGCCAGTTCAGCTCCATTGGAAGTATTTCTGCTAGTACTACAGATAATCTTAAATAGAGTTCCTGCTCAGGCATCGTGATCGACCCATCATCCCGATGTTACACGCACTCTCTATTGTTACGGTGTTCTTAACATCACCAATCATTCTGAAAGCCAAATTACGAACAATTTACACTACAGGAAATATTCTCCACATGGTAAAGACAGAGGAAACATTTGTGCCGTGCGCGGCATCCACGACAGGGATGCCACGGGTTTCCTTCTAGTAGATTGCGAGGTTTTGGCTTTTTCCGGACCCGGAGAGTTGTGAGTGATCATCGCTTTAGTTATTAGTACAAATATAAAGCTCGTGCAGAAAGCTAAGTATGTACATTGGGAGGGACCAGCCGGTTAAGTATATGGCTAATCATTCTGGCCGATGTCCCTACGCACCAAAACTCCTCCTCTTGTTCTTCTCCTTGACAGCTAGTAGACCAGCACAGCTCCAAAACCATGTGTTTCTCGCGTTTGGTCAGCTGTAGCTTTTCATCTTGTATTGGTACTGGAGGGAGTCATATTTTGATTGTTGTTTGGAGCACCAGGGCTGAGGAGATAACTCACGCTGAAACAAAAGGAAATCATGAAACTTAAACATGAAAGTGGATGAAACCTAAGTAGGTCCAAACATTGCTTTCTGGGAGAAATGCCGGCGCTAGAAAATATTATTGAAGTTTCATGATTCCAAACTACTACCTATTTCTAGTTCTTCGAGTGGACTGTACTTGAAACAAAAGAAAATCATGAAAGTTGTGAGAGACTGTTCCACTTGCTACAGCTACTCTCTTGCTCCAGGCAAGCCGTGAGCTTTGGCCTGGTTCCAACTTCCGACGCACATTTTTCTTTTCAAATTTCCTTGAGTGGATGAAACCTAAGTAGGTCCAAACATTGCTTTCTTGGAAAAATGCCGGCGCTAGAAAATTTTATTGAAGTTTCATGATTCCAAACTTGTACCTATTTATAGTTCTTCGAGTGGACGGCCAGGGAGCCCTGAAAAGGCGTGCGCAAACTAACAGTCATGGAGGGAACCTAGCAGTCGTTAGACCATGCCAAACCGCCAATACCTTCGACGACGACGACGATGATGATGATGCTGTTGTATATTCTTCTTATTAGAGCAACTGTAGCAGGTGATGTATAAATCTGTCCCGCAAAATCGTTTTACGGTTCACCGTAAAATGATTTTGCGGCCAGTTCATCCCCGGCGCAGAACAGATATTGCAAACCGTACGCTAAATTTAAAAACTTACATATTAAGGTTCCCGCTGCATAGTTTAGTCCGGAACACACCGGAGATCATCAACACAAACTAAAAACATAGATACTAACTAAAACTAGCTCGACATATGGGGCGGCGGCTCATGGCTTGACGTTGAGGTAGTACTCGCACGCCGACCAGTAGAGGTTGCCGGCGAGCTGGTACTCCTCCTTCGCCGCCTTGAGGCGTTCGGTGGTGCCCTCTTCGCCGGCATCCACCACCTCCTTTGCGGCGTGGTGCTCGATCTCCGCGTCGCGGAGCCTCTTGGTGGTCGGCCAGAGCTGCTCGCTGAGCTCGTAGAAACGGCTCCACGCGCCCCGGCCCCCGCTGCGGGAGAGCGTGCCACGGCTCGACGGCGGGTCGGCTGGAGCTGCCGACCGCGCTTGCGCGGTGGCGACCCGCCGTGCCCCGCGTCCCCGACCACTCCCGCCATGGATCCGCCGGAATCGCTCGCCGGAAAAACGAAATGAAGGAGGCGGAAGGGAGAGGGTTGTGGCGGAGGGGAGGCGGAGCTTATCCAAGACCGGAACCCTAAAATGCCCCACGCCCCCCTAGATATAACGGCGGACACGGCGCTTTGCGGGCCGCCCGTATATATTTTACGGGCCAGGGGAAATTTAGTGCACCTGTTCCGGCCCCAAAAAGCCCGAAAAGGCTAAAACGGACGCAAATATACGGGCCGGCGAGTTGCTCTTATTATTCTTTTGTTGGAGTATGATTCTAACCAAGACCAAGATGATTCGTGCATGAGAGGCACAAGTTATGACTCAAAAGGCTATACTTTGCAGATCGAGCATGTGAAAAAAGAATGACATTTCTTCCAGCAGCGGCTCCTGCTTTTCTCGAGTTTCTTGGGGAGCGGATTTGACCTGGGCTGGCCGGACCCGTTTGGGCGGCCCTGTTCGTCCCAACTCCCAAGGAATCTGACACAGTGACACGTAGTACTACACGAGTGTGACGGGGCAAGTGTTGCAGTAAGGCTCATTTCCGGTGGTCCATGGCTTGGTTCTGACAGTGATAGTAACCAGGTGAAAAATCAAAGGGAAAACAGATCTACAGAGAGCACAACCGTGCAAGAAGAGAAGGTAAAAAAAAATTGATTTAGGGGTCTTCAGCTTTATTCGAAAATAAAACGCTAAAATCTGCACGCAATCAAAAGTTGCGAAATTTGAGGGACCGTTCGCTGTTCGGTGCTCGGCATGCCATGTGCAGCATCTGTGGTACAGAGAAAGAAGGGAGTCCTCTATCTCTCTCTCAGAAAAAAAGGAGTTTTCAGGTACAGTAAGATCAGTAAGTCATGACCTATTCTTGAGCAGTAGGACTATGTGCACAGAGAAAGAGGGCAATCAAATGCTGAACCAAACATTCGGCCTCTTAATCTAGGCACACCTCTTTTTTCTCTATAATACGCACAAGCATATATATAATATATAGATAGAAGAAGAGGTGAAAAGACACATCCATAGTTTAAATACAATGCCAAAAGGCAAGCCGCACCATGCTAATCCCTAAGAATAGAACCACACTACAATCGAGAATGAGAGAACTCGCCTTGCCCAATCTCCAGCCAAGAAGGCAAGGAATGGAGGGCACAGAGCAAATAGGCAGCGCCACTACCGTTGCAAGCCACATCCAAATCACATCGACGACTACAGAACTAACTGGATCAACGTACCTCCCACCATATAGCGCCTAGAGGAGTTGGCAAGTGGGTGGCAGGACCTAGCCGGACCTGAAGAAGAAGACGCGCCTAGAGGAGTCGGCAAGTGGGTGGCAGGACCTAGCCGGACCTGAAGAAGAAGACGCGTAGGATGCACCGGCAATGGCATACATAGCGCCCTGGAGGCCCATGTCCTGAGAGGCAACCCATACAAAGAACTAGACGCCCCAGACTCCAGCTCCGAGGACTCCGCAAACAGCCAAGGCAGCGCCTTCATGAAGGAAATGACGCCGTGAAGCCGCCGCGGCCTGTTCCGAGGACCCGGAACAAAGGTTTCCCCCGGCGCTCAAGGAGGGACATGATCAGGACCATGGCAGCGCCCCCAAGGAGGATACGGCACCCGCATGCGTCGTCACTGCCAGCATCGGCAAGCCGAGCGGAGATTTCGCCCCGTCCCATGACCGGAATCCAAACCACCGGAGCAAAGACAAGGGAGCAGGTCGCTGGGTAAGTCCACCGCTACATGAAGCAGAGACACGCTCATCAACGATGAAGAGACGTGACACCGGACGCCGCCGGCCTCCGCGCCACCAACGACGACCACGATCTTCCGTCCTCCTCGCACCGAAGCGAAGATCCGTCGGACCATCGCCCAGAGCCACCGCTCTGGCATCTGGGATCCACAGTAGGACGCAGCCTACCATGTTCCCACCGCGCGCGCCGACCGTTGAACAAAGCCGACCCCGAACACCGCCAGTACCACGCCAACACCTCCGGCCACCTCCAACCACGACGGTGAAGGGAGCTACCCAGGCGCGCATCCACCACCGCTTAGGGCCGCCGGCCGGCGCCTGAGCCCACACCACCCATAGGAAAATGGATCTGGGCCGGGAACCTGAGATCCGCCGCCACCGGCCGCCACGGCCGGCCCCCACGCTGCCCCCGCAGCCGTGGTGGCAAAGCCACCTCCAGAATCCTCTGGGGCCGTCGCCCCAGCATCCCGACTCTGCCACCACACCGGGCGCACAAGGGCACCGTCACGCCTCAGCCGGAGGCCTCCTCACGGGGGAAGGAGGCGAGCCCGCCACCGCCGTCCACCGGGTGAGCTCGCCGGCCTCCTCCGGCAGCGGCGGGGAGAGCAGAAGGAAGGAGAGTCGGGGGCGGCGGAAGCTAGGATCGCCCGAGCTGCCCCTCGGAGACAGTGCGAGCGACCGGGTAGGCATGCCTTTTTTTGCCGAGTAAGGGCATCTCCAACACGTACCCTCAAACCGCCCGCAACCGTCCGGACCGTGCGGATCCGGACGTGATTTTTCCTGCAAACCGGAAACAAACTGGGGGGGGGGGGCTTTCGGTCGTCCGGACCGCTGCCACGCCCGTTTCTGACTACCCTGGCCCACCCAAAAAACCGTTTCGGGCGTCTCGCGCTTTCCATCCAACGCCCGCGCCGCTTGCCACGCTGCATTCATGCCGGCCTAGAGCATGCCGCGGACGGCATTGATGCAGAGCGACATGACCGGACAGGAGGGCTGCTCTGATGGACGCGACCTCTCGGGCGTCACTACTTCAATGCGGACGCCGCGTCCCGAGAAACCAACTCCGACCGCTGTGCCGCATTGAAGCGGGCTGAACGGCCCTTTGCATGGCCTGGCCGCGGCTATTTAAGCCATGCGCCGGCGTTGCACACATCCACACTGCATCGTCTTCGAGCCCCTCCTCCTCCCCGAACATCTTCCACTCCGGCGATGCAGAAGTCCTGGTTCTCCACGCCGGCAGACAGATGCGGTGGAAGTTATTCGTCAGGCGGATCAAGGCGCCGCCGCCCTCGCTTGTTGGACCCTTCGGCATGTTGGAAATATGCCCTAGAGGCAATAATAAAGTGGTTATTATTATATTTCCTTGTTCTTGATAATTGTCTTTTGTTCATGCTATAATTGTGTTATCCGGAAATCGTAATACATGTGTGAATACATAGACCATAACATGCCCCTAGTGAGCCTCTAGTTGACTAGCTCGTTGATCAATAGATGGTTACGGTTTCCTGACCATGGACATTGGATGTCGTTGATAACGGGATCACATCATTAGAAGAATGATGTGATGGACAAGACATAATCCTAAGCATAGCACAAGATCGTGTAGTTCGTTTGCTAGAGCTTTTCTAATGTCAAGTATCATTTCCTTAGACCATGAGATTGTACAACTCTCGGATACCGTAGGAATGCTTTGGTTGTATCAAACGTCACAACGTAACTGGGTGACCATAAAGGTGCACTACAGGTATCTCCGAAAGTGTCTGTTGGGTTGGCACGAATCGAGACTGGGATTTGTCACTCCGTATGACGGAGAGGTATCTCTGGGCCCACTCGGTAATGCATCATCATAATGAGCTCAATGTGACTAAAGAGTTAGCCACGGGATCATGCGTTACGGAACGAGTAAAGAGACTTGCCGGTAACGAGATTGAACGAGGTATGGGGATACCGACGATCGAATCTCGGGCAAGTAACATACCGATGGACGAAGGGAATTGTATACGGGATTGATTGAATCCTCGACATCCTGGTTCATCCGATGAGATCATCGTGGAACATGTGGGAGCCAACATGGGTATCCAGATCCCGCTGTTGGTTATTGGCCGGAGAGATGTCTCGGTCATGTCTACATGGTTCCCGAACCCGTAGGGTCTACACACTTAAGGTTCGGTGACGCTAGGGTTGTTATGGGAAATAGTATGTGGTTACCGAATGTTGTTCGGAGTCCCGAATGAGATCCCGGACATCACGAGGAGTTCCGAAATGGTCAGGAGGTGAAGATTTATATATGGGAAGTCATCATACAGTCACCGGAAGTATTCGGGGGTTTGTCGGTATTGTACCGGGACCACCGAAGGGGTTCCGGGGGTCCACCGGGAGGGTCCACCTGCCCCGGAGGGCCCTATGGGCTGTATGTGGAAGGGAACCAGCCCCTAAGTGGGCTGGGCGCCATCCCCTTAGGGCCCATGTGCCTAGGGTTGGGGGGAAACCCTAAAGGGGGCGCCCCCCTTGGCTTGGGGGGCAAGCCCCCTCCCCTTGGCCGCCCCCCCCCCCCTCTAGATCTCATCTAGAGGGGCTGGCCACCTTCCCCCTTCGCCCTATAAATAGAGGGGAGGAGGGAGGGCAGCAGCACCTCATCCAAGGCGCAGCCCTCCCCCTCTCCAACAGCTCCTCCTCCTCCGTTGAGCTTGGCGAAGCCCTGCCGGAGAACTGCAAGCTCCACCACCACGCCGTCATGATGCTGGAGTTGTCTTCTCCAACCTCTCCCTCCTCCTTGCTGGATCAAGGCGCGGGAGACGTCACCGGGCTGCATGTGTGTTGAACGCGGAGGCGCCGTTGTTCGGCGCTTAGATCGGAATCGACCGCGATCTGAATCGCTGCGTGTACGACTCCTCCAACCGCGTTCTTGCAACGCTTCCGCATCGCGATCTTCAAGGGTATGAAGATGCACTCCCCTCTCTCTCGTTGCTAGTCTCTCCATAGATTGATCTTGGTGATGCGTAGAATTTTTTTAATTTCTGCACCGATCCCCAACAGTGGCATCATGAGCTAGGTCTATGCGTAGTTTCTATGCACGAGTAGAACACAAGTTGTTGTGGGCGTCGATTTTGTCAATTTACTTGCCGTTACTAGTCTTATCTTGATTCGGCGGCATCGTGGGATGAAGCGGCCCGGACCGACCTTATACGTACGCTTACGTGAGACAGGTTCCACCGACTGACATGCACTAGTTGCATAAGGTGGCTAGCGGGTGTCTGTCTCTCCCACTTTAGTCGGATCGGATTAGATGAAAAGGGTCCTTATGAAGGGTAAATAGAAATTGGCATATCACGTTGTGGTTTTGGCGTAGGTAAGAAACATTCTTGCTAGAAACCTATAGCAGCCACGTAAAAATTTGCAACAACAATTAGAGGACGTCTAACTTGTTCTTGCAGCATATGCCGTGTGATGTGATATGGCCAAAAGGATGTGATGAATGGTATATGTGATGTATGAGATTGATCATGTTCTTGTAATAGGAATCACGACTTGCATGTCGATGAGTATGACAACCGGCAGGAGCCATAGGAGTTGTCTTAATTTATTGTATGACCTGCGTGTCAATGAAAACGCCATGTAATTACTTTACTTTATTGCTAACCGTTAGCCATAGTAGTAGAAGTAATAGTTGGCGAGACAACTTCATGAAGACACGATGATCATGGTGTCATGCCGGTGATGATGATGATCATGGCGCCCCGAAGATGGAGAACAAAAGGAGCAAAATGTTATTGGCCATATCATGTCACTATTTGATTGCATGTGATGTTTATCTTTTTTTTTACATCTTATTTGCTTAGAACGACGGTAGCATTAATAAGATGATCCCTCGCTAAAATTTCAAGAAAGTGTTTCCCCTAACTGTGCACCGTTGCGAAGGTTCGTTGTTTCGAAGCACCACGTGATGATCGGGTGTGATAGATTCTAACGTTCGAATACAACGGATGTAAGCCAGATTTACACATGCAAAACACTTAGGTTGACTTGACGAGCCTAGCATGTACAGACATGGCCTCGGAACACGGAAGACCGAAAGGTCGAACATGAGTCGTATAGAAGATACGATCAACATAGAGATGTTCACCGTTAATGACTAGTCCGTCTCACGTGATGATCGGACACGGCCTAGTCGATTCGGATCATGTGTCACTTAGATGACTAGAGGGATGTCTATCTGAGTGGGAGTTCATTGAATAATTTGATTAGATGAACTTAATTATCATGAACTTAGTCTAAAATCTTTACAATATGTCTTGTAGATCAAATCGCCCACGCTAATGTTGCCCTCAACTTCAACGAGTTCCTAGAGAAAACCAAGCTGAAAGACGATGGTAGCAACTACACAGACTGGGTCCGTAACTTGAGGATCATCCTCATAGCTGCCAAGAAAGCATATGTCCTTGAAGCACCGCTAGGTGACGCACCTGTTTTCCCAGCAACTCAAGACGTTATGAACGCCTGGCAGTCGCGTAGTGATGATTACTCCCTGGTTCAGTGCGGCATGCTTTACAGCTTAGAACCGGGGCTCCAAAAGCGTTTTGAGCAACACGGAGCATATGAGATGTTCCAAGAGCTGAAAATGGTTTTCCAAGCTCATGCCCGAGTCGAGAGATATGAAGTCTCCGACAAGTTCTACAGTTGTAAGATGGAGGAGAATAGTTCTGTCAGCGAGCACATACTCAAAATGTCTGGGTTGCACAACCGCTTATCTCAGCTGGGAGTTAATCTCCCGGATGACGCGGTCATTGACAGAATCCTTCAGTCGCTTCCACCTAGCTACAATAGCTTTGTGATGAACTTCAATATGCAGGGGATGGAAAAAACCATTCCTGAGGTATATTCAATGCTGAAATCAGCGGAGGTGGAGATCAAAAAGGAACATCAAGTGTTGATGGTGAATAAAACCACTAAGTTCAAGAAAGGCAAGGGTAAAAAGAATTTCAAGAAGGACGGCAAGGGAGTTGCCGCGCCCGGTAAGCAAGCTGCCGGGAAGAAGCCAAAGAATGGACCCAAGCCTGAGACTGAATGCTTTTATTGCAAGGGAAACGGTCACTGGAAGCGGAACTGCCCCAAGTACTTAGCGGATAAGAAGGCCGGCAATACCAAAGGTATATGTGATATACATGTTATTGATGTGTACCTTACCAGCACTCGTAGTAGCTCCTGGGTATTTGATACCGGTGCGGTTGCTCATATTTGTAACTCAAAACAGGAGCTGTGGAATAAGCGGAGACTGGCGAAGGACGAGGTGACGATGCGCGTCGGGAATGGTTCCAAGGTCGATGTGATCGCCGTCGGCACGCTACCTCTACATCTACCTTCGGGATTAGTTTTAAACCTCAATAATTGTTATTTAGTACCAGCTTTGAGCATGAACATTGTATCAGGATCTCGTTTGATGCGAGATGGCTACTCATTTAAATCCGAAAATAATGGTTGTTCTATTTATATGAGAGATATGTTTTATGGTCATGCCCCGCTGGTCAATGGTTTATTCTTATTGAATCTCGAACGTGATGTTACACATATTCATGGTGTGAATGCCAAAAGATGTAAGGTTGATAATGATAGTCCCACATACTTGTGGCACTGCCGCCTTGGTCACATTGGTGTCAAACGCATGAAGAAACTCCATGCAGATGGACTTTTGGAGTCTCTTGATTATGAATCATTTGACACGTGCGAACCATGCCTCATGGGCAAAATGACCAAGACTCCGTTCTCCGGAACAATGGAGCGAGCAACCAACTTATTGGAAATCATACATACTGATGTGTGCGGTCCAATGAGCGTTGAGGCTCACGGTGGTTATCGTTATGTTCTCACCCTCACCGATGACTTAATTAGATATGGGTATGTCTACTTAATGAAACACAAGTCTGAGACCTTTGAAAAGTTCAAGAAATTTCAGAGTGAGGTAGAGAATCAACATGACAGGAAAATAAAGTTCTTACGATCAGATCGTGGAGGAGAATATTTGAGTCACGAATTTGGCACGCACTTAAGGAAATGTGGAATTGTTTCACAACTCACGCCGCCTGGAACACCTCAGCGTAATGGTGTGTCCGAACGTCGTAATCGCACTCTATTAGATATGGTGCAATCTATGATGTCTCTTACCGATCTACCGCTATCATTTTGGGGTTATGCTTTAGAGACTGCCGCATTCACTTTAAATAGGGCTCCGTCGAAATCCGTTGAGACGACACCGTATGAATTATGGTTTGGGAAGAAACCTAAGCTGTCGTTTCTGAAAGTTTGGGGATGCGATGCTTATGTCAAGAAACTTCAACCTGAAAAGCTCGAACCCAAATCGGAAAAATGCATCTTCATAGGATACCCTAAGGAAACTATTGGGTATACCTTCTACCTCAGATCCGAAGGCAAGATCTTTGTTGCCAAGAATGGATCATTTCTAGAGAAAGAGTTTCTCTCGAAAGAAATGAGTCGGAGGAAAGTGGAGCTTGATGAGATGACCCTTCTTGAACCGGAGAGTAGCGCAGCGCAGGAAAATGTTTCTGTGGTGCCTGCACCGACTAGAGAGGAAGTTAATGATGACGATCATGATCAAGTTACCACTGAACTTCGTAGGTCCACAAGGACACGTTCCGCACCAGAGTGGTACGGCAACCCTGTCCTGGAAGTCATGTTGTTAGACAACGGTGAACCTTCGAATTATGAAGAAGCGATGGCGGGCCCGGATTCCAACAAATGGTTTGAAGCCATGAAATCCGAGATAGGATCCATGTATGAAAACGAAGTATGGACTTTGAAAGACTTGCCCGATGATCGGCAAGCCATAGAGAACAAATGGATCTTTAAGAAGAAGACAGACGCAGATGGTAATGTGACCATCTACAAGGCTCGACTTGTCGCTAAGGGTTATCGACAAGTTCAAGGGGTTGACTACGATGAGACCTTCTCACCCGTAGCAAAGCTGAAGCCGTCCGAATCATGTTAGCAATTGCCGCATTCTATGATTATGAGATATGGCAAATGGACGTCAAAACGGCATTCCTTAATGGTTTCCTTAAGGAAGAATTGTATATGATGCAGCCGGAAGGTTTTGTCGATCCTAAGAATGCTGACAAGGTATGCAAGCTCCAGCGCTCAATCTATGGGCTGGTGCAAGCATCTCGGAGTTGGAACATTCGCTTTGATGAGATGCTCAAAGCGTTTGGGTTTACACAGACTTATGGAGAAGCCTGTGTTTACAAGAAAGTGAGTGGGAGCTCTGTAACATTTCTCATATTATATGTGGATGACATACTATTAATGGGAAATGATATAGAATTCTTGGAAAGCATAAAGGCCTACTTGAATAAGTGTTTTTCAATGAAGGACCTTGGAGAAGCTGCTTACATATTAGGCATCAAGATCTATAGAGATAGATTGAGATGCCTCATTGGTCTTTCGCAAAGCACATACCTTGACAAGATATTGAAGAAGTTCAATATGGATCAGTCCAAGAAGGGGTTCTTGCCTGTATTGCAAGGTGTGAGATTGAGCATGGCTCAATGCCCGACCTCGGCAGAAGATAGAGAAAAGATGAGTGTCATCCCCTATGCCTCAGCCATAGGGTCTATTATGTATGCCATGCTGTGTACCAGACCTGATGTGAACCTCGCCGTAAGTTTGGTAGGGAGGTACCAAAGTAATCCCGGCATGGAACACTGGACAGTGGTCAAGAACATCCTGAAGTACCTGAAAAGGACTAAGGATATGTTTCTCGTTTATGGAGGTGCCGAAGAGCTCGTCGTAAAGGGTTACGTCGACGCTAGCTTTGACACAGATCTGGATGACTCCAAGTCACAAACCGGATACATGTATATTTTGAATGGTGGGGCAGTCAGCTGGTGCAGTTGCAAGCAAAGCGTTGTGGCGGGATCTACATGTGAAGCGGAGTACATAGCAGCCTCGGAGGCAGCACAGGAAGCTGTCTGGATGAAGGAGTTCATCACCGACCTAGGAGTTATTCCCAATGCGTCGGGCCCAATGACTCTCTTCTGTGACAACACTGGAGCTATTGCCCTTGCCAAGGAGCCCAGGTTTCACAAGAAGACCAGGCATATCAAGCGTCGCTTCAACTCCATTCGTGGACATGTTCAAGATGGAGACATAGATATTTGTAAAGTGCATACGGATCTGAATGTCGCAGATCCGTTGACTAAACCTCTTCCACGAGCAAAACATGATCAGCACCAGAACTCTATGGGTGTTCGATTCATCACAATGTAACTAGATTATTGACTCTAGTGCAAGTGGGAGACTGTTGGAAATATGCCCTAGAGGCAATAATAAAGTGGTTACTATTATATTTCCTTGTTCGTGATAATTGTCTTTTGTTCATGCTATAATTGTGTTATCCGGAAATCGTAATACATGTGTGAATACATAGACCACAACATGCCCCTAGTGAGCCTCTAGTTGACTAGCTCGTTGATCAATAGATGGTTACGGTTTCCTGACCATGGACATTGGATGTCGTTGATAACGGGATCACATCATTAGGAGAATGATGTGATGGACAAGACCTAATCCTAAGCATAGCACAAGATCGTGTAGTTCGTTTGCTAGAGCTTTTCTAATGTCAAGTATCATTTCCTTAGACCATGAGATTGTGCAACTCCCGGATACCGTAGGAATGCATTGGGTGTATCAAACGTCACAACGTAACTGGGTGACCATAAAGGTGAACTACAGGTATCTCCGAAAGTGTCTGTTGGGTTGGCACGAATCGAGACTGGGATTTGTCACTCCGTATGACGGAGAGGTATCTCTGGGCCCACTCGGTAATGCATCATCATAATGAGCTCAATGTGACTAAAGAGTTAGCCACGGGATCATGCGTTACGGAACGAGTAAAGAGACTTGCCTGTAACGAGATTGAACGAGGTATGGGGATACCGATGATCGAATCTCTGGCAAGTAACATACCGATGGACGAAGGGAATTGTATACGGGATTGATTGAATCCTCGACATCGTGGTTCATCCGATGAGATCATCGTGGAACATGTGGGAGCCAACATGGGTATCCAGATCCCGCTGTTGGTTATTGGCCGGAGAGATTTCTCGGTCATGTCTACATGGTTCCCGAACCCGTAGGGTCTACACACTTAAGGTTCGGTGACGCTAGGGTTGTTATGGGAAATAGTATGTGGTTACCGAATGTTGTTCGGAGTCCCGGATGAGATCCCAGACGTCACGAGGAGTTCCGGAATGGTCCGGAGGTGAAGATTTATATATGGGAAGTCATCATACAGTCACCGGAAGTATTCGGGGGTTTGCCGGTATTGTACCGGGACCACCGAAGGGGTTCCGGTGGTCCACCGGGGGGGTCCACCTGCCCCGGAGGGCCCTATGGGCTGTATGTGGAAGGCAACCAGCCCCTAAGTGGGCTGGGCGCCATCCCCCTTAGGGCCCATGCGCCTAGGGTTGGGGGGAAACCCTAAAGGGGGCGCCCCACTTGGCTTGGGGGGCAAGCCCCCTCCCCTTGGCCGCCGCCCCCCCTCTAGATCTCATCTAGAGGGGCCGGCCCCCTTCCTCCTTCGCCCTATAAATAGAGGGGAGGAGGGAGGGCAGCAGCACCTCATCCAAGGCGCAGCCCTCCCCCTCTCCAACACCCCCTCATCCTCCGCACTACTAGGAAAAGGGCTATAGATGAAATGGATACTAATGGCGCACCTGACATGTGGTGCGCCACTACTATATAGCAGTGGCGCACCATGTGCAGGTGCGCCATTAGTGTGGAAGACACTAATGGCGCATCAGGAACATGGTGCGCCACTAGTAACAAATTTTTTTTGTTTTTTTCCAAACATACTAATGGCGCATCCAGGTACAGTGCGCCATTACTAGTGCTAACTAGTAATGGCGCACCAGCCACACAGTGCGCCACTACTGTAGTTTTTTTTTTATTCTTTTTTTTTGGCAAAACTACTAATGGCACACCGTGGAATAGTGCGCCATTACTAGTTTAAACTAGTAATGGCGCACTATGCCACGGTGCGCCATTAGTATATATATTTTTTTTATTTTTGTTTTTTGCAAAACTACTAATGGCGCACCACCTGTAAATGCGCCATTAGTAACCAGGGTTACTAATGGCGCATTTACAGGTGGTGCGCCATTAGTAACCTGGGACCAACAAGATATTTTGGACATCCACACCTACCCACTCACTTTTCCCACTTCATTCTCTCCACCTCCTCCTCCAAGCTTGTCTCGGCTGCCTCCTCCTTGTCACCTCATTTCCACCATAGATTCATCCAAATTAAGTGGTTAAATTACCTTTTTTTGATAGGTAAGTAAGGGGGGAAGCTATCTTTATGTTGTTCTCCCTCCAACAACGTGCACATGCACTTTTTATGGCCTAGCTAGATCTATGTATGTTCGTGGTGTTGCATATGTTTGTGGTGTTGCATATATGTTCGTGTTTGCAGGTAACGGTATTTGAAATGCGATAGTTGCCAATATTTTGCCGGAATGTTGATTCATATCCGTTTCGGCGAGAATTTTGGCACTATGCATTCTTTTTGGTCCTATTTTTAGGGAAAGTCATGCCAAAAAATTTCTTGGTTCTAAAATATCGTTTTGCTCTACCCCGCAGGCGACCATGGTCCGCACGATGACCGAAGGCATCGTGAATAGGTTTTTGAGCTCCGCGAAGGCCGAGATGCTTCAAAAGAACGAGACGGAGATAAGATGTCCGTGTCGAAGATGCAAGCTGAAGAGCCTTATTGCGGACCCGGATTCCGGGCAGGTGCGGGACCACCTGCTCTTGCGTGGTTTCATGGATGGCTATCGGTGGCAAGGTGATGAAGATGACTACGAAGTCGTCCATGGGGGCCGGGCAAGAAATGAGGAAGGGCAGCAAGACAACCACCGCGGCTCGGGCGGGCGAGAAGATGAAGAATCTCCAGGACATGATCACGATGTTGATGCTGTACACAGTCATCATGTAGAAGATGCAGGACATGATGATGAGGAAGATGCCGGAGCAGACGAAGGGCATGATCATGAAGATGAAGATGCCGGCGGAGCAGACGACGATGGACCATCGATGGGTTGGGTGCAGGACCCTCATATTCAAGAGCTGCTTCTCAAGAAGACGGATAACGCAAGAGCTGCCGCCCGAGAGAAAGCCAAGCTGGATCAACTGGAGATAGACGCGGTTACTCCATTGTATGAAGGATGCAGGCCCGAGGATACCCGCCTGAAAGTAACGCTCATGGCTCTGGAGAAGAAGGTAAAACACAAAATGACCGACGCATGCTTCGACGAGAACATGTCATTCTGGCACGAACGTCTTCCCAAGGGGAACAAGTGCCCGACCAGTTTCGAGGAGGCGAAGAAAATCGTGTGTCCTCTGGATTTACCGCACGTGAAATACCATGTGTGCATGAACAATTGCATCATTTATCAGGACGAGCACGCGGAGTCTACCATATGTCCGGTGTGCGGCGTCACTCGATACAAGAAGAGGAAGAAAGCTCCTTGAAAAGTGGTGTGGTACTTTCCGATCACTCCTCGTCTGCAGCGGTATTTCGCGGACCCTAAGGTAGCAAAGCTCCTGCGTTGGCACGCGGATAGGGAGGAGAAGAAGCGAGAAGATGACGCAAATGATCCGGAGATAAATAAAAAAGACAAGATGCTGAGTCACCCTAAGGATGCGAGCCAGTGGCAAGCGTTGAACTTCGAAGACCCAGAATTTGGGGACGATCCAAGGAACATCGTGCTGGGCGTGAGCACCGATGGAGTCAACCCGTTTGGCAGCCAGAGAAGCACACATAGCACCTGGCCTGTGTTTGTGTGGATGTACAACCTTCCCCCCTGGTTGTGCATGAAGAGGAAGTACATTCACATGAGTATGCTAATTGAAGGGCAGAAACAACCAGGGAACGACATCAATCTGTATCTGGGGCTGCTGAAAGAGGAGCTAGACACGCTGTGGAAAATGCCAGCCAATACGTGGTACGCCGCAGCGAAAGAATATTTCCCTATGAGAGCCGCACTGCTCACGACAGTGCACGACTATCTCGGTTACGGATATCTCGCGGGGCAGGTGGTCCACGGATTTTCTAGATGCGTCAGGTGCATGGATGACACAACGTATCGCCAGCTAGATAGAGATCCTGGGTCTTCGAAAACCGTGTTCATGGGACATCGAAGGTGGCTTCGCGACGATGACCCGTGGAGAAAACGCAAGGATCTGTTCGATGGTGAAACCGAACCCCGAAGACGCCCGCGTATGAGGAGCGGCGAGGAAATAGACGAGCTGTTGAAAAATTGGAAAGATTGCCCACTGCCGGGAAAGAAGCAAAAGGCGCCAGAGCCGGGAAAGAAGCGAAAGGCGCCAGAGCCACTGCTGAAGGTATGGAAAACGAGGTCTGTTTTCTAGGACTTGCCGTACTGGAAGATCCACCGTGTGCCTCACAGCCTTGATGTCATGCATATCACGAAGAACGTGTGCGAGAGTCTGCTTGGTACCCTGCTCAACATGCCAGAGAGGACCAAAGATGGGCCGAAAGCAAGGGCAGACTTGAAATCAATGGGCATCAGGGAGGAGCTTCACGCTAGTGATGATGATGATGAGGCGAAGCAGGACACAGAAAGTCGTCGCAAAGGCAAAAAGGCCAAGAAGACCGGAAATGACTACCCTCCCGCGTGCTTCACTCTAAGTCATGAGGAGATCGAGCAGTTTTTCACCTGCCTCGTAGGAGTAAAACTTCCTTATGGTTACGCGGGGAAGATAAGCAGATACCTAGACCCAGCGAAGCAGAAGTTCAGCGGGATGAAGTCTCACGACTGTCACGTGCTGATGACGCAGATACTTCCAGTTGCAATCCGTGGGATCATGGACGCGCACGTCCGTGAAACGCTATTTGGCCTATGCAACTTTTTCGACGTCATCTCTCGGAAGTCGGTTGGCGTGAGGCAACTCAGAAGGCTACAGGAAGAGATCGCGGTGATACTATGCGAGCTTGAGATGTACTTCCCGCCTGCATTCTTCGACGTTATGGTGCATCTGCTGGTCCATATCGTGGAGGATATCATCCAACTCGGGCCGACGTTCCTGCACAGCATGATGCCGTTCGAAAGGATGAATGGTGTCATCAAAGGATACGTTCGCAACATGTCACGTCCAGAGGGAAGCATAGCCAGGGGCTTTCTGACCGAAGAGTGCATCTCCTACTACACGAATTATCTAGGCATCGAGAACCCCGTTGGTCTGCCCGTCAACAGGCACCTCGGCAGGCTCGCTGGATGGGGTCACCGTGAGGGTCGCCGCGAAATGCATGTCGACTTCGAGGGTCGACTCGCCGACTTTGAAAGAGCAAACCTAGTCGCGCTACAACACATAGACGTGGTCGATCCTTGGGTGGTAGAGCACAAAACCTTTATTGAGAAGACGTACAATGACCGAGGCCAACAGAGGACGGACGGAGATATAATCAAAGAGCACAACTCATGTTTCACGCGTTGGTTCAAGCAGAAGCTTCTGTCGTACCCTTTACATGAGGATTCTTCCGCGGAAGAACAACTCATATTCGCCTTGTCACAGGGCGCCGAGCACAACCTGATGACCTATGAGGCATATGATATCAACGGCTACACATTCTACACCGAGAACAAGGACATGAAGAGCGATGGTTATCAGAACTCCGGGGTAACGATGGAATCCTACACCGGTAACGACAAGGGCAGATACTACGGAAGGATCAAGGAGATCTGGGAGCTGAGCTACGCTGGAGAGAAGGTCCCGATGTTCCGTGTCAGATGAGCCAAGAGCGTCCTAAAAGAAGACCGGTATTTCACCACCATGGTTATACCCGAAGCCAAATCCAAGACCGCGGGCGCAAACGTCACCACGAAAAATGAGCCATGGGTACTGGCTTCCCAAGTGGACCAATGCTTCTTCATTACCGACCCTTCAAAGCCCAGTCCTGTTGTTGTGAGGAGAGGCAAAAGGAAGATCATCGGAATGGATGGAGTCGCCAATGAGCAAGACTTCGACAAGTACGGCGACCCGAAGATGGAACATGACGACGACGATGAAGTAGCAGCATACACCACAAGAAGAAGCAGGACCACCCTACCTAAAGGACGTCCGTTCCACAGAAGAACTCCATTTGCGAAAAAGAAGGGCAAGAACATTGTGAAAAGATAGCTAGCTAGCTAAGATCGATTGTATTTAAATTGTAGCTAGCCTTCATTTCTCGATTGTATTTCATGGGCACTTTTTGAACTCATGAATATTTTTAAATTTCATGGGCACTTTTTGAACTCATGAATATTTTTAAATTTCATGGGCACTTTTTGAATTCATGAAAAAATATTGAATATTCATGAGGACACTCGATCTCGATCCCCCTCCATCTCGATCGCTATCCCCCCTCGCCAGATCCCCCTCGCCGCCGAGCACCCCCCGCACCCTCCCCCGCTCCACCACCGCCGACGACCCCCGCACCCTCCCCCGCTCCACCGTCACAAATGAATGCAACTAAAAATTATTACTGTTTTTATAAAAATTTATTACTGTTTCATATTCATATTTCTTTCTAAAAAATTATTAGATGCAACAAAAAATAATAATAATAATAAATTACTTATGGCGCACCGCTGGCTGGTGCGCCATTGCTATCTAAAAAAAAGATTACTTATGGCGCACCTCTGTCTGGTGCGCCATTGCTATCTAAAAAAAAGATTACTTATGGCGCACCGTCCCAGTGATGCGCCATTGCTATAAAAAAACATTCTGATGGCGCACCGCCCGGGGGTGCGCCATTACTTCTCTTCCCCCCCCCGATCCCTTCGTCCCTCCCTCGCCAGATCCACTCCCCCCTCGCATTCTTCTCCACCGCCCGACCCACTGCGCCGCCGCCGCCGCTGCCCCGACCCACTGCGCCGCAGCCGCCCACGTGAGGCTCTCGTCTCCCGTCGAATCTCTCGAATCTCTCTAATCTCTCGTCTCCCGTCGGTGCCGGCGGCTGCAAATCGAAGAGGCGGCCGGCGGATCTCAAGGTCAGTGCATCGGCCCTGTCTCCTTCCTATCCTTTGTCTCCCGTTTGAGATTTCCGCGGCGGAGGCAGCCGCAGATGGGTGCGACAGCGGCGGGAACCGGTGATGGGTGCAGCGGCGGCGGCGGCAGCGGCAGCTGGGCGTGGCGCGGGAGGTAGATGCAGGGGCGGCGCGGGAGATAGATGCAAGGGCAGTGCGGCAGCAGACACGCCTCGCGCGCGGGCAGCAGATGCAGGAAGCTGGCAAACTGTGCAGGCGTGCTTGCGTACAGGAGCTGCTGCTGCTCGTGTGAACGTGTGTGTGGTGTGTGCTTGCGTACAGGAGCAGCTGGGCGTGTTGCTGGGGGTGTAGGTGCTGCTGCTGGTGTGAACTTGTGTGTGGTGTGTGTGCACTGATGTTTGATTTGTTTTTCATACAGGAGCTGAAAGGGAAACGGGAAGGTTGAAGTCAGGGGCTACATCTCCCTCTTCTCTTTGATTTTCTCTCCAAAATCAGAGGTAACTTGATTACCAGTAAATCCAAATGTTCCTCGTATGTACTGCTTGATAGATGATGTGCATGCTGAGTTGTTTTTGTTGATAGATCCAAATGTTCCTCGTATGTACTACTTGATAGATGATGTGCTGCATGCTGAGTTGTTTTTGTTCAAGTAATACCATTCGTAATTGAAGAAGTAATATCGTACCATTGCATTGCATTGTAGATGGACAAAAAAACAAAGATGTTAATTTGTGCGGCAGCAGCACAATGGTTTATCAATATGATAGCTTTGGTTGTTCAATCTAGAAAAAGAAAAAGGAGAGAAACAATGAAACCATGTCACTTCAACGTTGATGTGTGTTGTCGATTTAGTCTGTATAATATAATCAGGCTACCTTCAGTCTTGCTTATCTGAATGGACTGAAGTTTGTAGCAGCGGCATCATTAGGATTCAGAAATTCCTCTTTTAATGTGACTCCCAAATGGTTCTTTTCCTACTCTACATAACTAACTGGACATTTTCTTACCTTTCTATGCTGTTGGTTGGTCCTTTTTCGCCTACAGAAAGAAGAAGCGAAGGAATTGCTCTTACTGTCCACTGTCAAAGACCCTGTTGCCAAATCTCAAGCATATCAATCAGGTTACTTAAGCTGTTTCATTTCTTTTCTTTTTGCAACAAAATTCTCATGATGCTGGGTGTTTGATGGTTTGATGGCTAGATGGTAGTAGATCAGATCTCCTATGCTTTGTTAGTCCTTTTCTTCTCAGTTGTTTTGGCTCGTTTAAGTGCTCTGTCCGTCTTGGTAAAATTGTTAGTACTACTGTCAGAAGAGTGAAATGGGGGCGTGAGGCCTAAGGTCAGAAAAAACATGCTACTGTCGTAAGCCCAAGCATTTTTGGCATTAATTCACATGCATTCCCCTTGTGATCCTAATAAACCATTACAGTTGGGATCTTAGGAGCTTGAGATTATTTTTTACGGCGTTAAATTCAAATGAAGGACAGCAGGTCTAGATGTTTCATCTCTTCTGTTTTGTCTCAGTCCTCTTTAGGATCCATATTTTCTGTAGGCTCAAAAAACTTGATGGTGGTTGATATGTCTGTTTACTGTCTTGTATTTCAGGAGAAAACATTTGCAGCTGAGTTTTATCTTGTCTGAATCTCGTACCAAGCTGAAGAGGAAATACTGAATCTTAAAACTAGGTGAGCGCGTACTCTGTCCAAACTGAAAAGGTACTCATGTAGTAAGCGATGACCAGCTAAAATAAGCTCCTGCTATTACTGGCTTAACAGTCTACAAGTGCTACATCTACAGTGGGTGCAATGAGGTAGATATAAATGGAACATATCGGCAGGCAGTAGTTGGTAATTATGGTGTAACAAGTTTTGAGTCAAATTGATGTACACGAAACCTATGAACAAAAACTGACAGGTATCCTGGCTTTGTGCTATAGATAAGTGTTAGATACTTATTTGTGCAGGAGATAAAGTAGAGAGTGTAGTGAATGTGTGTGTCCTTAGCGGTAGGTAAGGCAAACAATGTGAATGAATATCCCCCTTGTGTTGGTTTGTAAACTACTTAATACTGTATTATGTATCAATGAAAATAATAATTTTTGTCCATATGAAAGCAGAGGACCATATGGTCTGCGGCCTTCTCATCCATATGAAAGTAGAGGCACTTTGTGGTGCTAGTCTGCTGGGTTTTGTCTCCGACCATCGTGTCGTGATGATTTTGCAGGTACCCCGAGAGGCCCTTGAGTTTGCCGGAATGTCGATTAACTTCCGTTCCGGCAAATTCGGGTACTCCATATGTCCTATTTTCAGCAAAGGTCGTGCTGAAATTTTTCGTGAATTTTAGCATGACTTTGCTAAAAATAGGACATATGGGGTACTTGCGACTAATGCATGGGCCGGGATATCTTAGTACTTAATTAAGTAGGATCAACTGCCCCGCCATTCTTGCTGCATTAAACCATAGGTGGCAATAGAGCCAAGTGATTAGGCCCAACTTAGAATTCTCCTTCCCAGCTTAGCTTTTAGTGTGCCTCGGTGTCGATAAGAACCTAAATGATGAAAGCTTAGGCTTTTAGGGTGCCTCGGTGTCGACAAACCCTAAATGATAAAAGCTTAGGTTTTAGGATGCCTCGGTGTCGACAAACCCTAAATGATGAGACCATGATCTTGTTCCTTGACAATAACCAACTTTTTGACCAAACTTTTTTCCTATTTAGAGCGAAACATGGCCCACAACGATGAGGCCGGCGGTTCGGGCGGCAAGCAATTCTGGGAGCTGTCCCAGGAGATGGAGGAACAACCTCACCGCTATGAGGACACCGCGGAAGACACCGATCCTGACTACACAACCCCTAGTGGCGTCGGGGATGACACCACTGATGGTGCCGCCGAGGATGCCACCACTGATGATGCCAGCGCACGCACAGATGGCAGCCAACCGAAGAGGCAACGGAAGGACCGGCGCCCGAACGTGCTCCGCACCGTCAAGGAGGAATTTACTCAAGTGGACTCCGACGGGCATCCAACGGAGCCCAAACAAATAGTCAAGGGGTACTCGGTTCAGCTCGGGTGCATTCTCTGGAGCACCGTCTCGATCAACACCGAGAACCTAAGGCATAAGGACCGAGGGAATTTGCGCAACCTCCTCTTCACGAAGCTGCACGAACGATACAAGTTCCCCGCTGAATTTGAAAACGCACGCCTCTCAGGGAATAAAGTGAACAGTGCCGCCCTCACGAGGATGAGCACGGCCCTGTCTACTTGGAGAAGCGCGGTGAAGAGAATGATTGACAAAGGTGATAGTTATGAGAAGATCAAGGCGAAAAATCCTTCGATCAGCGAAGATGACTACAAGGAGTTCAAGATCAAGTGCCAGAGCAGCGCAACCTCCGAATCAAGTCAGTGGGGGAATGAAATGCGGGAGTTGAACTTAGGGGAACACAAACTCGGTCCCGGCGGTTACAGAGTGGCGGAGCCTATATGGGACAAGGAGGACGCGGAGCGTGCCGAGCAAGGCCTACCGCCCCGCTTCGAGAAATACCGTGACAGGCAGACCAGGAACTATGTCAGGGCCCGGTACAAGGAGGACCCGGAAACAAAGGAGCTTACCACGGATCTGAAGACCAGGGCGCTTGAGCTTGTTCTGGCGCAGGAGACTGAAAGCAGTAGCGCGGGGTCGTCTCAGAGCACCCCTTGGGACAGCACTCTAAATAGGGCGTTGAACATAATGAAAAACAAGGATAAGCTCAGTAAGCCGTCGTCAGCTGGTCGTGTGGCCGGCAAAGGCTTGTCCACAAAATGGTCGTCATACTATAACGATGGTGGGCGAAAGGAGAGAAAGACCAGCTCGGAAAGCCAGTCGCGCGAGGTTCAAGAACTCAAGGCACAAGTGGCGCGGATTCCGGAGATTGTCCAAGAGCAAGTGCAACAACAACTGGGATCAACGCTCACCGGCATTATGCCTACCTTGATTCATGGGCTGACGACGTGGATTGCAGGCGGCCAATAGGGGCCGCCCCCGATTCCCAGCTTCACGGCCAGCAACTCGCACAACGCGCAGGCGGCGCCATTGGTGTCTCCGGCGGAGCCGGTATTGGTGTCTCCGACGCCGGCACGGGCATTGGAGCTTAATGCACCCAGGTGTACGCCGGCCGGCACCTCGGCAGCAAGCGGCCCCTCCGTCAATTGCACGCCCGCCGTTGGCGGTGCCTCGACATTAGCCGAGCTCGACGCCATCATCACGGTAACTAATTATGCCTCTCGGCCGAGGACTTCATCTCCTTGCCTTTGACTGGGCATCCCTGACGCCCTACATGTTTTCGCAGGGCGCCGCCGACGTTCCGTGCACTCTCCTGCACTTCGTGAACAACGAGTTGGTCGATGTCGCCAAGGGCAAAATCGTTCAACCGGGCAACCCCGTGTTCCACGGTAATCCGATGCCACCCGCCGTGTATAGGGTTCAACTTGTTCGGGTGCTGCCAGGCTGCGACGAGTTGTTACCTCCGATTCGACCCGCTGGGGCCGACGAAGATGATGTGATGACCCTCAGCGCCTGCCTAAGCTGGCCCCTGCTTTGGCCGAAGAGCCAGATTCGTTTGGGGGCGGGGGACACCACCCCAAAGACAACACCGCCAGTCGTGCCGGCGCCAAGCCATGGCAAGACCGCCGCAACGCTACTGCCGTCAGCTGATCCGGAGATGCATATGGCACAGGAGCCGCACGACGACGACAACGGTACGTTTTCCAACATCGATCAGTACATCAACGAGCATGGGTACGGTGATGAAATATTCGAGCCTCCTACTTCTCAAGAACCCAACCCTGCAAGAGACGATCGCGATCTAGCTGGTACCGCGGAGAAACCCAATTCCAACAGGCGTCGTCTGGCGTTCAGTTCTCAGGAGACGCCTCCAGCTACCGCCTTCACCGAGACTCAAACAGCCGATGTGCAAAATATTATCAGCCCAAACACACTCAAGAAGGTGGTCTCTGAGGAGAACGCGATCCCAGTACAGGAGAAGAAGTAGAAGAAGGGACGGAAAAGAAAATCTAACAAGGGTGCAAGCCAGCCGGCACCGAGTACGATCCGTGCTCAGGACGGGCCACCGATACCTAAGGATATCGAGAGGAGGGTGCATGTGGCGGGTAGGCCGATGCTACCGGGTAATATGCTCAAAGCTGCAACCGGTTCTATGCGCAGTCTTCATGACTGTGTTCTTTATATGGAGAAGCGGCGTCTCTCCGAGAAAGATGTGGCATACCCGGTTTTCGTGGCCAAGGTGCCAGAGGGCAGGGGCTTTGTTGATAGCACCATCGGGCGTATGATCATCCTGCGGTTTGATGACATCTTCGCTATGTTTAACCTTTATCCGCTGCAATACACCTTCATTCGGCTCTTTTCGCTGAGTATGGAGATGCGGATCATTAGAGACCAGACCCCGGACATCGTGATAGTCGACCCCTTCTACATGCGTGCCAAGAACTTGTGCAACGCTGGGGACCGGCAAATCGCGAGTTCATACCTCGAAGGCGTCATTCTGGCAAACCCAGATAAGGATAACTTCCTCATGACTTATTTTTCCGAGTAAGTCATCAACTCACCGCCCCGTAACATATGATGGGTCTTTTTTTTCTAACATTCAGTGTTTTGTGCAGTGACACACATTGCACACTCATCCTCTTCAGCCCAAAACATTCCATGGCCACGTATTTTGACTCGGAGCGTGAGTCGAAGAAAGACTACACAAATATAAAGAAAGTCCTCGATGATGCTCTCCCCGGCTACGCCAAATCTGGAGGCACCTTCAAGAGGCCAATGCGTAGGTACGGCAAGCACGTGTTCACCCACGTAACGACGTTCCCCTGCGTCAAGCAGCCGACTGGCAGTCAGAAGGATGCCTACTACGCCCTCCATCACATGCGGGCGATCGTACGGAACCATAATCACCTAATGCTACCAAACAATCTCAAAGAATGGGCCGCACGCTTGTCGGAAATCCAGGACGAGGACATCAGACTAGAATTCTTTCGCATCCAGTCGGAGTTGGCGGAAATCATCTCTGAAGATGTCCTTCATACCTCGGGGCAGTTCTACCTCAAAGAACAACCATCCAACAGTGATATAGAAACAATCCTAAAAATGCAGGCTGACGACTACCGCACATTCATGACCATGTCGGTAGACGGCGGCTTCATCCACGCTCCGGTCCCTGAGTCGAGTCGTCCAAAGTATTGATGGTATGTAGTTCAAATATCGATATCGATTAGTTTGGACAGTCGTTCAACTTATATTTAATCGATGCTATTTATTAGTAGGACCATGAATCGTGCTATTAATGTGTTGCTTTTCTCTTTCGATCCTTTTGTTGCATACTTATATATTGCTTATGTATTGTGTTTTGTTTGGCTTGTGCATAGAGATGCTGTCGTATGTCGTGTACAAGGGTAAGGTTCCCGGAGTCTACGACGACTGGGAGGAGTGTCGGAGACAGGTTCACCGTTTCAGCGGTAACAGTTACAAAGGGCACACCACTAGGGCAGAGGCGGAATCTAGATACGCCCGCTATCTAGCGGGAGAGAGGAGGGAGCGTTGGAGGAACCGGATGAAGACCAGTTTCATCGCGATGATGCTCATCGTGATGACCGCATATGTGATGATAGTTTAGATGATCGATATCGACTTGTAATGTGAAGACAAACTCGCTACTCGCGGTCTCGAGACTTGTAATGTTCTATCTTTGTTCGGTCTTTTGAATTCGGAGACTAATATGATGAATTGTATTCAGAGACTAATCTTCTATTGTATTCGATGAATCTGCTGTTGCTGTGTGGTGCTGTCTATATTCTGTCCAATAATACATTTTGTAACCTGTGCAAAAATCAGAAAAGTAAAAAAAAAACCCTAATATTCATACTAATGGCGCATCACCAGAAAGTGCGCCATTAGTATGCCAAAGGATACTAATGGCACATCTCCCCACAGTGCGCCATTAGTATGCCAAAGGATACTAATGGCGCATCACACCACAGTGCGCCATTAGTATGCCAAAGCACCTGGGTAAATATGGCCCCCTGGGAGGCATACTAATGGCGCACCGTGGGCTATACTAATGGCGCACCTGCGGTGCGCCATTAGTATACCAGATACTAATGGCGCACAGGTGCGCCATTAGTAAAAAATACTAGTGGCGTGGTACTAGAGGCGCACCACTAGTGCGACATTAGTAGGCAAAACTGGTACTAATGCTCAAAGCGTTTGGGTTTACACAGACTTATGGAGAAGCCTGTGTTTACAAGAAAGTGAGTGGGAGCTCTGTAACATTTCTCATATTATATGTTGATGACATACTATTAATGGGAAATGATATAGAATTCTTGGAAAGCATAAAGGCCTACTTGAATAAGTGTTTTTCAATGAAGGACCTTGGAGAAGCTGCTTACATATTAGGCATCAAGATCTATAGAGATAGATCGAGATGCCTCATTGGTCTTTCGCAAAGCACATACCTTGACAAGATATTGAAGAAGTTCAATATGGATCAGTCCAAGAAGGGGTTCTTGCCTGTATTGCAAGGTGTGAGATTGAGCATGGCTCAATGCCCGACCTCGGCAGAAGATAGAGAAAAGATGAGTGTCATCCCCTATGCCTCAGCCATAGGGTCTATTATGTATGCCATGCTGTGTACCAGACTTGATGTGAACCTCGCCGTAAGTTTGGTAGGGAGGTACCAAAGTAATCCCGGCATGGAACACTGGACAGTGGTCAAGAACATCCTGAAGTACCTGAAAAGGACTAAGGATATGTTTCTCGTTTATGGAGGTGCCGAAGAGCTCGTCGTAAGGGTTACGTCGACGCTAGCTTTGACACAGATCTGGATGACTCCAAGTCACAAACCGGATACATGTATATTTTGAATGGTGGGGCAGTCAGCTGGTGCAGTTGCAAGCAAAGCGTCGTGGCGGGATCTACATGTGAAGCGGAGTACATAGCAGCCTCGGAGGCAGCACAGGAAGCAGTCTGGATGAAGGAGTTCATCACCGACCTAGGAGTTATTCCCAATGCGTCGGGCCCAATGACTCTCTTCTGTGACAACACTGGAGCTATTGCCCTTGCCAAGGAGCCCAGGTTTCACAAGAAGACCAGGCATATCAAGCGTCGCTTCAACTCCATTCGTGGACATGTTCAAGATGGAGACATAGATATTTGTAAAGTGCATACGGATCTGAATGTCGCAGATCCGTTGACTAAACCTCTTCCACGAGCAAAACATGATCAGCACCAGAACTCTATGGGTGTTCGATTAATCACAACGTAACTAGATTATTGACTCTAGTGCAAGTGGGAGACTGTTGGAAATATGCCCTAGAGGCAATAATAAAGTGGTTATTATTATATTTCCTTGTTCGTGATAATTGTCTTTTGTTCATGCTATAATTGTGTTATCCGGAAATCGTAATACATGTGTGAATACATAGACCACAACATGCCCCTAGTGAGCCTCTAGTTGACTAGCTCGTTGATCAATAGATGGTTACGGTTTCCTGACCATGGACATTGGATGTCGTTGATAACGGGATCACATCATTAGGAGAATGATGTGATGGACAAGACCTAATCCTAAGCATAGCACAAGATCGTGTAGTTCGTTTGCTAGAGCTTTTCTAATGTCAAGTATCATTTCCTTAGACCATGAGATTGTGCAACTCTCGGATACCGTAGGAATGCTTTGGGTGTATCAAACATCACAACGTAACTGGGTGACCATAAAGGTGCACTACAGGTATCTCCGAAAGTGTCTGTTGGGTTGGCACGAATCGAGACTGGGATTTGTCACTCCGTATGACGGAGAGGTATCTCTGGGCCCACTCGGTAATGCATCATCATAATGAGCTCAATGTGACTAAAGAGTTAGCCACGGGATCATGCGTTACGGAACGAGTAAAGAGACTTGCCGGTAACGAGATTGAACGAGATATGGGGATACCGACGATCGAATCTCGGGCAAGTAACATACCGATGGACGAAGGGAATTGTATACGGGATTGATTGAATCCTCGACATCGTGGTTCATCCGATGAGATCATCGTGGAACATGTGGGAGCCAACATGGGTATCCAGATCCTGCTGTTGGTTATTGGCCGGAGAGATTTCTCGGTCATGTATACATGGTTCCCGAACCCGTAGGGTCTACACACTTAAGGTTCGGTGACGCTAGGGTTGTTATGGGAAATAGTATGTGGTTACCGAATGTTGTTCAGAGTCCCGGATGAGATCCCGGACGTCACGAGGAGTTCCGGAATGGTCCGGAGGTGAAGATTTATATATGGGAAGTCATCATACAGTCACCGGAAGTATTCGGGGGTTTGCCGGTATTGTACCGGGACCACCGAAGGGGTTCCGGGGGTCCACCGGGAGGGTCCACCTGCCCCGTAGGGCCCTATGGGCTGTATGTGGAAGGGAACCAGCCCCTAAGTGGGCTGGGCGCCATCCCCCTTAGGGCTCATGCGCCTAGGGTTGGGGGGAAACCCTAAAGGGGGCGCCCCACTTGGCTTGGGGGGCAAGCCCCCTCCCCTTGGCCGCCGCCCCCCCTCTAGATCTCATCTAGAGGGGCCGGCCCCCTTCCTCCTTCGCCCTATAAATAGAGGGGAGGAGGGAGGGCAGCAGCACCTCATCCAAGGCGCAGCCCTCCCCCTCTCCAACACCCCTCATCCTCTGTTGAGCTTGGCGAAGCCCTGCCGGAGAACTGCAAGCACCACCACCACGCCGTCGTGCTGCTGGAGTTGTCTTCCCCAACCTCTCCCTCCTCCTTGCTGGATCAAGGCGCGGGAGACGTCACCGGGCTGCACGTGTGTTGAACGCGGAGGCGCCGTTGTTCTGCGCTTAGATCGGAATCGACCGCGATCTGAATCGCTGCGTGTACGACTCCTCCAACCGCGTTCTTGCAACGCTTCCGCATCGCGATCTTCAAGGGTATGAAGATGCACTCCCCTCTCTCTCGTTGCTAGTCTCTCCATAGATTGATCTTGGTGATGCGTAGAAATTTTTTAATTTCTACACCGATCCCCAACACGGTATCCACAGCGGCCGGCTCCTCCGGCAAGGAGGAGATCATCATCACCTCTGGCGACGAGGAGGACCAGGTGCCGCCGCAGCAGCAGCCGCGCCTCCTCACGGAGGCGGCTCTGAAGGACGAGGAATTTGTCCGTCAGATGGAGCTCATGACGGAGCGACCGCTCCGTCAAACGGGCCCGGCACCACCATCGCCGCCGCGTACGGTCAAGGAGAAGTTGCCGTCCCCGCCGCGCTACCTCGTGAAGCGGGAGCCGGTGTTCCCTTTCTGGCGGGTGAAGGAGGAGCCCGCCCTCCCATCCCGGCGCGCAACCGCGGCGGTGTCCAGATCGGACGACGCGTCAAGGAGGAGCCGTCGTCCCCGCCATGCAACCGCGGCGTCCAGATCGGGCGCCGCTTGAAGAAGGAGCCGGCCTCACCGCTGGCGCACGGCCGCTATAACCGCGACGTCCAGATCGGACACCGCGTCAAGGACGAGCCGCCGCCGGCGATCACCAAAGCGCGAGGCCGCATCCTCCACTACCTCGGAGGCGGCGCTGGCGGCGGTCCCTCGGGCTCAAGGGCCGTCGTGTCCGAGGAGGAGCGGGCGACCGAGACCTCGCCGCCGCCTGGGCCCTCGACCGCTCCGTCACCACCGCGGAGACGGCTGCCAGGCCCCGCCGCCGCCTTGACGGTGAGCTCGGCAAGATTGGTGACGAGTGGTCGCTTAGTGACTCCTCCGCCAACGCCGACAAGGGCAAGGCCGCTGTCAGGGCTCCGCGTGCACCGTCGTCATTGGCCCGGCAGCCCTCCGCACCGCGCAGGAGGAAGCGGAGCTGCTCCTCCACAAGCGACAGGCTGCAACCGGACAAGGCTGCCGTGGCCCACCGACACCCTACCGCCACTGGAGGGACGGTGACGTCGGCGACGGCGGTACGGCCGGGCAGGCCGGCCACGCGTACAAGGTGGTCGTACAGTACAAGCTATATTTTTTTTCAGTTTTCAGTTAAACGGCCGAAATATCGTTCATATATGTAAATTATCTCTAAACTTGAATGAAATCCGACATATTTGCTTATTTTTTTCTGGTTATTTTAAATTTTATTTGAAATGTATGCGGATAGTTTTGGATGGCCGCCTCCAGCATCCGTGTCCACGGACTGGCCCCCCTGTCCACGGACGGATGCGGTGTCCGATTTACGGGTCAGCGTTGGAGATGCGCTAATGCATACCTGGAAGATGAAAAAAAAGGCACCTACCAGTAACAGGCAAGCTAGAAGAAACAACCCCCACTGTGCTGTGTTGAATTGAATAGTCCCTGCCGTAGCCACATTAATTAGTTGTTGGCTAAAATAAAATTTAGAAACAAAGGAAACACAGTCGTTACACAAGGCCAAACATGCACAAACCACAGGCAGCCAAGCCAGCGTGCTATCGCTCTGACTCATTTGACACAAACAAACCGAGCCGAACACATGCCCTGATCTGATTTGATTAGCACATCGATCCCTCTTCCCACCAGTGGAGACCAGCCTACCGTACCTCCATGCATTGTCCTAATCCGTCCCCAATGGCTAATTAACAACTAAGCAAAACTTTACCATATTCGCATCTTCTGCTGATATATACAATCTAGTACAGCTGAAGGCCCACTAGCTTCCATGCCATTGCTGCTGATTTGTCCACCACTGTTCCATTATGCATGCGCTCTCAACCCGCAATAATGAAACCAGGTTAGCTTAATGGGCATACTTTTTTTTTGAGAATGCTTAGTGAGCATACTTAGCTTATTAGTATTTTATGTAAACCATGATAATCGCCCAAGCTGAGGTGAGCATGCAGGGGTAAATCATTAACATGTGAACAAGCACAACCCACTTGCTTATATTCAAAAGCCTTCAAACAAACCGGCCAGCTTGGCCTCACCCCAAGCAGCAGCTTAAATTCAACTGCTGAGCTATTGCACTAAATAATTAAGATTATTGTCGTGCTAATTAACATCATCGGTGGCCAAAAGGAAAGGTGATTGGGCCTTATCGATTAAGTAAATTATGGCCGGGGACAACTAGAGTTATCTAAAGAGTAAATCTATGGACTGCGGCTTCGGTAAGGTCCCATATGGTGTCATGGTTTAGCACCTAAGAGTTGACAGTTAAAAACTGCTTAATTAGACCCTTTGTTTGCAACGTCGAAATTGTTATCGATACGTGTATGTATTGGTTCTAAGGCCAGAGGCTGTTCACGAGTTGGCGAGAAGAATCAAGAAGGATATCCTCTAGACATGATTGGATTGGAGTATAAAGGACGACATTTCTAATATCTCTTGACAAGATTCTTTAACTGTTTCTCTTATGTTTTAGCTTATACAAAATGCTATAGTACGCAAGATCTCATTGATGCTACATGTAAAGGATTATCTCATTACAATTACATGCTCTATTTAGAACAGTAATAATAATAATAATAAAGAAGAAATTAAAGAAGAAGAAGAGGAAAAATGGATTGGTCAAGGAGAGCTTTGACCTCCCAAATCGAAGAGAGTAATAAGCTACTCTACCTACAACCAGAGAGGTCTCTATTACAAAGCCGCCTCCTGAGCTACTTTGCCGCCGGCGGCTAGCTGGAGCCGCGCCGTGCCGTACGTGCCGGTGAAATCACATGACGCTGCACGAGTTGGGGTTCTCGTCGTCGAACAGGCGGTACGAGTCCTGCAGCGGCGGCGGAGGTGGCGGTGACGCGTGCGCCCCGGGCGGGCTGTAGTAGTCCTGGTAGTACGACTCCGGCGACGCGTGTGGGTACGGCATGTAAAGGTACGATGGCGACCATTGCTGCATTGGCTGCGCCTGCTGGGAGTACGCCTGCGGCGGCGGCGGGTGCTGCAACAGGGAGGAAGAGGAATACCCGGGCTGCAGCTGCGGTGGTTGCTGCTGCATGGAGTAGTCCTGCTCCGGCTGCGGTGCGTAGTAGGACACGCTCGCTCTCGGCTGCGCCATGTGGTAGCTCATCACCGGCTGTGGCGCGTTGTACGGGTTGAAATCCTGGTGCGCGTGCGCCGGCGCCGGCGCCGGAGATAGGGACCTATCCGCCGCAGGTGCGTCCTTGGGCTTGCTCTGTTTCTTGTTGGCCTCGCCCTCGTCATTGCCGGCCTCCTTTGTGTCCTTTGCCTTGGGCTCGGTCACCGCGCCCTCGCCACCGTCTTTCTTTGCCTCATCGCTTGGTTTCGCCTCTTCTTTCTCAGATTCTGCTTCCTTCTTGGTCTCAGGCTTCTTCTCCGATGCCGTCTCCTGCTCCGGCTTCTTGTCCGAGCTGTCGGCCTGCGGCTCCTTCGCAGGCTCGGCTGGCTTCTTGTCCGCCGCAGCAGCATCCTTGCTGCCGTCCTCGGCCGGAGGGGCCGGCGCCGGGGCCTCGGTTGCGGGCGCGTGTTGCCATGGCAGGGCCTGCTTGCCTGACTTGTACAGCCTCTTCACGAGCGTCTCGGCGTCCACTGTGCCCGTCACCATCACCTTGTGCTGCTGGGCATCTACCTTTACGTCCTGCACGCCTGAACATCCCAACCAAAACGACGAGCACTTAGTTAATTAAGCACACGAAAATGCACGCGAGGAGGAGGAGAGTGACGCTACCTTGGATGCTCTTGAGCACCTTCCGGACCTTCTTATTGCAGCCATGGCAGTGGATGGACACCCTCAGAACGAAGGTCTGCATGCAGATCCAAGAAAGACGACGTCAAAAAATGTTACATGAGCAACTGAATTCTATGGCCGCCTCCTCCCTTGGACGGGAGAGCATTGGGGTTGGTAACGGGGCGAAATGGTGTACCTGCACGGCGGGTTGTCCCGACGCCATGGGAGTGCGCTCTGGGGACTGGTCACGTTGTCTTGTTGGTTTGCTTGTTGCTTGGGGTTGAAAAGCAGGATGGGGGATTGTGGCCCTAACTCAGGGGAGGCCGCTTCTGTGGTGCTCAACTTATAGTGGGATGGGAAGAGGTGGATGCGGGGATGGAGTACGACCACATAGGTCACTGACATATGGGCCGGATACTTTGCTACTGCGGGCGTATCGTTAGCACACAGGCGGTGGCGGTGTATCCGTTCCGTTCCTAGGTACCAGGCGTTGAGCAAGAGTTCTACGGTACCTGGCTTGGGCGCACTCGGATCGGATACTTGTCATCCAATATAACTCAGACTTTTCGAGTCGAACATTGCGGTTGTGTTTAGAGTGAGTTGCACAAAGGGTTGGCGTAACAAAAAATATATCTAGCATATCAGTCATCCTAGGCCCACCAATCTATGATTGGATGGTTAGATGGACAGTGGTATCCTCAGCCCATCAGGGTTCAAGTCCTGGTGCTCGCATTATTTCTGAATTTATTTCAGGATTTCCGGCGATGCGTTTTCAGTGGGAGCAGATGTTCCCGTCGATGACGAGGCGCCTACGGTGACTTCATAAATCTCAAGATGATATGCCGAATCAGTCTCTCGGAGGTGGTCATAGGGATAGGGTGTGCGTGTGTGCGTTTATAGGGGTGAGTGTATGCGCGTATGTATGAACGCTTGCGTCTGTACTGTGTTAAAAAAAATCATCCTAGGCCCACTCATCACTGCCGCATGGTGTTGGACTTTCATGCTGCCTGATAGGGATAGAACCAAACCCAGAGGACTGGTCTTGAGATTTTCGGGACCTGAGAAGAAACTAGAATACGAGGCCCCTTAATATAAACAATGAAATAGTCGACGTATATTTTCCGTCTAGTTTTTTGGGAGCTTTCTCTTTTCTGGAAGTTGAAATATATTCCCATCACAGTTTTACTAATTTTGGAGATCCGTAACTCATAAAAGAAAAAGAAAAACAATACGGTGGTTCTACAATTTTGGAGATAAGCTTCCCTCCAAAGGGCACCCTCCGGAAAAATCTAGAGGGCACACATACCCTCCTGGAGCGGTTTGGAGCAGGTGGGGTGGAGAGGGCACGTGGAGCCCCTATGCACCCACCCCCGATGCGCTCCGCCCTTTTACATGCCTTCGTGATCCTTGTGGAAATCTCCCAAAGTATTTTTAGTTATTTTTTGTCACCCTAGAAATTCCCTGGAATGACAACACTTAAAAGTGGGAAAATCTGACTTCTCGCAATTTCTTAATAGGTTGGTCCAATGGAATATTAAATAATATATGTAATTAATAAGAAAATAAGCATGATAATTAAAATGTATCAGCGTGTTGTCTAATAAGTCTCTTAGAAATCCAAATACCTAGAGGTACCGAAAACATAAAATCCGAAAGTAACATGCACAAAGGTAGCTCTGTAGGCGAACGCAGCAGAAAACAAAAAATTTCCGACCTACGCACCAGCCCAGGACCACTATGGAGACTACATACAAGGTTTGATCATTTTCGTTACCGACTCGTAGCGCAGCGGAAGTAGAGTCGATGACGATCGGCGCTGCAGATCCCCGCAGCTAGGATTTACAACCTCCCAACCGCGAGGATGTATACCCTCGTCTTCCCTTCGGACAGCCCTCCGGGAGGCGGTCGAACAGTCCCCCGGACGATGTCGCGGACAGCCCTTCGGGAGGACCTTCGAAACTCGAACGGTCACTCGGACAGCCCTTCGGGAGGACTCACAGAACTCGGACCGTCACTTGGACAGCCCTTCGGGAGGCACTCTCGAACAGCCCCTTGGGGCACTAAGATCGAAACTACGACCTCTCTACAGAGTTGCACACATACGGTGTCAGCTATCCGGCAGGGCTTCGCCGTCCAGAACTAGTTCCTGCCGGAACCCAGACAGCCTTTCGGCTCTACGAAACTATTTCGCTGGGAGGGAGAGAGAAGCCAGATAACATCTTGGCATGTGTATGAGAGCAAGGGATGGATGTTTGGGGCAGCCCATCCACCTCTATTTATAGGAAAGCCAAGGGGCAAAATTGGCATACAAAAGTACCAAAGTGCCCCTACTTTATGTCATACATAAAAGAATAAAAGGCAAAATGGTGTGCCATGTGGAGCTCCATGGAGGAGCACCACCATGGCCGGCCACCCTCATGGGGGACCCCCCCAAGGGGGGTTCCTTAGTGCCTAAGGCATTCTAGAAGCCTTTTGGGAAATTCCCAAAAGGTGCTTTCCATAAAATTCCCAAAAAGCACTTTCACTATTCACGACGACATTTTTCAGCGTCCGTTCGAACTGAAAATATTTATGTGGGCTTAGAACATTTCCAGTACCCACTAAAATAATTTTCAATGCGTTCTGGAACAATTCCAGTTTAGTGATTTCATTTGCGAAAAGCATCTGAAGCGGTTCCGGCAGCCCCGGAACATTTCCGGTTTTTCTTCCAGAAAATTCCCAGAAGTTTCCAGAATGATTCTGGTATCCTCCAAGAATTATCAGGCATGTGCCGAAACCATTTTGACTTAATGGTATCCCCTGAAACAACTTTTCAGTTTCACCGGAACTCATCCGGTGACCTCTCTCTGCGGAACTTTTCCGCTATCCGAAACTTTTCGGTGTCCGAAACTTTTTCGGTGATTTTCTCTCAGACTCCCTGTCTAGTATTCAGCAGATAGATGACCCTTAAGCGTGTGACCCTATAGGTTCGGTGAAGTATAGACATGACACGGAACCCCTTCCGATCAATGATCAACATCGGAGCCGTGGACACCCATATTGACCCCTATACCCACACGAATGAATATTCGAGTGAACCTCCAGTTGCCGTGTGCTATTCCTGTTGCTTCACGATATGTTACAAATACCCAAGGTTAGACATGTTGGCATCCCCGTGGATCAACAACTTGTCCACTATGCCAGTTACCCCGTTATCGGTATTGTTCTCTTTTCTCGTTACCGTGTTCCGGCATCCCCGTGATCAAATCACAAAGTGTCTGGCCAGACGATGATGGATACCGTAACACCGAGAGGGCCCAGAGATATCTCTCCATCGTCGGAGGAGCAAATCCCAATCTTGAGCTATCAAGTTACTTGACATACTTTCCCATGAACCCGTAAGCCGCCGTAATAGCCATCCATTTACGGATGACGTTTAACAAACCCCAAAGTTCATGAATCAAGCATGAAGAAACTTGATACTCTCATGGTCTGAGGAATCATGCAAACATTAACCATCTCTGTGTTATTAACCATTAACTCATGACGAATGTATCTCATAGCATAACATCAATTCGGGTCGATTCAACACAAATGTCCTTCCTGACATTGTGCCCTCAAAGTTGCTGGCATAGACATGCCCATGATTGGAAAAACATAATCATCATGCAACACTTGAGCTAGTCTTAGAGGCACGACTAGGAATACATTTTACCGTTTATTATACCACACGTGCACATGGGTTTTCCCCAGAGCCTTTATGGATATACGGGCTCGGGAACCATAGCAGTTATAGCATGGAATATAAACTTAATTATGAACATGGAGATAATTAATAACATTTATTATTGCCTCTAGGGCATATCTCCTACAGACTCCCACTTGCACTAGAGTCAATAATCTAGTTGATGCTAATGCACTTTACACCTGTGGCACACCGGTGTAAATATACTTCGCTTGTGGTATAGCCTGATGTCCAACGGATCTGACGACTTCAGCTCCGTGTGTATCTTTGCATATCCTCGCGTTTTCACGCCTTCACAAAATTCATATTTTGTGTGGACTTGGCTTGGTATGTATGTGAATCACAGGTCGAACCTGGATTCCTCAGACTGAGTTATGGAGCAACTACTTGCAGTAGTGTCCCATGATTCAACATCTTCTTTGTCGCTTTTAAAAGCGGCAACATACTTCGCCTCTGTTATAGAATTCGCCACAGTAACTTGTTTGGAACAATTTCCAACTACCGTGCCACCATATTGTGTTTTGCACAAAACCCTTAACTTAAATCAAAAATCGCTTGGACCATGGATGAAGACTGTATCGATGTAACCTTTTACAACGAACTCTTCATGATCTCTGCTTGCGAGAAAACATGTCATCAGTGCTACTATAGTACTCAATGACCCTTTTTCACTGTTGTCCCTTGATCAATACTTTTGATCACTTTGGTATCTATACTCGCAACAACTTTGGGAGTATTGGACATATCTGGTTGTTTTTACATACCATGGAATACATGATTAATCCAAACACAAGAGTGTGTGGAATCTCCATCATGTATTTTGCTCATCAGTGTTTTGGGACACCGAGTCTTGCAAAAACTCTTTCCATGTGACTTCGGCAAGAATCACTCCTTGACGTTTTTAATGCTAAAAGGTTTTAGCATCTTGTCAATATGTATCTTTGCTCAGCCCTATTAGGTAAATCTATCTCCATAGATCATCATGCCTAATATAAAGGCTATTTAGCCCAAGCACTTCATTGAAAAACTATTTTCAAATGAAGTCCTAATTCGTGTCAAGAATTTTAATTCCAATTAACAATGTGTCAAGCACACAAGGTTTTTCGAAATGTTATTATGCTCCCACTTACTTTCTTGAATTACAAGCATCTTCGTTACCCATTGATGAAGTCAAACCCTTTTGACCATTTCATCAAAACACGAAGATTCCAACTCCATTTTGCTCTCTTCTGTTCATCGCTGGAACTCTGAAGTTTGCAAACTTTACTAGCATCCTCTGGAATGACAAAATACCTTGGACTGTAAGACATGCAAGTCCTTGGTTTCATTTCCATCATATGGAAATCCTATTGTCATCCATGTTTCATATCTCATGACTGAAATATGTATTAATTGCTAGTTCAACCCGAACCGACTTTAAGCATCGCTACGGTGAAACAATCTCATCGTAGTCAACTCCTTGAACTTGTATATTGCAACAAGTCGAGCTTTATGGATAAACATTTTTATCCGTATCAGTTTTAAGTTCCATAAATATTCGTCAGACTCTAAGTCTTCCGAAAGGTGTATCAAGGTTTTAATCTTGAATCACTTATACGGAAACTATCTCGGATTGTATTGGCATTTAGCCAATTCCGGAGTCAGGGCCCATCAACGCTTCCTTGTGTATCATAGGTATACTGTTGTCTAACAACAATATCTCGTTTGCGCACCTGAGAGGTTTGCACGAGCCTTGCCTACGTGGTTCAGCTGCAAGTTCGACCGAAGTCCATACATTTTATTGTAGAGACTTCCGTATCAGTCGCAGTAGGAAACTCCGGAATCTCTTCCAAGGTTCCTTTTCTTTGACCTGATGACGAAGATACTGGTTATCTCGTCGAGTTGCACTGTCCTCCCACTCACCTTTTGCAAGAACAATTCTCTTTAAAAGCATACCGTTTTGTGGCAAAAACCTTTGCCTCGGTATAGTGGTGGGGGAATACCCAATGACTTGGGATAACCTACAAAGTAGCACTTGTCTGATTTGGAATAGGTTTGTAACCTTTTACACAAGCCCCATATTCCAAATGTTAAGAAAAGATATAACATGGTTGGGCGTACCATACCATGGTGTCATTTCAACAGACCCGATGGAGCTCTTTTCAGTGTAAAAGCCGCAGTCTCTAAAGCATCACTTTTTAAAAGGGATAATGGCAAATTTATTTATGTCATCTTTGATCTTACCATGTCATAAATGGTTCGATTACATTTTCACGGACTTTCCACTTGCAGTGGTGTTCCGGGAGGTGCAAGTTATGAAACTCCTTTCACAACTCATCAGACATTCGCTAAACTTGTAACTCAAAAATTCCTTTCTGCAATCAAATTGTAGAAACATAATTTTCTTGTTACAATAACTTCTTCTTCATTTATGAAAACCTTTCAAATGATTTCAAAAGATCCAGACTTACGTCTCATCAAGTAAATATCCATATATCTACTTGAGTCATTTCTGAAGATAGATAAATCCACTACTTGCAACAACATTTATTGAACTACACACATCAAAATGTATGATCATCAATAAGTTTGTTGCTCGTTCCTTATGGCCTGTGAACGGTATTTCAGTCACTTTACTTTTCAGAGGAAAGTTGCAAGTGTCAGATGATTCAAAAATCAACCGACTTCAAAAATCCATCATAATGGAATTTCCATGCGGGTTTCTCCAATGTGACCAAATGCAGTGCCACACGTGTGTGGTATTCTGTTAGTCTTGCGACATTTAGTGTCAGTGTTATGGATGTATCATATTACCATTAATATTCATAACATACATCCCATCTTGGATGGAAGCATGGCCCTTCATGTTATTCATAATACTGAACAACAATTGTTGTTTTTATGAACAACTCCTATTGCAACAAACATTGTGCAATGGGCTAGAGTGTATGAAACTCTAAAATGAATTATGAAAGTAAACACAGAGGTAATATTTTATTATCATTATTCATAACATACGTTTCATTCATAATGAAAGTATGGCCCTTATTTTATTCATAACACCGAACATCAAAAAGTTCTCTTATGAACAACCTTCTTGCAAGATACCTTATGCAATGGGCTAGAGTTTGTGAAACTCTAAATGAATTATGAAAATAAATACAGATGGTAATACACCGATGGAAGGTATAGTAACATTTACTATGTTCCCTGTGTATACCTAAACCTCATTCCTGGCAAGTCTTTCAGGCCATAGTAGTTCTTACATCGAGTTGCAACAGAATGCAATCGAGCGGGTATCTTTGTGATTTTAACTCACAATACCCAAGAATCAGTGATTAACAATTTAATCATAATTCCCAAGGACTATATCTTTGACCAGCCTTCTATACATCAAAAACTTGTATGACATTCATACATGAGCTGGGTATTCCAGTCTTCTTTCGTATTGCCTTTATACTTCTAATAGTTTAACTTTTAGTATTTCTCCTACTTCCAGAAGAAGCACCCAACTTAAGAGTGGCGTTAGCCCCGGACTTCCTAGGCGTGAAAGTTTCACTAACACCCTTCGGACACTTCCTTTCTCTTTAAGTTGTTGTTTTATTCACCTTTCATCATATGATAGGCGTTCTTCTGGATCCCTCTCTTATCAGTCTAATGCATAGTAAACTCCTTTACTAATAGTTTGCAAACAAACATTGCTTTGGATATCTCATATCTTTTAGCCTTTGTCTGTCTCTGAAAATGATTTTCAGATTCCATGAATATCACATAACTATCCAAACTTTCGAAGTTCGGGTCTCATGGAAGCAAACATATTGCACTTGACTAAAAATGGAATTCTAGCTTTTGGACCGAAGGACGAGAGTCACATGATCCATAGCATAAGCGAGAGAATACCGAAAGTATGCGATAGGACAAAGTCCTTCTTGGCACTCTTGAGGACAATCCTCACATTACGTTACCAACCGTAAAGTTTTTAACCAGATATTTAACAGCTATTCAATTTTAATAGGGAAGGTGGAAACGCGAGCCATTATTCTACAACTATTTTGCAAATCACACTTTAGACAAAGTTCATAATTAATTGCACTGAGAATTAAAAGAATTAATTCTACAGCGCGCTCCCACTCAAATCAATATCTCTCATAATTGATTGTGAGTGATTCAAGACCCGTGTTTTGATTATTCGTCATTGATGTTAGTCACCACTGATGACGAAAATCTCAACCGGTAGGCCAACCTGCCAATCACATCTCTATGCGACTCTTGTTCATCTTTCGATGGGCGTGTTCCGAGCTCATGACTGTCATGCCTGAACGTCAAAGACAACCAAGTGATCTCGCTGCAAGGTCTGAACTCACCCGCCTCACACATCCCTAATCGTTCGTACCCATGTTAGCATGGCGCACCCCGAAAAGTTAGGTGCCGTGACGGTGCTACACTTGGGAGAACACTATCAACTATGATATTTTTGTGAGAGATCACCCTAATAAAAGCGACTACCGCGCAATCAAGAAGGGTGCATTATAAGGGATAAACATCTCAGGCAATTCATAATAGCATGATATGGTATAGCCCTTTCTGACGAAGAAGTCTTGTATTTCTTCGTCTTCGGCATTCGCGTCGGTGTTCACCTTCGCGAATATTGCCACCACCTTGTCGATGCACCAGATAATATTGCTATCTCTATAGCTAATAAAATAATGCATTACAACAAGGTTGACACGCAGGTCATTAAAGTGCAATCATATGGCTCCAGCCATCATGCCGAATCATGACACGCAAGTCATGTTAATCAATTTACATCATATAGTCATCTCATACATAATCAAATTATTATGAGCACTGCTATACCACATCATATGCACATGCAAACCCTCCTGCAAAACCAAGTTAGACGCCTCTAATCGGTTCAGCAAAAACTTGTTTTTCGTGGCTTCTAAGGTTTCGAAACAAACCGAAGCTACCAACGTCCATCATCAAGTATGATAATCCAAGTTGCTAGATTAACAACGCGGGGTGTATGAAGCACGAGATAATAAAATCTCGAACCCCATACTAAACTTCGTCATACGCATGACCCCCGTGCAGATCATATCTGCATTGCCCTTTCGTCTGCGAAACATCCATCTTTCTTTAACTAAAGTGGAACCCAAAGAACTGTTAGCACTTCGTTGATCTGTCAATCAGCATACTCAGGAGCAGCATGAAAGGATCGCGGATTGCCAGAACTTTGTGAGATTCCACAATGCTGTCAAGATAAGGACTACGCAAATTCAAGGGAAGCAACAAGAACATCGGGTAACAGATTTCATCTGCTACCCGCACAAATAATTTTCAGTAATAGAACTCATCTACTACCTAATTATATTGTGCAACACCCATACATCTCTATGTATTCTAGATCGCAACCTGCATCTACGCATAGCACGGCTCTGATACCACTGTAGGGGAACGCAGCAGAAAACAAAAAATTTCCGACCTACGCACCAGCCCAGGACCACTATGGAGACTACATACAAGGTTTGATCATTTTCGTTACCGACTCGTAGCGCAGCGGAAGTAGAGTCGATGACGATCGGCGGTGCAGATCCCCGCAGCTAGGATTTACAACCTCCCAACCGCGAGGATGTATACCCTCGTCTTCCCTTCGGACAGCCCTCCGGGAGGCGGTCGAACAGTCCCCCGGACGATGTCGCGGACAGCCCTTCGGGAGGACCTTCGAAACTCGAACGGTCACTCGGACAGCCCTTCGGGAGGACTCACAGAACTCGGACCGTCACTTGGACAGCCCTTCGGGAGGCACTCTCGAACAGCCCCTTGGGGCACTAAGATCGAAACTACGACCTCTCTACAGAGTTGCACACATACGGTGTCAGCTATCCGGCAGGGCTTCGCCGTCCAGAACTAGTTCCTGCCGGAACCCAGACAGCCTTTCGGCTCTACGAAACTATTTCGCTGGGAGGGAGAGAGAAGCCAGATAACATCTTGGCATGTGTATGAGAGCAAGGGATGGATGTTTGGGGCAGCCCATCCACCTCTATTTATAGGAAAGCCAAGGGGCAAAATTGGCATACAAAAGTACCAAAGTGCCCCTACTTTATGTCATACATAAAAGAATAAAAGGCAAAATGGTGTGCCATGTGGAGCTCCATGGAGGAGCACCACCATGGCCGGCCACCCTCATGGGGGACCCCCCCAAGGGGGGTTCCTTAGTGCCTAAGGCATTCTAGAAGCCTTTTGGGAAATTCCCAAAAGGTGCTTTCCATAAAATTCCCAAAAAGCACTTTCACTATTCACGACGACATTTTTCAGCGTCCGTTCGAACTGAAAATATTTATGTGGGCTTAGAACATTTCCAGTACCCACTAAAATAATTTTCAATGCGTTCTGGAACAATTCCAGTTTAGTGATTTCATCTGCGAAAAGCATCTGAAGCGGTTCCAGCAGCCCCGGAACATTTCCGGTTTTTCTTCCAGAAAATTCCCAGAAGTTTCCAGAACAATTCTGGCACCCTCCAAGAATTATCAGGCATGTGCCGAAACCAATTTGACTTTATGGTATCCTCTGAAACAACTTTTCAGTATCACCGGAACTCATCTGGTGACCTCTCTCTGCGGAACTTTTCCGCTGTCCGAAACTTTTCGGTGTCCGAAACTTTTTCGGTGATTTTCTCTCAGACTCCCTGTCTAGTATTCAGCAGATAGATGACCCTTAAGCGTGTGACCCTATAGGTTCGGTGAAGTATAGACATGACTCGGAACCCCTTCCGATCAATGATCAACATCGGAGCCGTGGACACCCATATTGACCCCTATACCCACACGAATGAATATTCGAGTGAACCTCCAGTTGCCGTGTGCTATTCCTGTTGCTTCACGATATGTTACAAATACCCGAGGTTAGACATGTTGGCATCCCCGTGGATCAACAACTTGTCCACTATGCCAGTTACCCCGTTATCGGTATCGTTCTCTTTTCTCGTTACCGTGTTCCGGCATCCCCGTGATCAAATCACAAAGTGTCTGGCCAGATGATGATGGATACCGTAACACCGAGAGGGCCCAGAGATATCTCTCCATCGTCGGAGGAGCAAATCCCAATCTTGAGCTATCAAGTTACTTGACATACTTTCCCATGAACCCGTAAGCCGCCGTAATAGCCACCCATTTACGGATGACGTTTAACAAACCCCAAAGTTCATGAATCAAGCATGAAGAAACTCGATACTCTCATGGTCTGAGGAATTATGCAAACGTTAACCATCTCTGTGTTATTAACCATTAACTTGTGACGAATGAATCTCATAGCATAACATCAATCGGGTCGATTCTACACAAATGTTCTTCTAACATTTGTGCCCTCAAAGTTGCTGGCATAGACATGCCTATGATTGGGAAAACATAATCATCATGCAACACTTGAGCTAGTCTTAGAGGCATGACTAGGAATACATTTTACCGTTTATTATTCCACACGTGCACATGGGTTTTCCCCAGAGCCTTTATGGATATACGGGCTCGGGAACCATAACAGTTATAGCATGGAACATAAACCTAATTATGAACACGGAGATAAGTAATAACATTTATTATTGCCTCTAGGGCATATCTCCTACAAGCTCATTTCCATGAAAATATAGAATATGCCTCCGAAGTACCAGAGAAAAGGACCAGAAAAGGACTAGGGCCAACAAGGTAATTTTTTGAAGAAATCATTGCAGAAATGGCTGAGCCTCAGCTCAAAGGTACGAAATAGATTTCGCTAGGGAGTAGTGGACCTATAGTGAGGGGGGAGACTTGTATGAGATCTGACATTTAGGTGAGATCGTGAGATCAACCCCAAAAAACATATTTAGACATTTCTAAAAATCTAAAATTATTTGACAACATCCATATGGGGTATGTCTACAACTCCAAAAAAATCACCTCCAAACACGATGTACATTTAGAGAATCAAAAAAGACAAATTCGAATGTGAATAGTAGCAGCTTTGGGTGCATAGTACTTTGGCACTATTCACATACGATTTTGTCTTTTTTTGCGAATAATAGCAGCTTTGGGCTGGCGGACAACGTCGTCGGTGAGAGGGGTGGAGAAGGGGCATCGGGGTGAACCCGCGGAGGCACGTGTACACCCCAACGGTTCACGACGCCGGCGACGCCCTCCCTCTCTGGTCGCTTCCTTCACAGCGCCGTCGGGTAGGTGGCGGTGTCGGCCCCTGTGACGCCCCCGGCTCAATCGTGCACTAACCATACACACAAATGCACACGATCAAGCCTAAGGACTCACTTGAAGATATCACAACACAACTCTAAAACATAAATAAAGACATACAAGCTTTATATTACAAGCCAGGGGCCTCGAGGGCTCGAATACATAAGCTCGCATACAAGCGTCAGCGAAAGCATTAGATATCTGAGTACAGATATGAAACAGAAATAGATAAGCCTTTAGAAAGGCGGGGCAAAACAAAAGCTACGATCGAAAGGCGCAGGCCTCCTGCCTGGGACCCTCCGAACCTACTCCTGGTCGTCGGCCAACTCGTAGTAGCAACCACCCTCGGAGTGGTAGTAGTAGTCGTCGGCGGGGGCAGCTGTATCCGGGGCTCCGTCATCTGGTTGCACCAAAAAGATATGGGGGGAAAAGAAAGCAAAGCAACCGTGAGTACTCATCCGAAGTACTCAGCAAGCAAGGATCTACACTACATATGCAACATTATCAAAGGAAGGCTGTATATATAGACTGGGCTGCAGAAATGCGAGAATAGAGGGGAAAGCCTAGTCCTATCGAAGACTAGCATCTTCAACGGTCTTGCAGCATTAGAAGAGTGTAGATTAGTACAGTATAGAGTCGTAGTATCATTAAGTCTCAACCTCACCCATAGATCCTTTCTCGACTCCCTGCGAGAAAGCAATCCCAGAGCCATACTGTCATCAACCTCGGCCAGAGATCCTTTCTCGACTCCCTGCGAGAAAGCAATCCCAGAGCCATACTTTCCATTTCTCATCACAAGTATCCAGTTCTAGTTGTATCGATCAGGATACAACTCCGAGCGTCCGTTACCGAGGATCCGGCTATGCATAGATTAGTTCTTCCCTGCAGGGGTGCACCAACTTACCCACCACGCTCGCTTAACTCCGGCCGGACACACTTTTCCAGGTCATGCCCGGCCTCGGTCAAACGACACACCGCAACCCTACCTAGAACTCAGCAGAGAGGTCCCCGTCGGTCTACATCCTAAGCGCTCGGGGATCTTGGGCCATCGCCCCTCGCCCTCCGGGTCGTTGCGCACATGGCTCAGATCCAAGCACCACCTCTGTCCTGAATGGCGCCAATCACTCCATGTCGCACTGCTGAACTGGACGTCTGACAGAGCTTTCGGCTGATGCTACGATGCAGAGTGCCCATAACTGATCCCACGTGATGGTTAGTGCTATCGGGCCAGAGGACCACTCAGATCAAATATGCAAATCGTTAGTACATTGGGGGTGCGGAACGAGCAGAGACTCACGATCGATGTGACCCCGTCGCCCTGTCTCGAGGACTTGCGGCAAGGGCTAAGAATGCCCGACCACGCCTCGTATTCATATCTCGAGCACCTTCCAGGTCAACCCATCTCCACATCACTCACGGGTACCCCTTAGGGTCGACCCGCCTTTCCAAGTAACAGTTGTGAAGTCCAAGTATCCGTGTGTCCATAACATCAGGGGAATCCGAGGTATCACCCTCGTTGGATTCCTACTCGATGTATCCATCAAGATGAACTCGGAGGAATCACCCTCGATGGGTTCACACTTGAGGTGTTGCACGATAGCGTCGTTATCGGAAGTGGTGAAGGAGGAATCACCCTCGAGGACCACGACCGAATAGCTACTCTACAGAGTCTGTTGGGGAGCGTGCAATTTCAAAATTTTCCTACGTTCACGCAAGATCTATCTAGGGGATGCATAGCAACGAGAGGGGAGAGTATTTCCACGTACCCTCGTAGACCGAAAGCGGAAGCGTTAGCTTAATGCGGTTGATGTAATCGAACGTCTTCGCGATCCAACCGATCAAGCACCAAACGTACGACACCTCCGAGTTCAGAACACGTTCAGCTCGATGATGTCCCTCGAGCTCTTGATCCAGTTGAGGACAAGGGAGAGTTCCGTCAGCACGACAGCGTGGCAACAGTGATGATGAAGTTACCGGCGCAGGGCTTCGCCTAAGCACTACGACGATATGACCGAGGTGTGTAACTATGGAGGGGGGCACCGCACACGGCTAAGACAAATCTTGGTGTCCTTTGGGGTGCCTCCCTCCCCCGTATATAAAGGAGGGAGGGAGAGAGGCCGGCCCTACTAGGACTTGGAAGTCCTAGTAGGAATCCCTTTCCCTTTTCGGAGTAGGAGAGAAGGAAAGAGGGAAAGAGAGAGGGAGTAGGAAAGGGCAAGGGGGGCGCCGCCCCCTTCCCCTAGTCCAATTCGGACCCATGGGGGGGGCGCCACCTCCCCTTTGGCCTGCCTCCTATTTTCCCGTATGGCCCAATAAGGCCCATTACTTCTCCCGGTGAATTCCCGTAACTCCCCGGTACTCCGAAAAATACCCGAATCACTCAGAACCTTTCCGATGTCCGAATATAGCCTTCGAATATGTGAATCTTTACCTCTTGACTATTTCGAGACTCCTCGTCATGTCCGTGATCTCATCCAGGACTCCGAGCAAACTTCGGTCATCAAATCACATAACTCATAATAAAATCGTCATCGAACGTTAAGCGTGCGGACCCTACGGGTTCGAGAACTATGTAGACATGACCAAGACACATCTCCGGTCAATAACCAATAGCGGAACCTGGATGCTCATATTGGCTTCTACATATTCTACGAAGATCTTTATCGGTCAAACCGCATAACAACATACGTTATTCCCTTTGTCATTGGTATGTTACTTGCCCGAGATTCGATCGTCGGTATCATCATACCTAGTTCAATGTCGTTACCGGCAAGTCTCTTTACTCGTTCCGTAATGCATCATCCCGCAACTAACTCATTAGTCACATTGCTTGCAAGGCTTCATATGATGTGCATTACCGAGAGGGCCCAGAGATACCTCTCCGATACTCGGAGTGTCAAATCCTAATCTCGATCTATGCCAACCCAACAAACACCTTCGGAGACACCTGTAGAGCATCTTTATAATCACCCAGTTACGTTGTGACGTTTGATAGCACAGAAAGTGTTCCTCCGGTATTCGGGAGTTGCATAATCTCATAGTCAGAGGAATATGTATAACTCATGAAGAAAGCAATAGCAATAAAACTTAACGATCATTATGCTAATCTAACGGATGGGTCTTGTCCATCACATCATTCTCTAATGATGTGATCCTGTTCATCAAATGACAACACATGTCTATGGTCAGGAAACATAACCATCTTTGATAAACAAGCTAGTCAAGTAGAGGCATACTAGGGACACTCTGTTTGTCTATGTATTCACACATGTACTAAGTTTCCGGTTAATACAATTCTAGCATGAATAATGAACATTTATCATGATATAAGGAAATATAAATAACAACTTTATTATTGCCTCTAGGGCATATTTCCTTCAGTCTCCCACTTGCACTAGAGTCAATAATCTAGTTCACATCGCCATGTGATTTAACACCAATAGTTCACATCTTTATGTGATTAACACACATAGTTCACATCGCCATGTGACCAACACCCAAAGGGTTTACTAGAGTCAATAATCTAGTTCACATCGCTATGTGATTAGCACCCAAAGAGTACTAAGGTGTGATCATGTTTTGCTTGTGAGAGAGTTTTAGTCAACGGATCTGCCATATTCAGATCCGTATGTATTTTGCAAATTTCTATGTCTACAATGCTCTGCACGGAGCTACTTTAGCTAATTGCTCCCACTTTCAATATGTATCCAGATTGAGACTCAGAGTCATCCGGTTCAGTGTCAAAGCTTGCATTGACGTAACCCTTTACGACGAACTCTTTGTCACCTCCATAACCGAGAAACATTTTCTTAGTCCTTTTCAGGTATTTCAGGATGTTCTTGACCGTTGTCCAGTGATCCACTCCTGGATTACTTTGGTACCTTCTTGCTAAACTTATAGCAACGCACACATCAGGTCTGGTACACAGCATTGCATACATGATAGAACCTATGGCTGAAGCATAGGGAATGACTTTCATTTTCTCTCTATCTTCTGCAGTGGTCGGGCATTGAGTCTTACTCAACTTCACACCATGCAATACAGGCAAGAACCCTTTCTTTGACTGATCCATTTTGAACTTCTTCAAAACTTTATCAAGGTATGTGCTTTGTGAAAGTCCTATTAAGCGTCTTGATCTATCTCTATAGATCTTGATGCCCAATATATAAGCATCTTCACCGAGGTCTTTCATTGAAAAACTCTTATTCAAGTATCCTTTTATGCTATCCAGAAATTCTATATCATTTCCAATCAATAATATGTCATCCACATATAATATCAGAAATGCTACAGAGCTCCCACTCACTTTCTTGTAAATACAGGCTTCTCCAAAAGTTTGTATAAAACCATATGCTTTGATCACTTCATCAAAGCGTATATTCCAACTCCGAGATGCTTGCACCAGTCCATAAATGGATCGCTGGAGCTTGCACACTTTGTTAGCACCTTTAGGATCGACAAAACCTTCTGGTTGCATCATATACAATTCTTCTTTAAGAAATCCATTAAGGAGTGCAGTTTTGACATCCATTTGCCAGATTTCATAAAATGCGGCAATTTCTAACATGATTCGAACAGACTTAAGCATCGCTATAGGTGAGAAGATCTCATCGTAGTCAACTCCTTGAACTTGTCGAAAACCTTTCGCAACAAGTCGAGCTTTGTGGACAGTAACATTACCGTCAGCGTCAGTCTTCTTCTTGAAGATCCATTTATTCTCTATGGCTTGCCGATCATCGGGCAAGTCAACCAAAGTCCACACTTTGTTCTCATACATGGATCCTATCTCAGATTTCATGGCCTCAAGCCATTTCGCGGAATCTGGGCTCATCATCGCTTCCTCATAGTTCATTGGTTCGGTAGTAACTTGATCCAAAGTTTCATGATCATCATCATTAACTTCCTCACTGATTTGTGTAGGCATCACTGGAACTGATTTCTGTGATGAACTACTTTCCAATACGGGAGAAGGTACAATTACGTCATCAAGTTCTACTTTCCTCCCACTCACTTCTTTCGAGAGAAACTCCTTCTCTAGAAAGGATCAATTCTTAGCAACGAATATCTTGCCTTTGGATCTGTGATAGAAGGTGTACCCAACAGTCTCCTTTGGGTATCCTATGAAGACGCATTTCTCCGATTTGGGTTCGAGCTTATCAGGTTGAAACTTTTTCACATAAGCATCTCAGCCCCAAATTTTAAGAAACGACAGTTTAGGTTTCTTGCCAAACCACAGTTCATATGATGTCGTCTCAACGGATTTAGATGGTGCCCTATTTAACGTGAATGCAACTGTCTCTAATGCATAACCCCAAAACGATAGTGGTAAATTGGTAAGAGACATAATAGATCGCACCATATCTAATAAAGTACGGTTACGACGTTCGGACACACCATTACGCTGTGGTGTTCCAGGTGGCATGAGTTGCGAAACTATTCCACATTGTTTCAAATAAAGACCAAACTCATAACTCAAATATTCACCTCCACGATCAGATCGTAGAAACTTTATTTTCTTGTTACGATGATTTTCCACTTCACTCTGAAATTCTTTGAACTTTTCAAATGTTTTAGACTTATGTTTCATTAAGTAGATATAACCATATCTGCTCAAATCATCTGTGAAGGTCAGAAAATAACGATACCCACCGCGAGCCTCAACACTCATCGGACCGCATACATCAGTATGTATTATTTTCAATAAGTCAGTTGCTTGCTCCATTGTTCCGGAGAACGGAGTTTTAGTCATCTTGCCCATGAGGCATGGTTCGCAAGTATCAAATGATTCATAATCAAGTGATTCCAAAAGTCCATCTGCATGGAGTTTCTTCATGCGCTTTACACCAATATGACCTAAACGGCAGTGCCACAAATATGTTGCACTATCATTATCAACTTTGCATCTTTTGGCATCAATATTATGAATATGTGTATCACTACGATCGAGATTCAATAAACAATTTATATTGAGTGTATGACCATAGAAGGTTTTATTCATGTAAACAGAACAACAATTATTCTCTGACTTAAATGAATAACCGTATTGCAATAAACATGATCCAATCATATTCATGCTCAATGCAAACACCAAATAACATTTATTTAGGTCTAATACTAATCCCGAAGGTAGAGGGAGTGTGCGATGGTGATCTTATCAACCTTGGAATCACTTCCAACACACATCGTCACCTCGTCATTAACTAGTCTCTGTTCATTTTGCAACTCCTGTTTCGAGTTACTAATGTTAGCAACTGAACCGGTATCAAATACCCAGGGGCTACTATGAACACTAGTAAAATACACATCAATATCATGTATATCAAATATACTTTTGTTTACTTTGCCATCCTTCTTATCCGCCAAAAATTTGGGGTAGTTCAGCTTCCAGTGACCATTTCCTTTGCAGTAGAAGCACTCAGTTTCAGGCTTAGGTCCAGACTTGGGCTTCTTCACGGGAGTGACAACTTGCTTGCCATTCTTCTTGAAGTTCCCTTTCTTTCCCTTGCCCTTTTTCTTGAAACTAGTGGTCTTGTCAACCATCAACACTTGATGCTATTTCTTGATTTCTACCTTCGCCGATTTCAGCATCGCGAAGAGCCTGGGAATCGTTTACGTCATCCCTTGCATATTATAGTTCATCATGAAGTTCTAGTAACTTGGTGATAGTGACTAGAGAACTCTGTTAATCACTATCTTATCTGGAAGATTAACTCCTACTTGATTCAAGCGATTGTATTACCCAGACGTTCTGAGCACATGCTCACTAGCTGAGCTATTCTCCTCCATCTTATAGGCAATGTACTTGTCAGAGGTCTCATACCTCTCGACACGGGCATGAGTCTGAAATACCAATTTCATCTCTTTGGAACATCTCATATGCTCCGTGGCATTCAAAACGTTTTTGAAGTCCCGGTTCTAAGCCGTAAAGCATTGTGCACTAAACTATCAAGTAGTCATCATATCGAGCTTGCCAAACGTTCATAACATCTTCATCTGCTCCTGCAATAGGTCTATCACCTAGCGGTGCATCAAGGACATAATTCTTTTGTGCAGCAACGAGGATATTCCTCAGATCACGGACCCAGTCCGCATCATTGCTACTATCATCTTTCAACTTAGTTTTTCTCTAGGAACATATCTAAAATAAAACAGGGGAGCTATACACGAGCTATTGATCTACAACATAATTTACAAATACTACCAGGACTAAGTTCATGATAAATTAAAGTTCAATTAATCATATTACTTAAGAACTCCCACTTAGATAGACATCCCTCTAGTCATCTAAATGATCACGTGATCCATATCAACTAAACCATGTCCGATCATCACGTGAGATGGAGTAGTTTTCAATGGTGAACATCTCTATGTTGATCATATCTACTATATGATTCACGTTCAACCTTTCGGTCTCAGTGTTCCGAGGCCATATCTGCATATGCTAGGCTCGTCAAGTTTAACCCGAGTATTCCGCATGTGCAAAACTGTCTTGCACCCGTTGTATGTGAACGTAGAGCCTATCACACCCGATCATCACGTGGTGTCTCAGCACGAAGAACTTTCGCAACAGTGCATACTCAGGGAGAACACTTATACCTTGAAATTTAGTGAGGGTTCATCTTATAATGCTACCGCCGTACTAAGCAAAATAAGATGCATAAAAGATAAACATCACATGCAATCAAAATATGTGACATGATATGGCCATCATCATCTTGTGCCTTTGATCTCCATCTCCAAAGCACCATCATGATCTCCATCGTCACCGGCTTGACACCTTAATCTCCATCGTAGCGTCGTTGTCGTCTCGCCAACTATTGCTTCTACGACTATCGCTACCGCATAGTGATAAAGTAAAGAAATTACATGGCGATTGCATTTCATACAATAAAGCGACAACCATAAGGCTCCTGCCAGTTGCCGATAACTTTTACAAAACATGATCATCTCATACAATAACGTATATCACATCATGTCTTGACCATATCACATCGCAGCATGCCCTGCAAAAACAAGTTAGACGTCCTCTACTTTGTTGTTGCAAGTTTTACGTGGCTGCTACGGGCTTCTAGCAAGAACCGTTCTTACCTACGCATCAAAACCACAACGATTTTTCATCAAGTGTGTTGTTTTAACCTTCAACAAGGATTGGCCGTAGTCAAACTCGATTTAACTAAAGTTGGAGAAACAGACACCCGCCACCCACCTTTGTGCAAAGCACGTCGGTAGAACCAGTCTCATGAATGCGATCATGTAATGTCGGTCCGGGCCGCTTCATCCAACAGTACCGCCGAATCCAAGTAAGACGTTGGTGGTAAGCAGTATGACTATTATAGCCCACAACTCTTTGTGTTCTACTCGTGCATATCATCTACGCATAGACCTGGCTCAGATACCACTGTTGGGGAACGTGCAATTTCAAAATTTTCCTACGTTCACGCAAGATCTATCTAGGAGATGCATAGCAATGAGAGGGGAGAGTATGTCCACGTACCCTCATAGACCGAAAGCGGAAGCGTTAGCTTAACGCGGTTGATGTAGTCGAACGTCTTCGCGATCCAACCAATCAAGCACTGAACGTACGGCACCTCCGAGTTCAGCACACGTTCAGCTCGATGACGTCCCTCAAGCTCTTGATCCAGTTGAGGACGAGGGAGAGTTCCGTCAGCACGACGGCGTGGCGACGGTGATGATGAAGTTACCGGTGTAGAGCTTCGCCTAAGCACTACGATGATATGACCGAGGTGTGTAACTGTGGAGGGGGGCACCGCACACGGCTATGACAAATCTTGGTGTCCTTTGGGGTGCCCCCCTCCCCCGTATATAAAGGAGGGAGGGAGAGAGGCCGGCCCTCCTAGGGACGCGCCAAGTGTATGGAGTCCTACTAGGACTTCCAAGTCCTAGTAGGAATCCCTTTCCCTTTTCAGAGTAGGAGAGAAGGAAAGAGGGAAAGAGAGAGGGAGTAGGAAAGGGCAAGGGGGGCGCCGCCCCCTTCCCCTAGTCCAATTCGGACCCATGGGGGGGGGGGGGCGCCACCTCCCCTTTGGCCTACCTCCTCTTTTCCCGTATGGCCCAATTAGGCCCATTACTTCTCCCGGTGAATTCCCGTAACTCCCCGGTACTCCGAAATATAACCGAATCACTCGGAACCTTTCCGATGTCGGAATATAGCCTTCCAATATATGAATCTTTACCTCTCGACCATTTTGGAACTCCTCATCATGTCCATGATCTCATCCGGGACTCTGAACAAACTTCGGTCATCAAATCACATAACTCATAACACAAATCATCATCGAACGTTAAGCGTGCGGACCCTACGGGTTCGAGAACTATGTAGACATGACGGAGACACATCTCCGGTCAATAACTAATAGCGGAACCTGGATGCTCATATTGGCTCCTACATATTCTATGAAGATCTTTATCGGTCAAACCACATAACAACATACGTTATTCCCTTTGTCATCGGTATGTTACTTGCCCGAGATTCGATCGTCAGTATCATCATACCTAGTTCAATCTCGTTACCGGCAAGTATCTTTACTCGTTCCGTAATGCATCATCCCGCAACTAACTCATTAGTCACATTGCTTGCAAGGCTTCATATGATGTGCATTACTGAGAGGGCCCAGAGATACCTCTCCGATACTCGGAGTGACAATTCCTAATCTCGATCTATGCCAACCCAACAAACACCTTCGGAGACACCTGTAGAGCATCTTTATAATCACCCAGTTATGTTGTGACGTTTGATAGCACACAAAGTGTTCCTCCGGTATTCGGGAGTTGCATAATCTCATAGTCAGAGGAATATGTATAAGTCATGAAGAAAGCAATAGCAATAAAACTTAACGATCATTATGCTAAGCTAATGGATGGGTCTTGTCCATCACATCATTCTCTAATGATGTGATCATGTTCATCAAATGACAACACATGTCTATGGTCATGAAACATAACCATCTTTGATAAACAAGCTAGTCAAGTAGAGGCATACTAGGGACACTCTGTTTGTCTATGTATTCACACATGTACTAAGTTTCTGGTTAATACAATTCTAGCATGAATAATAAATTTTTATCATGATATAAGGAAATATAAATAACAACTTTATTATTGTCTCTAGGGCATATTTCCTTCAGAGTTAACATCAGAAGTGCTACACGAGGTATCACCCTCGGCACTCGATAGTAACGCTGCAGTGTCGTACAACTAAGGGGTGGATGATGTGCGGTGCCGGGGCCTGGCTGTCGATCATGTTGATCGGGTCATCTGATAATCTAGCGGGGGCATCTGGGGACAAAGTGGGGTCTCTGGTGGGTCTCTACCCAGCCTATACTAAGAAGTTTACGATAAGCAGGTAAGGTACCAATAGCAGGTTACAATAAACAGGCTATTTATCAGAATAGGTAAAGCAGTAGCAGCAACAATTCTAATGTAAGCATAAGAGAGAAAGAATAAGCGATATAGGCATGCTCAAGGGGGGGGGGGGGGGCTTGCCCTGGAAAGCTTCTGGCGAAAAGGAAGAAGAGTCGTCGGTGACGTAGTCGATCACAGCGGCATCAGCAGCGGTCTCGGGGTCTACCAGAGAGAAGAGGGGGAAGAAACAGTAAATATAAAGCAAACAAGAGCAAGACATGACAATACGCAGAGCTAGGGGTGTTCTGACGCGGTGCTACACGATATAGGTGAAAAGGGAAAACATCCGGGAATGTTTTCCCGAAGTTTGGCATTTTTGGACAGATGAAGTGGAGGGGGATGGTTGCATGTTCGTTATGCTAGGGACGTGTGGCAGACGAACGGACCGCGTATTCGGATTCGTCTCGTCGTTCTGAGCAACTTTCATGTACAAAGTATTTTCATTCAAGCTACGGTTCATTTTATATTAATTTTTAAAGATTTAATCAATTTCTGAAATTAATTATTTATTAAAATTTGAATTATCTAGAATAGTAAATAATGACGTCATCATGACGTATGTGTGACATCAGCAGTCAACAGTGCAGTTGACTGGTCAAACTGACATGTGGGACCCCATTGTCATAGACTCAGTTCTAATCCAGTGGTTAAATTTAAACTAAACTAATTAAACAGAGTGGGGGCCCATTTGTCATAGGGTGTTTTAAATAATAAATTAATCAATTAACTTAATTTTATTAGCAGGTTAATTAGGGGGGTGGCCCCACCTGTCATTGACCCAAGGGAGGTCAAACCCCTGGTCAACCGAGGCTGACCTGCCGACGGCTCGACGCCGGCGTTCACAAACGCGGCGGAGGGCTCGGGATTCCACCTCCGGCGACCAAATGGCCGGCGGAGGGCATCTACGTGCTGCGGGCGCTCGTCCGCATCGAGTGGTGGTGGTGGTTGGGCCTGTGGTGGCCGGAGTCGTCGCCGGCGTCGACCACGGCGGTTGCCGGAGCTCGGGTGAGCTCGGGGTCGAGGCTACGGCGGGCGTGGCGACGCGGGGATAGCACCTACGGGCTCTACGCGACGCGGCGAGCAGGTTGGGCACGTCGGCCGGGCCATTAGATGGCCAGGGGCACGTCGGCGGCGAGCATAGGCGGCGGCGCGTGCGGGTGAGCGCAGTGCGGTGGCTACGGCATGCGAGGGAGAGAACGGAGGGAGGAGGAAAGGTCAGTGGCTCACGGCGGTTGCGACAGGCATCGGAGCGAGCTCGGAGGAGGTCGGAGCTAAGTAGGGCGGCGAAGTCGATCTCGGCGGCCGAACGGCGATGAAGAGCTCGGTGGAGACGGTGCGGCGCGTCCGGCGGCGTGTGGCGTGTCGAGGAGGTCGAGGACGTCAGGGCGGATCTTGCAGACATGGCGAGAGGCCGAGGGAGGGGTGGTGGCGTCGACTACGACGGCGGCGAGAGAGAGGGCAGAGAGGGAGAGTAGTGGCGAGGGGAGCTCAGTGGGGCGCGGGGCTCTGCCCTTATCCTCCACGGAGGGCGCGGGCGTCGCGCTGTCGACCAGAGGAGAGGGGGGCCTGGCGCGGCGAGCGCGCGCGCGGCGACAGCGGGGCGGGGATGAAAGTGAGAGGTAGGGGAAGGCGCCAGGGGGCTGGGCCTCCCTATGCACTAGAGGCCCAGGCACAGTGGCCTTTTTCTTTTTCTTCGGTTCTGTTTTCTGTTTCTGTTTTGCCTTTTCTTTTTATTACAAAACACTTTTACAAAATGTGAGACTTGTCAAATTAAATACTATGCAATTTCTACCACTGCCAGAAAAAGGTTTGGAGGCAATTGGATTTGATTTGTATTTTTAATTAATTGCAAAAGTATTAAATAGGGATGTTGGGTGCTGTTTTTGGTTGATAGAGTCATTTAACTAATTTATGTAAGGCAACATATTTCATGAATCCAGTACCTATCGTGTGTCCGTGTGTCCGTTCCGTTTCAACCCCACGATCTTAATCATGAGCCTTACGTGCAGCCACGAGACATTTTTTTGCGGGTGAAAAGGGATTTCTCATTACTCAAGGTGGCCTCTCAGCCGAGGCCAGACGTAGAATAGACTCAATCCCCGAGTTGAACCACACAGCGGTCCGGGGGGTCCTTCGCCCATAAGGGGCAAGTTCATGACTACATTTATTTTGTGAACGACAACAAAGAGTAAATGAGATCTCCCTTCCAGCGGCAGCCGCTATATCTCTAATCTCCTGAATGAGGGTGCGATGCACCGAACGATCCTCCACATTTGCTGTGATCATCGCCACAGCCTCCGCGCAATCAAGCTCAACCGTTATTGGCAAACCGGTCCTATGCAGGGCCAACTCAAGGCCCTCCTTGCATGCCGCAAGCTCCGCTCCCAGGGCAGCATCGCATGTGCGCAGCTCTCTACATGCAGTATAGATGATTTCTCCTCGATCATCGCGCAAAATCATCCCTCCTCCTGCCGCTCCCGACGACGCAACAAAACTTCCGTCGGTGTTCAGCTTTGTGCGGCCCGGCACTGGCGCGATCCATGACCTCTCCTCCTTGGCCACCTTTGGAGGACGAGTGACATACTGTGGCAAGGAGACCGTCATCTTTCCCTTGACCATATCAGCATTTGGGTGTTGTTGGATGCAGAGCAACGAAGTAATATACCCATGCAAGAACCGTCGTGAGGCTTCAGCAGGGGGCGGTTTCTTGTCATGCGTGATCTCATTCCGGACATGCCAGGTCCTCCACATGATCATAAGCATGATCATCCTTGTTGCCTCGTCAAGAGGGTCCAGCAGGGTGAAGAGCCACTCCGGACCAGTGTGCATGATGTCCTCCACCTTCGGAATACACCAATCCATGGCCATGGCGTGCCACAGCTCCTTTGCCAAGGGGCACCTGCAGAAAGCGTGGAACATATCCTCCCGTTCCAGTCCACACAGAGGGCATTGTGCAGCCAAGAGACTAATTGCACTTAGCCGCCCGCTTTGTAACTTAACAACCAGTTTTATTCACAAAAAAAACCCCTAAAGCCTCTGACGCAAGACTCCCCAGACTGCTTCTCTGCGTCGTGCGCCGCCGCCGCCGCCGCCGCCATCGTGTGCCTCCGATATCTGTCGACTCGATCCCGACGTCCGCCGGCACCCACCAGATGCAGGTACTGCCCCATGCCAGTCTTGTATGTGCTCCTCTGCTCCAATGTATCAACACGAACCTGGCAACCATCGCCCCATGCATGTTGTTCCCCGATCTAGACATATCTCCTCTATAACTTGCAATACTTTTCTGCAGTGGCAACTAGAGATGAGCGACTAGCAAGTAGCACAACATCACTTTCCATCAGCAACACGAGGGCATCAAAAGTTTGAGGTAAAACAGCACACAGTCCTTGTGTATCCACGTGTGTGTGTGTGTGTGTAGGTTGAAAGGCTAATCATGTGGCCATGTGTGTGCAGTATGGATCCAATCAACAACCTTCAAATGCATATGAGCCATGGAGGATTTAATACACCCAAAAAGAATACAGACATGCCTCTCTTTGTAAGTTCAGTTTGCGCTAACAACTGAAACTATGCATGAAGTGCTTATTCCGGTTTATTCTTGATGTTGCAGTCTTCGTCTTTTACACCTGAATGTGATGAGCATTTGAAGCCTACAGTGGGTATGACATTTGAAGGACTAGAGGCAGTGGAGAAGTTCTACAAGGCATATGCACATGAATCAGGTTTTGGTGGTCGTATCGGACAGCAGAAAAAGATTGAGAATAAGGTGGTCCGGACTAAGCGTTTCATGTGTAATAGGGAAGGATTCAAGTCGAAAGATTGTAAGGAGATAGATGATCCCTTGAAGAAAAGGCGTAAGCAGACAAACACGCGATGCGGTTGTGATGCCCATATCTTTGTTAGACTTTGTGGAGACAACACCTACAAGATAGACTCATGGGTTGAGCACCACGTTCATGGTCTTGTATCGCCTAATAAGCATCATTTGATCAGATCGAATCGTAAAGTTAGTGAGAGAGCAAAGAATACTTTATACACATGTCATAAGGCAAGCATTGGAACCTCCCAGGCATACAGGCTCCTGCAAGTTAGTGAGGGTGGAATTCCTTATGTTGGGTGCACAAAGAGGGACTTGCAGAATTACTACCAGGCACTCAGGTATAAAATCAGAGACGCAGATGCTCAAATGTTTGTTGCCCAATTAGCTAGAAAGCAGGAAGTGAACTCGGCATTTTTCTATGATTTTGAAGTGGATGATGAAGGGAAGCTAGTGCGTGTGTTCTGGGCGGATGCCACAAGCAGGAAGAACTATAGTCACTTTGGTGATGTGGTATCCTTTGATTCTACATACACCACTAATCAGTACAACATGATATTTGCACCATTTACCGGGGTTAATCATCACTTACAAAGTGTATTTTTTGCTGCTGCATTCTTATCAAATGAGAAGGATGAGTCATACATTTGGTTATTTGATACCTTCTTGAGAGCAATGGGAGGGGTTGCACCTAGACTCATCATAACTGATGAAGCCACTAGCATCAAGAATGGCATTGACGAAGTTCTGCCAACCATTGTTCATAGATTGTGCATGTGGCATATAATGGAGAAGGTGCCTGAAAAAGTTGGACCTGTGATCAGAGAAGATTCTCAATTTTGGACGAGATTGAACTCATGTGTTTGGGGTTCGGAAACTTCAGCTGAGTTTGAGTCACAATAGAATTCCATCATTAAAGATTTTGGATTGGAGGAAAACGAGTGGCTGACTAAGAGGTTTAGTATTCGAGATACATGGATACCAGCCTACTTTATGGATATATCTCTTGCGGGCATTCTCCGAACCACTTCAAGATCAGAAAGTGCAAATTCTTTTTTTAACCGTTTCATTCATTGAAGGCTCACTTTTGTTGAGTTTTGGCTTAGGTTTGACACGGCTTTAGAATGCCAACGTGAGGAAGAATTAATGGCAGACAACAGAAGCATACATACCACCCCACAACTATTTACCCCATGGACAATGGAGAAGCAAGGTAGTGAAGTATTCACATATGAGGTGTTCGAGAAATTTCAGCTGCAGGTAATTGCTGCTAGAGATCATTGTTGTGTTCAGAGTATTACAGAAGGTGTGGGGGTAAAAAATGTGACCCTGAGAGGTCGGTCTGGTAAGGTTAGGGAGGTTAGCTATGACACTGCAAGCATGTCAGCAAATTGTTCGTGCAAGTTATTTGAGTCACTTGGTATTCCATGTCGCCATATTATCCAAGTATTAAGGATTGAAAACCAGAATGAACTTCCAAGCTACTACATTATGAAAAGATGGCAAAAAAGGTGCAAAAGGTAAAAGTAATAATGCATGCCAACTGATTTCTTATTGTTATTCCAAAATCATATGACTAACAATAGTTTTTTGATTTACAGGGAGAATGTTTATGATGAACAGTGGAACCTACTAGAAGAAAAGCCGGTGGATTCACTGGATGCAGCCACGAAAAAGAAGATTTCGACTATACGCAATAAGATGGAAGAGTTGATTGAAAAGGCGAAGCACTCAGATGAAGGCATGGACTTCTTAACATTAAGTGTGATGAACATTGAGGCGCCTTTGGAGCAGATGATCCCTGCAGCCACCCAAAGCACTAGGCAAGAGGAATACGAGGCTTTTATTGGTTGCAACATTCCCACCGAAGTTCATATACATCTGCCGACTGATGTTCGTACCGTGGGGAGATGCAAAAGAATAAAGCGAGGAAAGGAGATCAAAGAGGGGGATCGAAAAAGTAAGGACAAAGAAGGGAAGGTAAAGGTCGCACGCTTGTGCAAGACGTGCAAGCAACACGTGTTTCATGATAGTCGTAATTGTCCAAGCAAAAAAGGAAATGGGAGTGTGATTCTGCAAGATATGCAGCTAAATGGTGCTTCCTGATCCAGTCCAAACAAAGAATGATTTTATCTATGTTATCATGTACACTTTGATGTACTAAATTCATGTAATGAACAAGAATTTGCGCTGTGTTGAATTAAACTTGACTTGATTTCTGACAAGTTTGATGCTTGTCAAATTCCTAAAGAATAAAGAACATAGTCAGACTTTTTACCAGCCATGCAAGAATGAGTAATTTCTGGTTTTTATGAAAACTTGCAATGTTGTGTAGTGGCAATACATGCATGTCTGTTTCCTCTTTATTTTTGGTCAGACTTGCATCGTCCAGGAGCACAAAAATTGGACATAGCCATCCCAGGCCACTTCTGTAGTCACCTATTTTTCCAACCCATAACTGAATTACTCACAGGACTTTTTGGCAACAGCAAATACAATATTTTTTACCAAACGACAGGCAAATTAAACAAGGAAAAGCTCAACCAAAGCCTCTAATCTGAACCTGCCATTGCCATTCATTATCCTGCAAATATCAATACAGTTTACTGATACGAGCATTGCACTAGTAATGTGCATGTCACTCGGCCAAATACAACAGGGTAGTATTTGCACTAGCGGGCCGCTAAATGTAAATCTTCAGGAAACACTTTCACAGTGACTTGTTGCTTATACTAGTGTGTATCTCAAAACTGGACAATGCTGTCACAGGGCACTTTCTGTAAGTCAAAAGGTTTACTGAACAAAACATGTTTTGACCACATGAAGTCACTTATTTTTTCATGATTTAACTGAACTAGTCAGTGATTTTTTTTGGCAAGAACAAAGAAGGTATAAGCATTGCACTAATACATCTGGTACATGCTACAAGATACAGGTTCTTCGAAGGAATTACACTAATATGAGCATCGCACTAACACTGTAATACATGTGCTACAGACATACAGTCTACAGCTTCCTACGGACGACATTCTACAGCTTTCTATGAAGGAATTGTCGTAGTTGCAGGAGGCCGTGCAGGGGCTGTTGACGCCTCAGCATAGACGAGTCATCACAGTCGTGGGCATCGTCAATTCGCCATGCCTTCACCGTTGCGACGGCCATCCGGACCTTCGTTGCTGTCGCCAGTGGCCGCCGGGTACCCGTCGTCGTCGCTGTTTGGTTGCCGTCTCCGTGAGACTTCAAGGGAGTCGTACAGGCCTAGGTTGCCATCGTAGGAGGCCGTCGGATTCGAATTTAGGTTTTGGAGCAACGGGGGCAGTGATTTGGCAAGAGAAGATCGAGAGGATTTGGGGCGAGACGAAACGACTTGCGGCCACGACTCAGGATCGTGGACGAGAGACTTTAGGGGGGGTGTTTTGCAAAAGAAATCGTTCTCAAGTAGGAAAGCAGGCGGCTAAGTGCAATTAGTCTCTTGGCTGCACGTAAGGCTCAGGATTAAGATCGTGGGGTTGAAACGGAACGGACACACGGACACACAATAGGTACTGGATTCACGAAATATGCCGCCTTTATGTAGGTTATAATTTTATAATTGTTCCTGGATTATTTTCAATATTATGAACTTTTAGTTTTCAAATTTGAACAACTTTTATTTTCACTTTATATTTGAATTTCAATTTGAATTGGATTTGAAATGAGATATGATCCCAATGATGATTAAGCATTGTTAATCACGGTGACTTGGTATTATCATGTGGGATTACTGTAGCTAACCACTGGGGGTGTTACAAATCTCCTCCTCTAACAAGAATTCTTGTCCCGAGAATTAAGAGGTAGAAGGGAAAAGATCGTGGTATTCCGCACGAAAATTATCCTCGCGTTCCCAAGTGGCTTCATCTTCAGTATGATTTGACCACTGCACTTTGAGGAACTTGGTAACCTTCTGGCGGGTTCGACGTTCAGTTTCATCGAGGATGCGGATCGGATGCTCCTTATAAGAAAGATCATCATGCAATTCGAGCATCTCGTGATCCACTGCGCGGTGCGGAGATTCCTTGAAGCAACGACGAAGTTGCGACACATGGAAGACATCGTGGATAAGAGAGAATTGCGGTGGTAACTCCAATTTATATGCCACCTGACCACGTCTGGCAAGAATGCGAAAAGGACCAATGTAGCGTGGAGCTAACTTGCCCTTGATTCCGAAACGGTGAGTGCCCTTCATAGGAGTGACACGCAGATAAGCTTGATCACCAGGTTGATAAGTCAAACCCCATCGTTTGCGATCATAGTTGCTCTTCTGGCGATACTGAGCTGCCTTGAGATTTTCTCGAACGATACGGACTTGCTCTTCGGCGTATTGGATAATATTCGGACCCACGGTCGTTCCCCAGTTTCTGACGAATTCAGAGGGGTTCGACACTTACGTCCATATAGAACTTCGAATGGGGCCATTTTCAAGCTGGCTTGATAGCTGTTGTTATATGAGAACTCGGCATACGGGAGAGATTCTTCCCACTTCTTGCCGAAAGAAATAACACAAGCTCGCAGCATGTCTTCAAGCACTTGATTGACTCGCTCAACTTGGCCTTGCGATTGGGGGTGATAAGCTGAACTCTAGGTAATATGAGTTCCCATAGCTTGTTGGAAACTTTCCCAGAACTTTGAGGTGAAAAGTCCGCCACGGTCCGAACTGATCTCTTTCGGAATACCGTAGAGTGATACAATTCTGAAGATATACAACTCTGCTAACTGACTAGCAATGATAGTCTTCTTGACAGGCAGAAAGTGTGCAACTTTAGAAAGTTGGTCGACGACGACAAGAATAGCATCGTGACCCTTCTGTGACCTGGGAAGTCCTGTAATGAAATCCATCTGAACCTTATCCCATTTCCATAGAGGAATAGGAAGTGGTTGCAGAATTCTAGCAGGCTTCTGATGTTCTGCTTTAACGCGACGACACACATCACATTCAGCAACATAACGAGCAATGTCCTGCTTCATTCTAGACCACCAGTACCTTTGTTGGAGATCACGATACATCTTGGTGTTACCCGGATGAATAGACAGTGGTGTATCATGTGCCTCCTTCATGATCTTGTCAGTCATGAGTTCAAAGCGAGGTACGACAATGCGGTTTCTGAAATACAAGGTTCCATCTTCAGACAGCGAGAAATCCCTGTACTTTTCCAGGTGAAGATCTTTCTTCGTTAGATCAATTTCAGCATCTTTAGCTTGCGCATTCTTAACAGCTTTCTCAAGATCTGGTTGTATCACAAGGTTATTAAGAGATCCCTGTGGAACAATACGCAGATTCAGCCTGCACAGTTCTTCAAAAAGACGAGGTTGAGCTCGCCTAACCATGAGGTTGTCGTAATAGGACTTGCGGCTTAAGGCATCAGCCATCACGTTAGCCTTGCCAGGGGTATAAGAAATACCCAAATCATAGTCCGTAATGGCTTCCATCCATCTTTGCTGACGGAGGTTCAAAGATGGTTGAGTGAACAAGTACTTCAGGCTTTTATGATCCGTGTAGATCTCGTAACGATTACCGAGGAGGTAATGTCGCCACAACTTCAATGCATAGATGACAGCAGCTAGTTCTAGATCATGGACCGGGTAGTTCTCTTCACGAGGACGCAACTGTCGAGAGCCATAAGCAATCACCTTACGCTCTTGTATTAGGACACAGCCTAATCCTTCACGGGATGCGTCACAATAAATCACGAAGTCTTTGCGAGAATCTGGAGGAGCAAGTACTGGGGCAGATGTTAGCTTGTCTTTGAGTGTTTGAAAACTTTCTTGACATTTGTCTGTCCACTCAAACTTAACGCCCTTGTGAAGCAGATCAGTCAAAGGCTTAGCAATCTTAGGAAAGTTCTCGACAATTCGACGGCAATAGCTTGCAAGGCCGAGAAAACTTCTCACTTGCTTGACGTTCTTCGAAGGAATCCAGTCAAGAATAGCCTGAACCCGCTCCAGGTTAACAGCAATTCCATCCTTGGAAATCACATGACCAAGGTAGGTTACTTCAGAAAGCCAAAATTCACATTTAGAGTATTTGGCATGCAACTGGTGGTCTCGGAGCCTTTCTAGAACAAGACAAAGGTGTTCAGCATGTTCTTCCTTATTCTTTGAATAAACCAGAATATCATCTAGATATACCACGATGAACTTATCGAGGTAATCCATGAAGATGTAATTCATCAGACGGGAGAATGTGGCTGGAGCATTTGTTAAGCCAAATGACATGACAGTGTACTCATAAGAGCCATAGCGAGTAACAAATGCATTCTTTGGAATATACTCTTCACGGACACGGATCTAGTGGTATCCCAATCTCAAATCAAACTTAGAGAATACTGAGGAACCGGCAAGTTGATCATACAGATCGTTGATTCTGGGAAGCGGATACTTGTTCTGGATTGTGGCTTGGTTAATGGGCCGATAATCCTGAACCAATCGGTTAGTTCCATCCTTCTTCTTAACGAAGAGTGAAGGTGCTCCCCAAGCAGAGGAACTGGGGCGGATGAAACCCTTTTTAAGTGATTTGTCGATTTCCTCCTTAAGTTCAAGAAGGTGGTGCGGAGGCATCTTATAAGGACGCTTCGCAATAGGGGTAGTGCCAGGTTTCAAGTCGATGACAAACTCGACAGCTCTAGTAGGGGGTATTCCTGGAAGTTCTTCTGGAAAGACATCTTGAAAATCACGAACAACTGAACGTTCTCGATGCCTTCAAGAGGTGAGGCGTTCAAAGCATTCAGAGCATAAATCTGAGCTTCGGGATTCTAAACTGTTCGAGCTGAGTATCTGACGGTTTGGCCGGAAGGGTGTGCGATGCGGACTAATTCAGTGGCACAGTCAATCAAAGCTTTATGAGGTTTCAACCAGTCCATACCCAGAATAATGTCTATGTTGGAGGTCTTAAGAGCAATGAGGGAAACGGGGAACATCAACCTCCAATCACAATGTGGTTACCGTGGCTTACCATGGTAGTTTGCCAATTAGCCCCAGGTGACTGGATTAATAATGGAGTGGACATCTCCTTGAAAGGTATATCATGGCTTCGCGCAAAACTTTCGGACATGAAGGAGTGCGATGCTCCAGAATCAAAGAGGACTGAAGCTGGGATTGAATTCACTAGAAGGGTGCCCATCACAATTTTGGGGTCCTGTTGAGCTTCTTCAATGTTGACTTGGTTGACATGAAGAAGCTGATTAGCAGGTGGTCTGGTTTCAACGTTCCTGGAACGATGTTTTCGACGGCTCTTCCTGCAACCAACAGAAGGACGTGATGCGTGTTGAGGCTGACTCTGACGGGAGTTGATAGTACGGTGCCCTGGCTGTCCACACTGGTGGCACAAACCATCATTATGGGAAGAAACATCAACATTGGGCTGTCCACTTGCAATGTTCAGTTGTCTTGGTGGTGGAGGCAGACGAGGTGCATCATAAGATGGCCTGGGTACAGGGGCAGGTCGGTGATGAACATTGTGCGGAATCCACACTCGACGTTTCTAAACAGGCTGACCCGAGGATGAGCCAACATCATGAGTGCGCTTGAGCGACTCCTGGTACTTAGCGAGACCAGTTTCAGCTCGAAAGGCTTGACTGACAAGCGTCGCAAAGTCCTCACAATCAAGGGCAACAAGTGCGAGGTTTATATCAGTACGCAGTCCTTCACGGAATTTCTCCTGCTTGCGAGCATCAGTGTCGACGTCATCCGCAGCATAGCGGGGTAATTCAAGGAATTTCCTCTGATATTCATCCACAGTCATTGTGCCCTGTGAGAGTTTGCGGAACTCCTGCTTCTTCTGATCAATCAGACCTGGAGGGATGTACCTTGCGCGAAAGCTGACTGAAATTCCTGCCAAGTGGTTACAGTCTCTGCAGGCAACATATCCTTGAGGCTTTCCCACCATTGAGCAGCTGGACCCTTTAAGTGGAATGTCGCAAAGTTGACGTAACTGTCAGGGGCAACATCAGCTGACTCCATCTCAAACAGGATGTCACAAAGCCAATCATCAGCATCCATAGGATTGGTGGAGTTGCGGAAAATGGATGGATTGAGGCGCACAAATTCTGGCAGAGTTATTGGAGCAGTCTGTTGCTGAGCATTCTGAATTGGGAACTGAGCCAATACTCCGGTCATAAACTGATAGTTGAGTTCAAACTGCTGACGGTTGAGTTCAAACTACTGCATCATTGCGGCAATATAGGGTGGAGGTGGAGGATCGTCAGCCATCCTGCCAAATTAACAGGGGCAGTTTAGCAAGAAAAACTGCATGTGTAAGAGGTCATTCACGATGTAACATGAGTGATGAACAAGAAGGCATTGGGTGCATATTAGTAGTCATTAAAGACATACAGAACGATGCACGGAATTGGACACAAACGGCGGTAGGAGTTCGGAAATGCACGCGGCGAGACAAGCTAGGCGGCGCGCAGGCACGCGGTAAGGAAGTACACAACGAGACATAGCAAAAGCTACATCAATGTCGGAGAAAACTGTTGGAGCGAGGAATCTGCAAGTGACAACACAAGGTGCCCTCGATAAAAGGATCCTGTAAGCAGAACCTGGCCCACAATCTTGGAGCAAGGGGGGATATTTTCAGAACTCCGGGTGGATGTGATCACGAGAACCAAATGTTGGAGTTAGTAAAATTTTAACCCGAATAGAAGAGATATCAGAGTCCCAGAGTATAGACGAGAAATAAAAGATCCTAATACCACCCAATTGGCGACGTGGGCCCGTAAGCCACACAGCCAAGTTAGTAAATTAGTTTTGGACCACTAGACTCAACTTCGGCCAAGGAATTGGAAAGGGGGGTTCCTAGAGGCAGTCGGCTCTGATACCAACCTGTGACGCCCCCGGCTCAATCGTGCACTAACCATACATGCAAATGCACACGATCAAGCCTAAGGACTCACTTGAAGATATCACAACACAACTCTAAAACATAAATAAAGTCATACAAGCTTTATATTACAAGCCAGGGGCCTCGAGGGCTCAAATACATAAGCTCGCATACAAGCGTCAGCGGAAGCATCAGATATCTGAGTACAGATATGAAACAGAAATAGATAAGCCTTTAGAAAGGCGGGGCAAAACAAAAGCTACGATCGAAAGGCGCAGGCCTCCTGCCTGGGACCCTCCGAACCTACTCGTGGTCGTCGGCCAACTCGTAGTAGCAACCACCCTCGGAGTGGTAGTAGTAGTCGGCGGCGGAGGCAGCTGTATCCGGGGCTCCGTCATCTGGTTGCACCAAAAAGATATGGGGGAAAAAGAAAGCAAAGCAACCGTGCGTACTTATCCGAAGTACTCAGCAAGTAAGGATCTACACTACATATGCAACATTATCAAAGGAAGGATGTATATGTGGACTAGGCTGCAGAAATGCTAGAATAGAGGGGAAAGCCTAGTCATATCGAAGACTAGAATCTTCAACGGTCTTGCAGCATTAGAAGAGTGTAGATTAGTACAGTATAGAGTCGTAGTATCATTAAGTCTCAACCTCACCCATAGATCCTTTCTCGACTCCCTGCGAGAAAGCAATCCCAGAGCCATACTGTCATCAACCACGGCCAGAGATCCTTTCTCGACTCCCTGCGAGAAAGCAATCCCAGAGCCATACTTTCCATTTCTCATCACAAGTATCTAGTTCTAGTTGTATCGATCGGGATACAACTCCGAGCGTCCGTTACCGAGGATTCGGCTATGCATAGATTAGTTCTTCCCTCCAGGGGTGCACCAACTTACCCACCACACTCGCTTAACTCCGGCCGGACACACTTTTCCGGGTCATGCCCGGCCTCGATCAAACGACACACCACAACCCTACCTAGAGCTCAGCAGAGAGGTCCCCGTCGGTCTACATCCTAAGCGCTCGGGGGTCTTGGGCCATCGCCCCTCGCCCTCCGGGTCGTTGCGCACATGGCTCAGATCCAAGCACCACCTCTGTCGTGAATGGCGCCAATCACTCCATGCCGCACTGCTGAAATGGACGTCTGACAGAGCTTTCGGCTGATGCTACGATGCAGAGTGCCCATAACTGATCCCACGTGATGGTTAGTGCTATCGGGCCAGAGGCCCACTCATATCAAATATCCAAATCGTTAGTACATTGGGGGTGCGGTAACGAGCAGAGACTCATGATCGATGTGACCCCGTCGCCCCGTCTCGAGGACTTGCGGCAAGGGCTAAGAATGCCCGACCAGGCCTCGTATTCATATCTCGAGCACCTTTCAGGTCAACCCGTCTCCACATCACTCGCGGGTACCCCTCAGGGTCGACCCGCCTTTCCAAGTAACAGTTGTGAAGTCCAAGTATCTGTGTGTCCATAACATCAGGGGAATCCGAGGTATCACCCTCGTTGAATTCCTACTCGGTGTATCCATCAAGATGAACTTGGAGGAATCACCCTCGATGGGTTCACACTTGAGGTGTTGCACGATAGCGTCGTTATCGGAAGTGGTGAAGGAGGAATCACCCCCGAGGACCACGACCGAATAGCTACTCTACAGAGTTAACATCAGAAGTGCTACACGAGGTATCACCCTCGGCACTCGATAGTAATGCTGCAGTGTCGTACAACTAAGGGGGGTGGGGTGATGTGCGGTGCCGGGGCCTGGCTGTCGATCACGTTGATCGGGTCATCTGATAATCCAGCGGGGACACGGGAGGACAAAGTGGGATCTCTGGTGGGTCTCTACCCAACCTATACTAAGCAGTTTAGGATAAGCAGGTAAGGTACAAATAGCAGGTTACAATAAACAGGCTTTGCATTAGAATAGGTAAAGCAGTAGCAGGAGCAATTCTAATGCAAGCATAAGAGAGAAAGAATAGGCGATATAGGCATGCTCAAGGGGGGGGGCTTGCCTGGAAGCTCTGCTGAAAAGGAAGAAGAGTCGTCGGTGATGTAGTCGATCACAGCGGCATCAGCAGCGTTCTCGGGGTCTACCGGAGAGAAGAGGGGGAAGAAACAGTAAATATAAAGCAAACAAGAGCTTGACATGACAATACGCAGAGCTAGGGGTGTTCTGACGCGGTGCTACACGATATAGGTGAAGAGGGAAAACATCCGTGAATGTTTTCCCGAAGTTTGGCATTTTCGGACAAATGAAACGGAAGGGGACGGTTGCTTGTTCGCTATGCTAGGGACGTGCGGCAGACGAACGGACCACGTATTTGGATTCGTCTCGTCATTCTGAGCAACTTTAATGTACAAAGTATTTTCATCCTACCTACGGTTCATTTTATATTAATTTTTAAAGATTTAATCAATTTTTGAAATTAATTATTTATTAAAATTCGAATTAGCCAGAATAGTAAATGATGACATCATCATGATGTAGGTGTGACATCAGCAGTCAACATTGCAGTTGACTGGTCAAACTGACATGTAGGACCCCACTGTCGTAGACTCATTTCTAATCCAGTGGTTAAATCTAAACTAAACTAATTAAACAGAGTGGGGGCCCACCTGTCATAGGGTGTTTTAATTAATAAATTAATCAATTAACTTAATTTTATTAGCAGGTTAATTAGGGGGGTGGCCCCACCTGTCATTGACCCAGGGGAGGTCAAACCCCTGGTCAACCGAGGCTGACCCGCCGGCGGCTCGACGCCGGCGTTCACAGACGCGGCGGAGGGCTCGGGATTCCACCTCCGGCGACCAAATGGCCGGCGGAGGGCATCTACGTGCTGCGGGCACTCGTCCGCATCGAGTGGTGGTGGTGGTTGGGCCTGTGGTGGCCGGAGTCATCGCCGGCGTCGACCACGGCGGTTGCCGGAGCTCGGGTGAGCTCGGGGTCGAGGCTACGACGGGCGTGGCGACGCGGGGATAGCACCTACGAACTCTACGCGGCGTGGCGAGCTGGTTGGGCACGTCGGCCGGGCCAATAGATGGCCGGGGGCACGTCGGCGGCGAGCATAGGCGGCGGAGCGTGCGGGTGAGCGCGGTGCGGTGGCTACGGCATGCGAGTGAGAGAACGGAGGGAGGAGGAAAGGTCAGTGGCTCACGGCGGTTGCGACAGGCATCGGAGCGAGCTCGGAGGAGGTCGGAGCTGAGTAGGGCGGCGAAGTCGATCTCGGCGGCCGAACGGCGAGGAAGAGCTCGGTGGAGACGGTGCGGCGCGTCCGGCGGCGTGTGACGCGTCGAGGAGGTCGAGGACATCAGGGCGGAGCTTGCGGACACGGCGAGAGGTCTAGGGAGGGGCGGTGGCGTCAACTACGACGGCGGCATGCTCACGGGCGCATCGGCCATGGCGGGGAGAGGGCGAGAGAGAGGGCAGTGAGGAAGAGTAGTGGCGAGGGGAGCTCAGTGGGGCGCGGGGCTCTGCCCTTATCCTCCACGGAGGGCGCGGGCGTCGCGCTGTCGACCAGAGGAGAGGGAGGGCTTAGCGCGGCGAGCGCGCGCACGGCGACAGCGGCACGGGGATGAACAATGAGAGGTAGGAGACGGCGCCAGGCGGGCTGGGCCTCCCTATGCACTAGAGGCCCAGGCACAGAGGCCTTTTTCTTTTTCTTCGGTTCTGTTTTCTGTTTCTGTTTTGCCTTTTCTTTTTATTACAAAACACTTTTACAAAATATGAGACTTGTCAAATTAAATACTATGCAATTTCTACCACTGCCAGAAAAAGGTTTGGAGGCAATTGGATTTGATTTGTATTTTTAATTAATTGCAAAAGTATTAAATAGTGTTGTTGGGTGCTGTTTTTGTTTGATAGAGTCATTTAACTAATTTATTTAATGTTGGTTATAATTTTATAATTGTTTCTGGATTATTTTCAATATTATGAACATTTTAGTTTTCAAATTTGAACAACTTTTATTTTCACTTTATATTTGAATTTTAATTTGAATTGGATTTGAAATGAGATATGATCCCAATGATGATTAAGCATTGTTAATCATGGTGACTTGGCATTATCATATGGGATTACTGTAGCTAACCACTGGGGGTGTTACAGCCCGGGCTCTTCCAAGCCGTGTCTCCTCCGCCTGCGGCGGGGGCAGACTGCGGCTGCATCTTGGTCAAACGGCGACAAAGAGGAGATGGAGGCGGCCAGCAGGGAGAAGAAAGGAGACGGCAGAGGTGCGCGGACGCGGACGACGCCGTCGGTGAGAGGGGTGGAGAAGGGGCATCGGGGTGAACTCGCGGAGGCACGCGCACACCCCGTTGGGCCCGCATGGGTTCACGACGCCCTCCGTCTCTGGTCGCTTCCTTCACAACGCCGTCGGGTAGGTGGCGGCGGTGGCTCGTGCTCCTCCTTGCCGTGTCTCCTCCGCCTGCGGCGCCGGCGGACTGTGGCCGCATCTGTGTCAAACGGCGACAGAGAGGAGATGGAGGTGGCCAGCGGGGAGAAAGAAGGAGACGTGAGAGGCGGGCGGACACGGACGACGCCGTCGGTGAGAGAGGTGGAGATGGGGCATCGGGCTGAACCCGCGGAGGCACGCGCACACCCCGTTGGGCCCCGTGGGTTCAAAACGCCCTCCCTCTCTGGTCGCTTCCTTCACAGCACCGCCGGGTAGGTGGCTTTGGTGGCTCATGCTCCTCCTAGCTATGTCTCCTCTGCCTGCGGCGCCGGCGGACTGCGGCCACATCTGGGTCAAACGACGACAGAGAGGAGATGGAGGCGGTCAGCGGGGAGAAGGAAGGACGGCAGTGGCGCGCGGGCGCGGACGATGCCATCAGTGAGAGGGGTGGAGAAGGGGCATCGTGTGGAGCGAGTGCGAGAGGACGTGGGGATGGGGCAGTGGCTAGGGTCCCTACGAGGGACGAATGGGAGCACGAAAAGGCAGGAAAGTCGCTCTCCCTCACCTCATCGATCCACAGGCCAACCAACGGCCAACACGCAATGCCCCAACGCGTGAGAAATCAAAAATGCCCTCGACGGGGTAATGTAATCAAGGGGGTGGCACGAACGAGAATGTACTATTCATTGTAGCGGTGCTTGTTTTTGATCCGACAGCCGAAGTCATGCCGGGAGTGAGATCGGACGGCCGGAAACGCATCAAAAAGTTGATCCGACGCCGACAGTGCCTGAGCTCTCCCACCGTTCTTGTTTCAGGGTGCGCTAGCGCGACCAACGAGACCAGCCGCAGGCCGCAGCCGGATGAGCCTGACATGTTGCAGCTAGCCTTCAGAGAAGTATTCCGAGCAACCGGGGATGGATCATCGATCTTGAGTAGGTGCGCATGTGAAATCAGCAAGCCGATACAGTGCTCTCTGCTTATCCATCGCGTGCGTCTCATGTTGATACGTGCCGCGTCGGAGGCCGTGCGGTTGTTGGGGGACGGAAACGGGGAATGTAAAACGAGATACATGCATATGCATGTGTGTCCTTTCCCTCCGCTGCGTTTTACTCCACGCAGGAGGGGGGCAGCCTGGGCTCCACGTCCTGTCCCGCTCGTGTACCAGCCACGTGGGTTTTGTCGCCAAGGACACACACTCGTACCATCACCATGGATAGCGCTGCACTCACTGCACCGTCCGTCCTTTTTACATCCTGGAACGTGAAAACACCAACATCTGCGTTAAATAAAAACGAACCGTATACATACACGAAGCCAGCCGCAAGGAAATCACGGGATGCACAGCACAGTGTATAGTATACATACAGTACTGTACCTAAGACTTGCCATTCTTTTAACATATTGATCGATCCCTCCCTCCTCTGATTGAGTCCCGTATGTCTGCTTTAAACTGTGTGCTACGCGTACGCATTGCGACGTCACCACTTCTCACCATACTTTCCTTTCAAAACCAAGTAGCCAAATATGCTAGCGCTTGCGTCGGACAGAGTCGACTCGATTGATCTGGGGCTTCGCCGTGAGCGCTGGATCTGAAATCGATGGTTCAGATGGCGGTCTTCCTACATCAATCATGTCCATGATTCATGTACGTCTCCCAAATGTTCTTGATTACGTACCATGATGCATGAGCTAGCCAGCCATCTGTAAAGCATACCCATTGTCATGTACTGCGGTTCGCTGATCACTATCGACCGCGTACGCAACCAGCTACAGACAGCGCTAAACGGCGCCAAATTGGCCACCGGCACCGTCACAAACTCTTGTCTAAACTCTAATAATAATCCGCGATATAATCCGAGGAACAAACACGTACGTGTTTGACATTGCCCAGACGAAGCTTCAACAAATAACACGCTGCGCCTTAGATAGTGCGGTTACTAGCTAAGCTATAGCAGCTACGCGCTGCGAAAAGAGAGGATTGCCCAGCCGCCGCAGAGATTGCGGCTTTGACGCTAGCCATTTGCATGCCAAGTCGTCTTTTTTCTGAGACATTTTACAGTACATCAAAATAATACGAGCCATTCATTTCCAGTCATTCAATGGATTAGATCCACCGACACTACTAGAAAAATTTAGTAGTATATTTTGTTCAAGGGGTAAAATTGGAATAAATACCCAAATTCTACACCCATTCAGAAATCCGTGTGTTTTCTTGTCCTGCTCTGACGGGACTGCAGGGACCGGTCCGGCCGAGTACTTTCCGGACGGTATTTTTGGCCGAGGAAATCGTCATGTACAACAGATTGATTGATCATTTCTGGATGCACACAAGCGACGCACGCATAACAGCGGGGGCACCTCGGAGGGGGACTGCATCGACGACCGCATGACTGATTAGGACGCTGTATCGGCGGCTCTGTGGCCTGCTGGTTGATTCGATGCCCGGTCGGGGGCTTGGAGCTCCCACTTGAAGGGCACGGAGGCTAGCTCTAATCGATTATTGGGCATGCGCTGTTGATGACCGGCGATGGCAACGACGAGGCCTCACGAGGATGGTCATCGCGAGGGATTTTACAAATTAGGAAACAAGAAAAAATGACAAAAGTACCTTGCTAATCAACAACTGAGATGATTCAATACTACTCGCTTCCAGAGGTATTATGATGTACCATAAAAAATCTCTATTGTTTATTGTTTTTTAAAGATGCGCGCCAAGTCGTTGGCTAGCTAGCAAGCTGCCTGCCTCTCGCAACTGCAGCTTGCTCACCCGCGCTGATGGCCAACATCCACAGTGTTCCTTTGTTTCTCAGTGCTCTTAAAAGGCGGGAAGAGATGTTGGCAATGACCCCTTACCTATTTGCAGTGGAGAGAGGTCACAGTGTCAGATCCTATAGCTATTACGGAACTTTAACCACAGTGCCCCACGCAGTTTTGTCCCAAGCAGAGGGTCAGCGACGGCAGTTGGGAGCCACTAATAATACCTAGTAATATAATTGCGACTTTTAGCTAGATAACCTTTGGTTAGACTGCTCATGGCTTGGCTATAAATTTTTTTCTTTTTTGAACTGTTACTGTTTGCACACACTCACTAGTAGAAAAAAGCCTATTTGTCCCGGTTCCAGAGGCACATTCGTCCTGGTTCTGGAATCGAGACTAAAGGGTCGGGACTAAAGCCCAAAACCTTACGAACCGGGACAGAAGGTGCTCCACGTGGCCGCCGCGGGGAGCCCAGGCAGGAGGGCCTTTAGTCCCGGTTGGTAACAAAAAGCATCCACGCGTCAGCAGCTGGGGTTTTTATTTTTTTGTTTTGAAAGGAGAGGGGGGGTTTGGGGTTTTGGAGGGTTAATTTAGGGGTTTCATATATTGTGTTAGCTAGCTACTGGAGAGAAGTGACCTCTCTTATCTCCGTGCTTGGTCGACGCTAGGTACTATACGTATAGAGAGAACTCGACACGCTATCTAGTAAGCAAATGAAGGAACCATTAAGTACACAAGATCGTCATGAACATATACAGAGAGAAGTGATCGACCTCTCTTTCTCCGAGAGACTGGTCGAACAACATGTTTTCGTATATCTATCCGTCGCTACTAGCTAAATATATACAATATAAGATCTCTTACGTACAATCCCTAACATCTAATGTCAAATTCCACATGGTATTCTTCGGCTTTATTTATGACGTGGTCAAGAAAGAATCCCGCCAATTCCTCATGAATTGCTCGTATGCGATCATGTGGTAGAAGTTCATCCCGCATCTGCCACAACTAATTTAAAGAAGGGGGTCAATACATATATATGAATGGAACTCAACACAAATGATGGTAATAAAATAAAATTATGAATATTATTGCTTACGCACTTCATATTGTTTTTCAGAGTAGCCCCGCTTAGAGGTCATCGCGTTGTAGATGAACTTGCAAACGTAGTATCCACAAAAATCATTCCCGGCTTCCTACCACAAGCACTTTACGAGAAATATAGTTCAATCAAACTGATAAGCAAGCATTATAAATGGTATTGATGAAACTAGAATCAATGGGGGATGCGCGGAACTAGCTAGTAGTACTTACTTTTGGGTGTGTAAATCGCAGCTCCCTCGGCAGTGCCGGAACAATTCCGGTGAACTCTTTCCAAACCCTGCCAGACAAAGAAAATAATTACTTGATATCAGGAAATGAACAAAGTTGCCGATATGGTGCGATAATGATCGATTGAATTTACTTATGGAGCATTTCAGTCATGTCCGCATACTCCTGGGGATCTTTTCGTTTTGAGTCTAACACGGTTACTACTCCCCGCTCAAGCTTAATCTCTAGCAGAATAAAGTGGAACATGCGCATGCATGCATAACTCATCAATTACATTACTATAACCTCGAGTAATAAGGGAAACCGAATATGCACAAGACAGTAACACTCACTTAAAGTTGTAAGGAAAGAATATTTTCTCTTTGTTTTGATTTTTAAGCAACGATTGTAGCAAGTTGTCCTCGGTATCTGCGACTTTGTGTTTAACTGTTCATTCATGTATGATATTTGGGTTAATGAACCCAATGTCATAGATTTGTGCATTTCTGCATTCGACGATCTTCAATCTACATAATATAGTGAGGATAATTATATATACATGCAATGAAAGAGCTGAGCTATATATAGAGACTTAATTACAGAAGTAGTACTTACAAACAGTAGCAAGTCACGAGTGTTTTGTCGAGGGCCTTTTGATTGTATAATTGGAATAACTCGTCAAATTCAACAGACAACAGATCCATTCCAACGAGGTCGTGCTCCTCTTTAATTCTCAGCGTCAAAGTATCCTTCCCATACTCGCTGCAGATTTTCATGTACCATTCATGGAATCTTCGCATCATCGTTGTTAGAGGAGGATGATCAGGTTTGACGAGAGGCTGCCCGTACTGGTATCTGAATTCTTCCACCTCCATTATTTCAAACTCTACATCATCGCTCAGGTAATCAGCAGGATTGGTACCGGGCACCATCCCCGGCTGATTAGCGACGATATCGCTAGACACCTTGAGCGGGGGGCACGATTGGTTCGCCTGTTCGCCGAGCTGGGGATTTTTTTCCCACTTCTTCGTTCTGCTAACCTTGCATGACTGGAAGTACTTCCCGACCTCTCTGCTTCCTTATATGCCCTTTCAATAATGCGCTTATAGCTGGATTGCGGCGGAGACGGTGGTGGTCGCTTCAGGGCATCGATAGTGCGCTTCAGTTTCACCGGATCTATCATCTCCTTCGGAGGTGGAGGTTTCCATGCAAAATGTTCATGCACTTCGGCAGCACTGATTTTCGCGGTTTCCTCGTCGGTCCTCTCATATGGTAACTTTTCTAGAGGCTTGAGAGATGGACCGTATCTGAATTGCTTCCCGCCTCTGCTTGTACTGCTAGCCGCCGGAGCGGCGGCGGCTCTCTTCCGCCATTGCTGACGAGGCGGAGGAGGAGGCGGAGTGCTCCGACACGCCGGAGGAGGCGGAGTGCCCTCACGCGCCAGAGGAGGCGGAGTGCCCTGATCACTCGCCGGAGGAGGAGGAGTGCCCTGACTCGCCGGAGGAGGAGGAGGAGGCGGAGGCGGAGGCGTCCAGTTCGGAAGCTTGATGTACTCCTTCCGCCATAGACATGTAGTCCTCAGAGCATAAACCAGCTGAGTCTCCCCTTCACCTGTAGGGTGGTCAAGCTCGAGCTCGTCAAATCCCTCCATTACTTCATCCACCGTCACAACAGCATAGCCATGTGGAATCGGACAGCAGTGAAAAGTTCCGTCAGGTTAAGGAGGTGCAACAGAGCCGACAGCCGCCTTCAAGGTGAGGTTCCGACATTTCGTCATAAGCTGGCAATGTTGAGCCTCCGTGATAGCATCCACGGGGTAGCTAGGAGCCGTGAAGCAGGCTGCTGAACGAGCTCCGTGGAAGCCACGCTGCTTCTCCGCTGAGATGGCGGGGTAGCTTCTGGGGTAGCTCCGGCAGCTCGCTGGCTCTCAACCTGGTCCTTTAGCTTTTGTACTCTTGCATTCAGCTTCTGCATTTCGCTCAGCTCCTGTTTCCTCTTCCTCTCCCAGGTTTTGTAACCGCCTGCGCCGGGAAACCCAACCTTCCACGCAACGGAGCCTGATGTGCCTCGTGTTCGTCCAGGGTGCTCAGGATTCCCGAGGGCCTCGGTCAGCTCGTCATTCTCTCTGTCGGGAATGAACGTCCCTTGCTGCGCTGCGGCGATATACTTCTGAAGCTTCTTGACGGGTACTGCAAGTTGCTCGTCCGGCCAAACATACTTCCCTGTTTCAGGGTCCAAGGTTCCCCCAACCTCGAAGAACCAAGTCCTTGAACTGTCTGGCCAGTTCAATGTCTCTGGTTCGACCCCTTTAGCAATTAGGTCATTCTCAGCTTTGTCCCACAACGGCCGGGCTTTGAGGTAGCCACCTGACCCCGTGCGATGGTGATACAGCTTCTTTGCAGCATTTATCTTGTTTGTCTCTGACATCTTCTTACTCTTGTCCGATGTCTTGTAGGCCACAAATGCGGGCCAGTGATCTCTTATCTTCTCAAATCGGCCGGTGAATTCTGGAGTCTTCCCTTTGTCGACAAATGTTGATTTCAACTCATTCTTCCACCTCCTGAATAGATCTACCATCTTCTTAAGAGCACACACCTTGACCAGTGGCTCTATAACTGGCTTATTCGCATCCTCCTCTGGCGGTAGGGTGAAATTTGCCTTCAGCGAGGTCCAAAGATCATCTTTCTGTCTATCGGAGACATAAGAAACTTGAGGGTCTTCGTTCTTAGGCTTATTCCATAGCTGGATGCTGATCGGGATGATGTCCCTAACAATAGCTCCGCACTGAGCAAAAAATGCATCCTTGGTCCGCCTGGGTTCAATCGGTTGGCCATAGTCCGCGATTGTTGTGATCGTGAACCTTTCATCCTGGCGCAACCTTTTCTTCGGGCCTCGTCTCGTTACCGAAGTTTGGCTCGATCCGGAGGGCTTTAAAAGAAGAAAGAAGAGTTAATATATGTACATACCAAAACAATTAATGCATCAATTAGCTAGTCAGCACAGGCTTAATTAATATATATACCTCGCCGGACTTTGCAACAGCTCCCTCCTCCGTTCGATCACCGGAGCCATCATCATGGTCTCCTTCTTCCTCCGGCATTCGGTCACCGGAGCCATCATGATCATGTCCTTCCTCCTCCATTGTTCGATCACCAGAGCCTTCACCCTCTCCTTCTAGACCATCGGTGTCGTTGAGATACGACAAGACATCACCCCCGCCGAGGATTATGTCCCCCAACAACTGTTCTGTTTCCAAGTCTCTTTGTTGATCCATAGTTTCTGCAAATATTACAACATGGCAATTAATATACAAACATGAGAGATGGATATATTAGTGGCAAACATAGACCTAGCTAGGGTTTGGGGTGGCCTCGGCAACGCTTCTAGGGTTTTGGGGTGGCCTCGACGCTTCTAGGGTTTGGTCGGGCGAGAGGGGGTTGATCGACGTCCCCCCTCATGTTGAAGAGTTACCGGAGTTTTATATGAACAAAAAAAATACTACCTACCACATGACACGTCCGGCGACCGGACCGGACCGCCTCTCTCTTGAATGTCCGATGTCCGGACCGCCTCTCTCATGAATGTCAAACAAGGGATTTAACAAAATGGCGCCATTCTGGATGTGCAGAAAATGGTCCCTATTTTTCCTGACCCCTCGGCGACCCTCGACCCTCGACCCCTCGGCGATCCTTGAACCTCGACCCTCGACCCCTCGGCGATCCTCGAACCTCGCCCCTGGCGACCCTCGACCCTCACCCCTCGGCGACCCTTGACCCTCGACCCCTCTGTGATCCTCGAACCTCGACCCTCGACCCCTCGCGATCCTCGACCCCCTCGACCCCTCGGCGACCCTCGACCCTCGACCCTCGACCCCTCGGCGATCCTCGAACCTCGACCCTCTCGGTGACCCTGACCCTCGACCCCTCGACGTCCTCGAACCTCGACCCTCGACCCCCGGCGATCCTCGAACCTCGACCCCTCGGCGATCCTCGAACCTCGACCCTCGACCCCTTGGCGACCCTTGACCCCTCGGCGATCCTCAAACCTCGACCCTCGACCCCTCGGCGATCCTCGACCCTCGACCCCTCGGCGACCCTCGACCCTCTACCCTAGTTCCTTCTTCTTCTCCTCTATTCCTTATTCTTCTTCCTCTTCTTATTTTTTTCTCCTCTTCTTCCTCTCCTCTTCTTCTCCTTCTTCTTCTCCTTCTTCCTCTTCTTATTTCCCTTTTTCCTCTCCTTCTTTTTCTTCTTCTTCCTTCTTCCTTCTTCCTCTTTTCTTCTTTTTCCTTATTTTCCTTTTTCCTCTCCACTAACCTAAAATCTACTAACCTAAAATGCACTAACACAACTAACCTAAAATGCACTAAATCAGAGAACATACATAGATAAAACTTTTCTAAAAATGTAACTTTTGCATATATGAACATATACACAGAGAACATACATACATATATACATTTTTCTAAAAATGCAAAAAAAATCATCATATATATGAACAAAAAAATTTATGAAAAATCAGGACATATAATCATATATACACACATACATATAATCATACACTACATATCATCTCTGAAAAAAAATCATCATATATATGTAAAAAAAAGGACAGAGAGGAGGAGGCCGGCCGAACCGAACGGGGAGGAGAGGTGCGGCGTGGTCGGGGCAGGCCAGGGGCCCGGGGCGGCGTCGGGGCAGGGGCACGGGGCGGCCGGCGTCGAGGCAGTGGGCACGGGGCGACGGCGACGAGGCAGGGGGCACGGGGTGGCGCGTCGGGGCAGGGGCGCGGGGCGACGGCGACGAGGAGCGGGCGGTGACGGCGACGGCGACCTCGGGGCGGCGATGGCGTCGAGGAGCAGCAGCAGCCTGGCAGCGTTCGATCAAGAGAAGAATGGCGGATGGGGGAAAATTTCCTAAGTGTCGGGTTATATAGCAACCACATTTGGTCCCGGTTTGTGGTACCAACCAGGACCAATGCACCCCTTTGGTCCCGGTTGGTGGCACCAACCGGGACCAAAGGTGGCACCAACCGGGACCAAAGGGGTGCATTGGTCCCGGTTGGTACCATGAACCGGTACCAATGCACACCTTTCGTCCCGGTTGGTGCCACCAACAGGGACCAAAGGCCTTGTGCTGCCCGCGGCCAAAAAGTTTAGTCCCACCTCGCTAGTTGAGAGGGGCTCGGAGTGGTTTATAAGCCACACTGCCACTGCCCTCTCGAGCTCCTCTCAAATGCAGACTTACGGGCCTAATCACAGTGTATCTGCCTGTGGGCCTACTGGGCCCTCTGCGGGCCTGAATCCTGTCCCATGGTTGCGTTTCTAGTCGTATTCAAGGCGTGGTGGCCCAGTAGGTGGCATTTTTTTTTCAGTATTTTTTTTGTTTTTTGCTTTATTTATTTTCTTTTGTTTCTATTTAAAGTTTTTCAGTGATTCTTTTTGCTTTTAGGTCACAAAAATTATAAACTTTCTATTAGTTCCATTAGTTTTCAAATTTGAATAGTTTAAATTTGAATTCTTTTAAATTTGTGTGAATCACTAGTTTGTGAATAACTTTACTATAAAAATAGATTTTTGAGTGATTCTTTTTCCTGCTATTTAATATTACTGTGTTTTATCATTTATTCATTTGGGTATTTTTAGGTTATTTTAAATGTCTGTTTTAATCAAAAACAAATTTTTTTTTTTAGTTTGCTATTAATTTCTAACAAAAATTTATTATGAAATCTTTTGCTATTAATGTTTTGAACAGAAAATACTTTGATAATTGTAGTTGCATAAATTTTATATAATTTTAGTTTAAAAAATACTAGAGGTTTATAAAAGCTTTTTAGTTGATTCCTTTTGCTATTAGAGTTTCATAAAAGTTTTCTAATTCATTCTTTTTGCTATTAGTTCATTCTTTGAGCTAAATGACCCTGAAATTAAAAAGCACTACAAATGAACTCTGAAAAGGTTGAAAGTTGGCATGGTAGCATGTGCTAAAAAGTTGAGAGGATTACGGAAAAAACTGGATGCACTTCGTATACAAAATAGACAATCTCTTTCGAAATATCAGGGTTTCGGACGAAAACTCATCTCTTACAAAGGGATTTCATTTTTTTGAACTTATTTGAACTCCAGACTTTTTGTGTGTTCAAAATGCACCATTCAAAGCCACATCATCAATTTTCAACCCTTTCTGACTTCATTTGTTATTTTTCATGCATTTACTGATTTTTTTTAGCTAAATGACCCTGAAATTGAAAAGCACTACAAATAAACTCTGAAAAGGATGAAAGTTGGCATGGTATCATTATTTCACCCACATAGCATGTGCTAAAAAGTTGAGAGGGTTACGGAAAAAGCTGGATGCACTTCGTGTACAAAATGGACAATCTCTTTCGAAGTATCAAGGTTTCGGACGAAAACTCATCTGTTAGGGATTTCATTTTTTTGAACTTATTTGAACTCCAGACTTTTTGTGTGTTCAAAATGCACCATTCAAAGCCACATCATCAATTTTCTACCCTTTCTGACTTCATTTGTTATTTTTCATGCATTTACTGATTTTTTTTAGCTATATGACCCTGAAATTGAAAAGCCCTACAAATGAAATCTGAAAAGGTTGAAAGTTGGCATGGTATCATCATTTCACCCACATAGCATGTTATAAAAAGTTGAGAGGGTTACGACAAAAACTGGATGCACTTCGTGTACAAAACGGACAATCTCTTTCGAAGTATCAGGGTTTCGGACGGAAAATCATCTGTTACAAAAGGCATTTCATTTCTTCACATGTAAATGAAGTGATATTCTAGATCAAAAGCATCATCATAATAGTTGTGGAGAGAAAGTCTTCACTTTTTCTTCGCTTGTGTCATTTGCTTATTGTGCGGTAACCATTGATAATCTTCATCGTTTAACAGGGTGCTTGGGTCAGCCTTGACTTTGAAGGGAGGAATTTCATGAAACTTTTCATAATCTTCAGACATGTCTGTCTTGCCCTCCAATCCCACGATGTCTCTTTTTCCTGAAAGAACTATGTGGCGCTTTGGGTCATCGTATGATGTATTCGCTTCCTTATCTTTTCTTTTTCTCGGTTTGGTAGAAATGTCCTTCACATAGAAAACCTGCGCCACATCATTGGCTAGGACGAATGGTTCGTCTATGTACCCAAGATTATTTAGATCCACTGTTTTCATTCCGTACTATGGGTCTACCTGTACACCGCCTCCTGACAGATTGACCCATTTGCACTGAAACAAAGGGACCTTAAAATTGTAGGAGATATGCCCTAGAGGCAATAATAAATGTTATTGATTATCTCCCTGTTCATAATTAGGTTTATGTTCCATGCTATAACTGCAATGATTCTCGAGTCTACAAATAAAACGAGGCTTGGAGGGAAACTCATGTGCACGTGTGGGATAATAAACGGTAAAATGTATTCCTAGTCAAGCCTCTATGACTGGCTCAAGTATTGCATGATGATCCTGTTTTCCTGATCATGGGCATGACTATGCCGGCAATTTTGAGGGCACAATTGTTAGCAGAACATTTGTGTTGAATCGACCCAAATTGATGTTATGCTATGAGATTCTTTCGTCACAAGTTAATGGTTAATAACACAGAGATGGTTAACGTTTGCATGATTCCTCAGACCATGAGAGTATCGAGTTTCTTCATGCTTGATTCATGAACTTTGGGGTTTGTTAAACGTCATCCGTAACTGGATGGCTATTACGGCGGCTTACGGGTTCCTGGAAAAGTGTGTCAAGTAACTTGATAGCTCAAGATTGGGATTTGCTCCTCCGACGATGGAGAGATATCTCTGGGCCCTCTTGGTGTTACGGTATCCATCATCGTCTGGCCAGACACAGGGTGATTTGATCACAAGGATGACGGAACACAGTAACGAGAAAAGAGAACAATACCGGTAACGAGGTAACTAGCATAGTGGACAAGTTGTTGATCCACGGGAATGCCAACATGTCTCACCTCGGGTATTTGTAACATATCGCGAAGCAATAGGAATAGCACACGGCAACTGGAGGTTCACTCGAATATTCATTCGTGTGGGTATAGGGGTCAATATGGGTGTCCATGGCTCCGATGTTGATCATTGATCGGAAGGGGTTCCAGGTCATGTCTATACTTCACCGAACCTATATGGTCACACGCTTAAGGGTCATCTATCTGCTGAATACTAGACAGGGAGTCTGAGAGAAAATCACCGAAAAAGTTTCGGACACCGAAAAGTTTCGGACAGCGGAAAAGTTCCGCAGAGAGAGGTCACCGGATGAGTTCCGGTGAAACTGAAAAGTTGTTTCAGGGGATACCATTAAGTCAAAATGGTTTCGGCACATGCCTGATAATTCTTGGAGGATACCAGAATCATTCTGGAAACTTCTGGGAATTTTCTGGAAGAAAAACCGGAAATGTTCCGGGGCTGCCGGAACCGCTTCAGATGCTTTTCGCAGATGAAATCACTGAACTGGAATTGTTCCAGAACGCGTTGAAAATTATTTTAGTGGGTACTGGAAATGTTCTAAGCCCACATAAATATTTTCAGTTCAAACGGACGCTGAAAAATGTCGTCGTGAATAGTGAAAGTGCTTTTTGGAATTTTTTGGAAAGCCACCTTTTAGGGCTTTTTGCTAAAGGCTTCTAGAAGGTGATGTGGATGGATGAGAGCCCCCTTGGGGGGGGACCCCTAGGGGGTGGCCGGCCACATGTGGAGCTCCTCCTTGGAGCTCCACATGTCCTTTGGTTTCTCTCTTATGCCCTTGGAAAGAGTTTCCTTCATGGGTATTTTGGTATTTCTTGAATGCCCATCCTACCCCTTGGTTTTCCTATATAAGGAGGAGAGGGGGCTGCTCAATCCTTCATCCCTTCTCACATACAAATGCCATGCAATGATCTGGCTTCTCTCTCCCTCCCACGAAAAGAGTTTCGTAGAGCCGAAAGGCTGTCTGGGTTCCGGTGGGAACTAGTTCTGGACGGCGAAGCCCTGCCGGATAGATGACACCGTATGTGTGCAACTCTGTAGAGAGGTCGTAGTTTCGATCTTAGTGCCCGAGGGGCTGTTCGAGAGTGCCTCCCGAAGGGCTGTCCAAGTGACGGTTCGAGTTCTGTGAGTCCTCCCGAAGGGCTGTCCGAGTGACCATTCGAGTTTCGAAGGTCCTCCCGAAGGGCTGTCCGCGACACCGTCCGGGGGACTGTTCGACCGCCTCCCGGAGGGCTGTCTGAAGGGAAGACGAGGGGATACATCCTCGCGGTTGGGAGGTTGTAAATCCTAGCTGCGGGGATCTGCACCGCCGATCGTCATCGACTCTACTTCCGCTGCGCTACGAGTCGGTAACGAAAATGATCAAACCTTATATGCAGTCTCCATAGTGGTCCTGGGCTGGTGCGTAGGTCGGAATTTTTTGTTTTCTGCTGCGTTACCCTACATTGTTCTACAGTGACACCGGCCTCTTTAGCCTGCCTTCTATGATCGTCGGTTATTACCAGCTGATCGGTGCCGGTACTCACATGTGTTGGTACAATGAGCGGGGGGGTCGATTGCACCGCCTGTTCTCCTAGCTGGGGAACCGTTTTCTCGCTTTTTTTGGCAGCTGCTTGGTTCGAGCTCGAGCTCGACTCCTTTTTTTGTGCTTCATATGACTTCTTGATTTGGCGCTCATAGTCTGAGTCAATATGCTTGGGAGCTAGTGGTTGATCCATACGAATAAAGTGGTCAATGACATGCTCAGGTAACTAGCATAGTGGACAAGTTGTTGATCCATGGGAATGCCAACATGTCTCACCTCGGGTATTTGTAACATATCGCGAAGCAATAGGAATAGCACACGGCAACTGGAGGTTCACTCGAATATTCATTCGTGTGGGTATAGGGGTCAATATGGGTGTCCATGGCTCCGATGTTGATCATTGATCGGAAGGCATTCCAGGTCATGTCTATACTTCACCGAACCTATAAGGTCACACGCTTAAGGGTCATCTATCTGCTGAATACTAGACAGGGAGTCTGAGAGAAAATCACCGAAAAAGTTTCGGACACCGAAAAGTTTCGGACAGCGAAAAAGTTCCGCAGAGAGAGGTCACCGGATGAGTTCCGGTGAAACTGAAAAGTTGTTTCAGGGGATACCATTAAGTCAAAATGGTTTCGGCACATGCCTGATAATTCTTGGAGGATGCCAGAATCATTCTGGAAACTTCTGGGAATTTTCTGGAAGAAAAACCGGAAATGTTCCGGGGCTGCCGGAACCGCTTCAGATGCTTTTCGCAGATGAAATCACTAAACTGGAATTGTTCCAGAACGCGTTGAAAATTATTTTAGTGGGTACTGGAAATGTTCTAAGCCCACATAAATATTTTCAGTTCGAACGGACGCTGAAAAATGTCGTCGTGAATAGTGAAAGTGCTTTTTGGAATTTTTTGGAAAACCACCTTTTAGGGCTTTTGCTAAAGGCTTCTAGAAGGTGATGTGGATGGATGAGAGCCCCCTTTGGGGGGGACCCCTAGGGGGTGGCCAGCCACATGTGGAGCTCCACATGTCCTTTGGTTTCTCTCTTATGCCCTTGGAAAGAGTTTCCTTCATGGGTATTTTGGTATTTCTTGAATGCCCATCCTACCCCTTGGTTTTCCTATATAAGGAGGAGAGGGGGCTGCTCAATCCTTCATCCCTTCTCACATACAAGTGCCATGCAATGATCTGGCTTCTCTCTCCCTCCCACGAAAAGAGTTTCGTAGAGCCGAAAGGCTGTCTGGGTTCCGGTGGGAACTAGTTCTGGACGGCGAAGCCCTGCCGGATAGATGACACCGTATGTGTGCAACTCTGTAGAGAGGTCGTAGTTTCGATCTTAGTGCCCGAGGGGCTGTTCGAGAGTGCCTCCCGAAGGGCTGTCCAAGTGACGGTCCGAGTTCTGTGAGTCCTCCCGAAGGGCTGTCCGAGTGACCGTTAGAGTTTCGAAGGTCCTCCCGAAGGGCTGTCCGCGACACCGTCCGGTGGACTGTTCGACCGCCTCCCGGAGGGCTGTCTGAAGGGAAGACGAGGGGATACATCCTCGCGGTTGGGAGGTTGTAAATCCTAGCTGCGGGGATCTGCACCGCCGATCGTCATCGACTCTACTTCCGCTGCGCTACGAGTCGGTAACGAAAATGATCAAACCTTATATGCAGTCTCCATAGTGGTCCTGGGCTGGTGCGTAGGTCGGAAATTTTTTGTTTTCTACTGCGTTACCCTACAGTGGCATCAAGAGCCGTGCTATGCGTAGATGCAGGTTGCGATCTAGAATACATAGTGATGTATGGGTGTTGCACAATATAATTAGGTAGTAGATGAGTTCTATTACTGAAAATTATTTGTGCGGGTAGCAGATGAAATCTGTTACCCGATGTTCTTGTTGCTTCCCTGGAATTTGCATATTTCTGATCTTGATAACAGCATGGTGGAGTTTCAATGTTCTGGCAATCCGCGATCCTGATTGATCAACGAAGTGCTAACAATTCATTGAATTCCACTGTAGTTAAAAGGAAAGATGAAATTTCGCAGACGAAAGGGCAATGCAGATATGATCTGCATGGGGGTCATGCGTATGACGAAGTTTAGTATGGGGCTCGAGATTTTATTATCTCGGTTTTCATACACCCTGGAAAGTTAATCTAGCGACTTGAATTATCATACTTGATGATGGACATTGGTAGCTTCGGTTTGTTTCGAAACCTTAGAAGCCACGTGAAACAAGTTTTTGCTGAACCGATTAGAGGCGTCTAACTTGGTTTTGCAGGAGGGTTTGCATGTGCATATGATGTGGTATAGCAGTGCTCATAATAATTTGATTATGTATGAGATGACTATATGATGTAAATTTATTAACATGACCTGCGTGTCATGATTCGGCATGATGGCTGGAGCCATATGATTGCACTTTAATGACCTGCGTATCAACCTTGTTGTAATGCATTATTTTATTAGCTATAGAGATAGCAATATTATCTGGTGCAACAACAAGGTGGTGGCAATCTTCGCTAAGGAGAACACCGACGTGAATGCCGAAGACAAAGAAATACAAGACTTCTCCGTCAGAAAGGGCTATACCATATCATGCTTTTATGAATTGCTTGAGATGTTTATCCCTTATGATGCACCCTTCTTGATTGCGCGGTAGTCGCTTTTTATTAGGGTGATCTCTCACAAAAATATCAAGTAGTTAGTGTTCTCCCAAGTGTAGCACCGTCACGGCACCTAACTTTTCGGGGTATCACAGGATCTCCCTGGGTACGAACGATTAGGGATGTGTGAGGCGGGTGAGTTGAGACCTCGCAGCAAGATCACTTGGTTGTCTTGACGTTCTGGAAGGATCTCCCTGAGCTCGGAACACGCCCATCGAAAGATGAACAAGAGTCACATAGAGATGTGATCGGCAAGTTTGCCTACCGATTGAAGTTCGCGCCATCAGTGTTCATCTCATTCAATGGCGTTGAATGGAAATGCGGGTCTTGTATCACTCACAATCAATTATGATAGATATTGATTTGAGTGGGAGCGCACAGTTGAATTAACTTGTTTAATTCTCAGTGCAATTAATTGTGGACACTGTCTAAGTGTTATATGCATAATAGTTGTAGAATAATGGCTCGCATTTCCACCTTCCCTATTAAAAATGAATAGCTGTTAAATATCTGGTTAAAACTTTACGGTTGGTAACGTAATGTGAGGATTGTCCTCAAGAGTGCCGAGAAGGACTTTGTCCTATCGCATACTTTCGGTATTCTCTCGCTTATGCTATGGATCATGTGACTCTCGTCCTTCGATCCAAAAGCTAGAATTCCGTTTCAGTCAAGTGCAATATGTTTGCTTCCATGAGACCCGAACTTCGAAAGTTTGGATAGTTATGTGATATTCATGGAATCTAAAAATCATTTTCAGAGACAGACAAAGGCTAAAAGATATGAGATATCCAAAGCAATGTTTGTTTGCAAACTATTAGTAAAAGAGTTTACTATGCATTAGATTGATAAGAGAGGGATCCAGAAGAACGCCTGTCATATGATGAAAGGTGAATAAAACAACAACTTAAAGAGAAAGGAAGTGTCCGAAGGGTGTTAGTGAAACTTTCACGCCTAGGAAGTCCGGGGCTAACGCCACTCTTAAGTTGGGTGCTTCTTCTGAGAGTAGGAGAAATACTAAAAGTTAAACTGTTAGAAGTATAATGGCAGAAAGAAAGAAGACTGGAATATCCAGCTCATGTATGAATGTCATACAAGTTTTTGATGTATAGAAGGCTAGTCAAAGATATAGTTCTTGGGAATTATGATTAATTTGTTAATCACTGATTCTTGGGTATTGTGAGTTAATCATAGAGATACCCGCTCGATTGCATTCTGTTGCAACTCGATGTAAGAACTACTATGGCCTGAAAGACTAGCCAGGAATGAGGTTTAGGTATACACAGGGAACATGGTAAATGTTACTATACCTTCCATCGGTGTATTACCGTCTGTATTTATTTTCATAATTCATTTAGAGTTTTACAAACTCTAGCCTTTGCATAAAGTAATCTTGCAAGAAGGTTGTTCATAAGAGAACTTTTTATGTTCGATGTTATGAATAACATAAGGGCCATACTTTCATTGAGAATGAGATGCATGTTATGAATAATGATAATAATATATTACCTCTGGATTTACTTTCAAAATTCATTTTAGAGTTTTACACACTCTAGCCCATTGCACAATGTTTGTTGCAAAAGAGTTGTTCATAAAAGAACAATTGTTGTTCAGTATTATGAATAACATGAAGGGCCATACTTCCATCCAAGATGGGATGTATGTTATGAATATTGATGGTAAAATGATACATCCATAACACTGACGCTAAATGTCGCAAGACTAAAAGAATACCACACAAGTGTGGCACTGCATTTGGTCACATTGGAGAAACCCGCATGAAAGATTCCGTTATGATGGATTTTGAAGTCGTTTGATTTTTGAATCATCTGACACTTGCAACTTTCCTTTGAAAAGTGAAGTGACTGAAATACCGTTCACAGGCCATAAGGAACGAGCAAAGAATTTATTGGTGATCATACATTTTGATGTATGTAGTCCGATAAATGTTTTTGCAAGTAGTGGATTTATCTATCTTCGGAAATGACTCAAGTAGATATATGGATATTTACTTGATGAGACGTAAGTCTGAATTTTTTGAATTCATTCAAAAGGTTTTCAAATATGAAATAGAAGTTATTGTAACAAGAAGATTATGTTTCTACAATTCGATTGCAGAAAAGAATATTTGAGTTACAAGTTTAGCGAATGTCTGATGAGTTGTGAAAGGGGTTTCATAACTTGCACCTCCCGGAACACCACTGCAAGTGGAAAGTCCGTGAAGATGTAATCGAACCATTTATGACATGGTAAGATCAAAGATGGCATAAATAAATTTGCCATTATCCCTTTTAAAGAGTGATGCTTTAGAGACTGCGGCTTTTACACTGAAAAGCGCTCCATCGGGTCTGTTGAAATGACACCATGGTATGGTACGCCCAACCATGTTATATCTTTTCTTAACATTTGGAATATGGGGCTTGTGTAAAAGGTTACAAACCTATTCCAAATCAGACAAGTGCTACTTTGTAGGTTATCCCAAGTCATTGGGTATTCCCCCACCACTATACCGAGGCAAAAGTTTTTGCCACAAAATGGTATGCTTTTAAAGAGAATTGTTCTTGCAAAAGGTGAGTGGGAGGATAGTGCAACTCGACGAGATAACCAGTATCTTCGTCATCAGGTCAAAGGAAAGGAACCTTGGAAGTGATTCCGGAGTTTCCTACTGCGACTGATACGGAAGTCTCTACAATAAAATGTATGGACTTTGGTCGAACTTGCAACTGAACCACGTAGGCAAGGCTCATGCAAACCTCTCAGGTGCGCAGACGAGATATTGTTGTTAGACAACAGTATACCTACGATACACAAGGAAGCGTTGATGGGCCCTGACCCCGGGATTGGCTAAATGCCAATATAATCCGAGATAGTTTCCATATAAATGATTCAAGATCATATCTTGATGACCCCTTCAGAAGACTTAGAGTCTAACGAACTTTTATGGAACTATAAACTGATATGGATAAAATGTTTTATCCATAAAGCTCGACTTGTTGAAATAACAAGTTCAAGGAGTTGACTATGATGAGGTTGTTTCATCGTAGCGATGCTTAAAGTCAGTTCGGGTTGAACTAGCAATTAATACAAATTTCATATCATGAGATATGAAACAAGGGATGACAAAAGGATTTCCATCTGATGGAAATGAAACCAAGGACTTGCATGTGTTACAGTCCAAGGTATTTTGTGAGTCCAGAGGATGCTAGTAAGGGTGCAAACTTCAGAGTTCCAGCGATGGACAGAAGAGAGCAAAGTGGAGTCGGAATCTTCGTGTTTTGATGAAATGGTCAAAGGAGTTTGACTTCATCAATGGGTAACGAAGATGCTTGTAATTCAAGAAAGTAAGTGGGAGCCTAATAATATTTCTAAAAACCTTGTGTGCTTGACACATTGTTAAATGGAAATAAAATTCTTGACACGAATTAGGACTTCATTTGAAAATAGTTTTTCGATGAAGTGCTTGGGCTAAATAGCCTCAATATTAGGCATAATCATCTATGGAGATAGATTTACCTAATGGGGCTAAGCAATAAATACATATTGACAAGATGCTAAAACTTTTTAGCATTTAAAACGCCAAGGAGTGATTCTTGCCGAAGTCACATGGAAAGAGTTTTTGCAAGACTCGGTGTCCCAAAAACACTGATGAGCAAAATACATGATGGAGATTCCTCACACCTTCGTGTTTGGATTAATCATGTATTCCATGGTATGTAAAACAACCAGTTTTGTCCGATACTCCCAAGGTGTTGCGAGTATAGATACCAAAGTGATCAAAAGTACTGATCATAGGACAACAATGAAAAGTGTCATTGAATGCTAGAGTAGCACTGATGACATGTTTTCTCGCAAGTGGAGATCATGAAGAGTTCGTTGTAAAATGTTACATCGATACAGTCTTCATCATTGCTCCAAGCGATTTTCGATTTAAATAAAGGGTTTTGTGTAATACATAATATGGTAGCACGGTAGTTGGAAATTGTTCCAAACAAGATACTGTGGCGAATTCTATAACAGAGGCGAAGTATGTTGCCGCTTTTTAAGCGACAAAGAAGATGTTGAATCATATAGTTCATTCATGAACTTAGTATGGTTCCAAGATGACTTTTGTCAATGGGACACTACTGCAGGTAGTTGCTCCATACCTCAGTCTGAGGAATCCAGGTTCGACCTGTGATTCACATACATACAAAGTCAAGTCCACACAAAATATGAATTTTGTGAAAGCATGAAAATGCGAAGGATATGCAAAGAGACACACGGAGCTGAAGTCGTCAGATCCGTTGGACATCAGGCTATACCACATGCGAAGCATATTTACACAGGTGTGCCACAGGTGTAAAGTGCATTAGCATTAACTAGATTATTGACTCTAGTGCAAGTGGGAGTCTGTAGGAGATATGCCCTAGAGGCAATAATAAATGTTATTGATTATCTCCCTGTTCATAATTAGGTTTATGTTCCATGCTATAACTGCAATGATTCTCGAGTCTACAAATAAAACGAGGCTTGGAGGGAAACTCATGTGCACGTGTGGGATAATAAACGGTAAAATGTATTCCTAGTCAAGCCTCTATGACTGGCTCAAGTATTGCATGATGATCCTGTTTTCCTGATCATGGGCATGACTATGCCGGCAATTTTGAGGGCACAATTGTTAGCAGAACATTTGTGTTGAATCGACCCAAATTGATGTTATGCTACGAGATTCTTTCGTCACAAGTTAATGGTTAATAACACAGAGATGGTTAACGTTTGCATGATTCCTCAGACCATGAGAGTATCGAGTTTCTTCATGCTTGATTCATGAACTTTGGGGTTTGTTAAACGTCATCCGTAACTGGATGGCTATTACGGCGGCTTACGGGTTCCTGGAAAAGTGTGTCAAGTAACTTGATAGCTCAAGATTGGGATTTGCTCCTCCGACGATGGAGAGATATCTCTGGGCCCTCTCGGTGTTACGGTATCCATCATCGTCTGGACAGACACAGGGTGATTTGATCACAGGGATGCCGGAACACAGTAACGAGAAAAGAGAACAATACCGGTAACGAGGTAACTAGCATAGTGGACAAGTTGTTGATCCACGGGAATGCCAACATGTCTCACCTCGCGTATTTGTAACATATCGCGAAGCAATAGGAATAGCACACGGCAACTGGAGGTTCACTCGAATATTCATTCGTGTGGGTATAGGGGTCAATATGGGTGTCCATGGCTCCGATGTTGATCATTGATCGGAAGGGGTTCCAGGTCATGTCTATACTTCACCGAACCTATAGGGTCACACGCTTAAGGGTCATCTATCTGCTGAATACTAGACAGGGAGTCTGAGAGAAAATCACCGAAAAAGTTTCGGACACCGAAAAGTTTCGGACAGCGGAAAAGTTCCGCAGAGAGAGGTCACCGGATGAGTTCCGGTGAAACTGAAAAGTTGTTTCAGGGGATACCATTAAGTCAAAATGGTTTCGGCACATGCCTGATAATTCTTGGAGGATGCCAGAATCATTCTGGAAACTTCTGGGAATTTTCTGGAAGAAAAACCGGAAATGTTCCGGGGCTGCCGGAACCGCTTCAGATGCTTTACGCAGATGAAATCACTGAACTGGAATTGTTCCAGAACGCGTTGAAAATTATTTTAGTGGGTACTGGAAATGTTCTAAGCCCACATAAATATTTTCAGTTCAAACGGACGCTGAAAAATGTCGTCGTGAATAGTGAAAGTGCTTTTTGGAATTTTTTGGAAAGCCACCTTTTAGGGCTTTTTGCTAAAGGCTTCTAGAAGGTGATGTGGATGGATGAGAGCCCCCTTGGGGGGGGACCCCTAGGGGGTGGCCGGCCACATGTGGAGCTCCTCCTTGGAGCTCCACATGTCCTTTGGTTTCTCTCTTATGCCCTTGGAAAGAGTTTCCTTCATGGGTATTTTGGTATTTCTTGAATGCCCATCCTACCCCTTGGTTTTCCTATATAAGGAGGAGAGGGGGCTGCTCAATCCTTCATCCCTTCTCACATACAAATGCCATGCAATGATCTGGCTTCTCTCTCCCTCCCACGAAAAGAGTTTCGTAGAGCCGAAAGGCTGTCTGGGTTCCGGTGGGAACTAGTTCTGGACGGCGAAGCCCTGCCGGATAGATGACACCGTATGTGTGCAACTCTGTAGAGAGGTCGTAGTTTCGATCTTAGTGCCCGAGGGGCTGTTCGAGAGTGCCTCCCGAAGGGCTGTCCAAGTGACGGTCCGAGTTCTGTGAGTCCTCCCGAAGGGCTGTCCGAGTGACCGTTAGAGTTTCGAAGGTCCTCCCGAAGGGCTGTCCGCGACACCGTCCGGTGGACTATTCGACCGCCTCCCGGAGGGCTGTCTGAAGGGAAGACGAGGGGATACATCCTCGCGGTTGGGAGGTTGTAAATCCTAGCTGCGGGGATCTGCACCGCCGATCGTCATCGACTCTACTTCCGCTGCACTACGAGTCGGTAATGAAAATGATCAAACCTTATATGCAGTCTCCATAGTGGTCCTGGGCTGGTGCGTAGGTCGGAAATTTTTTGTTTTCTGCTGCGTTACCCTACAAAAATCATGTCCATAGTCAAGTTCCCATATGTCCACTATGTAACCATAATATGTGTCCTTTCCCCTCTTGGTTGCAGCATCAAAGCGGACACCGCTGTTTTGGTTGGTGCTCTTTTGATCTTGGGCGATCGTGTAAAATGTATTCCCATTTATCTCATACCCTTTGTAAGTCAATACAGTCGAAGATGGTCCCCTGGCCAACGAGTACAGCTCATCAGAAATAGTGTTGTCACCCCTGAGACGTGTTTGCAACCAACTGCCGAAAGACCTGATGTGTTCACATGTAATCCAGTCGTCACACTGCTCCGGGTGTTTGGAGCACAGAAAGTTCTTGTGTTCATTGACATACGGGGTCACCAAGGTAGAATTCTGTAGAACTGCGTAGTGTGCTTGAGTCCAAGAATGCCCGTCCCTACATATTATTGAGTCCGCTCCTAGCGTGCCTTTTCCAGTTAGTCTCCCTCATACCGCGATTGAGGGAGACCAATCTTCTTAAAGTCAGGAATGAAGTCAACACAAAACCCAATGACATCCTCTGTTTGATGGCCCATGGAGATGCTTCCTTCTGGCCTAGCGCGGTTACGGACATATTTCTTTAGGACTCCCATGAACCTCTCAAAGGGAAACATATTGTGTAGAAATACAGGGCCCAGAACGACAATCTCGTCGACTAGATGAACTAGGACGTGCGTCATGATATTGAGGAAGGATGGTGGGAACACCAGCTCAAAACTGACAAGACATTGCGCCACATCACTCCTTAACCTTGGTAGGATTTCTGGATCGATCACCTTCTGAGAGATTGCATTGAGGAATGCACATAGCTTCACAATGGCTAATCGAACGTTTTCCGGTAGAAGCCCCCTCAATGCAACCGGAAGCAGTTGCGTCATAATCATGTGGCAGTCATGAGACTTTAGGTTCTGGAACTTTTTCTCTGGCATATTTATTATTCCCTTTATATTCGACGAGAAGCCAGACGGGACCTTCATACTGAGTAGGCATTCAAAGAAGATTTCCTTCTCTTCTTTGGTAAGAGCGTAGCTGGCAGGACCTTCATACTACTTTGGAGGCATGCCGTCTTTTTTGTGCACACGTTGCTGGTCCTCCCGTGCCTCCGGTGTATCTTTTGTCTTCCCATACACGCCCAAGAAGCCTAGCAGGTTCACGCAAAGATTCTTTGTCACGTGCATCACGTCGATTGCAGAGCGGACCTCTAACTCTTTCCAGTATGGTAGGTCCGAAAATATAGATTTCTTCTTCCACATGGGTGCACGTCCCTCAGCGTCATTCGGAACAGATAGTCCGCCGGGACCCTTTCCAAAGATTACAAGTAAATCATTGACCATAGCAAGTATGTGATCACCGATACGGATGGCGGGCTTCTTCGGGTGATCTGCCTCGCCTTTGAAATGCTTGCCTTTCTTTCGACATTGATGGTTGGTCGGAAGAAATCGACGATGCCCCAGGTACACATTCTTCCTGCATTTGTCCAGGTATATATTTTCGGTGTCATCTAAATAGTGCGTGCATGCGTGGTATCCCTTGTTTGTCTGTCCTGAAAGGTTACTAAGAGCAGTCCAATCATTGATGGTTACAAACAGCATCGCATGCAGGTCAAATTCCTGTTGTTTGTGCTCATCCCACACACGTACACCGTTTCCATTCCACAGCTATAAAAGTTCTTCAACTAATGGCCTTAGGTACACATCAATGTCGTTGCCGGGTTGCTTAGGGCCTTGGATGAGAACTGGCACCATAATGAACTTCCGCTTCATGCACAGCCAAGGAGGAAGGTTATAAATACATAGAGTCACGGGTCAGGTGCTGTGATTGCCGCTCTGCTCCCCAAAAGGATTAATGCCATCCGCGCTTAAACCAAACCATACGTTCCTTGCGTCACCTGCAAAGTCATCCCAATACTTTCTCTCAATTTTTCTCCACTGCGACCCGTCAGCGGGTGCTCTCAACTTCCTGTCTTTCTTACGGTCCCCTCTGTGCCATCGCATCAACTTGGCATGCTCTTTGTTTCTGAACAGATGTTTCAACCGTGGTATTATAGGAGCATACCACATCACCTTGGCAGGAACCCTCTTCCTGGGCGCTCGTCGTCAACATCACCAGGGTCATCTCGTCTGATCTTATACCGTAATGCACCGCATACCGGGCATGCGTTCAAATCCTCGTATGCACCGCAGTAGAGGATGCAGTCATTAGGGCATGCATGTATCTTCTGCACCTCCAATCCTAGAGGGCATACAAACTTCTTTGCTGCGTACGTACTGTCGGGCAATTCGTTATCATTTGGAAGCTTCTTCTTCAATATTTTCAGTAGCTTCTCAAATCCTTTGTCAGGTACACCATTCTCTGCCTTCCACTGCAGCAACTCCAGTGTGGTACCAAGCTTTGTGTTGCCATCTTCGCAATTGGGGTACAACCCTTTTTTGTGATCCTCTAACATGCGATCGAACTTCAGCTTCTTCTTTTCACTTTCGCATTGTCTCTTTGCATCAACAATGACCCGGCGAAGATCATCATCGGGCACATCGTCTGGTTCCTCTTGATCTTCAGCTTCCCCCGTTGCAGCATCACCGTATTCAGGGGGCACATAGCTGTCATCATCCTCTTCTTCTTGGCTGTCTTCCATCATAACCCCTCTTTCTCCGTGCTTGGTCCAAACATTATAGTGTGGCATGAAACCCTTATAAAGCAGATGGGTGTGAAGGTTTTTCGAGTCAGAGTAAGACTTCGTATTCCCACATATAGGGCATGGACAACACATAAAACCATTCTGCTTGTTTGCCTCAGCCACTTCGAGAAAATTATGCACGCCCTTAATGTACTCGGAGGTGCGTCTGTCACCGTACATCCATTGCCGGTTCTTCTGCGTGCATTATATATAATTAAGTGTGTCAAAAACCATTACAGAACATCATGAATACATAAGTGACCAAATTAATTAATAGAAGTTCATCATCACATTAAAAACAAAGTACATACATAGTTCTCATTGAACAACATATAGCTCTCCAGAGCATCTAATAAAACCATACATTGAAACTATGTAAAACATTTCAATGCAACAACAAATGCGATCATAATCGCAACTAAGGTAATAATTGATCCAACGGCATAATGATACCAAGCCTCGGTATGAATGGCATATTTTTTCATCTTTCTAATCTTCAAGCGCATTTTATCCATCTTGATCTTGTGATCATCGACGACATCCGCAACATGCAACTCCAATATCATCTTCTCCTCCTCAATTTTTTTCAATTTTTCCTTCAAGTAATTGTTTTCTTCTTCAAATAAATTTAACCTCTCGACAATAGGGTCGGTTGGAATTTCCGGTTCACATACCTCCTAGATAAAAAAATCTATGTCACGTTGGTCGACATAATTGTCATAAACACTAAATGAACCAAATAGTTATAAAAGATAATATATACCACATCCGAATCATAGACAGGAGGAGGGCCGACGGAGGCGGATACCAAAACCATCACACTATATAATAACAAACAATAATAAAAGTAAGAAAATTACACAAGTATCTATCTTAATCATACAAGTAAGAACTTTTTTCTTTTACAAAGAAGATAAGACCAAGAGGCTCACCACGGTGGTGCCGGCGACGAGATCGGCGCGGGTGATGGACGGCGGTGAGGACGGGGACGGGACAGGATGGACCGCCAAACCTAGACAAATCTCGAGGAAAATGGAGCTTGGACAAGGAGCTTCGAGAGGAGAAAGCTTAAGTGTGACTCGGGTATTTCATCGAACACCTCATGTGCATAGGAGGTGAGCTAGAGGACCACAAAGCTCTCCCATGGCCGGCCCAAAAAATAGAGCACTCCACTGCTCTGCTCGCGGGCGAGGGGGTATATATAGGCATCTCATTGGTCCCGATTCGTGGCTGGAACCGGGTGGTCCCGATTCGTGGCTGGAACCGGGGTGGTCCCGATTCGTGGCTGGAACCGGGACAAAGGGGCCAGACGAACCGGGACCAATACCCCACGAGGCCCGGCCGGCCCCCTGGCCTCACGAACCGGGGCCGATGCCCCCTTTGTCCCGGTTCGTGAGTGAACCGGGATTAATGGACTGGCCCTGCCTGGACCAAAGCCCTGTTTTCTACTAGTGACTGAATTACCTTTGGGATGGAGCCGGTATTTCCGTTGCTTGGCTATAACTTTTTTTTCTTTTTTCAATTGTTACTGTTTGTGCACAATGAATTACCTTTGGGATGGAGCCGGTATTTTCATGGCTTGGCTATAATTTTTTTTCTTTTTTCAACTGTTACTGTTTGCGCACACTGAATTACCTTTGGGATGAAGCCGGTATTTTCAGAGTTTGTCCAAAAGGGCACCGAGTTGACTGGGATAAATCAGGATTTGACCTACCCATTTGTCCCTGCCGGCGGCTTTCACGACACATGTATCATATCGGTCTCGTCGCCTAATTAGGCGCGGTAATTTGCTCGCCTTGATGCCTAGCCTAGCTTAGCAGAGCTAGGGTTTGACAAAATAAATACTGGATAGGTGAGATATCAGGCCCAGTCGTGATATCTGAAGATCGGCTATCATGTAGCTCCGTCAGGTAATTTTATATCTGCACACCTGATTGAGTTGACGGCCTAGCTTGCTATAGCTACTACTAGCTTATTACCACACTATTTGCATGGCTCTTCTTCTTGATCCTGATGGTACTTGTGTCTCATCTCAGTCACCTCATACCTGATCCAGTGTGGTTTTCATTATCATGGAGTGACAAAAGTGCACATGATTATCCCTAGCGCAATCGTTCATGACTGTTTTCGGGATGCAACTTTACCAATTAAAGTGTTTAAATTCTGATGGATGTGCGGTCAACTCATATATGATAGTTCCTCTTTTGCGATGCATATAATACGTTTCGGTACATTGCTTCGTGTTTGGGACCTGTTTGTACTGCAGCATGTTTTCGATACCTATGTGGCAACATCGAACCCTGCATGATTTGCAATGCAAAAATATTTCATGTGTGTAATTTGACTAAGAAAAGAAAACTCAGGGCCGCGCGTTCACTCGTTCAAATATCTACAAACAATTCAACCAAGGTGAGACTGCATAGCGGAGGCTTAGAAACGATGCTGCGACTCACTAAAAGGAGTGCTGCAACATTATCCACTTTATTTGAGTACCATATATGTTGAGTCGTGCGTGGAACCAAGTATTTGTTGACTACGTTATCATCTTTGGAAAAAACTTCTTGTTGGTGCTGCTGTGGTTTCGAAAAGAGTAAATTCTGGTTTTTACCCCCTATTTTGACATTTTTGACACTAATTACCCTATTTAGCGAGATTTCGTCCGTTTTACCCCATTTAGCAAAAGTTCTGCCACAATTTACCCTGTTTAATTTTTTTGTAAGCGTTCTGACCAATAGGTTCCAATTGTCATGTCCAGCTGGCATGCCACATAGACGGTTTTTTCCTGCCTATTTTTCTCCCTGCTGAACCAGTCCTCGCAGCTTCTGCCGACCGGGATCGCCTTATGGTGGTGGTCGCTCGCATCGTGTCCAACACACAACGCCCAGTCGGCAGAGCGGCGAGCGCCACGCTTGCCTCTACTCGGTTCTCGCTTGCGTTGCTCGCCCCCAATCGATTGCATCACCTGTCCAGGCTTCTGACTACATGCACTCGTCAGGCTCGCTCCAACCTAGGGTTAGGGATTGTCAGGCTGCGGCGACGATGACGGCAGCGGTGGCGGGTGCTGAGGTCCCGGCAATGCGATTTCAAACCTCCTCGAGCAGGGTTGTATGGCCACAACATCAAGGCAAGAAACGACCCCGTGGAACAGACGGTTCCGTCAAGCTCGGTGACGTCGGCGTAGTCCTCTGAATTTGATATACTTCAAAAACTAATCATGTACGTGACTCCATCAGGCTGTGCTCAGTTCTTCTTCCTACTTTGGCGACATAGTAGGGACCCTATTAGACTGTGCCCAGTTGATGGCGGGTCTATGGCGACGGCTGGTTCAACAGATCAGTGAGGTTGGTGAACAAAGAAGCCCTCTCAGTCGTACCCCATCCCACATGATTTTGACCATCTCTATCATAGCAATTTGTGTATTCTAAAATTTTTCTGAGTCATGCATTGGCTGGTTAGGCGTTTAATTCGGACAAAATTAAAATGCTTATTAGAAGATCACGTGTATACATATCACCCTTCTGCAACTGAGGTACATTGATTTAAAAAAAAATCAACATTTTGAATATTGACGAAATTCTTTTACTTCTTCAGTTTGATAAACCTTTGTCAGAATTGATTTCAGAATAACCCAGATCTCCGCCAGTGGTCGTAAGGCACATAGATGGAGGATGATTTTTATGGTTTGTGACATCTCCTGGAAGTCATGGAGGACAAGATGATGTTAGCAATCCAGATGGAGAGCTTTGCAAGGTGTAGGAGCTAAGAAACGTGAAGACTGACAAGGTGTATGTGCCACTGCTACTGTTTGGTGTATTTTTTAGCTTGTGTAGTTGTGAACTAGTGAAGCTATCTATATATGTGATGTTATTCAGCTGTACTTTAAGGTCCTGGTGCTATCTATAAATGGAAAGCATCATTCAACATGTTTTCAACATGTGAACCCAGAGCAATCTGTAGCCTATATTAATCAGTTTTGATAGTACTGTATTTCCATGATCTGTTGCAAATAATAGGAGAATGATCTGATTTATAAATAATAGGAGAATACCATCAACTCCAAAAATATTAAACATGATAAATTAGGACAACACAATTGGACCTGCGTGTCAGAATGCTCACAAAATATTAAACCGGATAAATTATAGCAACACTTTTGCTAAATGGGGTAAAATGGATGAAATCCCGCTAAATGAGGTAATTAGTGTCAAAAATGTAAAAATAGGGGGTAAAAACCGGAATTTACTCTTTCGAAAACGACGATCTTTGAAAAAAGGCCGGTGCTCGCGGCCACACGTGGGACAAGAGACGCCACTTGAGTGGATTTTCAAAAGTCACCATACATATTTTTTTCCTGACATGTGTAAACCAAACTCGTGCCGTCCCGTGGTCGGAAATCACCATATGATCCGCCCTGACACCTGTTGGACTGAGCATGGATGACTGATGTTATTTGATAAGCCGCTCGGGCTGTACCTAGCATGCATGTGTGATCGAAATCGACACATGTCTGGACGAACAAAGCAAATCGAGACAGGAACACGATGCAGATAAATGTACATCATCACGCATCGGGTGAACCAAACAGATGCGGACGGTGAAATCCACGGGCCTAATTTTAGGGCATTTACAGCCGGACTTGTCAAATCGAAACCTCAAACGCCCGCGGACGTGACCGGCGCTTCCGCGGACAGAGATCGGTCACGTCTTAAATTTGCTTCTCTGCATTTGAGTCTCACATATTTCGTCTCCTAGATCCATACAAACCATGCAAAATAAACCTACGTACTACGACAACCTAGCTACTCTTCATCGTCGGAAATGTCCACGACGTCGATGTCGGGCGCCAGGTGGACGGGCGCGTAGGAGGGCTCCGGCTCCTCCTCATCCTCCTCCTCATCAATGTACGCGAGCATCTCGTCGACGTCCGCGGCTTGCTCCGCCTCCATCTCCTGCCGACGACGGCGTCTGGCCTCCGCATCCGACTCTGAGCGGAGGGAATCGAGGATGGTCTGCTGCTCCGCGTCCCCAGTGTCCCCCACATCCTCCTCCGGCTCCTCCTCCTCCTCCTCAATCTCATCCTCCTCCTCCTCCAGATCCACTGCATCCGGAGGAAGCCTTGCCCGGACCTGCTCAAGGAGCTGCAGCCGGCGCTCCGGCGTTAGATATTGGTAGCTCCTTACCCGGCGGCGTGGGAGCATGGCTACTAGTGGTGGCGAACGGCGAGTGGAAAGTGACGGCGGCGGCGGACAGGAGGGGGGAAATGTGGACGGGTAGGATTTCGGTGCCGGCTGTCGGCTTAAGTAGCCGGGCTAGGCACTACGTGGCCCGCCGGAGCAGCGCCACGTGGCACCATCGGTCCGACGAAGGAGACGAGTTTCGGACCGCCGAGTTTCGGAGTGTTTTCCTGTGGGACCCCAGCGTCAGTCCGACGTGGCGTGCGCGCCCGGGCGGCCCCATACCGCCTCATATTTGGGCTGGATATGAAGGGTGCCGGTCAGTCCGGCGTTTGAGACCTGCTTGAGGCGCCCGTCTGAGTCGCATTTTCGTGATCGGTCAGTGATCGGGCCGTCCGCCCGGGCGTTTGGGGCGGGTTTGAGGCGTCCGGCTATAGACGCTCCTAACCATCTCACTGTCCACCGCGTCGAGCTACGTCCATGTTGCACCTACGCGCCGTGCGATTCCGTGTGTTTTCGGTGTGACGCATTCTTCTCTTTCACCGGTGCACGCGGTTGTGATTTTTTCTCTCGGAGAAGAAAGGCCACGGCCGAGAGAAAGACGAGTGTGTGCACCTAAAAACCGTCCCCTCTGCCGGTTGTGGCGTTGTTGTTTCGTGATTTTCCGTCGAACGGGTGTGTATCTCAGAGCTGATTGGAGACGCACGCCCAGAAACCATCTTCTTGTGCCAGGAACCATCTAAGCCCCGGCGGCAAAATGTATGCATGCCGACATTGCTTGCTGGCAACCACAACATAAACATCAACAGAGAGGTTCTCCGTCCAGACCACATCACGATCCTCCAACCCAACACCCAACCACGCCACACAGAGTGTGCGATTATATTTAAAAAAAGGGGCAAAATCAAGAGAATGAAAAGAAAACACAAACTGCTTGCCTGCTTAATTAAAGCACCATCCTCTACAAGATCATGCGATCTATTCTTCATACGGTTCACCAAGGTCAACAAATCGGACTCGGAAATCACTCGGTGACACACACACACCCATGCTTCATCTTGCAGAGGAGAGCGAAGATTTGACAATTTCTCCACCCCTTGGCCAAAAAGACGTCACACAAATCATTCCTCACATCATAAACCCAAAGCACCTTCCCCCGACTTTGCTCTATATGCCACATCAACATATTTTTTTTACAAAAGATGTCGCCAGCTTCGACCATTGCCTTTGTATAACTTGTGTTTGCTCTAGAACATGTGATCTCAAGTCACCTTATTACAAAACATTCATAATTAAAATGCTGCAGCCCATCAACACTCTTTACCGACTTCCCAACATTAACCTCATTTCTTATGTTCCACATGCTCGGTCCCACGACAAAATTACAGCTATCTACATCCTTCCCCCGACAACCGACCAATGCAAGCAACACATGCGTTGGACCATGTCGTATGAACAATTCTTGGCGCACATCTTCAAGGTTCATCATTCTTCAACACGCCTTCACATGCTTACACCAAAGAAAGCAGTTGCCTATCCCCATCTACACGCCGGCAAACGAACGTGTGGTTTCCAACTCCACATGCTTCCTCTTCACATTCATCCCGATAGTGCGGCTATTATGAGCCAATCTCGAGAGAAACATTTTAACCTTTATCTGACAATTTCAGATTCCATACCAAGTTCTAGATACCTATTGTTTGCGTAGTCCCTCCTAGCAACATTATCATGGATGCTAACAGCCACCTTGTATGCAAATTTATAGCAAATTTCCAGCGAAAAGGCCTTTCGAATCAAAACACTAGGCGATCTATCCTCCATTCAATCTCTAAGAGGACCTACGATCCAAATAATGCCTTTCTACAATAGATCAACACCACCTCATCTACCACCAGCCGAGGCACTCCAAATTTTTTGGCTCAATATCACCTAAGCATATGCCACACCACTTCAAAAACCACCTTATCTGCCCAGTATCCTACAATTTGGGGTGTATAATCAGATCCAATTTTACTCCAGGGGGCTATTGATCTCATGATCTGCTGACATACATTCGGCGAAGAAAATTGGAATTTGTTTTTAGTTCAAAAAATTGGACTTGTTTATTGCCAGAAGAAAATAGAGAATAAAATCAACTTTGGGATGCTTTGCTCCCACGTGACCGAAACAGTACGCCAGTTTTTTCTTTTACGCGATACATGAACACCATTTTTTTAACTTGTGAATTTAAAAAAAAAATGGACATACATTCAACAGATATACGAACAAGTAGATTTACGTACAAGATTTAAAAAATATATAAACCATTTTTATAAAAGTTGGGCATTCTTTAAATCCATGATTTTTTTAAATAACATGAATATTTTTTAACAAGTGTTTTTTTAAATTACATGAACGTTTTTATAAAATGTGCTAACACTTTTTTAATTAATGATATTTTTAAATGTCTGAACACATGATAGAAAATGTACATCATGTATTAAAAAAAGTTCATCGCCCATTAAAACTTATTCAATGTGTATTAAACAAATATTCATTGTCTGTTTTAAAAAAGTTTTTATAATTCAATTTTTTTATCGTGGATTCAAAAAATGATCAAGTGTATCTTAAAAAAGTTCATCATGTATTTAAAAAAAATTATCATGTATTTAAAAAAAAATTCATTGTATTTTTAAATCATCATAATTAAATAAAATTCATCAAGAATTTACAAAAGTGGTTCATCATGTATTAAAAGAATGTTCATCGGGCATTAAAAAAATTGTTTGACGTCTATCTAAAAAATGGTCACTGTGTGTTTAAAAATGTTCATAGTGTAATTCAAATAGTTTTATCATGTATTTAAAGTATGTACACAGTGTATTGAAAAAAAATCACCATGTATCAAGTATTTTACAAAAATGTTCATCGTGTATTAGAAAATGATCATCGTGTATTCAAATATTGTCGTCGTGTATTACAAAGTGTTCATGTATTTATCAAAAAAATTATATTTTTTAAAATGAAACAAAAAAATAAGAAAAAATGTTTATTGAGATTTAAAAAATTCATCATGTATTAAATAAAGTTCATTCAAATTGCATTAAATCGGTTAGCAATCTCCATAATGGGAGATTGCACAATTCAAACAATTAGGAATTCATCTGAAAGTAAAATAAATGAAGAAAAACCTTCGAATTCAAGAACGGTTACTGATTACTAAACTTTGTTTTTTCTTTTTGTTATAAAAATCTAATAATTCTTTATTAAACTATAAAGAAAAACAAATAACTACTGCTTATTGGAAATTATTTCTTATTTTAAATCAGACTAGATTTTCGTGTATTTAAAAAGTGTTCATAACCGATAGCGAAGTAGTACCATGAGGGAAAGGTGAAAAAAACCCTAGTGGGTAGTGAAAAAGAACGTGAAAATCGTGCCTAGCTCAGTGTGAGGGGAAAGTGATCTCTGACCGCGTGCCTATTGAAGAAAGAGCCGGTAACTCATAGACAACCGCTTGGTTAAGGGAACGAATGCCATGGAGCCATAGAGAAAGCGAGTCTTAATTGGTCGATTTTCACTGCTTACGGACCCGAACGTGGGAATTGATTTACCAAATCCATCATAATTGTATACTCTTTGATAGATATAGTTCAATCCAAATTAATCCAGAATCCTTATTTTACACTTTCTTAATAGGTCTATTTCTTATTCTGAATGCAAATACCCAACTAAATACTAAGAAAATTCTCCGTTGGCAGCAACCTATGCTTCACAGTAGTATATATTTTGCCTATCGAAGTCCTAGACTTGAAATATTTATATTTTTCTAAGAAAGAGTAAAAAAGGAAAGGCATAATTTTTTTGAAAAAAGAAACATGAAAAGAGAAGAAAAAATAACTGAATGAAAAAAACGAAACACATGTTCCCAAAAAATGAAAAAACCACACAAGACCCTGCTCCAACAGCCTTACCCTTCCTATCTATGCGTTAGCATCTCTGCGGGCCGTCTACTAGCCGGAACCGGATAGGAGCGATAGGGGGGCGAGGCCCCCCCCCCCCCCACCCCAACCACCCCGAAATATTTGTTTGCTTGCCCTGCTATTTGGCCGGGCCATGTTGGGTGGCATGTGGGCGCCCTCACCTTAATAGTCGCAATAGGCGATAAATAGCCTTTGCGGTGCATCTGTTCATAAAAAATGACAAGCCTCCTGAATAACATCACACACAGTCCAGGATACTATGGGTCCCAATGGACAATGCTGAGTTGAAACCCTGACTTGAAAGGTTCTGCTTCGACCAAAAGGCCTTCAAACTTCCAACAAGGGATGTCCACTTTGCTCGATTTTGGGGGTACTCCTATTCTTTGCTCTTTGCGAAGAATAGCCCCAAAATTGCGTGGCTGGGCCGGGCACAATAGCGCTCACTCACTCCTTTCACCTACCGGTCGCTCGGCTAAACGAATTATCAGTAGAAAAAACCGGCATATTCTGAAATAAACCGGCTACCAGTTTTGACAAATTTGAAAAAAGTTCATGAATTTAAAAAACGTTAACGGATTGGTAAAGGTGGCACCCAGATTTAAACAAGGGATAAAAGGATTTGCAGTCCCCTCCCTTACTGCTTGGTCATATCGCCAAATCCGAACAAAAATGTTCGTGATTTCTTTTAAACAAATTCAAAAAAATATTCACAGATTTTTAAAAAATGTTCACCAATATAAAAATATAAATCAATTAGAAAAATGCTAATTTCATAAAGTTTTCATGAATTAAAACAAATGTTCATGAATTTAGAAAACTAAAATAAAAGAAAAAAGTCCATGAATTAAAAATAATCTTGGATTTAAAAATATGTGTGTGATTGTTTTTATAAAATTCATTTATAAAAAATATATTTATGTTATTGTTTAAAAAAATCATGGACTAACAAAAATATTCTTGAATTTCAAGAAAATGTTCACTTATTTGAAAATGTTCGTGAGTTGCAAAAAATGTATGTAATTTTTTAAAAGATAAAATAGAGGGAAACATATAAAAAGGATAATGGAAAAGATGGATAAATAGAAAGCCGGGAATGTTGCTGATAAACGGCAAAGAAAACCAACAGAAAATAGGTGCTTGTAGAGAAACCGTACACACAAAAAAAGCCTCCTAGCGTGCCCGTTGTGCGAGTGCGAAGAAAGTAAATGGGCCAAGGCCTAAATGCACCTGGGTGTGCGATTCCTATGAGATACTCTCTACTCTTCGCTAGGGAGCTCCAATAGCGCACTGGCGCACAAACGTACCCCGCAGCCCACGCAGCGCTACTGAGGGTCGGCCCATATATGCGCGCTTTAGAAGACGTACATCACAGTTGATTTTTTTTTTTCATGGCCGGTTTTTTTATTTCTGCAATTTTCTATTAAACCATTCAAAAAATTAAATATGTTAGATAAATTTTTTTGTGTGAATTTGAAAAAATAGCATATTTCAAAAAATGTTCCTTGATTTAAAAATATATTCTGAAAATTCCTAAATGTTTGTGAATTAAAAAATTCTAGAATTTGAAAATTGTTCATGAATTGAAAAATTATGCTGGAATTGATTTTTTTTCAAGAATTTCAAAAAATATTTTTAAAATTTTAAAATGTTCCTGAATTCAAAAAATGATCCTAAATTTAAAATATGTTCCCGAATTACTAAAAATGTTCCCTGTTTCAAAAAATGTCCACAAATTTTAAAAATGGAAAAAGAGCAAAATAAATATGGAAAAATAAAAACCAGTCCCAGGAAGGTTGTAGAACCTTCCCCAAATCGGTGGGAAAGAGATATAAAATTGTGTCAATGGGCTGGGCCATATAGTCATGCTGGCGTGCCAGTGGGGTGCGCGTTTGCTCGCCACCTGCCGCACTATGCGTGGAATAGGAAACGCGCTAGTCCTATTCAACGCTCGTAGCCTTGCTGTTGTTCGTGCACGCACACTTGCTCTTGATGTTGCTGGGCCGTGCTCTAGTGGCCCATGGGAGAAGGAAACATCTCTACACCGCACATTTTTCTTCTGTCGTTTCGTGCCCTAAATCAGTTTCCTTTGGTTAACCGTTTCTTGCTCTCTTTTTTATGCAGATCCATTTCTTGCTTTTGTTCGTTATTCTTTCACACATATTACTACAAGAAAAGGCAGTACTAAGAACCTTCAGGGTGAAACCTAAAAAGGGAAACATTACATAAAAGTAAACAAAATCATACTCTCTCCGTTCACAAATATAAGATGTTTTGGATATTTCAATATGACTACATACGGACTAAAATGAGTGAACAAACACACTAACACGTCTCTATATACATCTGATTTTGAAAAAAGTTAAAACATCTTATATTTGTGAACGGAGGGAATACAATTTTACCAATATAATCCACCTTCGCACATATATAAAATGTTCATCACGTATTTAAAATAATAATCATAATGTATTTAAAGAAGTTTCAACATACATCTAAAAAATTGTTCATCATATATTTAAAAATGCTAATAGCTTATTTTTAAAATGCTCATGCGTATTAAAAATATATGTTAATCACGTATTTGAAAAACAAATCATCACGTATTCAAAAAATATTCACCACATATTTGGAAATTGTTCATCACTTACTTGAAAAATCACCATGAATTTGAAGACGTCCATTGCGTATTTAAAAACATGTTCATCACGTATTTTAAAAAGATGTTCATAGTGTATTTAAAAAAAATTAATCTTGAGCATGTTTTTGAAAATGCATGAACATTTTTGTTCATGAACTTTATAATGTTCACGAAATTTGAAAATATGTATAAGAAACAAAAAAATGTTCATTTTTAAAATATTCAGGATTTTTTAGCAAAAGCTATCAAATTAAAAAATGACATTTTTTAAAAATGTTTGTTTCTAAAACATGTTTATGATTATTTTCAATATTCATGTATTTTAAACGAATAAAAAGGGAAAAAGGAACATGAAAAAAGAAACAGTAAAAAAAATAGAATTAAAAAATTACAAAAATCCAAAAAAGGTGGTAGAAAAAGAGGAACAAAAACCAACAACAAGAAAACATAAAAGTAACCCGCTAAAAAGAACGGAAGAAATAGAAAGCACCGCACCGAGCCAACCCGATTGAGGGTAGGGTGGGGGGGGGGGGGGGGGGGGGTATGTGCGTCGGTGCTATTGCCCGGCGTACACGCGGAAAAGGAATTGTTGTCCTAACTAGGTCACCGCCGCGCACGCGGGTGGTGCCAGTATCAAGGCGCCGGCCTTAGAGCATCTCCAACAGGTGATGTAAAATAGGGCACTCAAAAGCAGTTTTAGGGCACCAAAAATTGAGTTTTAGGGCATCAATTTTTCTTCTTCTCTAACAGATGATGTAGAATAGGGCACCACTGCTCCAACAGATGATAGAAAATAGGGCACCCAAAACATCCAAACTAAAACTTGATCATTGCATACTTCGATCAAAACATTCAAATTTTTAAACATGCAAACTTAAACTTAAACTTAAACTACGGATACTAGAGACAACTACTCGTCATCACTAAGGCTGTCCTAGTCAGTTTCGTCATCCTCGTCGTCGTGCTGGACCTTGTTGGGATGAACCTCGTCGTCCGACTCGACCTTGATCACCCTTGAGGGGCCAACCTTATCCTCCTTCTTCATCACCTTGTTGCGCTGCACAAAGAACTCATACTTCGCCTGCACGAGGTGTGAATTTTTCGCAGCGAACCTCACCATAGACGCCTCATCGCTCTCACGGGTGTTGAGCTGCTCCACGGCGATATGGATTTCCCTCTTCTCCTTGCGGGACACAGTGTGCACTTCGGGACCGATGAAGTCCACCACCTCCCAGGATTCGACTTTGGGAAAGTTCATCTCGCGCTTCGGCAGGCCGAACCTCCAACACGCGATGTTGATCGCGTGCGCGGTGAGCTCCACCGTGTCGAACATCCCGAGCCAATGCCGCTTCCCGTCACACGTTAACTCAGTGACGTAGCGGCTGGACTGCCACAGCCAAACACCGCAGAAGCCCGTCTTGCTCCTCGGCTCGCGGCGCGGCGGCATCGTGGGCTCGACGGCGGTGGGGTCGATTTGTGCGAGGCGGTGGTGCAGCGGACAATTCATCAATGGCAGCCGGTGGATCGGGCGGCTGGAAGGTGCGGCGGTGGGGAAGGTGACCGAAATTGGTCGACGCGACGGCGGTGGCGGGTGAATGGAGTGCTGCCGTGGCCGATTCGGCCATTGCGGTGGTGCGGCGGCCGGAGGGATGGAGGAGGACGTTGGATCCTATAGCGGGGTGGTGCGGCGGTGGCGGGAAGTGGCCGGATTTGGTAGCGGCGGTGGCGGGGGGGGGGGGGTGACGTGGCTGCATTGGGGGAATGTTCCTGATGGCGGTTGGGCTGCTCGCGGCTGCGTTTTTGTTTTGCGGCCACCGTGCGTATGCTGTGTATTTGCAGCACAAGAGGGTGTTTTTTAGGTCTGCCTCAAATTGAGACCACAAAAATATAGAGATAGGGCAGCTGTTGGAGCACCGTTTTTGGGTCCAAATGCCCTAAAAAGCAGTTTTTTAGACAGCTGCCCTATTTTACATCACCTGTTGGAGATGCTCTTATCACACATCCCGCTTGAGCCCAAACCGCTGAACCGTGGGCGCGTGAGTGTACTCCCATGGTCTCCTTCATGTGGCAACTAGCGTTGACAAACATCTCCTCGTGAGCCTACATTTTTTTTAACAGACATGTGTATCAATCTTGCACTTCACCATTTTCTTTTCATAAGAAAGGCAAAAGTTCTGCCTCATTGATTAATTAAGAAGAAGAGAATTGTCCATTTAATTTATGAAAAACCGGGCAAAAATCGATACGATCATACCATAAGCGGACTACCCACAAAGCATGAAACCCATGACCGCACAGGTAGTCCACCAAACGCTCCCAACACACAACAGCTGCAACCTCCGACACTTATACAACACAACATGCCCCCTGATGAGAACTATAGGAGACATGCCCTAGAGGCAATAATAAATGCTATTATGTATCTCCATGTTCATAATTATGTTTATGTTCCATGCTATAACTGCTATGGTTCTCGAGTCTGCAATAACCACGAGGCTCGGAGGAAGACTCATATGCACGTGTGGAATAATAAACGGTAAAATGTATTCTTTGTCTTGCCTCTAAGACTAGCTCAAGTGTTGCATGATGGTCCTGTTTTCCTGATCATGGGCATGTCTATGCTGGCAATTTTGAGGGCACAATGTTAGGAGAACACTTGTGTTGAATCGACCCGATTGATGTTATGCTATGAGATACATTCGTCATAAGTTAATGGTTAATAACACAGAGAAGTTAATGTTTGCATAATTCCTTAGACCATGAGAGTATCGAGTTTCTTCATACTTGCTTCATGAACTTTGGGGTTTGTTAAATGTCATCCGTAAATGGGTGGCTATTACGACAGCTTACGGGTTCATGGAAAAGTATGTCAAGGGACTTGGTAGCTCAAGATTGGGATTTGCTCCTCTGACGATGGAGAGATATCTCTGGGCCCTCTTGGTGTTACGGTATCCATCATCGTCTGGCCAGACACATTGTGATTTGATCACGGGGATGCCGGAACACGGGAACGAGAAAAGAGAACAACACCAGTAACGAGGTAACTGGCATTGTGGACAAGTGATGATCCACGGGGATGCCAATCAATCTTACCTCGGGTATTTGTAACATATCGTGAAGCAACAGGAATAGCACACGACAACTGGAGGATCACTCGAATATTCATTCGTTTGGGTATAGGGGTCAATATGGGTGTCCACGGCTCCGATGTTGATCATTGATCGGAAAGTGTTCCAGTCATGTCTATACTTCACTGAACCTATAGGGTCACACGCTTAAGGCTCATCTATCTGCTGAATACTAGACAGGGAGTCTGAGAGAAAGTCACCGGAAAAGTTTCGGAGACAGCGGAAAAGTTCTGGAGAGAGAACACCGGAATAGTTTCGGTAAAACTGAAAAGTTATTTCAGGGTATACCATTAAGTCAAATTGGTTTCGGCACACGTATGGAAATTCTTGGAGGGTGCCAGAATTGTTCTGGTAACTTCTGGAATTTTTTTGAAGAGAAAAACCGAAAATATTCTGGAGCAGCCGGAACAGCTGTAGTAGCTTTTCGCTGAAGAAAAACATTGTTCCGGAATTGTTTTGGAATGCGTTCAAAATTGTTTTAGTGGGTACTGGAATTGTTCTAGGAACACAGAAATAATTTGGGATTTAACGGATGCAGAAAAATATCTTTGTGAATAGGGAAAATGCTTTTTGGGTTACTTTTTGGAAAGCCACCATTTTGGGCTTTTGCCCCCAAATATCTTGGGGATGACATGGATGGATGTGGCTGAAATTTCAGCCCCTCCACCCCTCCTTCTCCTATAAATAGAGGTGGAGAGGCACTCTCCACACTCACTCTTTCTCAACATACACAAGCCATGCATGATCTGGCCTTCTCTCTCCCTCCCCGCGAAATAGTTTCGTAGAGCCGAAAGGCTGTCTGGGTTCCGGTGAGAACTAGTTCTGGATGGTGAAGCCCTGCCGGATAGCTGACACCGTATGTGTGCAACCTCGTAGAGAGGTTGTAGTTTCGATCTTTTTCCCGTGGGGCTGTTCGAGTACCTGCCCGGAGGGTGTAGGGAACACGACAGAAAATAAATTTTTTCGGTATAGCGAGCACGCCCAGGACCACTATGGAGACTGCATACAAGGTTTGATCTGATCCGTACCGACTCGAAGCGCAGCGGAAGAAGAGTTGGTGTAGATCGTAGGTGCAGATCCCCGCAGCTAGGATTTACAACCTCCCAACCGTGAGGATGTACTCCCTCGCCAGACAGCCCTTCGGGAGGCGGTCGGACAGTCCCCCGAACGGTGTCACGGACAGCCCTTCGGGAGGACCCTCGAAACTCGAACGGAGACTAGGACAGCCCTTCGGGAGGACACTCGAACAGCCCCTCAGGCAAAAGACCGAAACTACGACCTCTCTACGGGGTTGCACACATACGGTGTCAACTATCCGGCAGGGCTTCGCCGTCCAGAACTAGTTCCTGCCGGAACCCAGACAGCCTTTCGGCTCTACGAGAAACTCTTTTCGTGGGAGGGAGAGAGAGAGAGAGCCAGCAAAGCATGGCATGTGTATGAGAGTAAGAATGATTCAAATGGCAGCCCCTTCTCCTCCTTTTATAGGCCAAGGCAAGGGGTGGGGTGGTGCAAGGAAATACCAAAATACCCATGCTACATGTCCCACATTAAGGGTAAAATGGTAATGCAAGTGGGGCCCCATGGAGGAGCCCCCCATGGCCGGCCACAACCTTGTCCCCCCCCCCCCCCATGGGGGTGCCAACAAGCCACCAACATGTCTCCTAGAAACATGGGTGCTCCCTAGACAAAAAGCCACCAAACAAGCAACCCCCGATTCGTGGGATCTTGGCCCCTCGCGCTGGGACAAGATGTTTTCCGCGACCGTTTCTTCTGAAAAAATTGCAGAAGGTCCCAGAACATTTTTGGCACCCTCTAAAATAATTCTGGGCATGTTCCGAAACATTTCCGGTATGGTGGTTTTTATCAGCGAAAAGCAACAACAGTGGTTATGGCAGCTCCGGAACATTTCCGGTTTTTCTCTCCGAAAATTGCCAGAAGTTCCCAGACCAATTCTGGGACCCTCTAAGAATTTCCAGGCGAGTGCTAAAACCATTTTGACCTAATAACATATTCTGAAACAACTTTTCAGTTTTACCGAAACTCTTTCGGTGTTCTCTCTCTGGAACTCTTCCGTTGTCTCCGAAACTTTTTGGGTGACCTTCTCTCAGACTCCCTGTCTAGAATTCAGCAGATAGATGACCTTTAAGCGTGTGAACCTATAGGTTCGGTGAAGTATAGACATGACTCGGAACCCCTTCTGATCAATGATCAACATCAGAGCCGTGGACACACATATTGACCCCTATACCCACACGAATGAATTATTCGAGTGAACCTCCAGTTGCCGTGAGCTATTCCTGTTGCTTCGCGATATGTCACAAACACCCGAGGTGAGATTTATTGCATCCCCGTGGATCAACAATTTGTCCACCATGCAAGTTACCTCGTTACCGGTTTTGTTCTCTTTTCTTGTTTCCTTGTTCCGGCATCCCAGTGATCAAATCACAATGTGTCTGGCCAGACGATGATGGATACCGTAACACCGAGAGGGCCCAAGAATATATCTCCATCGTTGGAGGAGCAAATCCCAATATTGAGCTATCTCGTTACTTGCCATACTTTTCCGTGAACCTGTAAGCCGCCGTAATAGCCACCCAGTTACGGACGACGTTTAACATACCCCAAAGTTCACGAAGCAAGTACGAAGGAACTCGATACTCTCATGGTCTAAGGAATTATGCAAACATTAACTTCCCTGTGTTATTAACCATTAACTTGTGACGAATGTATCTCATAGCATAACATCAATTTGGGTCGATTCAACACAAGTGTTCTACCAACAATTGTGCCCTCAAAATTGCCAGCATAGTCATGCCCATGATCAGGAAAACAGGATCATCATGCTATACTTGAGCCAGTCATAGAGGCTTGACTAGGAATACATTTTACCATTTATTATCCCACACGTGCACATGAGTTTCCCTCCAAGCCTCGTTTTATTTGCAGACTCGAGAATCATTGCAGTTATAGCATGGAACATAAACTTTCATTACAAACTAGGAGATACAAAATAACTGTTATTACTGCCTCTAGGGCATATCTCCTACAGACTCCCACTTGCACTAGAGTCATAATCCAGTTACATGGCTTCCCTAACACCAGTGGCTATCCGGTGCTGCTCATGCTTTGCTCGTGGTAGAGGCTTTGTCATCGGGTCTGACACATTCAGATTCGTGTGAACTTTGCGTACTTTCACTAAACCCTCTTCGACATGATGTCGAATAAGTTTATATTTGTGTTGAATATGTCTTGTCTTATGGTGCGAACTTGGCTCCCTTGCCTGAGCCACGTCGCCACTATTATCACAATAGATCTCCACCGGGTCCAGAGCACTTGGAACCACACCAAGGACTTCAAGAAATTGCTTGATCCATACCACCTCCTTGGAGGCTTCTGAAGCTGCAACATACTCCGCCTCCGTCGTAGAATCCGCCACAGTCTTTTGTTTGGAACTTTTCCAATCAATTGCGCCACCGTTTAATATGAAAACATAGCCTGATTGAGATTTGAAGTCATCTGGGTCAGTCATGAAGCTTGCATCAGTGTAACCACTTACAATGAGCTCTTCATCACCTTCGTACACAAGGAGTAAATCCTTGGTCCTTCTGAGGTAGTTAAGAATACTCTTCGCTGCGGCCCAGTGTTCCAATCCTGGATCACTTTGGTACCGGCTGCTAACACTTAGCGCATAGGAAACATCCGGTCTTGTACATAGCATGGTATACATAATAGAACCAACTGCCGAGGCATATGGAACATCATTCAATTGTACTCGCTCATCGAGAGTCCGAGGACACTGATTCTTGCAAAGTACTGTGCCAGGTGACATGGGGAGTAGGCCTTTCTTGGAGTTCTCCATGTTGAACCTTTTGAACACCTTGTCAATGTATGTGCTTTGGCTAAGCGCTATCAGGCATTTTGATCTATCTCTATAGATTCTGATGCCCAATACATATGCCGCTTCACCTAAGTCTTTCATTGAAAAACTCTTCTTTAATGATTCTTTTATTTCACTAAGAAAATTCATGTCATTTCCAATCAACAATATGTCATCCACATACAAGATTAGAAATGCTTTTGCACTCCCACTAAACTTCTTGTAAACACAAGATTCTTCGTCATTCCTGATGAAGCCAAACTCTTTGACCACTTCATCAAAACGAATATTCCAGCTCCTTGATGCTTGCTTCAGACCATAAATGGCTTTCTGAAGTTTGCATACCTTTCCAGCATACTTAGGATCGACAATACCTTCTGGCTGTATCATGTATACATCCTCTTTGAGGTTTCCATTTAGGAAAGCCGTTTTGACATCCATCTGCCATATTTCATTATCGAAATAAGCAACAATTGCTAGTAATATCCGAACAGACCTAAGCATAGCTACGGGCAAGAAAGTCTCGTCATAGTCCACTCCTGGAACTTGCGTGAACCCTTTCGCGACAAGTCTAGCTTTGTGGATAGTAATGTTACCATCCGTGTCCGTCTTCCTTTTGAAAATCCATTTACAACCAATCAGCTTTATGCCTTCTAGAAGTTCTTCCAAGTTCCAAACTTGGTTTTCATACATGTATTCCATTTCGGATTTCATGGCCTTGTGCCATTCTTTTGAGCTGGGCCCCGCCATCGCTTCCTTGTAGTGCGCAGGTTCATCGTCTTCAAGAATGAAGATTTCATTATGAAACCACTCAGGTGGCTAGATAGCCCTACCTGATCTGCGCGGTTCAGTTACAACATTGTCTGAAGTCTCCGCATCACATGCGACAACTTCCGGCTCGGTTGTAGGGATAATTAGCAGAATTTCTTCTAGTTCCTTAGCCATATCAATGGTCATCGAAGATTCACTAATCTCATTAAGTTGCACTGTCCTCCCACTTAATTCTTTGGCGAGAAACTCTTTCTCGAGAAAGTGTCCAAATTTTGCGACAAACATTTTGCCCTCGGGCTGGTTGTAGAAGGAATACCCAACGGTGTTTTTTGGATAACCTACAAAGTAACATTTGTCGGATCTGGGATCGAGTTTGCTAGGCTGTAAACGCTTTACGTATGCCTCACAACCCCAAATTTTAAGATGCGACACACAAGGTTTCTTCTCATGCCACATCTCATGTGGTGTCGTCTTAACAGACTTAGACGGTGCTTTGTTTAGTGTGTGAGCAGCAGTTTCCAGTGCGTGACCCCAAAAAGATATCGGAAGATCCGTAAGAGACATCATCGACTTTACCATGTCCAACAAGGTTCGGTTACATCGTTCCGATACTCTGTTTCTCTGTGGAGTTCCGGGAGGCGTAAGCTGTGAAACGATTCCATGGTCACTCAGATGTTGGCCAAACTCATGACTAAGATATTCTCCTCCGCGATCAGACCGCAGAAACTTAATCTTTTTGTCACGATGATTTTCTACCTCATTCTGAAATTCTTTGAACTTTTCAAAGGTTTCCGACTTATGCTTCATCAAGTAGATATAGCCATACCGACTTAAATCATCAGTAAAAGTCACGAAGTAAAAATACCCACCCCGTGCGGCCGTGTTCATTGGACCACATACATCACTATGTATTATTTCCAATAATTCACCCGCCCGTTCAGGATGACCCGTGAACGGCGTCTTGGTCATTTTCCCCATCAGACAAGCTTCACATGTGTCGAATGATTCAAAATCAAAGGACGGCAAAACTCCATTTGACTGGAGTTTTTGCATGCGTTTCTTTCCGATGTGGCCAAGTCGACAGTGCCACAAGTAAGTGGTGGTGGTATCAGCCTTCTTAAGGCATTTAGCATTCACGTTAAAGACATCATTTCCACATTCAAGATTCAGTATGAAAAGGCCCCCAACAATGGGTGCAATTCCATAAAACATATCCTTACAATAAAGTGAACAACCATTGTTCTCAGACTTGTACAAATACCCATCGTGTACTAAACATGATCCGGAGATAATGTTTCTACACAATGCCGGAACAAAATAACAGTTACTAAGTTCCAAAATAAATCCCGAAGGGAGACGTAGAGGCATAATGCCGACGGCTTGAGCGGCGATCCCAGCGCCGTTCCCGACCCACATCACGACCTCATTCTTTGCCAGCCTGCGCACCTTCTAAAGTCACTGTATCGAGTTGCAAATGTGAGCAACCGATCCGGTATCAAATACCCAAGACTTAGAATTTTCGCTAGCCAGCAAAACGTCAATGACATTAACTTGTATAACAATTATACCTTTTCCGGTTTTCTCGGACTTCTTATCTTCCAGATACTTGTTGCAGTTTCTCTTCCAGTGTCCTGTGCCCTTGCAGTAGAAGCACTCAGTTCCGTCCTTGGCTCCGCCTTAGATTTGCTTTTGGAGCCGGTCTTACCGGTGCCCTTGCCCTTCTTTGGCTTGCCTTTCTTTTTGAAACTGGCGGTTTTATTCACAAGCAACACTTGCTTGCGATTTTTCCGCAGTCCTCCTTCTGTATTTTTCAGCATGGTTAGCACCTCTTCCGGTGTTTTCTCCATCCTTGTCATATTGTAGTTCATGACAAAACCGTCGTAAGATGGGGGGACTGAAGAAAGTAACATGTCCATCATATGGCCAGGTGGAAGTGGAAATGCCAGGGTTTTAAGCCATTCAGCATAGCTGATCATTTTGACCACATGCTCGCCAACTGAACTACCCTCAACCATCTTGCATTCCATCAAAACCTTCATGATATCAAATCGTTCAGACTTTGCAGATTCCTTGTACAGAGCATCCAACTCCCGGATCATATCATGGGGTTTGTGGAATTCAAAACATTTTTGAAGCTCTGGACTCATGCAAGCTAGCATGAGGCACTGCACTAAGTTGTGATCATCATCCTTAGTGGCCTAGACATTTTGTTCATCTTCCGGGGCCTGTGCCGCCGGTTTAGCTGGAAGATCAATTTCAAGCACATATAATTTCTTAGCGCTCCTGAGGACAATCCTCAAGTTGCAGACCTAGTCCGCATATTTTTCCCAGTCACAGCTAACTTCTCTTTCTCTAACATCAAGCCTAAGTTGAACACGGTGTTGCGAGCCATTTGATCTACAACGGAAAACACAAGTTTCACTTAGACTTTGTTTATAATGAAATTGCACTAGTGAATAAACAATTTTATTCTAAAGTGCGCTCCCACTCAAATCAATATCTCTCAAAATTGATTATGAATGATTCAAGATCCAAATTTCAATTCAACGCCAAGGATGCATCCATATCAAGTGATGAGAATTTCATTTGGTAGGCCAACTTGCCAATCACATCTCTATGTGACTCTTGTTCATCTTTCGATGCGTGTGTTCCAAGGTCTGAGCTCACCCGCCTCACACTTCTCTAATCGTTTGTACCCATGCATCCATGGCGCACCCCGAAAAGATAGGTGCCGTGACGGTGCTACACTTGGGAGAACACTAACTACTTGATATTTTTGTGAGAGATCACCCTAATAAAAGAGACTACCGCACAATCAAGAAGGGTGCATCATAAGGGATAAACATCTCAGGCAATTCATAATTAGCATGATATGGTATAGCTCTTTCTGACGGAGAAGTCAAGTATTTCTTCATCTTCGGCATTCCTTCACGAAGATTACCACCACCTTGTCGATGCACCAGATAATATTGCTATCTCCATAGCGGATAAAATAAACGCATCACATAAGGTTGACACGCAGGTCATTAAAACGCAATCATATGGATCCAGCCATCATGCCGAATCATGACACGCAGGTGATGTTAATACATCATATAGTCATCTCATACATAATCGAATTGAATATGAGAATTGCTATACCACATCATATGCAAACCATCCTGCAAAACCAAGTTAGACGCCTCTAATCGGTTTATGCAAAATTTTATTTTACGTGGCTTCTAAGGTTTTGACTTAAACCGCAACTACCAACGTTTATCATCAAGTATGATTATTCAAGTCGCTAGATTAACTTTCCAGGGTGTATGAAACACAAGATAATAAAATCTCAAGCCCCATACTAAACTTCGTCATACGCATGACCCCCGTGCAGATCATATCAACATTGCCCTTTCATCTGTGAAATTTCATCTTTCCTTTAACTACGGTGGAACCCAAAGAACTGATAGAACTTCGTTGATCAATCAGGATCGTAGATTGCCAAAACTTTGTGAAATTCCACCATGCCATTTCAGGATCAGAAATACGCAAATTCTAGGGAAGCAACATGAACATCGGGTAACAGATTTCATCTGCCACCCTATTAAATAATTTTCAGCAATAGATCTCATCTACTCCAAAATTATATTATGCAATGCCCATACATCTCCATGTATTCTAGATTGTACCCTGCATCTACGCATAGCACGGCTCTTGATGCCACTATAGGGAACGCGAGAGAAAATAAAATTTTTCGATATAGCGAGCACGCCCAGGACCACTATGGAGACTGGATACAAGGTTTGATCTGATCCGTACTGACTCAAAGCGCAGCGGAAGAAGAGTCGGTGTAGATCGTCGGTGCAGATCCCCGCAGCTAGGATTTAGAACCTCCCAACCGCGAGGATGTACTCCCTCGCCAGACAGCCCTTCGGGAGGCGGTCGGACAGTCCCCCGGACGGTGTCACGGACAGCCCTTCGAGAGGACCCTCGAAACTCGAACAGAGACTCGGACAGCCCTTCGAGAGGACACTCGAACAGCCCCTTGGGCAAAAAACAAAACTACGACCTCTCTACAGGGTTGCACACATACGATGTCAACTATCCGGCAGGGCTTCGCCGTCCAGAACTAGTTCCTGCTGGAACCCAAACAGCCTGTTGGCTCTACGAAAAACTCTTTTCGTGGGAGGGAGAGAGAGAGCTAGCCAAGCATGGCATGTGTATGAGAGTAAGAATGATTCAAATGGCAGCCCCTTCTCCTCCTTTTATAGGCCAAGGCAAGGGGTGGGGTGGTGCGAGGAAATACCAAAATACCCATGCTACATGTCCCACAAGAAGGGTAAAATGGTAATGCAAGTGGGGCCCCATGGAGGAGCCCCCCATGGCCGGTCACAACCTTGTCCCCCCCCATGGGGGGGCCCCCCAACAAGCCACTAACATGTCTCCTAGAAACATGGGTGCTCCATAGACAAAAAGCCACCAAACAAGCAACCCCCGATTCATGAGATCTTGTCCCCTCGCGCTGGGACAAGATGTTTTCCGCGACCATTTCTTCTGAAAAAATTGCAGAAGGTCCCAGAACATTTCTGGCACCCTCTAAAATTATTCTGGTCATGTTTTGAAGCATTTCCGGTATGGTGGTTTTTATCAGCGAAAAGCAATAACAACGGTTACGGCAGCTCCGGAACATTTCCGTTTTTTCTCTTCGAAAAATCCCAGAAGTTCCCAGACCAATTCTGGGACCCTCTAAGAATTTCCAGGCGAGTGCCGAAACCATTTTGACCTAATAATATATTCCAAAACAACTTTTCGGTTTTACCGGAACTCTTTCGATGTTCTCTCTCCGGAACTCTTCCGTTGTCTCCGAAACTTTTTCGGTGACCTTCTCTCAGACTCCCTGTCTAGAATTCAATAGATAGATGACCCTTAAGCGTGTGACCCTATAGGTTCGGTGAAGTATAGATATGACCCGGAACCCCTTCCGATCAGTGATCAACATCGGAGCCGTGGACACCCATATTGACCCCTATACCCACACGAATGAATTATTCAAGTGAACCTCCAGTTGCCGTGAGCTATTCCTGTTGCTTCGTGATATGTCACAAACACCCGAGGTGAGATTTATTGCATCCCCGTGGATCAACAATTTGTCCACTATGCAAGTTACCTCGTTACCGGTTTTGTTCTCTTTTCTCGTTTCCATGTTCCGGCATCCCAGTGATCAAATCACAATGTGTCTGGCCAGACGATGATGGATACCGTAATGCCGAGAGGGCCCGAGAATATCTCTCCATTGTCAGAGGAGCAAATCCCAATCTTGAGCTATCTCGTTACTTGCCATACTTTTTCGTGAACCCGTAAGCCGTCATAATAGCCACCCAGTTACGGATGACGTTTAACAAACCCCAAAGTTACGAAGCAAGTATGAAGGAACTCGATACTCTCATGGTCTAAGGAATTATGCAAACATTAACTTCCCTGTGTTATTAACCATTAACTTGTGACGAATGTATCTCATAGCATAACATCAATTTGGGTCGATTCAACACAAGTGTTCTACCAACAATTGTGCCCTCAAAATTGCTGGCATAGTCATGCCCATTATCAGGAAAACAAGATCATCATGCAATAGTTGAGCCAGTCATAGAGGCTTGATAGAATACATTTTACCATTTATTATCCCACACGTGCACATGAGTTTCCCTCCAAGCCTTGTTTTATTTGCAGACTCAAGAATCATTGCAGTTATAGCATGGAACATAAAGTTTCATTACAAACCAGGAGATACAAAATAACTGTTATTACTGCCTCTAGGGCATATCTCCTACAGAGGGCTGTCTGGGTGACTCGCCCGAAGGGCTGTCCGTGAGGCCTCCCGGAGGGCTGTCCGAGGATCCGTCCGGTGGGACTCTTCGAGGGACTGTCCAGAGGCCTCCCGAAGGGCTGTCCGAGGATCCGTCCGGTGGGACTATCTGAGGGACTGTCCCGAGGCCTCCCGAAGGGCTGCCCGGATATCCGTCCGGTGAGCGGGCGAGGGAGTACATCCTCCCGGTTGCGAGGTTGTAAATCCTAGCTGCGGGGATCTGCACCGTCGATTGTCATCGACTCTACTTCCGCTGCGCTATGAGTCGGTAAATAAAAGATCACAATCCTTGTATGCAGCCTCCATAGTGATCCTGGGCTGTTCGTTATGCGGATTTTTTTTGTTTTCTGTCGTGTTCCCCTACAGTGGCATCATGAGCCGTGCTATGCGTAGATGCATGTTGGGATCTAGAATACATGGAGATGTATGGGTGTTGCACAAAATAATTAGGTAGTAGATGAGTTCTATTGCTGAAAATTATTTGTGCGGGTAGCAGATTAAATCTGTTACCCGATGTTCTTGTTGCTTCCCTTGAATTTGCGTAGTCCTGATCTTGACAGCATTGTGGAATCTGACAAAGTCTTGGCGATCCGCGATCCTTTAATGCTGCTCCTGAGTATGCTGGTTGACAGATCAACGAAGTGCTAACAGTTCTTTGGGTTCCACTTTAGTTAAAGAAAGATGGATGTTTCTCAAAAGAAAGGGCAATACAGATATGATCTGCACAGGGTTCATGCGTATGACGAAGTTCAGTATGGGGCTCGAGATTTTATTATCTCGTGTTTCATACATCCCGCATGTTAATCTAGCGACTTGAATAATCATGCTTGATGATAAACATTGGTAGCTGCGGTTTGGTTGAAACCTTAGAAGCCACGTAAAATAAAATCTTGCATAAACCGATTAGAGGCGTCTAACTTGGTTTTGCAGGATGTGCATGTGATGTGGTATAGTCTTCATCATATTAATTTGATTATGTATGAGATGACTATATGATGTAAATTTACTAACATGACCTGCGTGTCATGATTCGGCATGATGGCTGGAGCCATATGATTGTCACTTTAATGACCTGCGTGTGAAACTTAAGTAATGCACTTATTTTATTAGCTATAGAGATAGCAATATTATCTGGTGCATCGACAAGGTGGTGGCAATCTTCGCGAAGGTGAACACCGACGCGAATGCCGAAGACGAAGAAATACTTGACTTCTCCGTCAGGAAGATCTATACCATATCATGCTATTATGAATTGCCTGAGATGTTTATCCCTTATGATGCACCCTTCTTGATTGCGTGGTAGTCGCTTTTTATTAGGGTGATCACTCACTTAAAATATCAAGTAGTTAGTGTTCTCCCAAGTGTAGCACCGTCACGGCACCTATCTTTTCGGGGTGCGCCATGGATGCATGGGTACAAACGATTAGAGAAGTGTGAGGCGGGTGAGGTCAGACCTCGCAGCAAGATCACTTGGTTGTCTTGATGTTCATGGCAGGATCGTCCTGAGCTCGGAACACACACATCAAAAGATGAACAAGAGTCACATAGAGATGTGATCGGCAAGTTGGCCTACCGATTAAAATTCCCGTCATGAGATGATGATTCTATGGCGATGAATTGAAGTCTGGATCTTGTATCACTCAAAATCAATTATGAGAGATATTGATTTGAGTGGGAGCGCACTGTAGAATTAACTTATTTAAATTCTCGGTGCAATTAATTATGAACACTGTCTAAGTGTGATTTGCACAATAGTTGTAGAATAATGGCTCGCGTTTCCACCTTCCCTATTAAAATTGAATAGCTGTTAAATATCTGGTTAAAACTTTACGGCTGGTAACATAATGTGAGGATTGTCCTCAAGAGTGCTGAGAAGGACTTTGTCCTATCGCATGCTTCCGGTATTCTCCCACTAATGCTATGGATGATGAGTCTCTCGTCCTTCGATCCAAAAGCTAGAATTCGGTTACGGTCAAGTGCAATAGTTTTGCTTCCATGGGACCCGAACTTCAAAAGTTTTGGGATAGCTATGTGATATTCATGGAACTGAAAATCATTTTCAGACAAACAAAGGCTAAAAGATATGTGATATCCAAAGCAATGTTTGTTTTGCAAACTGTTAGTAAAAGTGTATACTGGGCATTTGACTGATGAGAGGGGGATCCAGAAGAACGCCTATCATATGATGAAGTTAGGTGCTTCTTCTGAGAGTAGGAGAAATACTGAAAGTTAAACTGTTAGAAGTATAAAGGCAAAAAGAGAGAAGACTGGAATGTCCAGCTCATGTATGAAGTTCATACAAGTTATTGATGTATAGAAGGCTGGTCAAAGAAATAGTTCTTGGGAATTATGATTAAACATGCTAATCACTAATTCTTGGGTATTGTGGGTTGATCTCAGAGATACCCGCTCGATTGCATTCTGTTGCGACTCGATGCAAGAACTACTACGGCCTAAAATACTTGCCGGAATGAGGTTTTGATACGTGCTGGGAACCTAGTAAATGTTACTATACCTTCCATCGGTGTATTACCTATGTATTTATTTTCATAATTCATTTTAGAGTTTTATACACTCTAGCCCATTGCATAAGGTATCTTGCAAGAAGGTTGTTCATAAGAGAACTTTTGATGTTCGGTGTTATGAATAACATAAGGGCCATACTTTCATTATGAATGAGATGTATGTTATGAATATTGATAATAATACATTACCTCTGCATTTATTTTCATAATTCATTTTTAGAGTTTTATACACTCTAGCTCATTTGCATAATGTTTGTTGCAAGGGTGTTGTTCATAAAAGAACAATTGTTGTTCAGTATTATGAATAACATAAAGGCCATACTTCCATCAGGGATGGAATGTATGTTATGAATATTGATGGTAATATGATACATCCATAACACTGACACTAAATGTCGCAAGACTAAAAGAATACCACACATGTGTGGCACTGCATTTGGTCACATTGGAGAAACCCGCATGGAGAAATTCCATAATGATGGATTTTGAGGTCGTTTGATTATGAATCATCTGACACTTGCAACTTTCCTCCGAAAAGTGAAGTGACTGAAATACCGTTCACAGGCAATAAGGAACGAGCAACAAACTTATCGGTGATCATACATTATGATGTGTGTAGTCCGATAAATGTTGTTGCTAGTAGTGGATTTATCTATCTTCAGAAATGACTCAAGTAGATATATGGATATTTACTTGATGAGACGTAAGTCTGGATCTTTTTGAAATCATTTGAAAGGTTTTCAAAATGAAGTAGAAATTATTGTAAATTATGTTTCTGCAATTTGATTGCGGAAAGGAATATTTGAGTTACAAGTTTAGCGAATGTCTGATGAGTTGTGAAAAGAGTTTCCATAACTTACACCTCCCGGAACACCACTGTGAGTGGAATGTCTGTGAAGATGTATTCAAACCATTTATGACATGGTAAGATCAAAGATGACATAAATCAATTTGCCATTATCCCTTTTAAAGTAATGCTTTAGAGACTGCGGCTTTTTACACTGAAAAGAGCTCCATCGGGTCTGTTGAAATGATGCCGTGGTATGGTATGCCCAATCATGTTTTATCTTTTCTTAACATTTGGAATATGGGGCTTGTGTAAAATTTTTACAAACCTATTCCAAATCAGACAAGTGCTACTTTGTAGGTTATCCCAAGTCATTGGGTATTCCTCCCTCACTATACTGAGGCAAAAAGGTTTGCCACAAAGAACGGTATGCTTTTAAAGAGAATGGTTCTTTCAAAAAGGTGAGTGGGAGGATAGTGCAACTCAACAAGATAACATTATCTTCGTCACCAGTTCAAAGGAAAGGAACCTTGGAAGTGATTCCAGAGTTTCCTACTGCGACTGATACGGAAGCCTCATGAGATGTATGGACTTCGGTCAAACTTGCAGCTGAACCACGTAGGCAAAACTCGTGCAAACCTCTCAGGTGCGCAAGCGAGATATTGTTTTTATACAACAGTATACCTACGATACACAAGGAAGCGTTGATGGGCCCTGACTCCGGAATTGGCTAAGTGCCAATACAATCCGAGATAGTTTCTATAAATGATTCAAGATTATATCTTCATGAACCCTTCGGAAGACTTGGAGTCTAACGAACATTAATGGAACTATAAGTGATGTGGATAAAATGTTTTATCCATAAATCTCGACTTGTTGCAATAACAAGTTCAAGGAGATTCACTGCGATGAGGTTGTCTCACCATAGTGATGCTTAAAATCAGATCGGGTTAAACTAGCAATTAATACATATTTCAATCATGAGATATGAAACATGGATGCCAAAAGGATTTCCATGAGATGGAAATGCAACCTAGGACTTGCATGTGATACAGTCCAAGGTATTTTATCAATCCAGAGGATGCTAGTGAGTGATACGTCTCCAACGTATCTATAATTTATGAAGTATTCATGCTCTTATATTATCATTCTTGGATGTTTTAGAATCATTTTATAGCAACTTTATATCATTTTTTGGGACTAACCTATTGACTTAGTGCCTAGTGCCAGTTGCTGTTTTTTGCTTGTTTTTTACATAGCAGGAAATCAATATCAAACGGAGTCCAAATACCGCAAAACTTTTTGTGGATTTTTTATGGACCAGAAGACATCCAATGGGTCAGAGCAGCACCTGGGGGGGGGGGTGCCCCGAGGGGGCACAACCCACCAGGGCGCGCCTGGGCCCCCAGGCGCGCCCCGGTGGGTTGTGCCCACCTCGGTGGCCTCCCGCACCCCCTCTTCGCCCTATAAATTCTCAAATATTCCAAAACCCTCGGGGTAGCCATAGATCAAAAGTTCCGCCGCCGCAAGCCTCTGTAGCCACGAAAAACCAATCTAGACCCCGTTCTGGCACTCCGCCGGAGGGGGAAATCATCACCGGTGGCCGTCTTCATCATCTCGGCGGCCACCATGATGAGGAGGGAGTAGTCCACCATCGAGGCTGAGGGTTTGTACCAGTAGCTATGTTTTTAATCTTTCTCTCTCTCGTGTTCTTGATGGCACGATTTTGATGTATCGGGAGCTTTGTTAATGTAGTTGGATCATATGGTTTTTCTCCCTCTCTATCTTGTTGTGATGAATTGAGTTTTCCCTTTGAGATTTCGTTTTATCGGATTGAATACTTTTATGGATTTGAGAGCACTTGATATATGTCTTGCATACGAATACCCGTGGTGACAATGGGGTATTATATTGATTCACTTGATATATGTTTTGGCACTCAACTCGCGGATTCCCGAGGTGACATTGGGGTAATCTATGCATAGGGGTTGATGCACGTTCTTGTCTTTGTTTCTCCGATAGAAATCTTGGGGCACTCTTTGAGGTTCTTTGTGTTGGATTGAGCATTACGAATCTGAATTTGCTTTGGTGTTATTTTAGTACGAACTCTTGGATAGATCGATCGGAAAGAATAGCTTTGAAGTGGTTTCGTACCCTACAAACAATTTATTCTTATGTTCTCCGCTAGATAGGAACTTTGGAGTGATTCTTCATCGCACTTTGAGGGATGGTTATATGATCCAATTATATTAGCATTGTTGAGACATTGCACTAGTGAAAGTACGGACCCTAGGTCTCATTTTCAACATTGCAATACCGTTTGTGCTCCGTTTTATCAATTGCTACCTTCCTGTTTTTTATTGTTCCTATTACAAAAATCAATATCTACTATCAGTACTACACTTTTATCACCATCTCTTCACCGAACTAGTGCACCTATACAATTTGCCATTGTATTGGGTGTGTTGGGGACACAAGAGACTTTTTATTATTTGGTTGCAGGGTTGTTTGAGAGAGACTATCTTCATCCTACACCTCCCACGGATTGATAAACCTTAGGTCATCCACTTGAGGGAAAATTGCTACTGTCCTACAAAACTCTGTGCTTGGAGGCCCAACACAAGTCTACATGAACAAGTTGCATAGTAGACATCAGTGAGTATGCAAACTTCAGAGTTCCAGCGATGGACAGAAGAGAGAAAAATGGAGTTGGAATATTTGTTTTGATGAAATAGTCAAAAGAGTTTGATTTCATCAATGGATAACGAAGATGCTTGTGATTACAAGAAAGTAAGTGGGAGCATAATAATATTTCTAAAAACCTTGTGTGCTCGACACATTGTTGATTGGAAATATTATAAATTTCTTGACACGAATTAGTACTTCATTGAAAATTAGTTTCTTCAATGAAGTACTTGGGCTAAATAGCCTTGTTATTAGGCATAATTATCTACGGAGATAAAATTGCCTAATAGGGCTAAAGCCAAAATACATATTGACAAGATGCTAAAACATTTAGCATTAAAACACCAAGGAGTGATTCTTGCCAAAGTCACATGGAAAGGGTTTTTGCAAGACTCGGTGTCTCAAAACGCTGATGGGCAAAATACATGATGGAGATTCCACACACTTATGTGTTTGGATTAATCATGTATTCCATGGTATGTAAAACAACCAGATATGTCCAGTACTCCCAAGGAGTTGCGAGTATAGATACCAAAGTGATCAAAGTACTGATCATGGGACAACAGTGAAAGATGTCATTTAGTACTAGAGTAGCACTGATGACATGTTTTCTCGCAAGCGTAGATTATGAAGAGTTCGTTGTAAAAGGTTACATCGATACAATCTTAATCAATGCTCCATGCAATTTTTTATTTAAGTTAAGGGTTTTGTGTAATACACGATATGGTGGCACGGTGTTTGGAAAATGTTCCAAATAGGTTACTGTGGCGAATTCTATAAAAAAGGCTAAGTATGTTGATGCTTTAGAAGCGACAAAGGAGATGTTGAATCATATAGTTCATTCATGAACTTAGTATGGTTCCAAGATGGCTTTGGTCAATGGGACACTATTGTAGATAGTTGCTCCATAGCTCAGTCTGAGGAATCAGGTTTCGACCAATGATTCACATATATATACAAAGCCAAGTCCACACAAAATATGAATTTTGTGAAAGCGTGAAAACGCGAGGATATGCAAAGATACACACGGAACTGAAGTTGTCAGGTCCGTTGGACATCAGACTATACCACAAGCGAAGCATATTTTACACCGGTTTGCCATAGGTGTAAAGTGTTTAAGCATTGACTAGATTATTGACTCTAGTGCAAGTGGGAGTCTATAGGAGATATGCCCTAGAGGCAATAATAAATGCTGTTATTTATCTCCATGTTCATAATTATGTTTATGTTCCATGCTATAACTGCTATGGTTCTCGAGTCTGCAATAACCACGAGGCTCGGAGGAAGACTCATATGCACGTGTGGAATAATAAACGGTAAAATGTATTCCTAGTCTTGCAACTAAGACTAGCTCAAGTGTTGCATGATGGTCCTGTTTTCCTGATCACGGGCATGTCTATGCCGGCAATTTTGAGGGCACAATGTTAGGAGAACACTTGTGTTGAATCGACCCGATTGATGTTATGCCATGAGATACATTCGTCATAAGTTAATGGTTAATAACATAGAGAAGTTAATGTTTGCATAATTCCTTAGACCATGAGAGTATCGAGTTTCTTCATGCTTGCTTCACGAACTTTGGGGTTTGTTAAACGTCATCCGTAAATGGGTGGCTATTACGGCGGCTTACCGGTTCATGGAAAAGTATGTCAATGGACTTGATAGCTCAAGATTGGGATTTGCTCCTCTGACGATGGAGAGATATCTCTGGGCCCTCTCGGTGTTACGGTATCCACCATCGTCTTTCCAGATACATTGTGATTTGATCATGGGGATGCCAGAACACGGGAACGAGAAAAGAGAACAATACCAGTAATGAGGCAACTGGCATTGTGGACAAGTGTTGATCCACGGGGATGCCAATCAATCTCACCTCGGGTATTTGTAACATATCGCGAAGCAACAGGAATAGCACACAGCAACTGGAGGTTCACTCGAATATTCATTCGTGTGGGTATAGGGGTCAATATGGGTGTCCACGGCTCCGATGTTGACCATTGATCGGAAAGTGTTCCGGTCATGTCTATACTTCACTGAACCTATAGGGTCGCACACTTAAGGGTCATCTATCTGCTGAATACTAGACAGGGAGTCTGAGAGAAAGTCACCGGAAAAGTTTCAGAGACAGGGGAAAAGTTCCGGAGAGAGAACACCGGAATAGTTTCGGTAAAACTGAAAAGTTGTTTCAGGGTATACCAATAAGTCAAATTGGCTTCGGCACACATCTGGAAATTCTTGGAGGGTGCCAGATTTGTTCTGGTAACTTCTGGAATTTTTCCGGAGAGAAAAACCGAAAATGTTCCGGAGCAGCCAGAACCGCTGTAGTAGCTTTTCGCTGAAGAAAAACATTGTTCTGGAATTGTTTTGGAATGCGTTCAAAATTGTTTTAGTGGGTACTGGAATTGTTCTAGGCACACATAAATAATTTTGGATTTAACGGATGCAGAAAAATGTCTTTGTGAATAGTGAAAGTGCTTTTTGGGTTACTTTTTAGAAAGCCACCATTTTGGGCTTTTGCTCCAAAATATCTTGGGGATGACATGGATGGATGTGGCTGAAATTTCAGCCCCTCCACCCCTCCTTCTCCTATAAATAGAGGTGGAGAGGCACTCTCCACACTCACTCTTTCTCAACATACACAAGTCATGCATGATCTGGCCTTCTCTCTCCCTCCCCGCGAAATAGTTTCGTAGAGAAGAAAGGCTGTCTGGGTTCCGGTGGGAACTAGTTCTGGATGGCGAAGCCCTGCCGGATAGCTGACACCGTATGTGTGCAACCCGGTAGAGAGGTCGTAGTTTCGATCTTTTACCCGTGGGGCTGTTCGAGTACCTGCCCGGAGGGCTGTCCGAGTGACCCGCTGATTGCTTGTAGCTTGCGTTGGTTTTATCCCCGAAGAGGAAGGGATGATGCAGCACAGCAAAGGTAAGTATTTCCCTCAGTTATGAAACCAAGGTTATCAATCTAGTAGGAGAACCAAGCAACACTATGTAAATAGTACCTGCACACAAACAACAAATCCTTGCACCCAACGCGAACGAGGGGTTGTCAATCCCTCGGCGGTCAATTTCAAGATTAAATTGGATATGATAGATAGATAGATTAAAACAAAAATACAAAATAAAATAAATAAAGAAAAAGTGCAGGAAGTATTTTTAGGGTTTTAGTAATATGATTTAGATAGACCCGGGGGCCATAGTTTTCACTAGATGTTTCTCTCAAGAAAATAACATACGGTGGGTAGACAAATTACTGTTGGGCAATTGATAGAAAAGCAAATAATCATGAAGATATCCAAGGCAATGATCATGTATATAGGCATCACGTCCAAGATTAGTAGAACGACTCCTGCCTGCATCTACTACTATTACTCCACACATCGACCGCTATCCAGCATGCATCTAGTGTATTAGGTTCATAAAGAAATGGAGTAATGCCTTAGGAACGATGACATGATGTAGACAAGACAAACTCACGAATTAATAAACCCAATGAATAGATCCCATCTTTTTATCCTTAGTAGCAATGATACATACGTGTCATGTCCCCTTCTGTCACTGGGATTGAGCACCGCAAGATCGAACCCACTACAAAGCACCTCTTCCCAGGGCAAGAAAAATCAATCTAGTTGGCCAAACCAAATCAATAGATCGGAGAAGAAATACGAGGCTATACACTAGTAGAAAAAGGCCCATTTGTCCCGGTTCTAGAGGCCCATTTGTCCCGGTTCTGGAACCGGGACTAAAGCCCAAAACCTTCTGAGAGATTGCATTGAGGAATGCACATAGCTTCACAATGGCTAATCGAACGTTTTCCGGTAGAAGCCCCCTCAATGCAACCGGAAGCAGTTGCATCATAATCACGTGGCAGTCATGAGACTTTAGGTTCTGGAACTTTTTCTCTGGGATATTTATTATTCCCTTTATATTGGACGAGAAGCCAGACGAGACCTTCATACTGAGCAGGCATTCAAAGAAGATTTCCTTCTCTTCTTTGGTAAGAGCGTAGCTGGCAGTACCTTCATACCGCTTTGGAGGCATGCCATCTTTTTCTTGCAAACGTTGCAGGTCCTCCCGTGCCTCCGGTGTATCTTTTGTCTTCCCATACACGCCCAAGAAGCCTAGCAGGTTCACACAAAGGTTCTTTGTCATGTGCATCACGTCGATTGAAGAGCGGACCTCTAGGTCTTTCCAGTAGGGTAGGTCCCAAAATATAGATTTCTTCTTCCACATGGGTGCACATCCCTCAGCGTCATTCGGAACAGATAGTCCGCCGGGACCCTTTCCAAAGATTACGTGTAAATCATTGACCATAGCAAGTAAGTGATCACCGATACACATGGCAGGCTTCTTCCAGTGATCTGCCTCGCCTTTGAAATGCTTGCCTTTCTTTCGACATTGATGGTTGGTCGGAAGAAATCGACGTTGCTCCAGGTACACATTCTTCCTGCATTTGTCCAGGTATATACTTTCGGTGTCAGCTAAACAGTGCGTGCATGCGTGGTATCCCTTGTTTGTCTGTCCTGAAAGGTTACTGAGAGCAGGCCAATCATTGATGGTTACAAACAGCAACACATGCAGGTCAAATTCCTCCTGTCTGTGCTCATCCCACACACGTACACCGTTTCCTTTCCACAGCTGTAAAAGTTCTTCAACTAATGGCCTTAGGTACACATCAATGTCGTTGCCGGGTTGCTTAGGGCCTTGGATGAGTACTGGCATCATAATGAACTTCCGCTTCATGCACAGCCAAGGAGGAAGGTTATAGATACATAGAGTCACGGGCCAGGTGCTGTGATTGCTGCTCTACTCCCCAAAAGGATTAATGCCATCTGCGCTTAAATCAAACCATACGTTCCTTGCGTCACCTGCAAACTCCTCCCAGTACTTTCTCTCGATTTTTCTCCACTGCGACCCGTCAGCGGGTGCTCTCAACTTCCCGTCTTTCTTACGGTCCTCTCTGTGCCATCGCATCAACTTGGCATGCTCTTTGTTTCTGAATAGACATTTCAACCGTGGTATTATAGGAGCATACCACATCACGTTCGCAGGAACCCTCTTCCTGGGGGGCTCGCCGTCAACATCACCAGGGTCATCTCGTCTAATCTTATACCGCAATGCACCGCATACCGGGCATTCGTTCAAATCCTCGTACCCACTGCGGTACAGGATGCAGTCATTAGGGCATGCACGTATCTTCTGCACCTCCAATCCTAGAGGGCATACGACCTTCTTTGCTGCGTACGTACTGTCGGGCAATTCGTTATCCTTTGGAAGCTTCTTCTTCAATATTTTCAGTAGCTTCTCAAATCCTTTGTCAGGAACAGCATTCTCTGCCTTCCACTGCAGCAATTCCAGTACGGTACCGAGCTTTGTGTTGCCATGTTCGCAATTGGGGTACAACCCTTGTTGGTGTCCTCTAACATGCGATCGAACTTCAGCTTCTCCTTTTCACTTTCGCACTCTCTCTTTGCATCAACAATGACCCGGTGGAGATCATCATCGGGCACATCGTCTGGTTCCTCTTGATCTTCAGCTTCCCTCATTGCAGCATCACCGTATTCAGGGGGCACATAGTTGTCATCATCCTCTTCTTCTTCGCTGTCTTCCATCATAACCCCTCTTTCTCCGTGCTTGGTCCAAACATTATAGTGTGGCATGAAACCCTTATAAAGCAGGTGGGTGTGAAGGATTTTCTGGTCAGAGTAAGACTTCGTATTCCCACATATAGGGCATGGACAACACATAAAACCATTCTGCTTGTTTGCCTCAGCCACTTCGATAAAATTATGCATGCCCTTAATGTACTCGGAGGTGTGTCTGTCACCATACATCCATTGCCTGTTCATCTGCGTGCATTATATATAATTAAGTGTGTCAAAAACCATTACAGAACATCATGAATAGATAAGTGACCAAATTAATAGAAGTTCATCATCACATTAAAACCAAAGTACATACATAGTTCTCATTGAACAACATATAGCTCTCCAGAGCATCTAATTAAACCATACATTGAAACTATGTAAAACATTTCAATGCAACAACAAATGCGATCATAATCGCAACCAAGGTAACAATTGATCCAACGGCATAATGATACCAAGCCTCGGTATGAATGGCATATTTTCTATACTTTCTAATCTTGAAGTGCATTGCATCCATCTTGATCTTGTGATCATCGACGACATCCGCAACATGCAACTCCAATATCATCTTCTCCTCCTCAAATTTTTTCAATTTTTCCTTCAAGTAATTGTTTTCTTCTTCAACTAAATTTAACCTCTCGACAATAGGGTTGGTTGGAATTTCCGGTTCACATACCTCCTAGATAAAAAAATCTATGTCACGTTTGTCGGCATAATTGTCATAAACAATAATTGAACCAAATAGTTATAAAATATAATATATACCACATCCGAATCATAGACAGGACAAGGGCCGATGGGGGCGGATACCAAAACCATCGCACTATATAATAACAAACAATAATAAAAGTAAGAAAATTATACAAGTATATATCTAAATCATACAAGTAAGAATTTTTCTCTTTTAGAAAGAAGATAAGAACAAGAGGCTCACCACGGTGGTGCCGGCGACGAGATCGGCGCGGGCGATCGACGGCGGTGAAGACGGGGACGGGACGTGACGGACCGCTAAACCTAGACAAATCTTAAGGAAAATGGAGCTTGGAGGTCGAGCTTGGAGAGAAGAAAGCTTAAGTAGTGTGGCTTGGGCATTTCATCGAACACCTCATGTGCATAGGAGGTGAGCTAGAGGACCACAAAGCCCTCCCCTAGCCCGCCAGAAAAAACAGAGCAGTGGAGTGCTCTGCTTGCGGGCGAGGGGGTATATATAGGCACCTCATTGGTCCTAGTTGGTGGCTGGAACCGGGACTAAAGGACCTCCTTTGGTCCTGGTTCCAGCCATGAACCAGGACCAATGGATGTGGGCCAGGAGCGAGGCACATTGGTCCCGGTTCGTGTCTGGAACCGGGACCAAAGGGTCCAGACGAACCGGGACCAATGCCCCACGAGGCCCGGCCGGCCCCCTAGGCGCACGAACTGGGACGTATGCCCCCATGGGTCCCGGTTCGTCCCTGAACCAGGACTAATGGGCTAGCCAGGCCTGGACCAAAGCCCTGTTTTCTACTAGTGTATAATAATCATGCATAAAAGAGATCAGAAAAGACTCAAATAATATTCATGGATAATCTAATCATAAACTCACAATTCATCGGATCCCAACAAACACACCGCAAAAAGTGATTACATCAGATAGAACTCCAAGAACATCGAGGAGAACATTGTATTGAAGATCAAAAAGAGAGAAGAAGCCATCTAGCTACTAACTATGGACCCGAAGGTCTGTGGTAAACTACTCACGCATCATCGAAAGGGTTTTAGTAGTATGATTTAGATAGACTTGGGTGCCTATTTCTCCAACTTTTAGATGACTTCAATCACTAATTCTTTAGCACAAAGTTGGCTGAAGTAATAGCTCAACTCCACCAGCACTCGCCAAGTATCCTCGTCGACATAGCCTCAAATCATCACCGGCATTATCCGCTCAAGCCATACATGATAGTCATGACTCTTGAGCCCCCCTATTCGCAATTTACCCATATTCACTCATATTATTAGATTAGTTACGTACCCATCAGGGAAGAACAAGCTGTCCAGGACCCATTGGGGTATTTCCTTCCTTTGGGGCCTTTTAAGGCATAATGGGACCAATGGCTTGTACCACCCTTTTTTGGGTCCAGGAGGGACCATGTTTAGCTTTGGCCTATTGCAAAGTCGCTGTTGATCGACTCTAGCCTTAATGTTATCCTTCGTCTTTTCAGTGTCAAAGATTGTGCCAAAAAGGGCCTCCGCGATATTCTTTTCAGTGTGCACTACATCAATGTTATGTGGAAGGAGGAGATCCTTAAAGTAAGGGAGCTTCCACAAGCTTGGAATGTGAATCTAGTTGTGTGTCTTTACATATCCCACAAAACCAGGCCCCTCGGCATTTTCCTAGAGACCATCTAACTGAACCTTGATCTAGGCACCGGTCATCACAGGTGGTGGTGGAGCATCGACAGCAACACCGGCCCTGAAGTTCATTTTGTCTTGTCTGAATGGATGATTAAGAGGAAGGAACTGTTGATCCTGGTCAAAGTAGGAATACTTACCACCCTTCATCAGCCAAACAAAAGTCAGAGCATGTAGACATGCCGGGCAAGGCCACTTCCCATGTACACGCCAGCCGTAGAATATCGCACGTGCCGGTAGGTCATGCAGGGATGTGTGGTACCAAACATACATATTGAAATGCTCCTTTGTTAGGGTGTCATAAGTCCGTATCTCTTTGTCCCAAGCGATGAGCAAGTCATCCAACAATGGGTCCATGTACACACTCATATTCTTCCTCCAGTATTCAGGCTCTGGATGGAACACCCCTGCACTTAGGCCACAGTAACCCCCTCTAATTATTGCCAAGTTCTTATCATTAATTTACTAATAGTCATTAAGATTATATCTGATTTGAAATTCCACTTCAAATCAAAATTCAAACCTTAAGTGAAAGTAAAAGTTGCACAAATAAGAAAGCAAAATAGTTCATCATTTTGTAAACAATTCATAGATAATGGATGTTAAGGAAAGCAACATCACTTGTTTGCTCATTTGGAATCTACCAACCAAAAACAGTACCAAATCAGCCTCATTTAATCCATTTGCAATTAAACAAAATTCATATGAAATCCTACTGCCCCAAACTTTTTGTGGCAGTGCCAAGTATTACATAATAATTATTGAGACAAGTCACATATTATACAAAAGTCATTTGATGCTAAAATTAAATGCAAAACAGAGCCTGCAAAATAAAAAAGAAAAGGATATAAAGAAAAGAGAAACCTACTGTTGACTGGCCATAGTCTATTGAGCCGGCCCAGCCCAACAACATCGTCTCCTACCTGCTCTCTCTCCCTCGTGTCAGCTCTGCTGCAGCCGAGCGCTCGCCGGCCAGCCACAGGCCGCCACGGCGATGGAGTGGTTGGGCGAGGGGATAGGGACGAGCCCACACGACCCCCACGGCACCCCCGACCACTCCTTCCCCTCTCCATCACCTCGCCCCATTCTTCTCAACGACACCCGAAAGCATCGCCGCCACACCGCTGTGGAACACGTAGCCACTGGCCTCCCCTCACCATGCCACCTTGTCCAGTAGCCCCCTCGTCATCATCTTCATCGTCTTCACTTCTGGATCGGAGCCACCGGACTGCGTCGACGCCGCCTGCTTCCCCTTCGTCTCTGTCCGGCCATCGCAAAGCTCCACTCGATCCGCATCATCCCGGCGGCCCCGGCTTCCCCGAGCTCGTCCTCAGCCTCACTGTGAGCCGTTGCTCTTTTTCCCTCTGCTCCCCAGCTCAAATTCGTGCCGTAGCACCATTTTCTGTGAGCCCGAGCCCCACCGTCCGCCATGGCCGACGGATGCGTCGATGCCGTGCTCCTCTGAACCACCTCAAGCCGCGCGTGAGCTTCCCACTCTCCCACGAGGCCGATGCACTGCTTGGTTTGCTCGCTGTTGCCCTGACTCGCCGTTTTTCACCGGAGCCCGAACACGACCGCCACCTAGCTCGACACTGCCGTCGACTCCGGCCACCCTGGGCCATGCCACCACCACCGACATGCTCGCCGTGTTGTCCGCGTCCCGTAGGAGCAAACTGCGCCCGAAATGATTGCCAGTAGGGAAATTCCGGTGACCTATCGTGCCGCGCCACCGCTGTGATGGTCACCGGCGCGCGTGCTGGCATTTAAATGCCGGTGGGACCCACCTGTCAGGTTGTTAGGGGCTAACCACCGTGCTAATAGCCACTGACAATGGGCCCCACCGTAAAAAAAATTCGGATTAAAATCTAACACTGACACGTGGGACCCAGGCCTAATTAAGTTAATTAAAATTAGTTAATAATCTCTGTTAAAATCTGAGTCTATGACAGGAGGCCCCCACCTGTCAGTTTGACTAGTCACAAGCTGGTATCAGAGCCGACTGCCTGTAGGAAGCCCCCTTCCAATTCCTTGGTCGAAGTTGAGTCTAGTCCTTGAAAAAACTATTTTACTAACAATGTTGTGTGGCTTACGGGCCCACATCGCAAGTGGATGGGATTAGGATATTTTATTCCGCTCCTTTACTCTGGGATTCTGATCTCTCTACTCTTCGGGTTAAAGGTTTTACTAACTCTAACTCTAGGTTCTCATAACTACTTCCTCCCGGAGAGCCCCCCATTCCAGATGACCGCTTGATTCACCAGAAGATTCTAAAGAAACTCTTCGATGTCTTCCTAAGACCCAATGTGCCCACCGCTTTTGCAATTCCCTACCAACGATAAATCCCTGTGGATAACTACCTACACTTGTTGTTCGTATAATCATTCCCCGTTGCTCTTGTTAGTACAAGATACCCCGCAACATTTTTCAATATTCCAAGAATCCTTTATACCTACTGCCTTGTAGTTCCTTGTCACATGAATGCACCCATGAATAATTCCTCACACTTATCGGGGATTCGTTCATTCCCAGTTGTTCATGTGTTTCACCAAATACTTTGAAATGCTATCCGATTTTCCGAGAATCCTCTGCAACCTATTGCTCTGGAAAGTCGTGCATGCTCGCATTGTGGTTAATTCCATATGTCTAGCAATATTCATTAGCATCCTTTGGCAACGTCATTTTGAGCCTTTGATCTGATATGTTTGCGAATGCTCACAATCATCAATCCAGTCCTGGAAATTATCCCTCCGGCTCAGACATCATTCCGGACATGAGCTGATTCTCGGCCAATCTAGTCTTGTTTGTTTGTCGCTCAAATTCTATTCAACTTACTCATCTTTTGATCTGAGCGTTGGCTTTTGAACCTTTGATTTGGGAAATTGCTATTCCTTTGTAATTAAGCTTCGAATTATTTAGATAATCCTGTAAACCGATGCGCTTGCATTCCTCTGGTTGAGTACCGATACTCACATCAGCTCCTTTATGGATCGCCAGATCCTTTGTTTGGTTATTATCCAACAGTGTCCTTCATATTCAATAACTTTGTGGTTTCTTCCCCTGATACATAATGCCTTTGGTAAATTGTATCCTCTGCTTTTGTCAACCATGCTCTGCTTTCGAGCTTGAGTTATTTACTCCTGAAGTTTGTGGGATATGTTCCTAAGATGCCCCGATGGGTTGAACCTATGCCTTCCCTAATCTATGTGAACCCGGAAACTTCTACGGGTCATACTCTACTGGGGTTGCACCAGATAAAATTTCAACACTACAACTACATCGAAAGCGAGAAGTGAATGAAAGGTTATGCATTGAATAAAGTGGGAGTCGACCTTGAACCTTGTGTTCATGCCCATAGACACGATGTAGACCGTCATGGAAGCTTCTTGCAAAATATTTAATCATTTGCATAATTCTTCCGATATCCTTAACTTGATTCCATGCAGTTATGATTCCGACCATGCTGACCTCATTTGATAACTCCATTCTAGTGCCTCGTCTATTTTTCGACAAGATTAAAGTATCTGCTATTCGCAGATCAATGATCCAGATCAGCCCCTAATATGTTCTACCTTTGAGTGTTACCCTCTAGTATCTCGAGGATATCGTGCCATTACACTACCTCTTATAAATTCTTGCTGGAATAATGCTTCTCACCGTTTTAGTCACTCAGCAGATTTGAGTTGCTCATCACTCGAGGACTCCGACAAGTGACTCGAACCCACACTGTGATTCAGTACTCCTAGTAAATGTTGTTGGGAGATTTAAACTCAATCATGTCATTCCTAGCTAGATTGTCTGCATCATTATCCTCCTAGTTTTAACTGTGCCACCTGGTCTCTCTTCCTGGAGCACAATTTTTGACGATGAGCTAAGTTTACATCTAGCTCATTCATCATATTGTTTTGCCTTGAACAGTAAGATTGATACCGCGTTTGTGTCATATCTGTGGTTTTAGTGACCTTCTGCTTCATCACATCTTTGTTTTGATCATGTCAACCTGTTGTTACTTCATCATCAAGCCCCTTGATAATATGTGTTGTCGTCGACAACATCCTTGCCTTCCTTCCAACACAGACTTGGTCATGTTTTGGGTTATACCTTGAGTTTCTTGCTATTCTTCAGAATTGTTCCTTGTGCTTTTCTTATGAATCTGCAAATCCAATCTTTACTTGAAACACCATCTCATCGCTATCCCGAAGCATGACTATGGTGCTTCGTATGAAACAAGAACATTGGAAACGCAATGCTAAAGGTTTCTTGATCAATTATCCAAACACCGTTGTATGGGTAAACCTCATGTTTTCCCTTACCCCTTTATCTAAAGGGTTATGCACTTGCTGTCTTGTCTTGCATATCAGGCTCTGCTTGTCCTTGGGAAAGGATATGCTTCTAATTCTTATGAATAAACACATTTTCCTTTTCATTGGTTTGATTAATATATTAATCACATTTTCCTTTCCATTGGCCTGTTTAACCTTTCAAATAAATTTTTATGATCTAAGCAATAATATTTCCCTACATATGTAGTACAACTTTGTCAGTAAGACCCTATTACTATTTTTGTTGACATTCCGGTAATCACATGTGGATGAGAACTTTGCCTTTTGGTCCGCCTCATTTTAACGAGCAGGAAAATGGTTCTCTTCGTTCCCCGCTCCTTGTACTGACGTTGTTGCCAACATAGCTGACAAGTTGTTCTCTGACAAGCCTCGTAACGTGATCGCACAAGATGCCACCACTCTTCTTATTCATCATGGTGGTATGACTGTCGATCAGTTCGATTCTGATCATCCTAATGATTCAAAAATGCTCGAGTTCCCAAATACCTACTGGTGCAGCCTGCCATACCCTTCGATAGTACTCATGAATGTACCTTCCGAAATTGTCCTTTGTATTTGGCTACGCATGAATTTCATGAGCCACTTTCCCCCACAAGTTCTATTCCGGTATCAGGCGCAATACTTATTCTTGTTCCTCTAAACCCCTTGCACATTTTGATTAGGAATTGAATGATTGCCTAACCGCTTGAAACTTTTTATTGTACCTTCTTACTTTGCTCTCGATGTTTTCTTAAGTTTCAAGTCCAGAGACCCTTTAGTTTCAAGTTGAGAGACCCTTTATACCTTCATCCCTTGAGATAATTACCGGATGCCGATCCTTCCAGACATCCATCCCTATAAGAGTTTCCCCTCCTACCTTATTCATAAGTACGATGAAGATCCTGAAGGAAGAATGAAAACTTCGTCATGACGCACTGGAGCAGAGAAAAGAAGACATCGATGAAAAGGATCAACTTCTTTGAGAAGGGCAACAAGAACCAGAAGATTCATTAGAATACGAAACCAGACCTTTTCCCCCTTACTCGACCTCTTAATTCTCAGGACGAGATTTTCTTTTAGAGGAGGAGAGTTGTAACACCCATGCACTTAGGCCACAGTAACCCCCTCTAATTATTGCCAAGTTCTATCATTAATTTACTAATAGTCATTAAGATTATATCTCATTTGAAATTCCACTTCAAATCAAAATTCAAACCTTAAGTGAAAGTAAAAGTTGCACAAATAAGAAAGCAAAATAGTTCATCATTTTGTAAATAATTCATAGATAATGGATGTTAAGGAGAGCAACATCACTTGTTTGCTCATTTGGAATCTACCAACCAAAAACAGTACCAAATCAGCCTCATTTAATCCATTTGCAATTAAACAAAATTCATATGAAATCCTACTGCCCCCAAAGTTTTTGTGGCAGTGCCAAGTATTGCATAATAATTATTGATACAAGTCACATTTTATACAAAAGTCATTTGATGCTAAAATTAAATGCAAAATAGAGCCTGCAAAATAAAACAGAAACGGATATAAAGAAAAGAGAAAACCTACTGTTGCCTGGGCCTTAGTCTACAGAGCCGGCCCAGCCCAACAGCATCGTCTCCTACCTGCTCCCTCCCCCTCGTGTCAGCTCCACCGTGGCCGAGCCGGCACCAGCCGGCCACAGGCCACCACGACGACGGAGTGGTTGGGCGAGGGGATAGGGACGAGCCCACTTGTCCCCCAGGGCACCCCCGGCCACTCCTTCCCCTCTCCATCACCTCGCCCCTTCTTCCCAACGATGCCCAAAAGCATCGCTGCCACACCGCCGTGGAACACGCGGCCACGAGCCTCCCCTCGCCACGCCACCTTGTCCAGCAGCCCCCTCATCATCGTCTTCATGATCTTCACTTTTGGATCGGAGCCACCGGACTGCGTCGATGCCGCCTGCTTCCCCTTCGTCTCCGCCCGACCGTCGCAAAGCTCCACTTGATCCACATCATCCCAGCGGCCCCGGCTTCCCCGAACTCATCCTCATCCTTGCTGTGAGCCATTGCTCTTTTTCCCTGTTCTCCCCAGCTCGAATCTGTGCCGTAGCAACATTTTTCGTGAGCCTGAGTCCCACCGTCCGCCATGGCCGACAGATGCGTCGATGCAGTGCTCCTCTGGACCGCCTCAAGCCGCGCGTGAGCTTCCCACTCTCCCACGAGACTGATGCACTACTTGGTTTGCTCGCTGTTGCCCTGCCTCGCCATTTTTCACCGGAGCCCAAACACGACCGCCGCCCAGCTCGACATTGCCGTCGACTCCGGCCACCCTGGGCCGTGCCACCACCACCGACGTGCTCACTGTGTCGTCCGTGTCCCATAGGAGCAAACCACACATGAAATGATTGCCTGTAGGGCAATTCCGGTGACCTCCCATGCTGCGCTGCCGCTGTGATGGTCACTGGCGCGCGCGCCGGCGTTTGAACATTGGCGGGACCCACCTGTCAGTTGGTTAGGGGCTAACCATCGTGCTAATAGCCATTGACAACGGGCCCCACCGTAAAAATGATTCGGATTAGAATCTGACACTGACACGTGGGACCCAGGCCTAATTGAGTTAATTAAATTCAGCTAATAACCTCTGTTAAAATGTGAGTCTATGACAGGTGGCCCCCACCTGTCAGTTTGACCAGTCAATAGTCAACCCAGTTAACTGCTGACTGGGCTGCTGACTCAGCCCCTGGCCCCACCTATCATCCACTGTGGCTAGCCCACAGTGGGTATAAAAAGTATTTTATGATAAATTCAAAATAATAATATTAATTTCAGGAATTTCATAATATTGTTAAAACTTCAAAAATTCATATAAAATAAACCGTAGCTTAGATGAAAAAGTTTTATATATGAAAAATAATCCGAAAAATATGACAAATCCAAATATGTGATCAAAATGCTTGACCATCACTCCTATCTAGATGAACATGGAACCTTCCCCTCCGAATTGTCTGACCGATAATCACCCGGAGCCGGGAGAACCCTCCCGGATAATTTTCTGCGCCGACCAAAATACCTAGCACTGCATTAGAACACCCCTAGCATAGCATACTGCCATGTCTTGTATTATGTTGCATTTGTTTGTTTTATATTTATGGTTTCTTCCCGCTCTTTCTCTCCGGTAGACTGATACGTCTCCGTCGTATCTACTTTTCCAAACACTTTTGCTCTTGTTTTGGCCCCTAATTTGCATGATTTGAATGGAACTAACCCGGACTAACGCTATTTTCAGCAGAATTGCCATGGTGTTGTTTTTGTGCAGAAAATCAAAGTTCTTGGAATTGGATGAAACTTTTTGGAGAATTTTTATGGAATATATAAAAAACATTGGCATCAAGAACTACTGGAGGGGGGCCACCCAATGCCCACGAGGCACCAGGCCTGGCGCGCCCTGGTACCTCGTGGGGCCCATGTGACTCTGTCTAACCTAATTCCAACGCTATAAATTCCTATTTTCGGAGAAAAAAATAGCAGAGGAAGTTTTTTTGCGTTTCACGATACGGAGCCGCCACCACCTCCTGTTCTTCATCAGGAGGCCAGATCTGGAGTCCGTTTGGGGCTCCAGAGAGGGGGATCTTCTGGCATCGTCATCATCAACCATCCTTCATCACCAATTTCATGATGCTCACCGCCGAGAGAGAGTAATTCCTTCGTAGGCTTGCTGGACGGTGATGAGTTGGATGAGATTTATCATGTAATTGAGTTAGTTTTGTTAGGGCTTGATCCCTAGTATCCACTATGTTTTGAGATTGATGTTGCTATGACTTTGCTATGCTTAATGCTTGTCACTAGGGCCCGAGTGCCATGATTCCAGATCTGAACCATTTATGTTTTCATCAATATATTTGTGTTCTTGATTAGATCTTGCAAGTTATACGCACCTGCTATGTGTTATGATCTGCATACCCCAAGGTGACAATAATTGGGATTCTTTCCGGTGATTGCCATAGTTTGAGGAGTTCATGTATTCACTAAGTGTTAATGCTTTGTTCCGGTTCTCTATTAAAAGGAGGCCTTAATATCCCTTAGTTTCCTTATGGACCCCGCTGCCACGGGAGGGTAGGACAAAAGATGTCATGCAAGTTCTTATTGCAAGCACGTATGACTATATACGGAATACATGCCTACATTACATTGATGAATTGGAGCTAGTTCTGTGTTGCCCTAGGTTAGAACTATTACATGATGAATGTTATCCAACGAATATCACTGATCCAATGCCTATGAGCTTTTCATATATTGATTCTTGCTAAGTTACTACTGTTGCTGCTGCTGTCATAATTGCTACTACTATTGCTGTTACCGTTACTGCCATTGTTACTATTATTGCTACTGCTATCAAACTATCATACTACTATGCTACTGATCACTCTGCTGTAGATATTTAGTTTCCAGGTGTGTTTGAATTGACAACTCAACTGCTAATACTTGAAAATATTCTTTGGCTCCCCTTGTGTCGAATCAATAAATTTGGGTTGAATACTCTACCCTCGAAAACTGTTGCGATCCCCTATACTTGTGGGTTATGAAGACCTTTTTCTGGTGCGGTTGCCGGGGAGCATAGCTATATTTGCTGAGTCACTTGGGATTTATATCTGTTGATCCTATGAAGAATCTAAAAGACGCAATGACGAAGATCGTTCCCTCTAAGACGAGGGGAGGTAAGGAACTTCCATCTAGCTCTGCACTTGATTCACCTTCCGTTTTGAGTAAACTTGCAACACCACCACATGCTATTAATTCTGATATGTCGCAAGTTATTGATGATACCACTTCTGCTATGACTGATACTCATGATGATGCTAGTACTATGCCTGATAATGTTGTGCCACTTGGTGAATTTCTTACCGAACAAATTGCTAAAGCTAAAGAAATTGAAAATGCTGAAACACTTGAGAATTACGATTCACCTATTATGCCTAGCTCTCCTGCTAGAGTTGAAACACCCGATGAACATTGCTTTGATAGGGAGACGGCTAGAGCCATTCTTGCTTGTAATGATCGATATGAAGTTATAAAACTGCTTGCTGATAGGAAAGAAAAATCTATGAGGGAGAGAATGAAATATGATCCTAAGTTTGCTACCTCTTCCATATTTGTTACTGATAAGGATTATGAATTCTTCGTTGATCCTGAGTTAATCACTTTGGTTGAATCTGATCCTTTCCATGGTTATGAAACTGAAACCGTTGTGGCACATCTTACTAAATTAAATGATATAGCCACCCTATTTGCTCATGAGGAAAAAAAATCGCTATTACTATATTCTTAAGTTGTTTCCTTTCTCATTAAAGGGTGATGCTAAAGAATGGTACAATACTCTTGCTCCTTGTTGTGTGCGTAGTCCCCAGGATATGATCTATTACTTCTCTGAAAAATATTTTCCTACTCATAAGGAACAAGCTGCCTTACAGGAAATATTTAACTTTGTGCAAATTGAAGAAGAGAATCTCCCTCAAGCTTGGGGGAGGATTCTCCAATTACTTAATGCTTTGCCAGATCATCCTCTTAAGAAAAATGAAATACTTGATATCTTCTATAATGGACTAACCGATGCTTCTAGGGATTACCTAGATAGTTGTGCGAGTTGTGTTTTCAGGGAAAGGACTATTGAACAAGCTGAGGAATTACTGTATAATATATTGAAGAATGATAATGATTAGACACTTCCTGAACCACCACCTAAACCCACTCGGAAGAAGAGGGGTATTTTATATCGCAGTCCTGAAGATATGCAAGAAGCAAAGAAATGTATGAAGGAAAAAAGGTATTAAAGCTGAAGATGTTAAGAATTTACCACCTATTGAAGAAATATATGGTCTGGATACACCGTCACAGGTAGTAGTGGTAAATTCTCTTATAAAATGTGATGAAGGTGACATTCCTTATAATAAACCTCCTAGTCAATGCTGGTATGAGTTTGATAATTACATTATTAAGCAAGATCATTTCAATGCATATTTTATGAAACAATTGAAATGAAATTCCTATATGATTGATCGCTTGAGTGACTTGTTATTTAGAATTGCTAATGATGTTAAAAGAGTGAGTAAACATGCATCTATGGTTCAAACTCAATTAGAACAAGCCAGTCGTCAACCCGTGCAATTGCACGGGCTAGCAACTTTCGAAGGTGACTTCGGTGAAACCGCTGAAAAACATTTGTTATGCACAAAATTTTGTACGAATATAATGTATAGGAAAAGCACAACCTTCATGATAAATAAATTACCTTCAAATTCATGACTGCAAAGGATATCCCATCGCGAAGAACAACCGGATACTCATACACTGCCATATGATGCAAACATGGTAACTTTCTTGCAATGCCTTTAGAGCATAAATAAGTACATCAAAATGCCAAAACATATAAGGAATTAAGAGAAGATGATGAGTGTTCTAACATCATGTAATCAAGGATGCACTTGTAGGTTCACACGTCAATAAGAGAATTTAGTGTATTTGTATATATCCCCACCAATAGGCATAAAACTTTTCAGACAAACCTTTTTTGAAAGCTTTGGGGTGCAAATAGAAGTTTTAATTAAGTAAATGCATTGGTGTACACATGTAACTCTTATTATGTAAAAAAAATCCCAGATTTTTCCTACCATGTCCATATATTTAATATTTCCTAGTAGATATGACGGTTAGGTTTTAGTGAGGCAGCCCATGCAAAAATAAAGCTTGATACGTGAAGTACTTGAGTTCTACACGTTTCTATTTACACCTGCTCTATTGTACTACAATAAGGTCTTTCGATGATGATATTTCTTATGAATAATCCATTTTTTCGGAAGTCTTCTCAATCATTTGGGAGGATATGGATTTTAGAGCAGTGGCCCATAGGAAATAAGGTACATATTTTCATGTGCTCTGTTATGTGTTTTATATAATTAATAGTAGTGAATTATGCAGATTGATAATTGTCTACACATTCTTATGTAAATCTATCTGCACTTCGTGCCGAAGAAACAACATTAAGCATCCAATACTCTGCACAGCTTAAGTTCTTCAAAGATTGACAAATATTGGAAAAGTAGAGGCTCAAAGAACCAAAGAAAGAGTACCACTACATTCTTTCCATATAAGTTTGTAAAAAACAGAACTCCATGCTGTTTTTCAGGGGAAAAGTAACAGAAAGGATGTAATAATTTATTTAAAGTCCATTGCCAAGGCAAACTTCTCAATTGAGATAGAAAGGTAGTAAAAGTGAAGATGCAATGGGTGGTTAGTCAGGTTTGAGAAGGTGTATGAACAGAAACAAAGACAATTATATATTTGTGTAAACATTATTGTGTAATGTTTTAGCATCATTTTTTTTTGTAACTGGTAGAACTATTTCCGATGGCGGGTAGTACCTGTGATGGGGACAAAACATTATTCCTTATTCAATAGTAATTAATTGCCCTGAAGAAGAGCTAGCCATCAAGACATCATGCCTCACTTAACGGCAATGTTTACATAAAGATGTAAATTATAATTGTTTTCATACAGTAATGATAATAGTAAATCTATTTATTATTAGAAATTAAGGAAACTTACAAATGCCTTGTGCCATAAAAACTTAGCTTACTGCCATGTGCCATGTAATAGATGGACGACGGAAAGTTAGCTCATCTCAACTTGAAACTTGAATGAAGTATTAGCAGGAAGCATTTCAAAGGGAATTAAGAAAAAAGGACGGAGAATAAATAGATTCTCTAGAATGAAGAATCAATATGTTATAACATGAATAATCTGTGCTTCCTCTCTGTGAAAATAAAAATATGCATTCTGATGCTTACAAAAAGTAGACATGTTCCTTAAAAAAAATAGACACGTTGCACCTGTTGTAATTATCAATGCGCCATTGCCCTGGCCAAAACCTTCCTGCAAGAAGACACTAGTTAGTAAAATTGTTTTAAAGAACTGAGAACTGGTGCCATCTTTTTGTGGACCAAAAGTAATATAAAAAAGAACATATGGAAATCTTAATTTGAGAAGTAGGGGGGAAAATATCAGAAATCTACAGGTAGTATAAAGACCATGATGGATGGCTGGGAGACGACGGCTACCAAAAGCTATCAATTAATCAAAGAATCTCTAGGTGGATATGGATCACGAACTTGTACGCACCTCATATGTTGTCATACCGCAGCAATCGACAATCATGCTCATGTATTCCTCATCTGTATGTCTAGTGGCAAACACATGTACGTGTTCTGCTGCCATGCAAGTGCATGTATTGTACGCACTTTCGAACATGCCGCTACTTACAAAACGGCGGTACTGGATGCCACGAATCATACGTCGACGGCAACGATGCTAGCAATACTTGACGTAAATAGCAGTCCCGATTTTTCAATCTCCACGGGAAAAGAAATTGAGACTGGGAAAGATAGCGCCAGATTGCATCGTCTAGTGCTGGTGGAATCAACCGCGTAGAATCATCAATTGTGGGGAGATGGCGAAGTGAGGTGAACACTGCCTACCGGATCAAGCCAAAGGCACCATGGAAGGGGCGCCCGAGGAGAGATGGGGAAGGCTGCTGCGGCAAGAACATAGCCTCACGGGGATGGGCTGATGTGAGGAGGAGCGCTTCGTACATGAAGAAATCACGTGGGATGGTGTAACATGGGGAAATTTGTATCATGTTTTTTTGGGGGGACTTTATATCATGGTTTGTTTAATAGGGTACATCTAAGAGTTTTCTAATGTGTAGGCTGGATCACCTTGTTTTTTCCCTCACGTAAATTGTTGGACTTTGTAACATGGTAATTAGTGTAACGTAAATCATAGGGTTAAGATAGATTGATTAAATTGATCTAACGGTTAAGATGTTTTTAATGATGTGGATTAACGTGGAGGCTTCATTAGTGCCTCCAATTAGTAAATATAAGATTGCTAAATCTCAAAGTGAATTGCTCAATGAAATGAATATCAATATGAATGATCATGCTATTAGAGTAATGACTAGAGGAGGTAGAATGACTCAGGAGCCACTATATCCTGAAGGACATCCAAAAAGAATTGAACAAGACTCTCAAAGAATTAATATTGATGCACCTAGTCCATCTAAAAAGAAAAAGAAAAAGAAAAATGATAGGACTTTGCATACTTCTAGTGAACCCGAGGTAGAAAAACCCTTAGAGGATAGTAATGATATTTCTATTTCTGATGCTGAAACACAATCTGGTAATGAACATACACCTAGTGATAATGATAATGATGATGTTCATGCTGATGCTCAACCAGTTAATGATACGGAACCTGATAATGATGTTGAAATAGAACGTACTGTTGATCTTGATAACCCACCTACTAAAAATAAACGTTATGATAAAGGAGACTTCATTGCTAGAAAACATGGTAAAGAAAGAGAACCATGGGTTCTAAAACCCATGCCCTTTCCTCCTAAACCATCTAAGAAAAAGGATGAGGAAGAATTTGAACGCTTTGCTGAAATGCTTAGGCCAGTCTTTTTGCACACCCGTTTGACTGATATATTAAAGATGCCTCCGTATGCTAAATATATGCAAGACATTGTTACAAATAAAAGAAAGATACCTGAAGCTGAAATTTCTTCCATGCTTGCAAATTATTCTTTTAAGGACGGAGTATCTAAGAAACTAGGAGATCTAGGAATACCAACTATACCATGCTCCATTAAATGAAATTATTTCAAAACTGCTTTGTGTGATTTAGGAGCCGGTGTTAATGTTATGCCTTTCTCTTTATATAAAAGACTTGATTTGAATAAAATCACCCCCACTGAAATATCATTGCAAATGGCTGACAAATCAACTGCCATACCTATCAGTGTTTGTGAGCATGTGCCCGTTGTAGTTACAAATGTTACTATCCTAACAAACTTTGTTATACTTGATATGCCCGAGGATGACAACATGTCAATTATCCTTGGTAGACCCTTTTTAAATACTGCAGGGGCTGTTATTGATTGCAAGAAAAGTAAGGTCACTTTTCATATCAACGGTAATGAGCATACGGTGCACTTTCCAAAGAAACAATTTCCAGTGAATGGTATTCATATTATTGAAAAGGCCCTGACAATCACTATTGGAAGCTTTCAAATTACTATCCCTGCTGTGAAAAAGAAATATGAAACTCTTATTGTTGGGGAGATCCATATCCCCGTTGAGGTAACTTAGTGTTTTACGAAAGTTCTTCGGTTTCATGTCACTTGGAAATGGTTTGTTAATAAGACCTGATCAACCTTATTAATGGATTTTTTTGAGGGGCATGTGGTCGATGAATTTAGTAAGCACAACCTTCTGTACCCACTCTTAGTTTTCTGTTATTTTTAGTTAAATGACATAAAATGCCATGATTATCCTGTTTTCTGAATTATCCGTGCAATAAAAAATAGCCCAAAAATAAAAGTGCTCAGAATGCAATAAATTTTTTACATGAACTTTTATAGAATATTTAAGAATTTTTGGCATAAAAATAATACCAGGGGGGTGCACCCAGTGCCCATGAGGCACCAGGGCGCGCCACCCCCCTGGCGTGCCCAGGTACCTCGTGGGCCCCACAGGCCCCCCCTCACTTATTCCTTCAGCTCACTTCGTCTCTTACCTCTAGAAAAAATTCATGGTATCTCTCTCTATCATGTTCTTGCTCCAAAACCTGAAATTTCGATCTCTTTGCTCGGAACTCCGTTTCTGAAACTATTTTGGGAGATTGCTCCTTGGTATGTGACTCCTCCATTGCTCCAATTAGTTTTTGTTTTAGTGGATTATATTTTGCATAATCAGCTGCTCTTGGTGCTACTGAAAATGAGCTTGCATGTTAAATTCTTTGAGCCCCAAGTAGTTTGAATGCTTGATATAGCCTCTAGACCTTCATATGTGTAGTTGCTATCAATTTTGTGAAGTTTTATTGATATCATTTTGTGGTCCAATTTTTTTTAGAAATTTGTTCATAGGAAAATGAATTTTCTCCAGAGAAATTCTTCAAGGAGAAGGTCCTCGGAAGCATCATTAGGTGAAAGTTTGGCACGCCAAACATATGAGGAACCAAGGGCAAGTTCGGTGCGAGGTGCTGAAGCAAAATCGTATCGATGGCCGTGCAATGAGTTTATGCTGGGTGCAGGCATCAAGGAAGAATTTGACCAATACATTCACAATGCCGAGCTCTCCGCCTTCATCCCAGATAAGCCACCACAGCATTACAACATCACCCATTCCTTTACTCAAAACTTTGATTATCATCCGCGCAATTGTAGAGTTCTATTTCACCTCTATGACAAATCCTATAATATGTCTCTAGAAGATTTCTGTGATGCATGCAAAATTCCATATTGGGGTTCGTTAGATGAACCACCAAGATCTGATTATGAGTTGCTTCTTACTAGCCTTTGCAACAGTGAGGATAGGGGAATCACATAGGCTAGAATAATTAGCATTCAATTTCCCGCTATTCAGTATTTTGCACTTTTTAATGGTAAATGCGTTGCTGGGAAGCAAGATTGTAGTGCACTTTGTGCCCCTGATCTGAGTCTTATTCATACAGCTTTGACTGGTAGCAAGCTTTATAATCTTGGGGCTATTGTTGCACGTAGGCTGCAGCATAATGCAGGTAATGGTGATTTGTATGGAGGAATTTATGCCTCCCGTTTAGCTGCAAGGTTAGGGGTCTCGTCCAAATTCAATGATCCACTCTTGCCTTATAAATATTTGAATTTTGAAGCAATGCGTGAACACAGGTTTTTAAAACGCAATGCACAAGGTTACAAATACAACTTAGTTTTTAATAAATATCACTCTGTGTATGTTGTTTTACCTGCTCTTGCCCTCTTTGATTTTCAAGACAAACAGAGACATTTTCTTCATGAGAGTGAGGTGCACGAGTATAATGCAGCTGTCGAGGCTGCTCGTCTGGCTGAGGAGGCGGCTCAGAACGCCTCTACGAGTTATCATTTCAATTTTTATCCGGGACAGCCATGGCCATAGACCAAGCTAGGCAAAAGCCTAAGCTTGGGGGAGTACGTATTTCTCACCGACATTACATTCATGTTCACACATTCATTTCAGTTGTCGGTGTTCATACTTTTTCATTATATCATTCATGTTAGTCTTATTTTCTCGCTTTCTTCTCGTGTGTTTGAAAAACTTTGAGAAAATCCAAACATTTCTCGTTTCTTTTCGGTTTTTCTTTCTAGCTTAATTAGTCATAGTTTCGTAGTAGTAAAAGAAAACCCAAAAAGATTTCTCATTTTTTCTTTTGCTTGTTGGGAGCTTTCCCGTGTAAATAGTTTTTCTTGTTTTTCATTTTTCTTCTTTATTTCATTTCCTTTAGATAAATTAAAAGCTCCAAAAATATTTCAGTGTGTTTCTCTAAATTTCTTTTCTTTTGTTGAATCATTGTAAGGAGAAGACCGCGATGAAAATGTTGAGTGGCTCTCATATGCACTATTGTTGATCTAATAAAGAGCCCATATTACCTTGTCTTCTCCTTTAAATAAAATGCTTGCAGATTCCAGCTTAGTCCACGGCACACTTGCACTATTATTATTTTCATATCATTCGATCATGCAAGTGAAAGGCAATAATGATGATGATTTGATGAAGTGACTGTGGCAAGGAAAGGCGGGTATGAACTCAACTTGTTCTTTGTTTTTGTAAATATGTTTAACTCAGTATGCATGATTCAACATGTTATGATTGAACATGTTTATGATGACAATTAGAGATTATAGTTGCTCATGCCATGCTTAAGTAGCTAGGAGTGGATAATGATTTAACTTGGGTGTCAACATGCATTAAAATGATTGCGATGTAGTATGACGATTTGGTATCCTCCTCTAAATGTATCAAGTGGCTTGACTTGGCACGTGTTCACGCATGTAGTTGATTCAAAACCAACATAGCCTTCACGATGTTTATGTTCATGGTGTTTATATCCTACTCATGCTAGTATTCAATGTTGATTATTCATAATGGATGTTTATGACCGTTTTTGCTCTCTAGCTGGTCGCTTCTCAACCTATTTGCTAGCCTTCGCCTGTACTAAGCGGGAATACTGCTTGTGCATCAAAACCTTTAAACCAAAGTTATTCCAGATGAGTCCACTATATCTACCTATATGCGGTATTACTCTGCCGTCCTAAGTAAATTTGCATGTGCCACCTCTAGATATTCAAATGAACATCTGTTTTGTGTGCCCGTACCACTCATGGAGCGAAAGGGGGCGGTCAGTATCTTCCATGCTAAGCGGGTTATTCTCATGATGAGTGTTTATTCACTTGTCCTTGCACGAGAGGGGCTGGTAATCGGGATGCCCAGTCCCATTATTAAAAATTGCAGATAATGAAACAAACTCCCTCGGAAACTTGTTGGTATGGAGGGCACTCGAGGATTCGGCTAGCCATGGCTTGTGATTGTTGGTGGACGGGGAGTAAACTTTACTTTACCACTTGGGAACCGCCGCTAATATGTTTAGCATAGAAGATATTGAAAACTCTCGGTCGTGACGTTGACAGGAAAGGCATACCTCCCAAAATTTTATTTATCTCTGATTTAAGCTTCGAGCTCTGGCACCTCTGCTTCCCTCTGTGAAGGGTCTATCTATTTACTTTTATATTATTTTACTTTTATTGTTGAGTCATCACCTTCTCAAATAAGCACCAGTCCTGAGAGCACTATTGTCATTCTCATGCATTGTGAATAGTTAATGTTGTGTGCATCATGACTGGATCTCTTCTACCATGAATTACAATGTTTAGCCGCTGCTTGAACTTTGGAGGTGCTCTGCATTTATGTTTTGCTGTCTCAGAAAGGGCTAGCGATATACCATGTTGTCATATTATATCATGATTGTTTTGACAAATTGTTGGCATTTGAGATATCTTATTATTGCTCGCTAGTTGATTATGCCATTCATATGAGTGAATATAATTTCTTAGAGTTATCATTTGCATGGTTAGTTATAATCCTTGCTGAAAACTTGGTTGCAATTTAAGCATCTATATAGACACAAGAACAAAAGAGTTTGTAAAAGTTTTTCTTTATCACCTTCAGTTTGTCAACTGAATTGCTTGAGGACAAGCAATGAGTAAAGCTTGGGGGAGTTGATACGTCTCCATCGTATCTACTTTTCCAAACACTTTTGCTCTTGTTTTGGCCCCTAATTTGCATGATTTGAATGGAATTAACCCGGACTAACGCTGTTTTCAGCAGAATTGCCATGGTGTTGTTTTTGTGCAGAAAATCAAAGTTCTTGGAATTGGATGAAACATTTTGGAGAATTTTTATGGAATATGTAAAAAATATTGGCATCAAGAACTACTAGAGGGGGCCGCCCAGTGCCCACGAGGCACCAGGGCGTGCCACCCCCCCATGCGCGCCCTGGTACCTCATGGGGCCCACGTGGCTCCGTCTGACCTAATTCCAACGCTATAAATTTCTATTTTCGGAGAAAAAAATAGGAGAGGAAGTTTTATTGCGTTTCATGATACGGAGCCGCCGCTACCTCCTATTCTTGATCGGGAGGCCACATTTGGAGTCCGTTTGGGGCTCCGGAGTGGGGGGTCTTCCGGCATCGTCATCATCAACCATCCTTCATCACCAATTTCATGATGCTCACCACCGGGAGTGAGTAATTCCTTCGTAGGCTTGCTGGATGGTGATGAGTTGGATGAGATTTATCATGTAATTGAGTTAGTTTTGTTAGGGCTTGATCCTTAGTATCCACTATGTTCTGAGATTGATGTTGCTATGACTTTGCTATGCTTAATGCTTGTCACTAGGGCCCGAGTGCCATGATTCCAGATCTAAACCCTTTATGTTTTCATCAATATATTTGTGTTCTTGATCCGATCTTGCAAGTTATACGCACTTGCTATGTGTTATGATCCGCATACCCCAAGGTGACAATAATTGGGATTCTTTCCGGTGATTAACATAGTTTGAGGAGTTCATGTATTCACTAAGTGTTAATGCTTTGTTCCGGTTCTCTATTAAAAGGAGGCCTTAATATCCCTTAGTTTCCTTATGGACCCCGCTGCCATTGGAGGGTAGGACAAAAGATGTCAAGCAAGTTCTTATGCAAGCACGTATGGCTATATACGGAATACATGCCTACATTACATTGATGAATTGGAGCTAGTTCTATGTCGCCCTAGGTTATAACTATTACATGATGAATGTTATCCAACGAATATCACCGATCCAATGCCTACGAGCTTTTCATATATTGATTGTTGCTAAGTTACTACTATTGCTGCTGCTGTCACAATTGCTACTACTATTGCTGTTATCGTTACTGCTACTGTTACTATTATTGCTACTGCTATCAAACTATCATACTACTATGCTACTGATCACTCTGTTGCAGATATTTAGTTTCTAGGTGTGGTTGAATTGACAACTCAACTGCTAATACTTGCAAATATTCTTTGGCTCCCCTTGTGTCGAATCGATAAATTTGGGTTGAATACTCTACCCTCGAAAACTGTTGTGATCCCCTATACTTGTGGGTTATCAAGATAGACCCCGAGACGACTACCGACGACCCTGGATATGACTACGCACCTGATGACTAGCCCCTTTGCAGTAGAGCTTCCAAGCAAGCAAAACCCCCTTGATTATTCTGATATCGCCCATTCTCTCACTCTCATTCTTGCATTAGAATTGCTACTGTTGCTGTTCCGATAGCTCCTAATTCTAATGCATAGCCTGATTTTGTAACTGTTATTAATACTTACCTATTATCCCAATTGCTTAGTATAGGAATACTTGTGTCCCACCAGTGGCATACACTCTTGTTCGTGTTGCCATGCTTGTTGTCCGGGTTGACTGAACCAGTGGGTTGTGGTATCGAGACCTGAGACCCCCCTTAAGCCCATGCAACTGTATGACTCTGTAGAGTCGCAACAAGTGTGATACTACCGAGGGTGATTCCTCATTTATCACTCCCGATGATGACTTTGTAGCAAACCACCTCAAGAGTGACCGTACCTTTCCGAGGGTGATGTCTTATAGTTCATTCTCGAAGATGTCTCTCTCGTGCAGTGTATCAAGAGTGGATCCATCGAGGGTGATTCCTCGGATCTCACCTTAACGGTATGGCCCTAGGTTATGACATTCCCTCTTTACAAGACGGGTCGGCCCCAAGGGCTCCCGTGAGATAATGATACAAGTCGGGTCGGCCCCAAGGGTACCCGCGAGTAATACGATGGCGGTTCGACGGGTCAGGCGGTGACCACCTAGGAGAGAGGTGGGCCTGGTCCCTTGATCGCGGATTACCGAGACGGGGTGACAGGAACCCTGATCGTCACCGCGAGCTACAAACACGATTAACAGATTTGGATGTTGGATCTGAGTTGGCCTCTGGCCTCTACGCACTAACCACCACGTGGGAATATGTATGGGCCCTCGGCGTCGTACATTCCTCCCGAAAGCTCTGTCAGACGTCCAGTTCAGCATTGCGGGCCTATCAGGCAGGTGCCATCTAGAACAGAGGTGGCGCTTGGACCCAGCTCGTCGCGTAATGACCCGGAGTGCTTAGGGCGATTGGTCCATGACCCCTTTGCGCTTATGATGTAGACCGGCGGGGACCTCTCTGGAGAGTCTAGGTAGGACTACGGCGTGTCGATCACCCGAGGCCGGGCATTACCCAGGCAAGTGTGTCCGGCCGAAGGTAATCGAGTGTGTTGGGTACAGTAGTGCACCCCTACAGGGAAGTTAATCTATTCGAATAGTCGTGCCCACGGTAACAGGATGCTCGGAGTTGTATCCTGATCCAAGACAACTAGAAATGGATACTTTGATGTTACTAAACTGTTATAATGCTCCGAGGTCGCTTTCTCGTAGGGTAGTCGAGGAAGGATCTTTGGGCGTTGCTGCTATATACTTGTTGCTACATGTTCTCTTACTCTACTCCCTTCTAATGCTGCAAGATTGCTGCAAGATGCTAGTCTTTGATAGGCTAGGCTTTTCCCTCTCTATTCTGGCATTTCTGTAGTTTAGCCCAAAGATATAGCCCCATTCCTTTGATACCGATGCATAGTTAGTATAGATCTGATGCAAGTCTTGCAAGTACTTTCGATGAGTACTCAATGTTGCTTTGCTGCCTTTTTCCCCTATTCGGTTGCTGCGATCAAATGACGGAGCCCAGGAGCCCGAGTTCACCCTAGGAGGTTACTACTTCAAGGAGGTCGACGACCAGGAGTAGTTTGGAGGCCCCAGGCAGGAGGCCTTGCCTTTTCGATCTACTGTCCCTGTTATCCTAGCCTTCTTAAGGCAAACTTGACTAACTATGTCTGTACACAGATATTATTTGTGTGACGACTTATGTATTCGGGTCCTCGTGACCCCTGGCTTGTAATATAAAGATTTATGTTTAAATTTGTGTCTAGAGTTGTATTGTGATATCTTCCCGTGAGTCTCTGATCTTGATCATGCCTGTTTGCGTGTATGGTTAGTGCACGGTCGAGTTGGAGGCGTCACACAGGAATTATCAGCGACAGAAACATGTTATGTCGTTGCTTGCAAATGCCAAGGGGGAGATTCATGGGAATAACAAACACGAGCCAACAGCTATATGTGGCACACGTCATACCATAAGGATTGAGCCCATCAGTTGTTATCCCAATTGCCACACTCTTTGGGTTGCCTGGTTTATCATTATGAATGTCAATTAACTTCTTCCATGCTTCACTATTCACCAGATGTATCATCTTCTTAGGACATTATCTGTTCCCTTCTGCATGCCATCTCATATGTTGGGCAGATTGAACGGTCATATAAAGCCGTTGGATCATAGGTATGAATGGAAGATACCGAAGGATCTTTTTGGCGATTGTGAGCTGCCTCTTTTGACCATCACCAGTATCAACCTCGATGTACCGAGAGGATTTGCACTTGACACAGTACTTTGCATCCACATGTTCTTTCATAAATAACATGCATCCCTTTGGACAAGCATGCATATGCTCATATGGCATCTTAAGTGCATGGAGGATTTTGTTCAACTCATACATGTTCTTTGGCAAATTGTGGTCTTCCGGCAGAAGGGTGCCAATAACAGTTAGAAATGCATCAAAGGCAGATCGACTCAGGCTAATTAGGCGCATGTGCATTAATGAAGTCATCTAACATGACTTCCACCCGAGTATCATATTTGCCTGTGCACTGTCGCACCACCTCCTCTCTCGCACGCTCGAACTAACCATGGAATGCCGGGGCCGGGACACGAAATCCCAGAAATTAACCCCTCGTGTCATCACCAACCCAGGATTTACCGTTACTGGTGGACACGTCCTTGTTACAGATTACCAAGCTATTACAAGAATTGGATACAAGACCGTGAAGGTCAAATGTTACAACAGTGATTCTGGTGGTGGATGATAGAATTGTCTCGCGGTCCTTCAACGTCGATGGGGCTCCATTCCCCACAGGAACGGCTGACCTGGATAATTCCTATCCCGCATGGCTGCCATCCTAGGCTCCGCACGGACATCGCTGTGGTACTCCTTGTAGAAATCCTGACCTGGCCAAGTAAATAGCCAGGGACAAGCCTGTGAGTACGTTTGAATGTAATCGCAAACATCAAGAAAAAAAGATATACCGAATGCAACAATTAAATTATATGATCATGATGAACCACACTATATGCGTATGCTCATGATGGACTTAAATGCCTACTGACAGGAATTAAATCATGGCATGATAAAATATTAGCATATGCAAACATATAAAATTGTTAGTGATAAACAAGGAAAGTCAAAGGAAACAAAATAAAAGAAATGCCGGTCGGATGTCAAGTGACACCACGGTAGGTCTTGAAGAGAAATGCCAATCGGGTGTCTAAAAGAGAAATCGGACGAGACAGGACCATCCGAGAACTCAGGCGACACCACGAGAGGTCTTGAAAAGAAATGCCAGTCAGGTGTCAAGTGACGCCACGGTCGGACTTGAAGAGAAATGCCAATCGGGTGTCCACAAGAGTAGTGGCGTGATAAACCGCCTGTTAACTCGAGGGACGCCATGAGAGGTCTTGAAAATAAAATTGAGTGCTCGGGGTAGTCTAGCCAGCCCCTGAGACACTCAGGAAAATTAAAATAAGAGAAACAGGTTAGTTCACAATAAAATGCATAACCATAAAAATTTTCACAGCAATAGTATTCAAATAACCATGACGGCGTTAGTGATGATAACAATATCCTGCAAAATAGTTCAGGCCCAATTAATTATTTTCCTCCGAAGACCGACAATAAGACCGACACTTGACCAACCCAGACTGTAGCCCTTAACCGCGGACACGACTATTCGAATAGGTTTAAACTCTGCAGAGGGTGTACTCTTTACCCACAAGTAAAGGATTTCTTTAGTCAGTACCGTGACACTGACTAATTCCCATTACGGTCTTTGGGTTGAAAACACATCTGACCAGCACACACCAGATTAACTTTCCGGATGCCCGGAATCACCCAAAGCATCGTTCAAGAAAAACTCTGAGACGGAGAGACCAACGTCCTGCATGGGATCACTATTAATACGCGTGGATTCCAAGGGGTGCCCCCCTCTCAGTCACAACTGGAAACACCCATGCCCCCTGACCCGATGACAGGATTTAGTCCCGGATCCCTGGAAAACCCTCATCGTGGCCCTCTGTATGGTGTGTGCACGGAAAGGCGTTAGCAACTTACTGGACCGCACCCTACCTGTGGCAGGGACAAGTGGTAGCACGAATCAAGTATGGGGGTTACCGGTGACAAGACTCGATCTATGGTCGACTCAGGAGGTTTAAGTTTCCTGCAATGGTTAGCACAACAAAGTATTCCTTCAACAGTAATGCCAACAGGGCCACAACCCTTGCATGCTCGAACATGCATGACAAACAAGGCGTGATCATGCTCCAACGTGATCACCCTTCAGCCGGTAACAGTATTTCTCTTATGCCTGCTTCTGCAAGTTAGTCATGACAAGCACATGATGCACGGTACGATGAAACATGCCAACTCTATGTGCATGCAAATTTTTATTTGAATTCAACAGAAGCATGGTTCAATTATTCCTAAAATCAAACAACTATGCAATCACCATATCAAGTGTTCAAGATGCTTGCCTTGAGCATGCAGAAGTGTGGGGTGCACTCCAAAAGTTTGACAAGTTATCTTCCCTCCATTTCCTATTTTCATAAATATTTGAATTACCACATAATTCAAAAACAGTGCCAAAAAATTGTTTCAAATATTTTTGAAATAAATACTATAATAAACTAGATGAAAAATTAAAAATAATAGACAAGGAATCAATTGATTTGGAGTTAATATGAATTACTTATGGAATTTCTAAGTTGAAAATAAATGATTAAAAGTACTATTTAATTGATCCAGTGGAGATACTTTTTAGGAAAAATGTTCACCTAAGCTGGATAAATAGATCATGATTTTAGGAGTCAGTAGAAATTTGAATAATTAAATTTGGATTAGAAAAGAGCACAGTAGAGTTTTCTGAAAATACGCTGAAAAAGAAAAAGGAAGAGAAACAGGGATGCGCCCTGAGCGCTGTATAGCCGCGAAGTGCTATTGGGCCGAGCCCAGCCGCTCGGCCGCGCAGTAGGCTGCGACGTCGAAGGCGTATTCCAAGAAATGCGTTAACCAGTGGAGAAAGCGTGCTTCCGCGATTACGCCTTCACTTAAAACCCTGCGGGGTGACCTGGGGATCACTGACGGTGGGTCCCACGGGCCCACCTGTCATGTTTGACCGATCCACCCCACCCTTCTCCCTCGCAACAGAGCAGGGTCGGGGCTCCGGCGATCGCCGCCGGCGAACGACGGCGTCTCCGCGTAAACTGAGCATACGGGGAGGACCGAGAGGTAGAGGCGAATCCTGTGAGGTGCGCCATGGTCGCCGGAGTGGGTGGAGTCGCCGGCGGCGAGTTCACCCGAAGGGCTCCGGCGGAAGCGAATTGGGGCTTTCGCCTACGAGCCATCTCCGGCGAAATTGTCGATGGGGGTGAGTCTGTGGGTCTCTATGGAAGCTAGTGGCAAAGGAATTGGGGAGGGAAAGGCTCTGTTGGGGTGGAAATCATCGGCGAGGTGGCGGTGGCAGTAACTGCCGGGAATGGAGAAGACGGCCTCGTCTGGCGATAGAGTGCTCGGGGAGGCCTGTGGGGAGACGAAGGGGGTTGGTCCTGGTCGAGTGGAGCTCTGGGGGCCCTTTTTATAGTGCTGGTGAGGCGGTTCGTCCAGTGGCTTATCCAACCGACGCGGCGACGGCCATTACTGCGGTAGGAGAGGTTGTTGAGGACGACGGCGGTGCGGATGGGCTCAGGTGGTTGGCACTTAAGGCGGAGAGGTGGTGGTGTCTGTGGATTGGGCCAGGTGCCCCTGGTCGGTGCTGACAGCGACGGGTGGCGGCGCTGGACGGTAGCTGGACGGTGGAGGGCGGCGCCAGGGGGATAGCTCCGGTACGGGGGAGGTTGGTGCCAGCCCATGTTTATGCTAGGGCGTGCTGGCCGGCTCAGGGATGAGCCACACGTCGTGGACGGTGCCGTACCCGAGTGAAAGTCATCGGCAGCGGCTCGGGACGGTGGCTGGCTGGCACCAGGCGACGAGGGAGGGTGTTGGTGGGGTTCAGTGGTGACATGGCGATCCAACAGCGGATCAGGATGGGCGGGGCAAGGAGCTGGGCAGCTACAGGGGCTCGGGTGCCAGCGGCTGCGGTTCGGGCGCGCTGCTCGCGCTCTGGACATGCCCGCAGCGTGCTCGACGTAATGCCAGAGGGCACTAGAGGGTTTCGATGCAAGTGAGATTTGACAGTGTCATGCACCTGGATATGGGAGAGCTAGTAGACATGCTGGTTTGGCCAAATGACCAAGTTCCAAATGAAATGTTAAAAAGGTTGCCAAATTATGTCATGCACATGAGGTGCTCGACAGAATGCTATGGCCATCTAGGAAGGTTTTTTAGGGTTGGAAGTTGGCAGGTTGATGTCTCTTTGGATGTTAGAGAGGATGGTGGAGTTGTTTTGGCAAAATAACATACTTGCTAGTGCATGTTTGGGGAAATTTCAATTCTAGACAGAAAATGTAAGGGAATATTTGGTGAACTAAAAAGATTCCAATGGAGACGGAATTTTGGACTTAAGGGTTTTGTTGGAAGGACTATAAGTGGGAAAAATTCCAGAATTAATGGAGCAAGGAAAATTGGGGTTGTAGTAGAAACTCAAATACTGGACAGAATTGGAAAGAGGTTGTTCCACTCAAAATTTCCGAAGGACCAAGTTAGGTTTTTGCATAAAAGTGATATATAGGCATCACATGACCTCCCATAATTTTTTGTGGGATTTTAAAATAATTATTTAAAGTAGTTGTAGTGCAACAGAGGCATTTAAAATATTGAAATAGCTGTTAAAAGAATTGTTTAGAGGCAAATTTTATTCTGAAAATAATTCTTACTGTTATTAAACTATAATTGAAATGTTTTAAGAGAACTACCAAAGCCACAATATTATTTCCAAAAATTGCTATATGGAGGGAAGAATTTGAAAAACAGAGGGCAGAAAATACTCCGAAAATAATAAAGGACTTGATATATTTCAAAATTTTATTTTCTGGCCAAATTTTAATTAATAAAATCATGGTTGAATTTTTGGGGTGTGACATGGAAGACCTACCGTTGATAGCCTGGTGAGAACCTGTACTTGGCAAGGTGTTCACCCATAACCTGCTTTGTTTTTTCAACATTGTTATGGCAAATGCTGCAGGGGCGCCATGTTCCACTGGGTCCCATGTCTCCAGCAAATATTGATTCCAAGAACTAGTCGGTAATTGTCATCCATTCCCTGGTACCCGCCTGACTGGGTCGGCCAGTGTACATCCACTCATGGTCCTCCATCCTCTGATATGTACCAAAAAAACATATAATGATTTTCCTTCCAGTATTTGTTCAATTAATTATAACTATACAGGTTTTACGGCATGCATTTAACTATCTAATAGGGAAGGATAGGTCCTAATCCCACCCGAGGATGTGCAGACTGGGCCGCTTCCTATGCTCTACGCCAATCCGAGACAGAATTTTGGTAGGACCGCCCCGCTATTCTCCAAATACAAATCTCGACAACAAGCAGAGAGAATGTGTATCCAGAGAACAATGGGAAGACACTGCTGAAATTCTTTCTTAGATCAGAGTAGATCATAGGAAAAGGCCCAATCTACACATCCTCGGGCTGTCCAGAAAAAATGGACAATTCGAAAGAGTTACAGTTATAAATATACAAAGATTTGCATATTTATAAATGTAACACTTTCGAATGGAAGATGACTAGGTAATGCGGCTAGCTAGGTGATCTACAAATCAATAAACCCTAGGTAGAAAGATTAGAAGGGAGGCAAAACATTTTTACCCTCGAAGCATCATCGGCGAAGAAGATCCAGGCCTCTCCAGCAAAAAGCCCTGCGATGAAGGTTCCGGTGTCAAACTTGATGCATGTCCTGCACGGAAAAACAAAGTGGCGTCAATCATAGCAACCGAACCCTAAACCCCTAATCGTCGATGTCGAGGCAACCAAACCCTAAACCCCTAAACACCGACATCGAGGCAACCAAACCCTAAACCCCTAAACGTCGACATCGAAGCAAACAAACCCTAAACTAACACTATCTCACTCACACACACACTAGCACATTGACTGGCACACACGAACACCTTCAACAATCAACACTTCTTTCATTTTTTTCTTTTTTCATAACCCTAACTAACTAATACAAACTAGCTAGCAACTACTACTAACTACTAACTAATGACTATTTTTAGCACATCTTCCTAGCAACTACTAACTAGTACTAACTAGCAACTAACAACTAATTATAACACATATTTTCTTTTCTTTTTTCCTTTTTCTTTATTTTACTTTACTTCTTTTTCTTTTTTAATTTCTTTTGCAAATACCACACACGCAAATTTTACACACACATATATATATCCACATTTCACATTTTACCTAAAGAAAAAAACTGAAATTAAATTAAAAAAAGCTCACCTCGTTGGATCGGGGCTCGGCCGGGGCTGCAACGTCGAGGGCGACGCCGGTTACTTGGGTTGGACGGAGCGCCCAGGGCCAGAGGAAGGGCAGGGGCGCGGTGGCACTCAGGGTCGGAGGGAGGCACTACTAGGGAAAACCCTAGTAGTAGCATTGGGTTTTTGCCTAGCAGTAGTGCGGGGCCCAGCGCTACTGGTAGGGCGCTACAGCTAACATTTATCAGTAGCGCGTGTCTAATAACCGCTACTGATAAGTCAGTTATCAGTAGCGTTGGGTTAGACCAGCGCTACTGCTGATTACTAGCAGCGTGCTCCTCTACCCCGCGCTACTACTATTCATACGTAATTCATTTCTTTTGTTTTATACTATATTTATACACCGTTATACAAGTTTTGATACAGTAGCAATTAAGAGATTGTTATATCATTATGATCATGATGAGTTATTATATCATTGGGTGGAAGAAAAACGAAAGAAAAACGGATTAGTAGGACGATCGTCCTACTAATCCAAACTTGGTCACTTTGGATCCATCCACTTGAATCTAATCCATTTTTTTCCACCCAATGATATAATAACTCATCATGATCATAATAACAACTCATCATCATCATAAAAACAACTCATCATCATCATCATCATAATAACAACTCCTCCTCATCATCATAGTCATATAACAACTCATCATTCTAGCACATTCTAGCACATAACTCATTATCATCATCATAATAACAACTCATCATCATCATCATAGTCATAACCAACACTAGCTAATTGTTCTTAGCACATGATGAGTACTAGCTAGGACCTGCTCCTCTCTAAGGTAAAATAGCATAAAACAGGATAGCCCCTCCCTCTCCCTTATGGAGAATAGAGATCCACCTGTCTCCAATTTGTGGGATGCTCACCATGTTGCCTCCAAGTAGTTCCCTATGATCATTCATAACATGTCTCCATCCTTTGATTGTGAGGTCTTCATCTCTTCGAGAAATTGAGTATGCACCGCGAAAAACCGTAGGTAGACTTGGCCGTAAGCTAATAATATTCATGTCACCTGTGATATGCATCAGACAAGGCACACAATCCTTCGGGAGTTTCTATCGAAGAACATCATAATAACATACTTAGCAATGTAGTTTAGCTTAAGAAGAATGTATGCAAAAGATGGACTAGTGACACAATAGTAAAAAAAACTTACCATGCTATTTCCATGGATGTTACCATAGTTCAACATGTGGACTAGTGGCACGTATTGACCATAATGTTCGCTAATTTCATAATTGCTCTTGAAAGTCTCAACATTATTAATAAATGAGACAAGATGATTTTTCTCCTCGCAAGTGAGTTCTGCACCATAACTGTAGTAGGTATTGTCTACTACCTTCAGTACATTTCTTGAAGAATGGAAATAAGCTGTCAATGGAAATAAGCTGTCAACTATTTTTAAATAAACAATATAAATTACTTAACAAATTTGTTTGAAAAACTCACATAGAGGTAGAACTGTAAGCATATCCACATCCACCCAAATGTCGATATTATCTTTAATATCTTCTTCAGGACGAATATTGAAGGTTATATTCATATTCTCCTGAAATCCATAGGCCTTGCATAGAGCTCTCCAATTTGAGGAATCAAAATGTGAGTGAGATTTTTGCATTGTAGAGCTTAACCCGAAAAGCCTAACCATGTTGAGTCCTAAGGTGAGTTATCTTCGTGTCTATATTGTCACTATCTTGGAAACTGAGCTTCTCCAAGACATACAGTCTTGCATGGCAGGGGATGCACTAGTCAAATTGTAAAAAACGAAAATTACACGTTGCAACAAAGAAACAGAAATTACATGGGAGGGGATGCATGCTTAATTACGAAAAAATACTTGTCGTCGTTACGTACCGTAAAAACATCGAAGGTCTCATCCAGCTTGATGGTGAAGAACCTACCCTTTTCCAGGTGATGCCTGTCGCACATACCCCGGTCATCACTGCAGTACTCGCACTCAGGGATCCTATCATCGTCAGACATTTTCCTGTGTTCATAATTCAAAGATTAAAAATAGTGCATTACAAAGGTCTAGCACAAGGAGAAGAAGGAGAAGCGACCCCCACGACAGACCAAAAGTCAACCCGTTACATATATCGAGTAATGACATAAAAATGGCCTATGTTTTGCCGAAATGTCATTTAATTCCCTTTCCGGCAAATCCAGGGCACTCGATATTTCCTGTATTCTAGCACAAGTCATGCCAAAATTCACGGAAAATTCCGGCATGACGTTTGCTAAAAACAGGACATATCGAGCGCCTGAAATTTGCCGGAATGGAAATGAATCAACATTCCGGCAAAACATAGGCCACTCGGAGGTGCCCTGCAAACAAGAACACTAAGAAATGGGACTAGCACTTGCATTTTAATAGAAAGAACAAATACACAGAAAGTCCTTGACATGGGGATACTTTCCTCTGTGCATGTTCATCATTGACATTCACAACACATCATCATCGACATCAACGACATGGGGATTTGATTGGTCTCACCTCGAGGTCGGAGGGGGTCGGTGATGGGGATGACGGCGGGGATGATGCAAGGCAAATACTTGATTTCTGCAGAAACAAAATATAAACAAAAACATTATCATGCTGACATTAGGACTTAGTTAAACCCTAGAAGCTATCAACTAAACCCTAAAAGCTATCTTAAATCAAAGTGATATATATCAACTACAAACTATCAAAGAGAAAACTATTAACTAAATCAAAGTGTTACATATTAACTAGAAACTATCAACTAAACCGTACTAAACCAAAATGTAGTAGGGAGGAGGGGCTGTGGATGGAGGGGGGAGGGAGGAGGGAGGAGGGAGGAGGTGGAGGAGGAGGCTAACCAAGGCCAGGGGATGGCGGCGGCAATGCGGCAATGGCGGAGACGGCGGCAATGCATCGATGGCGGTGACGGCAGGAGGAGGACGGCCACGACGGTGAGAGAGTGATCACAGGGAGAGTGAGGAACGGGCGGACAGGTAGGATAAGGCTGGCTTAACAGTAGCGCGGGTCACCGCCCAACGCTACTGCTAAACCCATTTGCTATAGCACATGTTCCGAGCCGGCGCTGTTGCTAAGTGGGGACGGGCAGTTGGGCCCGGGCTGGCCACAGGAGTAGCGCGGGATGTGGGCCGGCGCTACTGCTAATGGGCATAGCAGCATTGCGTGTTCATGACAGGCGCTGCTACTGTGGCCAGCCCGTGGGGGCACGGCGGGGCCCACATAGTAGTAGCGCCTGTCTGGCAGGCAAGCGCTACTGCTAACTCCCACCTGCAGCGCGTGTAACAGGCTGGCGCTACTGCTAAGTAACAGTAGCGCGGCCCATTATACCCACGCTATTGTTAATCCTCTACCTATAAGGTATTTCCTAGGGGAGGGGGTAGCGTTGGCGCTCGGGCCTGGCTGAGGGAGGGGGCAGTGCCGGGGCTCGGGGCCGGAGGGAGGCGAGGGGGCTGCGCTGAAGCTTGTGAGTGGGGAGGAGCTCGGCGGAGGCGAGGTTCAACGGGTGGTGGTGAGGCAATGGCGGGGGGCGGCGGTGACGGGTGTTAGCAGTGTGGTGGGAATTGGGGGAAGTGGGGGTTTGGGGCTAGGGATTTGGGCGCGCATGGGGGTTTTCCCCATGTTCCCGCCTTGTGGTAAGCCTAGTGTAGCCCGTAATCCGATTACCTTTTTTGAGCACTCAGCTTATAAGTCTTTTTCTTTTTTCTTTTTCTTATGTTTTCTCTTCTTTTTTCTTATTATTTTCTTATTTTGTTTCTTTGTTTATTTCTTTTTTGTTTCTTTATTCTATCTCTTGTTTAGTTTTTATTTATTGTTTTATCTCTTTTTTTGTTTCTTTATTCTATGTCTTGTTTATTTTGTTTGTTTCTTTATTTCTTTGTTTATTTATTTTTTGTTTCTTTATTTTATCTCTTATTTATTACTTTTTTGTTTCTTTATTCTATCTCTTGTTTATTTCTTTTTTGTTTCTTGTGAATTTTTGGCTTCGTATGAATTTCCGTGGATTAAAATGGCAGCATCCGGCATGTCGGTGGCCTAGGCTTGCACAGTTCCTAGGCATGGGCCAAATACCACATATAGGAATTTTCAATCCATTTCCGACCATGATTTCATGTGACCACAGTTCGGATCTTGAATTTCCGGCATTAAAACCCTAGAAATGCAAGTAATGTACCGTATATAGCAGACGGGCCACAAAAAGGCCAGGGCCTGGCATGCATCATGTAATGGCCTCTATTCAGCACGGAAAAAGTATCAAGGCTAATGGAGGAACTAGCCCGGCACCTGCTTCACAAACCGGACACGTTCCTTCTCGAAAGCTTGATCCTTCCTGGGAGATGGTTCCATTTCTACGCAGTATCCAGGAAAGCTTCAGCGAAACACTCTCAAATTTTTACCACACCCTCTAGGGGCCATGTGATGACACCGTGGCAGGTCCCATGAATTTCTCACTTCGTATGAATTTCCGTGGATTAAAATGACATCAACCCGCATGTCAGAGGCCTAGCCTAGCCCCCCAGGTGATGGGGCCTCCCTTTCCTTTGGCTACACAGGTCCTAGGCATGGGCCAAAGACTACAGATAGGATTTTTCAACTCATTTCCGGCCATGATTTCATGTGGCCGTAGTTCAGATCTTGAATTTTCGGCATTAAAATCCAGGAAATGCAAGTAATGTATAATATATTGCAGACAGGCCCCGAAAAAGGCTAGAACCTGGCATGTGTCATGTAACGGTCTATGTTCAGTATAGAAAAAGTTTCAAGGCCAATGGAGGAACAAGCCGGCACTTTCTTCACAAACCTGACGCGTTCCCCCTCAAAAGCTAGATCCTTCCTAGGAGATGGTCCCGTTTCTACGCTGTCTCCAAGAAGCCTTCCAGAGAACGCTCTCAAAGTTTTACCACACCCTCTAGGGGCCATGTGATGACACCGTGCTAGGTCTTGTGAATTTTCAGCTTCGTATGAATGTCCATGGATTAAAACGGCAGCAACTCGCATGTCGGCGGTCTAGCATAGCCCCCCCCCCCCTCCCCGGTGGTGGGGCCTTCATCTCCTTTGGCTGCATAGGGCCCAGGCATGGGCAAAAGACTACAGATAGTAATTTACAACCCATTTCCGGCCATGATTTCATGTGGCCGCAGTTCAGATTTTGAATTTTCGGCATTAAAACCCTAGAAATGCAAGAAATCTATATAGCAGACGGGCCCTGAAAAAGGTCAGGACCTGGCATGTGTCATCTGATGGCCTGTGTTCAGTGCAAAAAAAGTTTCAAGGCCAATGGAGTAACGTGCCCGGCACCTGCTTCACAAACCGGACGTGTTCCCTCTCGAAAGCTAGATCCTTCCTGTCAGATGGTCCGGTTTATATGCAGTCTCTCTTAAGGCTTCTGTGAAACACGCTTAAAAAAATTCCACACCCTCCAGGGGCCATGTGATCATACCGTGCTAGGTCCCGTGAATTCTTGGCTTCATATGAATTTCCAAGGATTAAAATGGCAGCATCCCGTATGCCGGCGGCCTAGCCTTAGCCCGCTGGTGATAGAGCCTCCCACTCCTTTGAATGAACATGTCCTAGGCATGGGCTAAAGATCACAGATAGGAAAACCAATTTCCGCCAATGATTTCATGTTTCTTTTTCACCGGAAATTTTATGTCCACTTTCTCCAATCCTTGCTACGGTAGGATCTCCAAAAAAAAAAAGACGCTAGAAATGACTTTTTTCTTTTCTTTTCAAAGAGTGACTTTTTTTTGTTCTACAAGCGAGCATACATTTGATATCCGGTTCCAGTGCTTTCAACTTAGGGAATTCCATAATAAGTAGTAGTCTTTTCTGATGCAGTATTTGTGAAAGCTTATAAAAAAAAACTTTTTCTGATGCGTTCGCTATTTGACTACTAATTGAAATATAAAAAGCTCAAGTGTTTGTCCAATGTTGTTGTGCAAAAGGCCCCTTTTGTTTTCTTGCACCAGGGACCCTGACATGCACGGCCCGGCCCTGCTTGGAGTTCAAAGGTGGTGGGAGGAAAGAAGAGAGGAGGGTTTGCCATTCTTTTTCCTGGTGAGTGGCGGCGGACGTGGGATGGGGAAGGATCCGGAAGAGGAAAGAAGGGGGAGTTGGTTGCTGCGTGGAAGAGAAGCCGGCTGAGGTGGCTGGGTAGGCGGAAGAAGAGAGTGAGGTGTTGGGTGTGCTTGCCGTTCGATCTAGAGGAGCAAACGGTGTGGATGGTCAATCCGTGGAATGCTTGGATGGAGCAGTCAAAACGCTGGATTTGCCTCACGCAGGATTGCCTCAGGGTCGCCTGTACACCGGCTATTGCGATCTGTAGCATCGTATCTCTCGCATGTGCCGGCCCATTAACACCGTTGCAGTTGCATGCCAACAACTGCCACGTTGGTGCATTCAACCAACAAACATTCCTAAAAAATGAATTTTTTTTCTTTGATAAAACATAAGGCAGTCCGTTTCGGTCATTTTTTGCCCTTTCGATCGATGCTACGATAGGTAGGATAGGATTAGTGTTAGTTAAATGCAAAAAATATTTGAATTATTCAAAAAATTGTTCACTTTAAAAAAAATCATCTTTATCAATACAAGATGTTCACCATAGTAAAAAAATTAGTTCATCTATTTTAGAAAATATGTTTATATCATCAAAATTTGATCTTTCGTTCATGAACATGCTCATGTTTATCCACAAAAAACCTGAACACAAGAGAAAAAATGATTTGATATATGTTGTTTTGTGGGAGTTTATATAATTTCCAAAATAATTAATATTTTTATATTTTAAATGAATTTTGGCATGTTTATATAAAATAATTCCAATATGAACTACATGTTTCTCAAATAGGATTTAAACATTTCACTAAAACTACATTTAACGACAAATTCTATTTTAGCAAAGATCTGAAAACTAGATGAGAACACCAATGATTTGTTAGGGATAATTCAAACTTCTATTCGCAATCTACACGCTCGCGCAGGGGGGGGGGGGGGGGGGGGGGGGGGGGGGGGGAAGAAGGGGGGGGGGGGGGGACAAGGATTTTAATAATATCTAGAAGTGGTCAAAAAATCTTGTAGTTTTTCATGGAATCGTGATAGAAACTGAATAATCTCTGAGGAAAAACCAAACTTTTGAATGGCATCGCCTGCCATATCAAAGGTGTCGCCACCCCTCATTAGTGTTTTCAAAACTCCTTTTTACATGAAATTAAAGTTTGTGCACAACAAGACATTATCTATCTCATATACGATTCAAATTATGATTCAAATTTTGAGACAACTTTAATTCCACCTTCCTGTTAACAAGCGTGAATTTACATAGCCGCTTATCATGCAATTTTTTTTTCTAAGCAACGTACATCACAACTATTGCGAACTCTTCTCAAATTTTTACCACATCCTCTAGGTGTCATATGAGGGCGCCATGCAATGTTTCACATTTTTCAGACTTCGTTTGCATTTTTGGGAATTAAAAAATCACTAAACTCCATGTTCGGGGTCGAGTCTTGGCACCCTCATGTTTGAAATTCCTTTCCTTTTCTTAGATAAGACCCAAGTATAGACTCGTTAACACAAATATGATTTTTAAAACCAATGTTGCCAGCTTTTTCATGCACTTGCAGTTCAAAATTGAATTGTATTCATTAAATGCCTAAAAATGCAGTAAATGACTTTAATATAGCAAACAGACCCCAAAAAATGCCAAATTTTGACATGGATCATGTAATGGTGTATGTTGAGTGTAGAAAAAAAATTCAAGGCTAATGGATGAAGCAGCGGTCACTTCGCCTTCAAATCAGACTCGTTCCCTCTCGAAACCTAGATTCTTCCTCGGAGATGGCCCGATTTCTAAGCAGCCTATGCCACAACTATTGTGAAACCTTTTCAAATTTTTACCACAGCCTCTATGTGTCATATGAGGGCATCATGCCAAGTGTCATGTTTTTCAGACTTCATTTCCCTTTTTTTAGAATTAAAAAATCAACAAACTCCATGTTCGGGGTCGAATCTTGGCTTCCTCATGTTTTGAGCTCCTTTCTTTTTCTTGTATAAGACCCAAACATAGACTCTTTAACACAAATAGGATTTTTAAAACCAAATTTGCCAACTTTTTCATGCACTTGCAGTTCAAAATTGAATTATATTCATTAAATGCCTAGAAATGATCTATATGATTTAAATATAGCAAATGGACCCTGAAAAATTCCAAACTTTTACATGGATCATGTAATAGTGTATGTTGAGTGTAAAAAAAATTCAAGGCTAATGGATGAAGCTGCGGTCGCTTCACCTTCAGACTTGACCCATTCCCTCTCGAAACATAGATTCTTACTAAAAGATGGCCTAGTTTCCGAAAAGCGTACGTCACAAATATTACGAAACCTTATAATTTTTTTACCAGAGCCGCTATGTGTCATATGAGGGCACATTTTCATGTTTTTTAGACTTCATTTGCATTTTTCAGAATAAAAAAATCAATAAACTCCATATTCGAGGTCGAGTCTTGGCACCCTCATGGTTAGAATTCCTTTCATTTTCTTTGATAAAACCCAAACATAGACTCAATAACACAAGTAGGATTTTTTAAACCAATTTTGCCAACTTTTTCATGCACTTGCGGTTCAAAATTGAATTATATTAATTAAATCCCCAGAAATGCATTAAATGACTTAAATATACCAAACAGATCCCAAAAATGCCAAATTTTGACATGGATCTTGTAATGATGTATATTGAGTGTAGAAAAAAATTCAAGGCCGATGGATGAAGCAGCAGTCTTTTCACAGGGATGGTCTGGTTTCTAAGCAACGCACATCACAACTATTGTGAAACTATCTCAAATTTTTACCACAGCCTCTAGGTGTCATACAAGGGCAGCATGCCAAGTTTCATGTTTTTTAGACTTCTTTTGCATTTTTCGGAACTAAAAAAATCAAAGAACTCAATGAACGGATATTTTTTTCATATGTGGGTTCGCGGACAACCCGAACATATGGGGACGAATTTTGTGGGGGAGGGGGGGGGGGGGGGGGTGGACGATTGGGTGGCCCTATCCGGCTGTCCGCGCGGACATATGAGGAGGAAGTCGGGGCCCTGTTGGAGATGCTCCTAGGTCCGTTATGATTCAGAACACCAATTGCTCTAAAGAGCTACCCATCAAAGGGAGAGGGAGATAATTACACCCACGCTCCTTGTACGATCCGACGCGTAACACGATGGTCCTGGGACTCACAGAATGCTCCAATATACGGTTTTCAAATATGAGTATACGCTCCAATACGGTCCTGGCTACGTTTCACCCTACGTGATGCGTCCATACCAATGCCACGTCGGTGTACAGTAGAGTTTAAAAAAAATGCTTGTCATGCATAGCAAAATTTGGCAAAGTGTATTTAAAAAAAATGTTCAATGTGCTTTTAGAAAATGTTCAATGTGTATTAAAAAATATTGTGTAAAATTATTCTTACATTTTTACAAACATGTTTAACATTTATTAAATTTATTATTATTACACAATAAATTTTAATACACGTTCAACACTTTTCAAAATACATGTTGTCAAATTTATAATAATTTCGTTTTTTAAAATATACAATAATTGCATACTTTTGGTCATGAATGAAGATATGTAAATTTACAAAATATTTTTTTATACATGGTGAACTGTTTAAATCCACATAAATTTTAGAAAAAGTTCATGTTTATCTCTTCATGGTACACAATAACGAAAATAGAATAGAAATTTAAAATACGCAATAATTGTATATTAATATTTATTGTAACTTTTTATATGGGAAAAATAAATTTAAAAATAAAAAAGTAAAATTAAACACGAAATTTGACAAAATAAAAAGAAAACCAGTAGAAAACCGCATGGTATGCATACAGGGCCGGCCCAAATATATGCGAGGTGAGCAATAAACATAATTGGTTTATATAGGTTTCTAGCTCATTGTTACGCACAAAGCAGGGCTCCGTCGGGTGTCTAGCTCGTTTTGTCAACTAGACGGAGGTCATCTCTGGGAGATGTCTTGGGTTCCAACCATGCTCCCTAACTTTGTGCGATAATTTTTCTTAAATTTTGTACTGTAGGTATATTAGTAAGAGTAAAAAGGCCCATAGCCTATCACACTGGAGTGTGTAACCTACTGGTAAGTATCATTTTTTTCTTTAATTTTGTACTGTAGGTATAGTACTAAGAATAAAAAGGCCCATAGCCTATCAAACTGGGGTGTGTAACCCACTGATAAGTATTTTGTTGATAGCGCAAAATGTCCCGGGTTCGAGTCTTGTGCCCTTTCTATAGGGGGAACGTGCTATGCAACAAAATATTTATGCAACACGATCACACCAAGGAACACTATGAAGAGGCAAGTAACGATCATCTCCCCGACTAGCAGAGTAGCGGAGGCAGTGTAGTGATGAGTGATATTTTTATGCTCATCACACCATGCGAAGGGCCTTTCGCTTTGAGTTCTGGCACCTCTACAAATCCCTACTTCCCTCTGCGAAGGGCCTTTCTATTTACTTTATGCAAATTTTATTTTATTTGAGTCTCCATCTTCTCTTATAAAGCACCAACTAAGGGGCACTATGATCGTACTTGAGCATTGGGTGTAGCTAATATGCGAGTGTGTTTCATGAATGGATCAATGATTGAGCATGATGGGCTAGGATAACTTGCTTTAGTGTTGATATTTTGAAAGACACGGTTGCTTGTTGATAGGCTTGAGTATTGAAATCTTCATGTCAAAACTCGACTATTGCTTTGAATCATATAAAAGTCCAAATGTCCATGCTACAAAAGAAAATAATATGTGATGAACATGTTAGGCAGCATTCCACATAAAAATTCTGTTTTTATCATTTACCTACTCGAGGACGAGTAGGAATTAAGCTTGGGGATGCTGATACCTCTCCAACGTATCTATAATTTTTGCTTGTTCCATGCTGTTATATTATCATTCTTGAATGTTTTACAATCATTTTATAGAAACTTTATATCATTTTTTGGGACTAACCTATTGACATAGTGCCTAGTGCCAGTTCCTGTTTTTTCCTTGTTTTTTACTTCGCAGAAAATCAATACCAAACGGAGTCCAAACGCAGCAAAACTTTTTGCCCAGGCGCACCCTGGTGGGTTGTGCCCACCTCGGTGGCCTCCCGCACCGCCTCTTTGCTCTATAAATACCCCAATATTCCAATAACCCTAGGGGAGTCGACGAAACACAATTTCAGCCGCCGCAAGTTCCAGAACCACCAGATCCAATCTAGACACCATCACGAAGGGGTTCATCATCCTCATTGGTGCCTCTCCGATGATGCGTGAGTAGTTCATTGTAGACCTACGGGTCGGTAGGCAGTAGCTAGATGGCTTCCTCTCTCTCTTTTGATTCTCAATACAATGGTCTCTTGGATATCTATTTGATGTAGCTCTTTTTTGCGGTGTGTTTGTTGGGATCCGATGAACTTTGAGTTTATGATCAGATCTATGTTTTTATCCATGAAAGTTATTTGAGTCTTTTAATCTCTTATATGCATGATTACTAATAGCCTCGTATTTCTTCTTTGAATCTTTGGTTTAGTTAGGCCAACTAGATCGATTTTTCTTGCCATGGGAAGAGGTGCTTTGTGATGGGTTCGATCTTACGGTGCTTGATCCCAGTGACAGAAGGGGAACCGACACGTATGTATTGTTGCTATTAAGGATAACAAGATGGGGTCTATTTCTACATAAATAGATCTTGCCTACATCATGTCATCGTTCTTATTGCATTACTCCGTTTCTCCATGAACTTAATACACTAGATGCATGCTAGATGGCGGTCGATGTGTGGAGTAATAGTAGTAGATGCAGGCAGGAGTCGCTCTACTAATCTTGGACGTGATGCCTATATAATGATCATTGCTTGGATATCGTCATAATTAGTTGAAGTTCTATCAATTGCCCAACAGTAATTTATTTACCCACCGTATGCTATTTTTCTCGAGAGGAGCCACTAGTGAAATCTACTGCCCCCGGGTCTATTTTCTCATCATATATTTTCGGATCTATTTTGCTATTTACCTTTTTATTTATTTGCCACTTTTATTTTCAGATCTATATTTATAAAAATCCAAAAATATTTTGCTTCACTTTATTTTATTCGCGATCTATTTATCCAATCTACTACAATTTATCTCCTGTCCGTTTGCCAATTTCTGGCGCCGTTACCCGAAAGGGATTGACAACCCCTTTAACACGTCGGTTTGCAAGTATTTGTTCTTTGTGTGCAGGTGCTGTTTATGTAGTGTTGCTTGGTTCTCCTACTGGTTCGATAACCTTGGTCTCATCACTGAGGGAAATACCTACCGTTGCTTTGCTGTGTCATCCCTTCCTCTTTGGGGAAATACCAACGTAGTTCAAGCAAACATCACTTGCCAAAGGATAAAATAAATAGGAATAGAGAGAAAACTTTGACTCTTTGCATAAAATAAATGATAGGCCCTTCGCAGAGGGAAGCAGAGGTTGTCATGCGCTTTTAATGTTGGATGCACTTAACTCTTATTGCAAAGGAACGTCACGTGACATTGCCTCTTGTGATAGCAACATTTATTATGTAGTTTGTTGCTTTTATTCTTCACCATCACAAGTTCGTACCATGCTTGTTTTCCCTTACAATAAAAGATCATACATATTTAGTAGAAATTTTTATTGCCTTATTGGACCGATGACAACTTACTTGACGGATCTTACTCAATCCATAGGTAGGTATGGTGGACTCTCATGACATGAATTTGGTTAAAGGGTTTTGGATGCACAAGTAGTATTTCTACTTAGTACGGAGTTTTGGCTAGCATAGATATTGGGCAAGCACCCCATGTTGGAGGATCCATGACAATATACCTTCTATGTGAATGTGAACAAACATAACTCATTACGTTGTCTTCCTTGTCCAACCTCAACCGTTTGACATACAATACTTAGTGGGTGGTCACAATCACAAAAGATGTCCAAGATAGTATATTTGCATGTGAATCTTCTCTTCCTTATTAAGTTTTTCATGAATTGCATCATTGACCAATGCTATGTTTGTCAACCTTCAATAAATTTTACCACTTATACTTTTCTTTATGTGATGTCATTACTCACCATAACATTAGCATATGATCTTTTTTTCTATTCATTATTTTTAATTGATGCATAAAAGTAGACAAGCAAAACTCAAACTACTCTTTATTATATAACTCACACACGATTACATAGATAGATAGATAGAAACTAACACTCAAAGATAGATCATACTAAACTTTTATTCTACTAGATCATGAAATAACTAAGGATCGAATTGAAAATAGGAAAAGATGATAAAAGAGGTGGTGATACGATACCGGGGCACCTCCCCCAAGGTTGGCACAAGCCAAGGGGAGTGCCCATACCCGTGGGATCAAGCTTTCTCCTTAGGTGATGAAGAAGAAGGATCATCCTTTGGCTTCCATGGGGTGGTCTCTCCACCATAATACGCGGAGCGAGGCTCCGGAGCCCTGAAACTTGCAGCTAAACTCATACCTCTGATTTTTTTCTTCATACTCATAATTTTGGCGACGGAGGTCATAGATTTGGTCTTGGAGATAGTTGATGTGGTCGTTAAACTTGAGGACGATGTTCTCCAAAGATTGGCCATCCACCATATTCTCACGCGTGAATGCCGTGATCATAGTGTGGTTGGCGCTGAGTCCACGCTCCAACATCCCCTTGCACTTGAAGATTTCTTGCTCCACCGCTTCGAGCATTTCCTCCACGCTCCTGATCTTCTTGGAGCCTTGAACATCCCGGATGTGGAGCACCCCCTCACGAGTTACAACTTCCTGAGGGTGCTTCATCACCTCCGGGAGGTAAGGGTTGATGACGTTCTCGTAGAACTTGTCCTTGGAGGAGCTTGAGGAGGCCATGGAGATTTTAGATCTGACAGAAAATAGCAAGAAACAAGAACAGAAGATATCTCGTGATGCAGTGGTCAAATCAATCCGGGGAGTATATATAGACTTTTTATCTTGCATAACAAGTAAACAGGTGGAAAACGGAATCGGGAAGGTGCACCAGGGCCCCGGCGCGCCCATGTGCTGTGTGGGCACCTGGAGGACCCTCTCGGCTTCCTTTTATTTTTGTATTTTTCTAAATATTCCAAAACTAACAGAATATATTTTTGCAGATTTTTCGGAGTCCGTTTACTTACCGTATCACCTACCTACCCCTTTTTCAGTATTCTGGAGTGTTCCGGAAGGACTCCTTGATATGTTCCTCCGGTGTAATAGTGTCAATAATATTAGTCTCAACATTAATGGGTGTACCTGAAATGTAGTGCTTGATTCTTTGTCCATTCACCACCTTCGGGTTAGTACCCGTGGCATTATGGATCTTTATGGCTCCGGAACGATAAACTTCTTCGCTAATATACGGTCCTTCCCATTTGGAGAGAAGTTTACCTGCAAAGAACGTAAGATGAGAATTATATAATAAAACATATTCATCCACCTTGAATTCTCTATTTTGGATCCTCTTATCATGCCATCGTTTGCCTTTTTCTTTAAACAACTTGGCATTATCATAAGCCTGGATCCTCCATTCATCAAGTGAGCTAATGTCAAATAACCTCTTCTCACCTGCAAGCTTGAAATCATAGTTAAGTTCTTTAATAGCCCAAAAGGCTTTATGTTCCAATTCAAGAGGTAAGTGACATGCTTTTCCGTAAACCATTTTATAAGGAGACATACCCATAGGATTCTTATAAGCAGTTCTATAAGCCCACAAAGCATCATCTAATTTGTTAGACCAGTTTTTTTGAGATCTATTAACAGTCTTTTCCAAAATCAACTTTATCTCCCTATTGCTTAACTCAACTTGACCACTAGACTGAGGATGATAGGGAGATGCAATTCTATGATTAACATCATACTTAGCAAGCATCTTATGAAAAGCACCATGAATAAAATGTGAACCACCATCAGTCATAATATATCTAGTGTAACACCCCCACTATCACACTACAATGATCTCTCTCTAATAGTGGCCATGTCATCATATTTTACTTAGTCAAAATGCCACTTGTCTTAAATCAGATTCAAATGCAAATCTAAATTGCATAGTCAAATAATTATTTCTTCAAACAACAAATTAAAAATGTTCATAATGTTGCAAATATTTCAGAAGCAATTATGAAAATAAGATCAATATGAATTAAATTAGTTAAGTGGCTCTAACATCAAGAAATAGTACCAAAACAGGAGTATTTAACCCCTTATCATTTAAATAAAATCCAAATGAAAAGATCTGGCCTCCAAATCATTTTGTGGCAATGCTAGATATTGCCCTGTATTTGATTGGCTAGATCACCTATTTTGCAAAACTTAAATGGTGGCCCATCTAATTGCAAAACAGAAACAAAACTGAAAACAGAAAATAAGAAATAGAAAAAGGCCTAAAGGCCTATTGTGCACTTGGGCACAGTAGCCAGCCTAGCCCAGCTCACAGCTCATCCCCTTCCTCTCTCCTCGTGTCGACGCCGCAGCCGCCCTGTTCGCCGATGCTGCACGCGTCGTTGATCCCGCGGCCCCGAGAGGGGATAAGGGCGACGCCGCGCCACCCCTCCTAACCCTAGCGCCCATTTCCCCCCTCTCCTTTTCGCCCGCTCGTCCACTCACACACGCTCCCGGAAGCTCGTCGCCGTTCACCGCTCGATCCCACGGCCACCGGCCACCCCGAGCTGCACTGCCGTGTCCAGGAGGAGCGCTATCGTCGTCTACGTCGACTACGCCTACTCGCTCGACCGGAGCTGCCCCGAATCGACTGCCTCGAGCTCTTCTTCTTCCTCTGCACCGATGAACGCCGCCGATGATTCCGTCCACGACGAGCCTCCCCGAGTAGGCTTGAGCACACCTGCAGACTCACTGTAAGCCCGCGCGCTTTTCCCCTCTCTCTCCAGCGCGTTTCCGTCGCCGTAGACACCGCATTAGAGGTGACCAAACTCTACGCCGCCGGCGAGCTCATCGCCGTGAACCCCCTCGTCATCATGCTCAAACGAGCACGGCTTCGTGCTCAATGCGTCTGCGCGAGACCAACGCGCCCACTCGCTCGCATCCAAGTGTCCTACAATGCTCGATCCATCCACGCCCGAACTCCGGCGAAGTTCCCGAGCTCGGCACCGTCGCCTTAGGGCCTTTCCGACCATGAGACAGCCGCAGATCGACGCGGTTCGGTCTCCGCTTTCGAACGCGCCCAAAAACGCTGCAAACGGTGCCCCGTGCGCGATTTCTGACCGCCTCCCGTATCGCCGCCGCGAGTTTTGGCTCGCCTGAGCGTTCTCCAGCGCCGGCGCCAACGAGGTCGACGTGGCACTGACCTGGCCGCTGCCCGTGCCACTAACCGATGGGCCCGGCTGGCCCCATTGACCGGGTCAACCCGCTGACTGGGCTGCCCGTGTCCCTGACCTGTGGGGCCCTGCTGTTTAAACGTTTTTAAAAATAAAAAGAAATGTTAATTAAAAGGTTAATTAAACTATTAGTTAATTAATTAGTTAATTAAGTCACTGACTAACTGGGCCCACTGGTCTAATTAGTTAATTAGCTTAAAACTAACTCCGTTTAATACTAACAGAGGCTGACATGTGGGTCCCCACAGGTCAGGTTTGACCTGGTCAGCGCCCTGTTGACTGCTGACTGTAGGGTAACGCAGCAGAAAACAAAAATTTTCCGACCTACGCACCAGCCCAGGACCACTATGGAGACTGCATACAAGGTTTGATCATTTTCGTTACCGACCCGTAGCGCAGCGGAAGTAGAGTCGATGACGATCGGCGGTGCAGATCCCCGCAGCTAGGATTTACAACCTCCCAACCGCGAGGATGTATACCCTCATCCGCCACTCGGACAGCCCTCCGGGAGGCGGTCGGACAGTCCCCCGGACGGTGTCGCGGACAGCCCTTCGGGAGGACTCACAGAACTCGGACCGTCACTTGGACAGCCCTTCGGGAGGACTCACAGAACTCGGACCGTCACATGGACAGCCCTTCGGGAGGACTCACAGAACTCAGACCATCACATGGACAGCCCTTCGGGAGGACTCACAGAACTCGGACCGTCACATGGACAGCCCTTCGGGAGGACTCACAGAACTCGGACCGTCACATGGACAGCCCTTCGGGAGGGACTCTCGAACAGCCCCTCGGGCACTAAGATCGAAACTACGACCTCTCTACAGAGTTGCACACATACGGTGTCATCTATCCGGCAGGGCTTCGCCGTCCAGAACTAGTTCCCACCGGAACCCAGACAGCCTTTCGGCTCTACGAAACTCTTTTCGTGGGAGGGAGAGAGAAGCCAGATTATGCATGGCACTTGTATGTGAGAATGAGTGAGTTTGGGCAGCCCCCTCCACCTCTATTTATAGGAGAAGGAGGGGTGGAGGGGCTGAAATTTCAGCCACATCCATCCATGTCATCTCCAAGATATTTTGGAGCAAAAGCCCAAAAATGTGGCTTTCCAAAAAGTACTTTCACTATTCACGACGACATTTTTCAGCGTCCGTTTGAACTGAAAATATTTATGTGGGCTTAGAACATTTCCAGTACCCACTAAAATAATTTTCAACGCGTTCTGGAACAATTCCAGTTTAGTGATTTCATCTGCGAAAAGCATCTGAAGCGGTTCCGGAAGCCCCGGAACATTTCCGGTTTTTCTTCCAGAAAATTCCCAGAAGTTTCCAGAATGATTCTGGCATCCTCCAAGAATTATCAGGCATGTGCCGAAACCATTTTGACTTAATGGTATCCCCTGAAACAACTTTTCAGTTTCACCGGAACTCATCCGGTGACCTCTCTCTGCGGAACTTTTCCGCTGTCCGAAACTTTTTCGGTGATTTTCTCTCAGACTCCCTGTCTAGTATTCAGCAGATAGATGACCCTTAAGCGTGTGACCCTTTAGGTTCGGTGAAGTATAGACATGACACGGAACCCCTTCCGATCAATGATCAACATCGGAGCCGTGGACACCCATATTGACCCCTATACCCACACGAATGAATATTCGAGTGAACCTCCAGTTGCCGTGTGCTATTCCTGTTGCTTCGCGATATGTTACAAATACCCGAGGTGAGACATGTTGGCATTCCCGTGGATCAACAACTTGTCCACTATGCTAGTTACCTCGTTACCGGTATTGTTCTCTTTTCTCGTTACCGTGTTCCGGCATCCCCGTGATCAAATCACAAAGTGTTTGGCCAGACGATGATGGATACCGTAACACCGAGAGGGCCCAGAGATATCTCTCCATCGCCGGAGGAGCAAATCCCAATCTTGAGCTATCAAGTTACTTGACATACTTTCCCATGAACCCGTAAGCCGCCGTAATAGCCACCCATTTACGGATGACGTTTAACAAACCCCAAAGTTCATGAAGCAAGCATGAAGAAACTCGATACTCTCATGGTCTGAGGAATCATGCAAACGTTAACCATCTCTTTGTTATTAACCATTAACTTGTGACGAATGTATCTCATAGCATAACATCAATCGGGTCGATTCAACACAAATGTTCTTCTAACATTTATGCCCTCAAAGTTGCTGGCATAGACATGCCTATGATTGGGAAAACATAATCATCATGCAACACTTGAGCTAGTCTTAGAGGCATGACTAGGAATACATTTTACCGTTTATTATTCCACACGTGCACATGGGTTTTCCCCAGAGCCTTTATGGATATACGGGCTCGGGAACCACAGCAGTTATAGCATGGAACATAAACCTAATTATGAACACGGAGATAAATAATAACATTTATTATTGCCTCTAGGGCATATCTCCTACAGACTCCCACTTGCACTAGAGTCAATAATCTAGTTAATGCTAATGCACTTTACACCTGTGGCACACTGGTGTAAATATGCTTCGCTTGTGGTATAGCCTGATGTCCAACGGATCTGACGACTTCAGCTCCGTGTGTATCTTTGCATATCCTCACGTTTTCACGCTTTCACAAAATTCATACTTTGTGTGGACTTGGCTTTGTATGTATGTGAATCACAGGTCGAACCTGGATTCCTCAGACTGAGTTATGGAGCAACTACCTGCAGTAGTGTCCTATTGACAAAAGCCATCTTGGAACCATACTAAGTTCATGAATGAACTATATGATTCAACATCTTCTTTGTCGCTTTTAAAAGCGGCAACATACTTCGCCTCTGTTATAGAATTCGCCACAGTAACTTGTTTGGAACAATTTCCAAGTACCGTGCCACCATATTGTGTATTGCACAAAACCCTTAACTTAAATCGAAAATCGCTTGGAGCATGGATGAAGACTGTATCGATGTAACCTTTTACAACGAACTCTTCATGATCTCTGCTTGCGAGAAAACATGTCATCAGTGCTACTATAGTACTCAATGACCCTTTTCCACTGTTGTCCCATGATCAGTACTTTTGATCACTTTGGTATCTATACTCGCAACAACTTTGGGAGTATTGGACATATCTGGTTGTTTTTACATACCATGGAATACATGATTAATCCAAACACAAGAGTGTGTGGAATCTCCATCATGTATTTTGCTCATCAGTGTTTTGGGACACCGAGTCTTGCAAAAACTCTTTCCACGTGACTTCGGCAAGAATCACTCCTTGACGTTTTTAATGCTAAAAGGTTTTAGCATCTTGTCAATATGTATCTTTGCTCAGCCCCATTAGGTAAATCTATCTCCATAGATCATCATGCCTAATGTAAAGGCTATTTAGCCCAAGCACTTCATCGAAAAACTATTTTCAAATGAAGTCCTAATTCGTGTCAAGAAATTTATTTCCAATTAACAATGTGTCAAGCACACAACGTTTTTAGAAATTTTATTATGCTCCCACTTACTTTCTTGAATCATAAGCATCTTCGTTACCCATTGATGAAGTCAAACCCCTTTGACTATTTCATCAAAACACGAAGATTCCAACTCCATTTTGCTCTCTTCTGTCCATTGCTGGAACTCTGAAGTTTGCATACTTACTAGCATCCTCTGGACTGACAAAATACCTTGGAATGTAACACATGCAAGTCCTTGGTTTCATTTCCATCAGATGGAAATCCTTTTGTCATCCATGTTTCATATCTCATGATTGAAATATGTCTTAATTGCTAGTTCAACCCGAACCGACTTTAAGCATCGCTACGGTGAGACAATCTCATCGTAGTCAACTCCTTGAACTTGTTATTGCAACAAGTCGAGCTTTATGGATAAAACATTTTTATCTGTATCAGTTTTAAGTTCCATAAATATTCATTAGACTCTAAGTCTTCCGAAGGGTGTATCAAGGTTTTAATCTTGAATCACTTATATGGAAACTAACTCGGATTGTATTGGCATTTAGCCAATTCTGGAGTCAGGGCCCATCAATGCTTCCTTGTGTATTGTAGGTATACTGTTGTCTAACAACAATATCTCGTTTGCGCACCTGAGAGGTTTGCACGAGCCTTGCCCACGTGGTTCAGCTGCAAGTTCGATCGAAGTCCATACATTTTATTGTAGAGACTTCCGTATCAGTCGCAGTAGGAAACTCTGGAATCACTTCCAAGGTCTCTTTCCTTTGAACTGATGACGAAGATACTGTTTATCCCATCGAGTTGCATTGTTCTCCCACTCACCTTTTTGAAAGAACCATTTTCTTCAAAAAGCATACCGTTCTTTGTGGCAAACCTATTTGCCTCGGTATAGTGGTGGGGGAATACCCAATGATTTGGGATAACCTACAAAGTAGCACTTGTCTGATTTGGAATAGGTTTGTAACCTTTTACACAAGCCCCATATTCCAAATGTTAAGAAAAGATATAACATGGTTGGGCGTACCATACCATGGCATCATTTCAACAGACCCGATGGAGCTCTTTTCAGTGTAAAAGCCATAGTCTCTAAATCATCACTTTCAAAAGGGATAATGGCAAATTTATTTATGTCATCTTTGATCTTACCATGTCATAAATGGTTCGATTACATCTTCACGGACTTTTCACTCACAGTGGTGTTCCGGGAGGTGTAAGTTATGAAACTCTTTTCACAACTCATCAGACATTCGCTAAACTTGTAACTCAAATATTCCTTTCTGCAATCAAATTGTAGAAACATAATTTTCTTGTTACAATAACTTCTACTTCATTTTTGAAAACCTTTCGAATGATTTCAAAAGATCCAGACTTACATCTCATCAAGTAAATATCCATATATCTACTTGAGTCATTTCTGAAGATAGATAAATCCACTACTTGCAACAACATTTATTGAACTACACACATCAAAATGTATGATCACCAATAAGTTTGTTGCTCATTCCTTATGGCCTGTGAATGGTATTTTAGTCACTTCACTTTTCGGAGGAAATTTGCAAGTGTCAGATGATTCAAAATCAAACGACTTCAAAATCCATCATAATGGAGTTTTCCATGCGGGTTTCTCCAATGTGACCAAAAGCAGTGCCACACTTGAGTGGTATTCTTTTAGTCTTGCGACATTTAGCGTCAGTGTTATAGATGTATCATATTACTATTAATATTCATAACATACATCCCATCTGGATGGAAGCATGGCTCTTCATGTTATTCATAACACTGAACAACAATTGTTCTTTTATGAACAACCCTTTTGCAACAACATTGTGCAAGGGGCTAGAGTGTAAAACTCTAAAATGAATTATGAAAGTAAATCCAGAGGTAATATATTAATATCATTATTCATAACATACATCTCATTCTCAATGAAAGTATGGCCCTTATGTTATTCATAACATCGAACATAAAAAGTTCTCTTTTGAACAACCTTCTTGCAAGATACCTTATGCAAAGGCCTAGAGTGTGAAACTCTAAAATGAATTATGAAAGTAAATACATAGGTAATACACTGATGGAAGGTATAGTAACATTTACTATGTTCCATGTGTGTATCTCAACCTCATTCCTGGCTAGTCTTTCAGGCCGTAGTAGTTCTTACATCGAGTTGCATCAGAATGCAATCGAGCGGGTATCTTTGTGATTAACTCACAATACCCAAGAATTAGTGATTAACATGTTTAACCATAATTCCCAAGAACCATATCTTTGACCAGCCTTCTATACATCAAAAACTTGTATGACATTCATACATGAGCTGGATATTCCAGTCTTCTTTCTTTCTGCCTTTATACTTCTAACAGTTTAACTTTTAGTATTTCTCCTACTCTCAGAAGAAGCACCCAACATAAGAGTGACGTTAGCCCCGGACTTCCTAGGCGTGAAAGTCTTACTAACACCCTTCGGACACTTCCTTTCTCTTTAAGTTGTTGTTTTATTCACCATTCATCATATGACAGGCGTTCTTCTGGATCCCTCTCTTATCAGTCTAATGCATAGTAAACTCCTTTACTAATAGTTTGCAAACAAACATTGCTTTGGATATCTCATATCTTTTAGCCTTTGTCTCTCTCTGAAAATGATTTTCAGATTCCATGAATATCACATAACTATCCAAACTATCGAAGTTCGGGTCTCATGGAAGCAAACATATTGCACTTGACTGAAAACGGAATTCTAGCTTTTGGATCGAAGGACGAGAGTCACATGATCCATAGCATAAGAGAGAGAATACCAAAAGTATGCGATAGGACAAAGTCCTTCTCGGCACTCTTGAGGAAAATCCTCACATTACGTTACCAACCGTAAAGTGTTAACCAGATATTTAATAGCTATTCAATTTTAACAGGGAAGGTGGAAATGCGAGCCATTATTCTACAACTATTATGCAAATCACACTTAAACAGTGTTCAAAAATAATTGCACTGAGAATTAAACAAGTTAATTCTACAGTGCGCTCCCACTCAAATCAATATCTCTCATAATTGATTGTGAGTGATTCAAGATCCATATTACAATTCAACGCCAAGGATGTGTCCATCTCAAGTGACGAGAATTGCAATCGGTAGGCCAACTTGCCAATCACATCTCTATGTGACTCTTGTTCATCTTTCGATGGGCGTGTTCCGAGCTCAGGACGCTCCTCTAGAACGTCAAGACAACCAAGTGATCTCACTGCGAGGTCTCAACTCACCCGCCTCACACTTCCCTAATCGTTCGCACCCATGTGTCCATGTGATGCCCCGAAAAGTTAGGTGCCGTGACGGTGCTACACTTGGGAGAACACTAACTACTTGATATTTTTGTGAGAGATCACCCTAATAAAAGCGACTACCGCGCAATCAAAAAGGGTGCATCATAAGGGATAAACATCTCAGGCAATTCATAATAGCATGATATGGTATAGCCCTTTCTGACAGAGAAGTCTTGTATTTCTTCGTCTTCGGCATTCGCGTCGGTGTTCACCTTCGCGAAGATTTCCACCACCTTGTCGATGCACCAGATAATATTGCTATCTCTATAGCTAATAAAATAATGCATTACAACAAGATTGACACGCAGGTCATTTAAAGTGCAATCATATGGCTCCAGCCATCATGCCGAATCATGACACGCAGGTCATGTTAATTAATTTACATCATATAGTCATCTCATACATAATCAAATTATTATGAGCACTGCTATACCACATCAAATGCACATGCAAACCCTCCTGCAAAACCAAGTTAGACGCCTCTAATCGGTTCATGCAAAAACTTGTTTTACGTGGCTTCTAAGGTTTCGAAATAAACCGAAGCTACCAACGTCCATCATCAAGTATGATAATTCAAGTCGCTAGATTAACTTTCCAGGGTGTATGAAAACCGAGATAATAAAATCTCGAGCCCCATACTAAACTTCGTCATACGCATGACCCCCGTGCAGATCAAATCTGCATTGCCCTTTCGTCTGTGAAATTTCATCTTTCTTTTTAACTAAGGTGGAATTCAATGAACTGTTAGCACTTCGTTGATCAATCAGGATCGCGGATTGCCAGAACTTTGAAACTCCACCATACTGTTATCAAGATCAGAAATATGCAAATTCCAGGGAAGCAACAAGAACATCGGGTAATAGATTTCATCTGCTACCCGCACAAATAATTTTCAGTAGTAGAACTCATCTACTACCTAATTATATTGTGCAACACCCATACATCTCTATGTATTCTAGATCGCAACCTGCATCTACGCATAGCACGGCTCATGATGCCACTGTAGGGTAACGCAGCAGAAAACAAAAATTTTCCGACCTACGCACCAGCCCAGGACCACTATGGAGACTGCATACAAGGTTTGCTCATTTTCGTTACCGACCCGTAGCGCAGCGGAAGTAGAGTCGATGACGATCGGCGGTGCAGATCCCCGCAGCTAGGATTTACAACCTCCCAACCGCGAGGATGTATACTCTCATCCGCCACTCGGACAGCCCTCTGGGAGGCGGTCGGACAGTCCCCCGGACGGTGTCGCGGACAGCCCTTCGGGAGGAATCACAGAACTCGGACCGTCACTTGGACAGCCCTTCGGGAGGACTCACAGAACTCGGACCGTCACATGGACAGCCCTTCGGGAGGACTCACAGAACTCAGACCGTCACATGGACAGCCCTTCGGGAGGACTCACAGAACTCGGACCGTCACATGGACAGCCCTTCGGGAGGACTCACAGAACTCGGACCATCACTTGGACAGCCCTTCGGGAGGGACTCTCGAACAGCCCATCGGGCACTAAGATCGAAACTACGACCTCTCTACAGAGTTGCACACATATGGTGTCATCTATCCGGCAGGGCTTCGCCGTCCAGAACTAGTTCCCACCAGAACCCAAACAGCCTTTCGGCTCTACGAAACTCTTTTCGTGGGAGGGAGAGAGAAGCCAGATTATGCATGGCACTTGTATGTGAGAATGAGTGAGTTTGGGCAGCCCCCTCCACCTCTATTTATAGGAGAAGGAGGGGTGGAGGGGCTGAAATTTCAGCCACATCCATCCATGTCATCTCCAAGATATTTTGGAGCAAAAGCCCAAAAATGTGGCTTTCCAAAAAGTACTTTCACTATTCACAACGACATTTTTCAGCGTCCGTTTGAACTGAAAATATTTATGTGGGCTTAGAACATTTCCAGTACCCACTAAAATAATTTTCAACGCGTTCTGGAACAATTCCAGTTTAGTGATTTCATCTGCGAAAAGCATCTGAAGCGGTTCCGGCAGCCCCGGAACATTTCCGGTTTTTCTTCCAGAAAATTCCCAGAAGTTTCCAGAATGATTCTGGCATCCTCCAAGAATTATCAGGCATGTGCCGAAACCATTTTGACTTAATGGTATCCCCTGAAACAACTTTTCAGTTTCACCGGAACTCATCCGGTGACCTCTCTCTGCGGAACTTTTCCGCTGTCCGAAACTTTTTCGGTGATTTTCTCTCAGACTCCCTGTCTAGTATTCAGCAGATAGATGACCCTTAAGCGTGTGACCCTATAGGTTCGGTGAAGTATAGACATGACAAGGAACCCCTTCCGATCAATGATCAACATCGGAGCCGTGGACACCCATATTGACCCCTATACCCACACGAATGAATATTCGAGTGAACCTCCAGTTGCCGTGTGCTATTCCTGTTGCTTCGCGATATGTTACAAATACCCGAGGTGAGACATGTTGGCATTCCCGTGGATCAACAACTTGTCCACTATGCTAGTTACCTCGTTACCGGTATTGTTCTCTTTTCTCGTTACCGTTTTCCGGCATCCCCGTGATCAAATCACAAAGTGTCTGGCCAGACGATGATGGATACCGTAACACCGAGAGGGCCCAGAGATATCTCTCCATCGTCGGAGGAGCAAATCCCAATCTTGAGCTATCAAGTTACTTGACATACTTTCCCATGAACCCGTAAGCCGCCGTAATAGCCATCCATTTACGGATGACGTTTAACAAACCCCAAAGTTCATGAATCAAGCATGAAGAAACTCGATACTCTCATGGTCTGAGGAATCATGCAAACATTAACCATCTCTGTGTTATTAACCATAAACTTGTGACGAATGTATCTCATAGCATAACATCAATCGGGTCGATTCAACACAAATGTTCTTCTAACATTTGTGCCCTCAAGGTTGCTGGCATAGACATGCCTATGATTGGGAAAACATAATCATCATGCAACACCTGAGGTAGTCTTAGAGGCATGACTAGGAATACATTTTACCGTTTATTATTCCACACGTGCACATGGGTTTTCCCCAGAGCCTTTATGGATATACGGGCTCGGGAACCACAGCAGTTATAGCATGGAACATAAACCTAATTATGAACACGGAGATAAATAATAACATTTATTATTGCCTCTAGGGCATATCTCCTACAGACTCCCACTTGCACTAGAGTCAATAATCTAGTTAATGCTAATGCACTTTACACCTGTGGCACACCGGTGTAAATATGCTTCGCTTGTGGTATAGCCTGATGTCCAACGGATCTGACGACTTCAGCTCCGTGTGTATCTTTGCATATCCTCACATTTTCACGCTTTCACAAAATTCATATTTTGTGTGGACTTGGCTTTGTATGTATGTGAATCACAGGTCGAACCTGGATTCCTCAGACTGAGTTACGGAGCAACTACCTGCAGTAGTTGTAGGGTAACGCAGCAGAAAACAAAAATTTTCCGCCCTACGCACCAGCCCAGGACCACTATGGAGACTGCATACATGGTTTGATCATTTTCGTTACCGACTCGTAGCGCAGCGGAAGTAGAGTCGATGACGATCGGCGGTGCAGATCCCCGCAGCTAGGATTTACAACCTCCCAACCGCGAGGATGTATACCCTCGTCTTCCCTTCGGACAGCCCTCCGGGAGGCGGTCGAACAGTCCACCGGACGATGTCACGGACAGCCCTTCGGGAGGACCTTCGAAAACCGAACGGTCACTCGGACAGCCCTTCAGGAGGACTCACAGAACTCGGACCGTCACTTGGACAGCCCTTCGGGAGGCACTCTCGAACAGCCCCTCGGGCACTAAGATCGAAACTACGACCTCTCTACAGAGTTGCACACATACGGTGTCACCTATCCGGCAGGGCTTCGCCGTCCAGAACTAGTTCCTGCCGGAACCCAGACAGCCTTTCGGCTCTACGAAACTCTTTTCGTGGGAGGGAGAGAGAAGCCAGATAACATCTTGGCATGTGTATGAGAGCAAGGGATGGGGAGAATGGCAGCCCCTTCTCCTCCTTTTATAGGCCAAGGCAAGGGGTGGGGTGGGATGTTGAAATACCAAAATACCCAAGCTTCATGTCACACATGAAAGGGCATAATGGTAACACAAGGGGGGCACCAAGGGGACACCACCATGGCAGCCCTTGGGCCGGCCCACACCTTGTCTCCCCCATGGGGGGGCCCCCCCAACAAGCCACCAACATGTCTCCATGAAACATGCATGCTCCCTAGACAAAAAGCCACCAAACATGCAACCCCCGATTCGTGGGATCTTGTCCCCTCGCGCTGAGACAAGATGTTTTCCGCGAAACTTTTTTCTGAAAAATTCCAGAAGGTCCCAGAACATTTCCGGCACCCTCTAAAATTATTCTGGGCATGATCCAAAACATTTTCGGTGCGGTGGTTTTCATCAGCGGAAAGCATTAACAGCGGTTACGGCAGTTTCGGAACATTTCCGGTTTTTCTCTCCGAAAATTCCCAGAAGTTCCCAGACCAATTCTGGCATCCTCTGAAAATTTCCAGGCGGTGCCGAAACCCTTTTTGACCAAATAATATATTCCGAAACAACTTTTCGGTTTTACCGAAACTCTTTCGGTGTTCTCTCTCTCGGAACTCTTCCGTTGTCTCCGAAACATTTTCGGTGACTTTCTCTCAGACTCCCTGTCTAGTATTCAGCAGATAGATGACCCTTAAGCGTGTGACCCTATAGGTTCGGTGAAGTATAGACATGACACGGAACCCCTTCCGATCAATGATCAACATCGGAGCCGTGGACACCCATATTGACCCCTATACCCACACGAATGAATATTCGAGTGAACCTCCAGTTGCCGTGTGCTATTCCTGTTGCTTCGCGATATGTTACAAATACCCGAGGTGAGACATGTTGGCATTCCCGTGGATCAACAACTTGTCCACTATGCTAGTTACCTCGTTACCGGTATTGTTCTCTTTTCTCGTTACCGTGTTCCGGCATCCCCGTGATCAAATCACAAAGTGTTTGGCCAGACGATGATGGATACCGTAACACCGAGAGGGCCCAGAGATATCTCTCCATCGCCGGAGGAGAAAATCCCAATCTTGAGCTATCAAGTTACTTGACATACTTTCCCATGAACCCGTAAGCCGCCGTAATAGCCACCCATTTACGGATGACGTTTAACAAACCCCAAAGTTCATGAAGCAAGCATGAAGAAACTCGATACTCTCATGGTCTGAGGAATCATGCAAACGTTAACCATCTCTGTGTTATTAACCATTAACTTGTGACGAATGTATCTCATAGCATAACATCAATCGGGTCGATTCAACACAAATGTTCTTCTAACATTTGTGAACTCAAAGTTGCTGGCATAGACATGCCTATGATTGGGAAAACATAATCATCATGCAACACTTGAGCTAGTCTTAGAGGCATGACTAGGAATACATTTTACCGTTTATTATTCCACACGTGCACATGGGTTTTCCCCAGAGCCTTTATGGATATACGGGCTCGGGAACCACAGCAGTTATAGCATGGAACATAAACCTAATTATGAACACGGAGATAAATAATAACATTTATTATTGCCTCTAGGGCATATCTCCTGCACTGACATCATCAATACGTCATGCTGATGTCATCTCATACTATTCTGGATAATGTTGAATTAGACAAATAAATAAATCCCAAAAATGTTTAAATCTTTGAAAATTCATAGAAAATAAACCGTAGCTCAGATCAAAAAACTTTACACATGAAAGTTGCTCAGAACGACAAGACGAATCTGAATATTGCCCTCCTCATACCTGTCACATGCCTCTAGCATGATGAACATGGAACTTTCCGCTCCGTTTCATCTGTCCGATAATCACCCGGAGCTGGGAGAACACTCCCGGATAATTTCCCGTTCCCACTATCTTGCGTAGTACTGCATTAGGGCATCACTCGAATAACGTGCTGCCATGTCATGCATCTGTGATTGCAATTGTCTGCCTTTATTTATTGTTTCTTCCCCCTCCTCTTTCGATAGACCCCGAGACCGATGATGACCCGATGATCGTCTACCTCGTCGAAGACCCGTTGGTGTTTGCAAAGCAACCAGGCAAGCACCCCCCCCTTTGAGCATGCCTATATCGCCTATTCTCTTCTTTCTTGTGCTTGCATTAGAATTGCTGCTGCTACTGCTTTACCTATTCTGATGCATAGCCTATTTATTGTAACCTACTATTGATACCTTACCTGCTTATCCTAAACTGCTTAGTATAGGCTGGATAGAGAACCACCAGAGACCCCCACTTTGTCCCAAGTTGCCCCGCTGTATTATCGGAAGACTCGACAACCAGTCCCCGTCATTGCACATCACCCCCTAGTTGTACGACACTACAACGTTACTATCGAGTGCCGAGGGTGATACCTCGTTTAGCACTTCTGATGTTAACTCTGTAGAGTAGCTATTTGGATGTGGTCATCGAGGGTGATTCCTCCTTCACCACTCCCGATAACGACGCCGTCGTGCAACACCTCAAGTGTGAACCTCGAGGGTGATTCCTCCTAAGTTCACCTTGACGACTACATCATGTGGGATCCATTGAGGGTGATTCCTCAGGTTTCCCCCATGGTGTTTGGACACACAGTTACTATGACTTTGACCATGAACCACGATAAAGTCGGGTCGGCCCTGAGGGGTACCCGCACAAGCATGTGATGCGATTGATGTGTAGTCGGGTGACTAGAGAGAGTACCCGCGAGATAGTTACGAGGCGTGGCCGGGCATTCTTAGCCCTTGCCGCAAGTCCTCGAGACGGGGCGACGGGGTCACAACGATCGTGAGTTTCTGTCCGTTATCGCGCGCTTCTTATTCACTAACGGTTTGGATATTTGATCTGAGTGGGCCTCTGGCCCGATAGCACTAACCATCACGTGGGAACAGTTATGGGCACTCTGCGCCGTATGCATCATCCGGAGCTTAATGGACGTCAGCGATTGAGCGATGCGTTTTGGGTTGGAACATGTTAAGCACCCTCCGTTGTTCTGGAGGCTGCTAGGTCTACTCACCGGCCACGTACGCAACGTGCAGGAGCACCCGGGGCGATGGCCCAAGACCCTTGGGGGCATAGGTTTAGTCCGGCGTGCTGACCTCTCTGTTAAGCCTAGGTCGGGTTGCGGCGTATCGTTTGGTCGAGGCCGGGCATGACCCAGTAAAGTGTGTCCGGCCGGAGTTAATCGAGCGTGGTGGGTAAGTTGGTGCACCCCTGCAGGGAAGAAAACATCTATGCATAGTCGAATCCTCGGTAACGGATGCTCGGAGTTGTATCCCGATCGATACAACTAGAACTGGATACTTGAGATGAGAAATGGATATTATGGCTCTGGGATTGCTTTCTCGCCGGGAGTCGAGAAAGGATCTCTGGCCGAGGTTGATACTGATTACTGCTACTACTTTATACTGTGCTAATCTACACTCTTCTAATGCTACAAGAACGCTGAAGATGCTAGTCTTCGATAGGACTAGGCCTTCTCTCTATTCTGGCATTTCTGCAGCCCAGTACACATATACAGCTTTTCTTTGATAATGTTGCATATGTAGTGTAGATCCTTGCTTGCTGAGTACTTCGGATGAGTACTCACGGTTGCTTTGCTTCCTCTTTTTCCCCATATCTGTTTAATACAACCAGATGACAAAGCCCTGGAGCCAGCTGCCCCCGTCGACGACTACTACTACCACCCCGGGGGTGGTTACTACTGCGAGCTTGCCGACGACCAGGAGTAGGATTGGAGGGTCCCAGGCAGGAGGCCTGCGCCTTTCGATCGTAGCTTTTGTTTTGCCCCGCATTTCTAAAGGCTTATCTGTTTCTGTTTCATATCTGTACTCAGATATCTGATGCTTCTGCTGACGCTTGTATGCGAGCTTATGTATTCGAGCCCTCGGGGCCCCTGGCTTGTAATATAAAGCTTGTATGACTTTATTTATGTTTTAGAGTTGTGTTGTGATATCTTCAAGTGAGTACTTAGGCTTGATCGTGTGCATTTGCGTGTATGATTAGTGCATGATTAAGCCGGGGGCGTCATAGGTTGGTATCAGAGCCGACTACCTGTAGGAACCCTCCTTTCCAACTCCTTGGCCGAAGTTGAGTCTAGTCGTCCAAAACTGTTTTACTAACTTGGCGGTTTGGCTTACGGGCCCACGTCGCCAACTGGGTGGTATTAGGATCTTTTATTCCTCGTCTATACTCTGGGATTCTGATCTCTCTTTTATTCGGGTTAAATTTTTTTCTAACTCTAACTCTAGGTTCTCGTAACCACTTCATCCCGGAGAGCCCCTTCACTACACATGATTGCTTGCTTCGCCAGAAGATTCTGCAGATACTTCTCGAAGTTTCCCGAGACACTGTGCCCACTAGTTTGCAGTTCCTGACCACCGATAAATCCTGACGGATAACTACTTACACTTGTCGTACATATATTCATTCCAGTTACACTTTTGTTCCATCCGACATATCGAAATACTATCCGACATTTCGAGAATTCTCTGAACCTACTGCCTTGCAGTTCCTTTCCGCCTGAACACACTTACGGATAAATCCCATACTTACACGGAGTCCGTTCATCCCCAGTTATTCAAGTGCTTTCCAGAACACATTGAATTGCTATCTGATCTCCCGAAAATCCTTTGCAGCCTATTGCTCTTGAAATTCGTGCCTGCTGGCATTATGGTTAGTTCCATATGTCAAGTAATCCTCGTTGACATCCCGTGATACTACTATTCTGAATCCCTTAAATCAATATGCTGCCAATGTTCGCAATCATCAGTCGATTCCTAGAACTCGTCCTTCTGGCTCAGACGTCAATTTGGACATGAGTTGGTTCTCGGCTAATCAAGTTGCAATCGATTGTCCATCGTATTCAATAACCTTGTGAGTTCTTCCCTGATGCAAATACCTTCGGTAAATTGTATCATCTGCTTTGACTTCGACACTTTGCTTTCGAACTCGTATCCCTTACTTTGGTTGATGGTTGTATAGACTCGTAAAATGTCCCGATGGGTTGTATCTATGCTTCTTCCATCTGCGAGAACCCAGAAACTTCTACGGGTCACTCACTACTGGTGTTACGCCAGATAAATTTTCAACATTTCAACTTCATTAAAAGCGAGAAGTGAATGAAAGGTTATGCTTTGGATAAGTGGGAGTCGACCTTGAACCTTTGTGTTCATGCCCATGGATCTGATGTAGAACTTATCATGGAAGCTACTCGTAAAAAAATAATAATAAACTCTTGTTATCATCCTATCATCTTATCATTTCACCTCGAACAACAAGCTTGATTTCGAGCTTGAGTCGTATCCGTGGTTCCAATAACCTTTCGCCTCGGCATTCCTTTTGCTTGATGTCATCGCTGACCAATTGCATCTCCTTGAAACCTCTTGACAAATGTGTCGTGATCATCATCAACATTCAGAGCTCTTTCAGGATATCAATCGAATTCATGAGAGAAATACCATCCTTGTCCTCGATGACTTGTGTTATCATTGACAACACTCTTGTCTCCTTTCCAACACTTGTTCGATCATGTCTTGGTTATACTTTGAGCTCCTTGCTATTCTTGTAATTGTTCCTTTGTATCTCTTGAGATCTCCAGACCCAACCCTTACTTCAAACACCATATTAATGCTACCTCGAAGCATGACTGTGATATTCCGAATATCAACCCGAACATTGGAAACACATTGCTAAATGTTTCTTGATCAATTACCCAAAAACCGTTGTATGGATAACATCATGAATTCCCTTGCCTCTTTATCCAAATGGTGATGTACTTGTTGATCTGACATGTATATCATGCTATACTTTTCCTTGGGAAAATTACACTCCAAATTCTTGTGTATAAACACATTTTCCTTTCCATTGGTTTGTTTAACCTTTCTTGTGATATATATGTTATAAGCAGAAATAATTCCCTGCTTATAAAACACCCCTATGTACAACCTTGTTAGTAAGACCATGTTACTATTATTGATGATATTCCGGTAACCCCCGATGGACGAGAACTTTGCCTATTGGTCCGCCTTGTTTTAACGAGCAGGAAAATGGTTCTCTTCATCCCTCGCCCTTGGAACCGATGTTGTCACCGGCATAACTGACAGACTATCCTCTGACATACCTTGTTGTTGTGACCGGTAAGATGTCACCTTTCTCCCTACTCTTGATCGACAACCCCCACAGTTCCTCAGGATCGGAACCTGACTCTCCTGTACAACCTTGATTCCAAAATATCCTTTGCTCTTGACCTTGTGTGTTATCACGAGCCACCCTCCGAGAGATTATCTATTCCCGATGCTCTGAACCCCCTTCTCACACTCTGTTCAGGTATCGATCGGATGTCCATTCAATTGAAACTTCTTATTGTACCTTCACACTTTGCTCTCGATGTTTACTTAAGTTTCAACTCGAGAGATACTTCTGTCATAATCCTTGAATTGCCCACCAGATAATCGAACCTACAAGGGTCAGTTCTCCCGAAGTTACTCTTGACTTCCCCACTTAAATCTCGGGACGAGATTTCTAGTAGTGTAGGAGATTTGTAACACCCCCACTACCACACTACAATGATCTCTCTCTAATAGTGGCCATGTCATCATATTTTACTAAGTCAAAATGTCATTTGTCTTAAATCAGATTCAAATGCAAATCTAAATTGCAAAGTCAAATAATTATTTCTTCAAACATCAAATAAAAAATGTTCATAATGTTGCAAATATTTCAGAAGCAATTATAAAAATAAGATCAATATGGATTAAATTAGTTAAGTGGCTCTAACATCAAGAAACAGTACCAAAAAAGGAGTATTTAACCCCTTATCAGTTAAATAAAATCCAAATGAAAAGATCTGGCCTCCAAATCATTTTGTGGCAGTGCTAGATATTGCCCTGTATTTGATTGGCTAGATCACCTATTTTGCAAAACTTAAATGGTGGCCCAACTAATTGCAAAACAGAAACAAAACTGAAAACAGAAAATAAGAAATAGAAAAAGGCCTAAAGGCCTACTGTGCACTTGGGCTTCCAGTGCACAGTAGCCAGCCCAGCCCACCTCGTAGCTCATCCCCTTCCTCTCTCCTCGTGTCGACGCCGCAGCCGCCCTGGTCACCGATGCTGCATGCGTCGTTGATCCCGCGGCCCCGAGAGGGGATAAGGGCGACGCCGCACCACCCCTCCTAACCCTAGCGCGCATTTACCCCCTCTCCTTTTCGCCCGCTCATCCACTCGCACACGCTCCCGGAAGCTCGTCGCTGTTCACCGCTCGATCCCGTGGCGACCGGCCACCCCGAGATGCACCGCCGTATCCAGGAGGAGCGCTATCGTCGTCTACGTCGACTACGCCTACTCGCTCGACCGGAGCCGCCCCGAATCGACTCCATCGAGCTCTTCTTCTTCCTCTGCACCGATGAAGACCGCCGATGATGCCGGCCACGACGAGCCTCCCCGAGCAGGCTTGAGCACACCTGCAGGCTCACTGTAAGGCCACGCGCTTTTCCCCTCTCTCTCCCGCGCGTTTCCGTCGCCGTCGACACCGCATTAGAGGTGACCGAACTCCATGCCGCCGGCGAGCTCGTCGCCGTGAAACCCCTTGTCGTCATGCTCGAACGAGCATGGCTTCGTGCTCAGTGCGTCTGCGCGAGACCAACGCGCCCACTCGCTCGCATCCTACTGCCCTACAACGCTCGATCCGTCCACGCCCGAACTCCGGCGAAGTTCCCGAGCTCGCCGCCATCGCCAAAGGGCCTCTTCGACCACGAGACAGCCGCAGATCGACGCGGCTCGGTCTCCACTTTCGAACGCGCCCAAAAACGCTACAAACAGTGCCCCATGCGCGATTTCCGACCGCCTCCCGTATCGCCGCCGCGAGTTTTGGCTCGCCGGAGCGTTCTCCGGCGCCGGCGCCGACGACGCCGACGTGGTGCTGACCTGGCCGCCCTCCGTGCCACTGACCGATGGGCCCGGCTGGCCCCATTGACCGGGTCAACCCGCTGACTGGGCTGCCCGTGTCGCTGACCTGTGGGGCCCTGCTTTTTAAACGTTTTTAAAAATAAATAGAAATGTTATTTAAAAGGTTAATTAAACTGTTAGTTAATTAATTAGCTAATTAAGTCACTGACTAACTGGGCCCACTGGTCTAATTAGTTAATTAGCTTAAAACTAACTCCGTTTAATACTAACATAGGCTGACATGTGGGTCCCGGTGGACCCACAGGTTAGGTTTGACCTGGTCAGGGCCCTGTTGACTGCTGACATCATCAATACATCATGCTGATGTCATCTCATACTATTCTGGATAATGTCGAATTAGACAAATAAATAATTCCTGAAAATGTTTAAATCTTTTGAAAATTCGTAGAAAATAAACCATAGATCAGATCGAAAAACTTTATACATGAAAGTTTCTCAGAACGACGAGACGAATCCGAATATGCCCTCCTCATACCTGTCACATGCCTCTCGCATGATGAACATGGAACTTTCCCCTCCGTTTCATCTGTCCGATAATCACCCGGAGCTGGGAGAACACTCCCGGATAATTTCCCGCTCCCACTAACTTGCGTAGTACTGCATTAGGGCATCCCTCGAATAACGTGCTGCCATGTCATGCATGTGTGATTGCAATTGTCTGCCTTTATTTATTGTTTCTTCCCCCTCCTCTTTCGATAGACCCCGAGACCGATGATGACCCGATGATCGTCTACCTCGTCGAAGACCCGTTTGTGTTTGCAAAGCAACCAGGCAAGCACCCCCCTTTGAGCATGCCTATATCGCCTATTCTCTTCTTTCTTGTGCTTGCATTAGAATTGCTGCTGCTACTGCTTTACCTATTCTGATGCATAGCCTGTTTATTGTAACCTGCTATTGATATCTTACCTGCTTATCCTAAACTGCTTAGTATAGGCTGGATAGAGAACCACCAGAGACCCCCACTTTTTCCCAAGTAGTCCCGCTGGATTATCGGAAGACTCGACAACCAGGCCCCGGCACCGCCCATCACCCCCTAGTTGTACAACACTACAACGTTACTTTCGAGTGCCTAGGGTGATACCTCGTTTAGCACTTCTGATGTTAACTCTGTAGAGTAGCTATTTGGACATGGTCATCGAGGGTGATTCCTCCTTCACCACTCCCGATAACGACGCCGTAGTGCAACACCTCAAGTGTGAACCTCGAGGGTGATTCCTCCTAAGTTCACCTTGACGACTACATCATGTGGGATCCGTCGAGGGTGATTCCTCAGGTTTTCCCCCTGGTGTTTGGACACACAGTTACTATGACTTTGACCATGAACCATGATAAAGTCGCGTCGGCCCTGAGGGGTACCCGTGCGAGCATGTGATGCGATTGATGTGTAGTCGGGTGACCAGAGAGAGTACCCGCGAGATAATTACGAGGCATGGCCGGGCATTCTTAGCCCTTGCCGCAAGTCCTCGAGACAAGGCGACGGGGTCACATCGATCGTGAGTCTCTGCTCGTTATCGCGCGCTCCTAATTCACTAACGGTTTGGATATTTGATCCGAGTGGGCCTCTGGCCTGATAGCACTAACCATCACGTGGGAACAGTTATGGACACTCTACGTCGTATGCATCATCCGAAGCTTAATGAACATCAGCGATTGAGCGGCGTGTGCTGGGTTGGACCATGTTAAGCACCTTCCATTGTACTGGAGGCTGCTAGGTCTGCTCACCGGCCGCGTACGCAACATGCAGGAGCGCCCGGGGCGAAGGCCCAAGACCCCTGGGGGCAAAGGTTATTTACGGCGTGCTGATCTCTCTGTTAAGCCTAGGTCGGGTTGCGGCGTATCGTTTGGCCGAGGCCGGGCATGACCCAGTAAAGTGTGTCCGGCCGGAGTTAATCTAGCGTGGTGGGTAAGTTGGTGCACTCCTGCAGGGAAGAAAACATCTATGCATAGCCGAATCATCGGTAACGAACGCTCGGAGTTGTATCCCGATCGATACAACTAGAACTGGATACTTGAGATGAGAAATGGATAGTATGGCTCTGGGATTGCTTTCTCGCGGGGAGTCGAGAAAGGATCTCTGGCCGAGGTTGATACTGATTACTGCTACTACTTTATACTGTGCTAATCTACACTTTTCTAATGCTGCAAGACCGCTGAATATGCTAGTCTTCGATAGGACTAGGCCTTCTCTCTATTCTGGCATTTTTGCAGCCCAGTCCACATATACAGCTTTTCTTTGATAATGTTGCATATGTAGTGTAGATCCTTGTTTGCTGAGTACTTCTGATGAGTACTCACGGTTGCTTTGCTTCCTCTTTTTCCCCATATCCATTTGATGCAACTAGATGACGAAGCCCCGGAGCCAGCTACCCCTGTCGACGACTACTACTACCAACCCGAGGGTGGTTACTACTACGAGCTTGCCGATGACCAGGAGTAGGAACGGAGGGTCCCAGGCAGGAGGCCTTCGCCTTTCGATCATAGCTTTTGTTTTGCCCCACCTTTCTAAAGGCTTATCTGTTTCTGTTTCATATCTGTACTCAGATATCTGATGCTTCCGCTGACGCTTGTATGCGAGCTTATGTATTCGAGCCCTTAAGGCCCCTGGCTTTAATATAAAGCTTGTATGACTTTATTTATGTTTTAGAGTTGTGTTGTGATATCTTTAAGTGAGTCCTTAGGCTTGATCATGTGCATTTGCGTGTATGATTAGTGCATGATTAAGCCGGGGGCGTCACATCTAGGGACTCCAAACCTTGGGAAAATAACTTCCTTAAGAATTTTAATAGAGGTGTTGTGATCAGCACTGCTAGTAGGGATAGCTTCTACCCACTTAGTGACATAATCCACAGCAACAAGAATATGAGTATACCCATTGGACTTTGGAAAAGGTCCCATGTAATCAAAACCCCAAACATCGAATGGTTCAATAACAAGAGAATAATTCATGGGCATTTCCTGACGTCTACTGATATTACCAATCCTTTGACACTCATCACAAGATAAGACAAACTTACAAGCGTCCTTGAAGAGAGTAGGCCAATAAAAACCGGATTGCAATACCTTATGTACGGTTCTATCTCCTGCATGGTGTCCTCCATAAGCTTCGGAGTGACACTTCCGAAGAATTTGTTCCTGTTCATGTCAGGCACACAATGTCTAACAATACCATCCACACCTTCTTTATAAAGATGTGGGTCATCCCAAAAATAGTGTCTCAAATCATAAAAGAACTTTTTCTTTTGCTGGTAAGTAAAACTAGGAGGTATAACCATATCAACAATATAATTAGCATAGTCTACATACCAAGGAGTACTAGAAGAAACATTAATAGCAGCTAATTGCTCATCAGGAAAACTATCATTAATAGGTTGTGGGTCATCAAGCATATTTTCCAATCTAGACAAGTTATCAGCCACGGGGTTCTCAGCCCCTTTCCTATCAATAATATGAAGATCAAACTCTTGTAACAAAAGAACCCACCTAATAAGCCTAGGTTTGGCATCCTTCTTTTCCATGAGATATTTAATAGCAGCATGATCAGTATGAATAGTAACTTTGGAATCAACAATGTAAGGTCTAAACTTATCACAAGCAAACACAACTGCTAGAAATTCTTTTTCAGTGGTAGCATAATTCCTTTGGGCAGTGTCCAGAGTCTTACTAGCATAATGAATAACATTCAGTTTCTTATCAACTCTCTGCCCTAGAACAACACCAACAGCATAATCACTAGCATCACACAAAACTTAACAAAACCTTCGTGAAATCCATTAGTATAACAAAGCAAATCACCACTTTAAGTACTGTTGCAAACCCATTCATATTTTATTATTGCATTATACCTACTGTATTCCAACTTTACCATGGCTTATACACCCCGATACAATCCATAGATTCATCAAAATAAGCAAACAATGCAACGAAAACAGAATCTGTCAAAAACAGAACAGTCTGTAGTAATCTGAACTCTAACCATAATTCTGTAATTCCAACAATTCTGAAAAATTAGGAAAACATGTCAATTTGTATATCAATCTTGTGTAAAAAATTCAGAATTTTTCATCGCTTCTGTGATTTTACACAATTCTGCTACTAGACGCAAAAGTTTCTGTTTTTCAACAGGATCAAATCAACTGTCACCCAACATGATCCTAAAGGCTTAAATTGGCACAAACACTAATTAAGACATAAAACATAATCATAACAGAGGCATAATTTTGCAAACACTCAACAACAGAAAGAAAAATGCAAAAATAAATTGTATTCATTGGGTTGCCTCCCAACTAGCGCTATCGTTTTATGCCCCTAGCTAGGCATAATGCATAGATTCAAGTATTGTCATCTTTAGTTTTAGATCCATAGGATGCCCTCATGATTGATTCATATGGTGGCCTAATTCTTGTTCTAGGGAAGTGTTCCATGCCCTTCCTTAGTGGAAATTGAAATTTAATATTGCCTTCTTTCATATCAATCACGGCAATTATAGTGCATAAAAATGGTCTACCAATTATAATTGGACAAGACGGATTGCAATCAATATCAAGAACAATAAAATCTATGGGCATATAGTTCCTATTTGCAAGAATAAGAACATCAGGCCTTTTAATAGTAGAATCCGCCAAGTGCAAATTAAGAGAACATTCTTCGATATCGGTAAGACCAAGCACATCGCATAAAGATTTTGGAATTGTGGAAACACTAGCACCCAAATCACATAAAGCAAAGCACTCATAATTTTTAATCTTGACTTTGATGGTAGGTTCCCATTCATCATATAATTTTCTAGGAATTGAAATCTCTAATTCCAACTTTTCTTCTAAAGCTTTCATCATGGCATCTACGATATGTTTAGTAAAAGCTTTATTTTGTTCATAAGCATGGGGTGAATTTATCATGGATTGCAACAAAGAAATACATTCAATCAAACAACAATTATCATAATTAAAATCTTTGTAATCCAAAAGAGTGGGCACATCACTAGTTAAAGTTTTAACCTCTCCAAACCCACTTTTATCAAATTTTTCATCAAGATTTTCACCCTCCAAATTATCGGGACGCCCTCTAACTAAAGTTGAATTTTCTTCAGTCCCTTCATCATCAATTTTAATTTTACTAAACAAGGAATCAATAGGAGAAACACCAATCACTTTAAGATCTTCATCATTTTTATCCTCTAAAGAAATTGGTTAAGCGGCCATTTGATTTACTAGGGTGGCTTGTGCATCAGATATTTTACCTAGAAAACTTTTAGCATGAGCATACTTGGATTGGAGATTACAAACTTCTCTACTAATATCATCAAGTTGTTTTGTTATAGCATCTAACACAACAGAGTGTTCCTTGAGTTCCTCGGTAAAATATTTGTTGTGTTCAAATTGTGTAGTCATATATTCCTTAGTACTTTTCTCAATTTCAAGCAAAATATTGGGGTAGGGAACATCATAGTACTTCCTTTGAGACATCGTGACTACGCAAAGAAGATTGCAAGCAAAAAGATAGATCTGACGAGAAAAAGGCGAACGAAAAAGATGGCGAATAAAATGGCAAATTTTTGTGAAGTGGGGGAGAGGAAAACGAGAGGCAAATGGCAAATAATGTAAATTGCGAGGAGATGAGATTTGTGATAAGGAACCTGATAGATGTTGATGATGTCTCCCCGGCAACAGCGTCAGAAATTCGTTTTGATGCGGCTTGAGACTGCGTCGGTATTTCCCCAAAGAGGAAGGGATGATGCAGTACAGCGACGGTAGGTATTTCCCTCAGTTATGAAACCAAGGTATTAATCCAGTAGGAGAACTAAGCAATACTATGTAAACGGTACCTACACACAAAGAACAAATCCTCGCAACCCAACACGTAAGAGGGGTTGTCAATCCCTCCTCGGTAAAAAGATAGATTGTTTTGTATAAGTTTGGGTAAATAGATCTTGATAAAACATGAAAAAAATAAGTAAAGAAAAAGTGCAGCAAGGTATTTTTGGGTTGTTGGAATAATAGATCTGAAAACAAAAGCGAATAAAAATAGATCGGAAAGCAAATATGAAAAAGATAGACCCGGGGGCCGTAGATTTCACTAGTGGCTTCTCTCGAGAAAATAGCAACACGGTGGGTAAACAAATTACTGTTGGGAAATTGATAGAAGATCGAATAATTATGACGATATCCAAGGCAATGATCAATATATAGGCATCACGTCCAAGATTAGTAGACCGACTCCTGCCTGCATCTACTACTATTACTCCACACATCGACCGCTATCCAGCATGCATCTAGTGTATTAAGTTCATGGAGAAATGGAGTAATGCAATAAGAACGATGACATGATGTAGACAAGATCTTTTCATGTAGGAGTAGACCCCATCTTGTTATCCTTAATAGCAACGATACATGCGTGCCTCGCTGCCCCTTCTGTCACTGGGAGAGAACACCGCAAGATCGAACCCATCACAAAGCACCTCTTCCCATGGCAAGAAAAATTGATCTAGTTGCCCTAACTAAACCAAAGATTCGAAGAAGAAATACGAGGCTATAAATAATCATGCATATAAGAGATCAAAGAAGACTCAAATAATATTCATGGATATAAATCTGATCATAAACTCAAAGTTCATCGGATCCCAACAAACACACCGCAAAAAGAGTTACCTGGCTTGAATTCCAGACTGCTTTCTGTGCTCACCACATTCCTCAGGGACTTATGGGCAAGAAGAAGAAGGAGTTCCAAAACCTCACACAGGGCAAGAAAACTGTGGATGCTTACCAGAGGGAATTCCTTGACCTATCCCGCTACGCTGTGGATGATGTCTCCACTGACGCTCGCAAGCAGGAGAAGTTTCATGAAGGACTGAATCCTGATCTGAAGCTAGCACTTAGTCTCCTTGATTTCCCAGACTTTGAAGCGCTTGTCAACAAGGCTATCCTAGCTAAAACCAGTCAAGTTGAGCACCAGGAAACACTCAAGCACACCCGTGACATTGGCTCATCTTTGGGACCATCTACTCAGAAGCGCCGAATATGGATTCCACATAATGTCTACCGTCAAGCTGCTCCAGCCCCGCGGCCTTCCTACGTAGCACCTCATCTACCTACACCGCCAAGACAGCTCATAGTTCAAGGTGGACAGCCCAATGCTATGGTTCCGCGTCCCAATGATGGCCTCTGCTTCAAGTGTGGACAGCCAGGTCACCGTACCAGAGATTGCCGCTAGAACCAGTTTGCACTCCCTTCCACTGGACGTGGAATTGGCCGCGGCTACCCTCAGCCCAGGAACTCTAATGCCAGACCGTCTGCATTCGGTCATGGTCGTTTCAACCACATTGATATTGAAGAAGTCCAGAAGGAACCGAACATCATGATGGGTACCCGTCCTGTTAACTCAGTACCTTCTTCTATTCTTTTACATTCAGGAGCATCGCATTCGTTCATCTCTGAAAGATTTTCATTCATGCATGCCATACATTGTGAAGAGATGCATTCTCCATTAGTTGTTAGTACCCCCAGATCCCAATGCCGTACCTTCATGATAAGCCTTAACAACCACATTCTAATCGGAGGCCTACCATTCCCTGCTACCCTCATTGCTCTCAAGTTCGACATTGATGTCATACTTGGCATGGATTGGTTGGAATCTCACCAAGCCTTGATCGACTGTGCCGCTAGAATAGTCCAACTCACACAACCTTCAGGCCAGATGATCCACTACAAAGCCCAAAAAATCCAAAATGTCGAAGCCCAGATATATGCATTGAATGCTCTTAATGCTGCTCCAATTGACAACATTGAGAACATTCTGGTAGTCTGTGACTTCCAGGATATCTTTCCAGAAGAACTTCCAGGAGTGCCCCCTGTTAGAGCCATCTAGTTTGTCATCGACTTGAAACCAGGCACCGCTCCTATCGCCAAGCGCCCATACAAGATGCCGCCATTGTAACTTCTCAAGCTTAAGCAGGAACTTGAAGAATCACTTTGCAAAGAATTCATTCATTCCAGTTCTTCTGCATGGGGTTCCCCTTCCCTCTTCCTTAAGAAGAAGGATGGAACAAATCGACTAGTTGTTGATTATTGTCCAGTTAATCAGGCGATGATCAAGAACAAGTATCCACTTCCAAGAACCAATGACCTTTATGATCAACTTGCTGGATCATCCATCTTCTCTAAACTTGATTTGTGGCTAGGATACCATCAGATAAGAGTTCGTGAAGAGGACATTCCGAAAACAGTCTTCGTTACTCGCTATGATTCATACGAGTACACCGTCATGTCCTTTGGCTTAACCAATGCTCCAACCACCTTCTCTCGATTGATGAACTACATATTCATGGAATACCTTGACAAATTCATCATGGTTTATCTCGACGACATTCTTGTCTACTCCAAGAAGAAAGAAGAACATGCCGAGCATCTTTAGCTTGTACTAGAGAAGCTTTGTGAAATTAGTTGTACGCCAAATACTCCAAGTGCGAGTTTTGGTTATCTGAGGTGACCTATCTTGGTCATGTGATTTCCGTCGATGGCATTGATGTTAATCCAGAACATTTTGAAGCTATTTATAAATGGACTCCTCCGCAAACTGTCAAGCAAGTTAGAAGTTTTCTCGGACTCGCTAGCTATTGCTGACATTTTATCGAGAACTTCTCCAAGATTGCTAAGCCACTGACTGATATGCTCCAAAAAGACAAGAAGTTCGAGTGGACACCCGAATGTCAAGAAAGCTTCCAGACTTTGAGAGACAAGTTGAGTTCTGCCCCAGTGCTTGCTCCCCCAGATACTCACAAGGACTTTGTCATCTATTGCGACGCATCTCGTCAAGGATTAGGCTGTGTCCTAATGTGAGAGCGTTAAGTGATCGCATATGGTTCTTGCCAGTTGCGTCCGCACAAAGAGAACTATCCAACACATGATCTCGAACTGGCAGCAGTTATCTATGCTCTGAAGTTATGGTGACATTACCTTCTTGGTAATCATTGCGAGATCTTCACGGACCATCAAAGTCTGAAATATTTGTTCACTCAGCCAGATCTGAACCTTCATCAACAAAGATGGATGGAGGTGATTGCAGACTATGACTTGGGTATTTCCTATACCCCTGGCAAAGCTAATGTGATGGTTGATGCCTTGAGCCACAAATCCTATTGCAACAACCTTATGGTACAGCAAGAACAACCACTTCTTTGTGAAGAACTCCGCAAGCTGAACCTCGAGATAGTTCCCCATGGTTATTTGAATACCTTGGTCATTGAACCAAATCATGTGAGTACAGTCGAAAACATGTAGCGGTATGACACTTAAATCGACCGCATCAAGCGTGATCTCATTGAAGGTGGATCCTTAAGCTTTACCCTGGATGATCAAGGCATCTTGTTCTTCAAAGGTCGCCATGTGGTTCCTAGTGCTGCCACCCATGATGTAACTCAGGATGTTCTCAAAGAAGCTCATGATACACCTCTGTCGATTCACCCTGGTAGCACCAAAATGTACCAAGACATTCGTCAGAGATTCTGCTGGTCTAACATGAAGCAAGACATTGCTCGATATGTTGCTGAATGTGATGTTTGCCGTCGCATCAAAGCCAAACATCAAAGACCGGCTGGAATTCTGCAACCACTTGCTATTCCTGAGTAGAAATGGGACAAAGTGGAAATGGACTTCATCACTGGATTTCCCAGATCACAGAAGGGTCATGATGCTATTCTTGTCGTCATTGACCGATTTTCCGAGGTTGCTCACTTTCTGCCCATCAAGGAAACCATCACTGCTAGTTAGTTGGCAGGCTTGTATGTTTCTAGAATTGTATCACTCCATGGTGTTCCATTGGAAATCATCTCAAATCGTGACAGCCTCTTTACCTCAAGGTTCTAGGAAAGCTTTCAGGAAGCTATGGGAACTCATCTGTCCTTTAGCACAACTTTTCACCCATAGTCCAGTTGTCAAGTTGAAAGAGTCAACCAAGTGCTTGAAGATATGCTTCGCGCATGTGTCATTTCATTTGGCAAGAAATGGGAGGAATCTCTCCCGTATGCTAAATTTTCATACAACAACAATTATCAAGCTAGTCTGAAGATGGCACCGTTTGAAGTGTTGTATGGACGTAAGTGCCGAACTCCTCTGAATTGGTCAGGAACTAGGGAACGGTCACTCTTTGGTCTGGATATTACCCAACACACCGAAGAGCAAGTCCGCATTATTCATGAAAATCTGAAGACTGCACAGTCTCATCAGAAAAGCCAATATGACCATCATCACCAAGAGATGGTATATCAGCCAGGCGAACAAGCTTACCTTCGTGTCACACTCATGAAGGGCACTCACCGCTTTGGAATCAAGGGCAAGCTAGCTCCGCGCTACATTGGTTCTTTCTGCATTCTCGCAAGAAGTGAAGAAGTGGCATATCAGTTGGAACTGCCATCGAACCAATCTCAGGTTCATGATGTCTTCCATGTGTCACAACTCCGTCGCTGCTTCAAGGATCTGATCCGTGCAGTGGATCATGAAGTGCTTGATTTTCATGAAGACCTGTCTTATCGAGAGTATCCGGTCTGCATTCTTGATCAAGCGGAACTTCGCACTCGTCAAAAGGCAATCAAGTTCCTCAAGGTCCAGTGGTCGAATCATTCTGAAGATGAAGCCACTTGGGAACGTGAAGATCGTCTTCGCGATGAATACCCCGCTCTGTTTCCCTCTACCTCTTAAATCTCGGGACGAGATTTTCTTTTAGAGGAGGAGAGTTGTAACACCGCTGTAATTAAGCTACAGTGATCCTCCATGGTATAATGCCAAGTCATCGTGTTATTCAAAGCTCAAATGCCACTTGACTCACAATTCAATTCAAATTCCAATTTGAAATGCACGTCAAAAACTTATATCTTCAAACCCTGAAACAAAAATGTTGGTAATAATCTAAATAATCTCTAAGTATTTTTCTTAAGGAAAACAACATCACCAAAATTCCCAAAGTGACCCTAACAACATTTAAATAGTGCCAACAACACCTATTTAACCCATTTAAATGCTAACATAAATTCAAATGATTTCAAAATGACCTCAAACTTTGTGTGCATGTTCAGAATATTACATTATAATTATATGACAAGTTTCAAGTCTAATAAAATTCAATTGATCCCTGAAATAAATGGAAAACAGAGAAGAAAATTAAAAACAGAAAATAGGAAGGGAAAAGAACAAAAGCTCACTCCTGTGCTGGGCTCTTCTTGCACAGTAGCTGGCCCAGCCCACCTGGATGCCTTCGTCATCCTCTAGCCTCGCTGTCACCACCGCGAGCACCCCCGCCATGGATGTGCATGCATTGGCCATCCTGTGGCCTCCCCACCGTCGCTGATGCCTACAAGACCTCGCCCCCGAGTCCTGGACGAGCCCTAGCTCCTTCTTCCTTCTCCCTCGTGCTGCCACTCTCTCCCGTGCGTACACCCGTAGATCTGTCGCCATGGCCGCCGTCGTCTGCATGCCCCCCGTCGTCCCCGCAGGCTAGAACTGTGTCCACAAGCTCCGCCATGCTTGTCTACATCGACTACGCCAACCAGATCGAGCTGGGAGCCGCTGCGGCGCCGCATCACCGTCGTCTTCTTCCTCTGCACCCGCCGGCATTCTTCCGCGAATCTGGTGACTCTGCTGCTCCTAAGCCACCAACAGGCCACCGTGTGCCTCCTAGGTGAGCACCCACATTTTCCCCCTCTCCTAACGCCTCAGTTCCGTGCCCCTAGCCCCATCTGCCACCATGTGAAGTTTATGTTTGGGGTAGAGTCTTGGCACACTCATGTTTGGAATTCCTTTATTTTTCTTGTATAAGACCTACACATAGACTCAAGAACACAAATATGATTTTCCAACCCGATTTTTACTACTTTTTCATGCACTTGCAATTCAAATTTGAATTATGTTCACTAAATGCCTAGAAATGCACTTAATGGTTAAATATAACAAACTGGCCCCGAAAACTTCCAAATTTTGACATTGATGATGTAATGGTGTATCTTGAATGTATAAAAAAATTCAAGGCCAACGAAGAAAGAAGCGATCGCATCACCTTCAGACCTGACAAGTTCCCTCAGGAAAACACGTATCTTCTCCGGAGATGGTTCGGTTTCTAAGCAATGTACTGACCTCTTTGAGAAACCTTCTCAAAATTTCGTCAAAGCTTCTAGGGATCATATAATGACACCATGTCAAGTTTCATGTTTTTCAGACTTTGTTTGCATTTTCGGAATTAAAAAACAATAACCTCCATGTTTGGGGTTGAGTCTTGGCATCCTGAGGTTTGGAATTCCTTCCCTTTTATTGGATAAGGCCTGAACATAGACTCCAGAACAGAAATATGATTTTTTAATCCTATTTTACAAAAAAATGAATACACTGATAGTTCAAATTTGAATTATATGTACTTAATAACATAAAAATGCACTTAATACCTATAAAAGGAATATAAGGGGCGGGGATGAAAATAAATGAAAAATACAAATTAATAATTTAGAAAAGAACAACATAAAAGGAAAAATAAATCAAATAATGTACAACCAAAATGAAACAAGAGAAAGGAGAAGAAAAAGAAATAAGAAATGTAAGCCGAGTGTTTTTTATCGGGCACTCGGCTTACTTTAGCTGATTTTGAAAGAAAAAAATGAATAGTATGCCGAGAGTGTGCCATTACCGGGCACTCGGCTTATAGCTCCCGCCATAACGGAGCCGTCCATTGCGGTGAGGAGGGCCACGTGGCAGGTACTTTGCTGAGCCGGTGATGTAAGCCAAGTGTTTTTTGCTTCCTATGCCAATGTCTTTTTATAAGCCGGGTGTTTTTTGGGAGCACTCGGCTTATACGCATGTTTACCGAGTGTCTGACAGTTGCGGAGTGTTTTTCTGGAAACACTCGACTTACACTTGGATAAGCCGAGTACCCGATAAATTACACTCGGCTTATGCCAAAACACAAGGCAACATATGTTTTTCCCGTAGTGAACGCACCAGAAGGGTTTTCGACAATTCAATTAGCAATGCTGACCAGTTGATCAACTTGATCAAGCAGGAGGTGACAATCGCGAGCTCCGCATCACCTTTTTTTCGAAAAGGAGGATAACCCCTGGCCTCTACATTGCATGATGCACACAACCATTTATCAAGTCAAACTAAGCATCCAAGTTCCACGCAAAGTTCCAAAAAAAGTAAAAGCAAAAATTACATGCTGAAATGCCACAACCGGCAAAAATAGGACAACATACCTACACACATATCCTACTATTGAATCGACATCCAAACCGGCTGTACGTAGCCCGTGCTACCGTCTCCCATCGATTGCACCCATAAGCCAGCTCTCGCATCACCTGGAGCATCCTTGGCGAAAACGAGCCTGAACCTGAACCTGAACCGGACTAGACAATTTTATTTTGCTTATGTTTGGCCCTAGGGGAGCCTTGATCCTTAGTTCCTTACCTCTTTAACTGAACCTTATTTGATTCTCTTCTGAAATGCAATGGCAGTACAACTGCCTTTTCCCTAAAAAGAATGGAGACGTGCGCGTGCTCCTTTGATATCAGAGGCCAGCGTATCGCATGCTCACTCAGACGCGCAGCTGGCAGGTTTGGTCGCTGGTAGATCTCGATTTTAATTTGTTTCTCCCTGATTGATCTGGTCGGCAGGGCTACTTGATCGCCACGGAAGCAAGCGAAATAAATGCACACAGCTCACCCATATCAAGCACGTGCAGTTTCATTCGTACCATTGTTGGGCTCCCATCACTGCTAGCTCCAACAACTTCCCTTCCCCACCCCTCCCTCCCCTAAGTACGGAGATCGCAGCAGCAGCAGCCGTAAATATGGAGGAGCAAGGCCGCGATGGGCGGCGGTGGCAGGAGGCGGCGGCAGAGCCGTCGGTGCCATTGCTGGAGAAGAAGGTCGGCGGCGTGTTGTATGTGGAGGGGTGCCCCGGGTGCGCCGTGGACCGGAGGAAGGCGGCCAACCCGGGCATCCCTTACGGCAGCTTCATCTACGTGTGGACCGTCACCCTCTGCACCGGTCGGTATACTGGATCACCACCACCTTTCATCCCCAACCTCCATCCATCTTCATCCTGATTCCTTTCACAAAAAATCTTCATCCTGATTAGGTATTTAATTCGTTGCCGCTTGATTTGATTCCGCTTGTTAGCATGTCTTTATTGTTTTTTGAACGAGTGTCAGTATTTCTTTAGGCGGCGAATCACAGCGTTCCACATAATCTCAAAGAGAGTTTTTACGCCCCCTCTAGTCCATTTCTAGAGAACGAGTGTCAACGTCCACGAGCTCCACGAGTTCTTTTTCTTTTTTATTTAATTTGGAGCAAAAGAGTTCCATGAGTTGGACTGCTCAACCTCTCCCACTCTAGTCCATTCCTTTGTCTCTCCGGTACGGTCATCTCCGACGTCAGGGACAGTCCTTTCTTGGCACGACGTCATTCCTTTCCTTTGTCTCTAGACATCGATCGCGATGCGATCCCCCGGCGGTTCACTCCGTCTTGGCTTCCTCTTCACGCGCGTCTCGCCGTGGCTGATTTCGCTTTTATCGTTTCTCGATTATAGGAAAGGCGGCATTGCGCTGATCTCGGTTCCGAGCTCCTTTTATTGTGAGGGGTGGGGAGGGTTTGATTGGCTGGCTGGGAGCAAAAAATGGTGGCGAATCGTCTTTACCAACATTACAACATATCACTTCCTATCTCTTGTTTTTCACAAGCCATCTTGTTTTCTAGCGAATATTGACTTAAAAAAAACACGACATGGTTGAAATCTGTAGAGGGATTTTTCGTTGGATCCTAACAGCGGTACTAGAAGGAGTATGTGGATTGTAGTCATGGGAATGTCACGTCAGGTTACCAGTAGATCTAGAACATAGGGAAACAGGGACACACGATCATGGCCGGTCCTGAGATTTGCGGGGCCCGGGGCGAAACTAAAACTCGGGGCCCCTTGATATAAATATCTTCACAATAATAATCAATTATACATGTGTGTATATGAAATATATATAAGAATTGTTATGAATAAAAACTTGGGATCGATGTCACTATGATCTCGTGAGTAACACAAAGTATATAGGTGTGTGTGTGTGTCTATCACAAGACATCTTTGAAAATGCAAAGCCATGCCTAATGTTAGGTTGTACTACAACTATAGAAATACATTATACGTGACAAATGGTCCAGAGACAAGTAACTACATGAATAGTCCAAAAAAGAAATTTGCATCCAAAATGCAAAGTAGTTCTTGGACCGACTAATGGTAAGATTGTTATTCTAAGGTAGCAGCATCCTAGAAATTATGATACATGAACAAATCAGTATGAATGATATGGATAATATTCCTTTATACCTTCAAAAATCAAATCATCAGTACTGTGATAGTGCAAAATTCTGTTACCTAGTTTTGCAAGTGAGTAAATCAAAAGTTAAATTACCCCATTTATGCAATTACCCTGTTTATGTCGTCATTGCACAGATCTAGGACATCATTTTTCGTTCTTCAACTCTTTTAAATCTACACCACAAAAACACCATTATCAAACTGCAAGAACATAAGGGTTACTGAAAGTATGGCAGAAGACGTCGACCGGCTGGGAACGCTTACATCCAGAAACCACATGCAGTGCCGGTGCGCTGCCGTGCTTGCAATCAGGGCCTCCTTCTCCAGCGAGATTCATTAGCTGCGATCGGAGCTTGGCGAAAAGGCGGCCGCGCGATGCGTGAGCGTGATGCCTGGCCCTGCTGATGCGTGCGTTATGCCAATGCATGTCCAGACCTTTTTTTTTTTTGAGGCAAACGCATGCACTTTATTACTCAGTGGTAAGAATGTTTACAGGTACAGTGATTGGGTCATACGAGATGCCCAGCCAAACATGGCGACCTATACCTAAAGATGTTGCATGCTTTGCAAGGCTATGAGCCTTGAAATTATAATTTCTACGTTCATGAATAAAAAGACAGCTATTAAAAGAAGTACTCCCATTCTTAATTTCTCTGATAATTGCTCCGTATGCACCAATGGATCCTTGATTGATGTCTGTCACCACCCCAAGATAGTCCGAAGCAATCTCCACTGGTTAAGTTCAAGTCCGCAGCTAGTGCCAATCCTTCGCGACATGCCAAACCTTCTAGGCTTGATGGTTCACTGATATGTTGTATAACTAGAGCTGATGCCCCGACATAATTTCCTGCAGCATCCCTACACAATGCCACTCCTGTCACCCTTCAGCCCTGCACACGCAAAAGCCCCGTCCACATTAACCTTTTCATGATCTGTTCGTGGTGGCAGCCATCTTTGCCGAGTCTCGTGGGTAGCCGTAGGCCTTGGAGCAGCAGGCTTCTCCAACGACTGCACCTCCGTAAAATATGACTCTATAAATTGATGTGTAGCAGCTGGACTTTGGAAGATGTTCTCGTGAATGGCCTTTCTCCGGGCAAACCAAATCGCCCAAAGAGATATTACTAGTTTTGAGAACTGCACATGCGATAATGATTCATTCATCGCGAAGAGCCAATTCTTCGCGCTCGGCTCCGTGCATGGTGCCATATGTGCAGTCAAGCTCTCGTCAGCTAATTCCCAGGTACACCGTGCCATTGTGCAATCGATGAGTGAATGGCGCCATGAGTCTTCCCGTACACAAAGTGAGCATGTGTTTCTTGTTGCCATATGACGATGTTGCAGCAGATCAGCAGTAGGGAGCAACTGCTGCGCTAAACGCCAAATAAAGACTTTCAGTTTGGACGGAACATTCAGGTGCCATAGTTTCGTCCATGATTTCCCCTCCTGCTGACTCTTTGAGGATCCAGGCACTCCATCTAGCCAGTTTTCCCTCCTGGTTTTCATGTCAACTAGCATCCGATAGCATGATCTTACGGAGAAGAATCCCTTGCTTTCAAAATGCCACGACCAAAAGTCATCGATTGCGCTGGTGCACAAGGGAATACTCAGGATGGCCTCCGCATCCATCGGTAAGAAGAATTGACGCACCAGATCAATATTCATGAACTAACTGCGGTGGATTCGGAACAAGCGGCATCAGCGGCCGTAGCAGCGGCTCCCTAGGGATCGAGTTGCAATCCCAAATTGGTGTCGACTATCCATCCCCGATACGTTGGATGATGCCTTGGGCGAAGAACATCTCGGCCATCCAATATCGCATGCCATATTTGTGAGGGGTTGGAGCCCAGATTTTCTTCTAGAATAGAAGTTGTTGGGAAGTAAACGACCTTCAGAATACGTGCACTCAATGACTCAGGGTCTTGTAGCAGTCGCCACGCCTGCCTTGCCAACAATGCCAAGTTAAACAACTCGAGATCCCTAAAACCCAAGCCCCCCATGAACTTGGGGCTAGTCATAACCTTCCAGGAAACCCAATGAGTCTTTCTCATACCATCTTTACTTCCCCACCAGAAACCTCGGATTAACTTGTTGATATGCTCACATAAATCCCGAGTCAGTCGGAAGCATGCCATAGAATAAACCGGGAGTGCTTGTGCAACCGATTTAATTAACACCTCTTTTCCACTAGCAAATAAGACTTTTTCGATCCATCCTTATCTTGTTCCCAGATTGTGTCCTTCAAAAATTTGAAGGTACCATTCTTTGAGTGCCCGACATCAGTTGGCATGCCTAGATATCTCTCATTGAGAGATTCGTTGGTGACCTGCAGTGTCTGTTTTACAACCTCATGCACTGCATTGGGGCAGCCCTTGATTTTTCTCTATTCACTCTTTGACCGGAAGCATGACACTAGTGATTCAACAGGTTTGAAACTTCTTCAGCACCCTGAACACTAGCCTTGATGAATAGCAGGCTATGATCTGCAAACAGGAGATGGTTCACCGACGGAGCCGATGGAGCCACCTTGATCCCACTTAAAAGAGATGACTGATTAGATTTGAGGAGGCACGAAAGGCCCTCCGCTGCTATCAACAAAAGGTAGGGGGAAATTCGATCTCCCTGTCGAATTCCTCGTGATGGTTTGAATTCGTCCAGTTTTTTGCCATTGAACATAACTGAGAAAGAAACTGATCTTACCATTCCCATAATTACAGCCACCCAATGCTGACTGAACCCAAGCTTAAGCATAATAGCCTCAAGATACTGCCACTCCACCCTGTCAAATGCCTTCATCATGTCCAATTTCAGTGCTGCATAACAATTATTCTTTGCCCTGTTTCTTTTCATAAAATGTAGACATTCATAAGCAGAGATAACGTTGTCTGTAATCAACCGTCTAGGGACAAAAGCAGATTGTTCAGCAGAAATAATCTCAGGCAATATCACCTTCAAACGGTTGGCAATGACCTTGGAAGCAATCTTGTACAGAACATTGCATAAACTTATAGGTCTAAATTGAGAAAGAAGAGTGGGAGTCGCTACCTTTGGAATAAGTACCAGCACTGTTTCATTTATTGATTCGGCACTCTTTCATTTATTGATTTGGCACTCTCCTCCCACTTCACAATCCTGAGAACTGCACTAGTGATTTCCTTGCCACACACATCCCAGTGACGCTGAAAAAAATGTACAGGGTAATCATCTGGGCCTGGCGCCTTCGTTGGGAACATTTGGAATAAAGCCGTTTTGACCTCCTCATTAGAATACGGCGCCGAGAGAGACAAGTTCATGTCCTCGGTCACCTTACACGGCACATGATCCAATACTTGTTCCATGCCATTCACCCCTTTTGAAGCAAAAAGCTGAGCATAAAAATTCTTGGCCATTCCTTCCATCTCAGCCAAGTTAGAGGTACTAGTTCCATCATGCTTAGTGAGAAACTTAATAAGATTTTTCCTGCGCCTCATGCAAGCCCTCTGATGAAAGTACTTTGTGTTTTTGTCACCCACAGCAAGCCATTCAATCCTTGACCTCTAGAGCCACATTATCTCTTCGCGGTACTACAATTCAACCAACTTTTCAATAATCTTTAGTTGGGCATGGGTTGGGCCTACCCGCAAGTGGTGGTTCTGAAGATCTTCCAACTCTTTCTTTATGTCTCTGATTTGTTTTCTCACACTACCAAAGGAATCCGTGCTACACTTCAGCAAGTCGGCCGAAAGGCCCTTCAGCTTCTCCCTCACCTGTGTGACCGACGTCGCTAGGTAAGACGTGTCCCAACCCGCAATAACAACAGGTTTCAGTTCCTCGTGCTGCTCCCACATGAGCTCATATTTGAACTGCGGTGAACCCCGCTGGGTTTGCTCCTTGTCCGTGAGATGCAGCATGATCGGGGAGTGGTCTGATGTTGTAGCCGTAAGATGACGAAGAAAAGCTTGTGGGAATTGAGTCAACCAGCTAGCACTGTACAACGCTTGATCTAGCCGAACTCTAGTATAGGAACCTCCCGCCACCTTCTTCTCATAAGTCCAGAGCTTGCCTTTGTATCCCAGATCATTCAGAGCACACATCAATGGTATCTCGAAAACTTTGTATCTATGTGTTAAATCGTTGGGCAATTCCCACATGTTCCTCTTGCCACAAGACCTCGTTAAAATCCCCAATGCACATCCATGGGAGAGGGCTGACTGAAGCCATTCCTTTCAACGTATCCCATGTCTTGTACCGGTCCTGCGCTTGAGCCACACCATAAACACAAGTGAGATGCCATGGAGCCGGACCCAAGTCCGTAACAGAAAAATCAATGTGATACTTGGCCGAGCCCAAAACAGTCAAATTTATATCATTGTTCCAAAAAAACCAATTCCTCCACTTCTACCAGAACTTCCTATAGCATAACCATTGTCATATCCTATAGAACCAGCCAAACCCTCTACTGTAGCTTTATTAATTTGAGTTTCTAACATGCATCTCCAGACCTAACATTACTCTGTAGGCGTACAGTAAGTAGCTTCTATAATTGTTGGGCCAGGCCCAATGACCTTGCGGTGTAGGCCTAATATAGAAATCCTCGGCGTACGCGATCGGAAGCAGAACGAAAAACAGGACGGCTAGTCCGCTACGCGCGTCTTCATCGCACTGCATGGCTACCCGTCCCTGTGCGTTACCACCTGCCTCGATTTTGGGGGCCCGGGGCGGCCACCCCCCCCCCCCCCCCCCCCCGCGTGGGGGCCGGCCCTGTAGACGATATACCCATGTTCAGGCCCCCGATGTGGGTAAAAACCCTACTTCCTGCCTTGCTCTTTTTCTCTTACACTCCCTTCGTTTCTAAATATAAGCCCTTTTAGAGATTTCAATACGAACTACATACGTATGTATATAGACATATTTTAGAGTATAGATTCACTCATTTTGCTCCGTATGTAGTCCATATTGGAATCTCTAAAAGGGCTTATATTTAGGAATGGAGGGAGTATATGTGGGAAGTACAATGGACACAATCGACGGGAAACGTCGAGGTCTCTACATGGTGTAAAGGTTGTAGACTAGGCGAAAGGTGTACATTCCGAAGCGTGTGGCCCTGATTCCTGTGTCCTCGAGCCCTATATAGCACTGGTATGGAGAACTTTATGTCGGTGCGTCAGGTGTATAGGGGTTGGAGACGGATCCGTAATGGTGCTCAATAACGTTGGGGCCTTTTCCCCCTGTCTTATATGATTTCCTTCTATGTCGCATGTTGTATGGAAAGTCCTCTGCATGGTCGGTTGATAGGCCTTAGATAATTTCACTTATCGTCGACAAAATCTAAGGAACAATTATATCCCAAATGAAGCTAACACTTCATTTTTTCTTAATTGGAATTGAAAATGGTGCTATAATATTATTATCTGGACGATCTGCCTTGCTGCTGGTACGGTCGTCTTCTGTCCTTGAAACCTTATCGTTGAAGTTAGATTCTAGGAAAAATGGTTTTGCTTAAAATCACACAAGTCTGTACGAAATCTGCTCTTAGAGGAGGTCACTGCACCAGGAACATTAATTTGTGTCTGCTCCTATGAAACTGTCATAGCAGCAGCATCTGTCTTAATTCAACTGCTTGTACTGGCAAGAAGTGAGCCTAGCTCACTTGGTTGGGGGAGTGAATGTACAGTACACCAGTCATCATGGACACAAATTTGGTTTCCTACTTGCAAAGTTTTAAATAGCCTGCCATAGCTTTGCTATACCTTTTGGAGAGCCCTCCCGCTAAAGCTATGCATTTTTAATGCTAAACTGAAAGTGACGCTAATAGCTCGCTATTTTCCGCTATAGCGCTAAATTTGGAGTCATTTAGCGCCGCTAAGCCACTATAGCCAGAGGAGGGATGCAAGTGAGTTCTACAAAGCCATTCATCTGCCTTATTCTTTCTTCTAGTGTTTGATATATGTGATGCATTGATGCAAAGCTTGGTTATTGAATTAGTATGCCTGATTAGTGCTCGGGTTTTGATGTCTGAACATATGTATATATCAAGTATATGCAATATATCATATATGATGCCTAATTGTGTGTTTATTTTATCAATTTTTCATGGTATAAGAAAAACGATAAATAGGGCTTAGCTTCGCTATATCTCCACCATAGCTTTTAATAGCTTCTGCTCGGTAGCCGTGCAGCAGCTGTGGTGTCCGCCCCTGCACTGTTGGTGCAGGGATGGGGGTTGGTGGGGTTGGCATCTTCCCATTCAGATTTGGTATCCGCAGGCGGCGGGTGTTCGATCTGGAGGTCGACGGTGGTCGCTCCAGGGGGTGGCGGTGCTGTCGTGGGGTGTGCCTGTGCCCATGGTGTTCATGGGAGTGGAAAGGAGGGGCCTTTTCGTCCCACGGCCAGTAGGCGATGTGCGTGTGGTCACTGTGTTGGTGTTGGCATGCAGCGGAGAGGTGGGTAACCTGGACGCCGGGGCGGCGGCCACGGATGGCGGTCCGACAGACTGCCTTTTCAGTAGGCGTCTTGGCGGCGGTGATGGATGCATCTTTTGGTCGTGTGGGCGGCAGAGGATGTAGCGTTGGGTGATCCTGGTGTCGGTGGTGCCTCAGCAGCGGCGGTTCCCAGATCATGCTCTGGAGGTCTTGTTTGGTGGCGGCATGTCTTCCTAGGGGTGGACAGGTGCTCGGGACACCTCGGTGTGGCGCGAGTGAGAGGTTCCGGGTGAAAGCCTTGTGCTCCGGCGCCAGTGGCGGCGATACCAATGGGTGTCGCTGTTGGGGAACGCGACAGAAAACAAAAATTTTCGGTATAGCGAGCACGCCCAGGACCACTATGGAGACTGCATACAAGGTTTGATCTGATCCGTACCGACTCGAAGCGCAGCGGAAGAAGAGTCGGTGGAGATCGTTGGTGCAGATCCCCGCAGCTAGGATTTACAACCTCCCAACCGCGAGGATGTACTCCCTCGCCGGACAGCCCTTCGGGAGGCGGTCGGACAGTCCCCCGGACGGTGTCGCAGACAGCCCTTCGGGAGGACCCTCGAAACTCGAACGGAGACTCGGACAGCCCTTCGGGAGGACACTCGAACAGCCCCTCGGGCAAAAGACCGAAACTACGACCTCTCTATGGGGTTGCACACATACGGTGTCAGCTATCCGGCAGGGCTTCGCCGTCCAGAACTAGTTCCTGCCGGAACCCAGACAGCCTTTCGGCTCTACGAAACTCTTTTCGTGGGAGGGAGAGAAGAAGCCAGATAATGCATGGCATGTGTATGAGAGCAAGGGATGAGCTTTGTGGGCAGCCCACTCTCCTCTATTTATAGGAAAACCAAGGGGTAAAGTTGGCATTCACAAATACCAAAAGTACCCCCACTTTATGTCATTTACATAAAGAATAAAGCAAAAAGGAGTGCCATGTGGAGCTCCATGGAGCTCCACCCTCCATGGCCGGCCACCCCTTGGGGGGGGCCCCCCAAGGGGGCTTCCTTAGTGCCCAAGGTTTCTAGAAGCCTTTTGGGAAAATTCCCAAAAGGTGCTTTCCATAAAAATTCCCAAAAAGCACTTTCACTATTCACGATGACATTTTTCAGCGTCCGTACGAACTAAAAATATTTATGTGGGCTTAGAACATTTCTAGTACCCACTAAAATAATTTTCAACGCGTTCTGGAACAATTCCAGATTAGTGATTTCATCTGCGAAAAAGCATCTGAAGCGGTTCCGGCAGCTCCGAAACATTTCCGGTTTTTATCCCCGAAAATTCCAGAAAGTTTCCAGAATAATTCTGGCACCCTCCAAGAATTATCAGGGGCATCCCGAAACCAATTTGACTTAATGGAATACCCCAAAACAACTTTTCAGTTTCACCGAAACTCATCCGGTGTTCTCTCTGCGGAACTTTTCCGCTGTCCGAAACTTTTTTGGTGTCCGAAACTTTTTCGGTGATTTTCTCTCAGACTCCCTGTCTAGTATTCAGCAGATAGATGACCCTTAAGCGTGTGACCCTATAGGTTTGGTGAAGTATAGACATGACCCGGAACCCCTTCCGATCAATGATCAACATCGGAGCCGTGGACACCCATATTAACCCCTATACCCACACGAATGATTATTCGAGTGAACCTCCAGTTGCTGTGTGCTATTCCTATTGCTTCGCGATATGTCACAAACACCCGAGGTGAGATTTATTGCATCCCCGTGGATCAACAAATTTGTCCACTATGCAAGTTACCTCGTTACCGGTTTTGTTCTCTTTTCTCGTTTCTGTGTTTTCGGCATCCCAGTGATCAAATCACAAGGTGTCTGGCCAGACGATGATGGATACCGTAACACCGAGAGGGCCCGAGAATATCTCTCCATCGTCGGAGGAGCAAATCCCAATCTTGAGCTATCTCGTTACTTGCCATACTTTTCCGTGAACCCGTAAGCCGCCGTAATAGCCACCCAGTTACGGATGACGTTTAACAAACCCCAAAGTTCACAAAGCAAGTACGAAGGAACTCAATACTCTCATGGTCTAAGGAATTATGCAAACATTAACTATCTCTATGTTAAGAACCATAAACTTGTAACGATAGAAACTCATAGCATAACATCAATCTGGGTCGATTCAACACAAGTGTTCTATCAACATCGTGCCCTCAAAATTGCTGGCATAGCCATGCCCATGATCAGGAAAACAGGATCATCATGCAATACTTGAGCCAGTCTTAGAGGCAAAACTAGGAATACATTTTACCGTTTATTATACCACACGTGCACATGAGTTTCCCTCCGAGCCTCGTGTTATTGCAGACTCGAGAATCATAGCAGTTATAGCATGGAACATAAACATTCATTACAAACTTGGAGATACAAAATAACGGTTGTTACTGCCTCTAGGGCATATCTCCTACAGACTCCCACTTGCACTAGAGTCATAACCCAGTTACATGGCTTCCCTAACACCAATGGCTATCCGGTGTTGCTCATGCTTTGCTCGTGGTAGAGGCTTTGTCATCGGGTCTGACACATTCAGATCCGTGTGAACTTTGCGTACTTTCACTAAACCCTCTTCGACATGATGTCGAATGAGTTTATATTTGCGTTGAATATGTCTTGTCTTATGGTGCGAACTTGGCTCCCTTGCCTGAGCCACGGCACCACTATTATCACAATAGATCTCCACCGGGTCCAGAGCACTTGGAACCACACCAAGGTCTTCAAGAAATTGCTTGATCCATACCGCCTCCTTGGAGGCTTCTGAAGCTGCAACATACTCCGCCTCCGTCGTAGAATCTGCCACAGTCTTTTGTTTGGAACTTTTCCAATCAACTGCGCCACCGTTCAACATGAAAACATAGCCTGATTGAGATTTGAAGTCATCTGGGTCAGTCATGAAGCCTGCATCAGTGTAACCACTTACAATGAGCTCTTCATCACCTCCGTACACAAGGAGTAAATCCTTGGTCCGTCTGAGGTACTTAAGAATACCCTTGACTGCGGCCCAGTGTTCCAATCCTGGATCACTTTGGTACCGGCTGCTAACACTTAGCGCATAGGAAACATCCGGTCTTGTACATAGCATGGCATACATAATAGAACCAACTGCCGAGGCATATGGAACATCATTCATTTGTACTCGCTCATTGAGAATTCGAGGACTCTGATTCTTGCAAAGCACTGTGCCAGGTGACATGGGGAGTAGGCCTTTCTTGGAGTTCTCCATGTTGAACCTTTTCAACACCTTGTCAATGTACGTGCTTTGCTAAGCGCTATCAGGCGTTTTGATCTATCTCTATAGATTCTGATGCCCAATACATATGCTGCTTCGCCTAAGTCTTTCATTGAAAACCTTTTCTTCAATGATTCTTTTATTTCGCTAAGAAAATTCATGTCATTTCCAATCAATAATATGTCATCCACATACAAGATTAGAAATGCTTTTGCGCTCCCACTAAACTTCTTGTAAACACAAGATTCTTCGTCATTCCTGATGAAGCCAAACTCTTTGACCACTTCATCAAAACGAATGTTCCAGCTCCTTGATGCTTGCTTCAGACCATAAATAGCTTTCTGAAGTTTGCATACCTTTCCAGCATCCTCATGAATGACAAAACCTTCCGGCTGTATCATGTATACATCCTCTTTGAGGTTTCCATTTAGGAAAGCCGTTTTGACATCCATCTGCCATATTTCATAGTCGAAATAAGCAGCAATTGCTAGCAATATCCGAACAGACCTAAGCATAGCTACGGGCGAGAAAGTCTTGTCGTAGTCCACTCCTGGAACTTGCGTGAACCCTTTCGCGACAAGTCTAGCTTTGTGGATAGTAATGTTACCATCCGCGTCCGTCTTCTTTTTGAAAATCCATTTACAACCAATCGGCTTTACGCCTTCTGGAAGTTCTTCCAAGTTCCAAACTTGGTTTTCGTACATGGATTCCATTTCGGATCTCATGGCCTTGTGCCATTCCTTTGAGCTGGGCCCCGCCATCGCTTCCTTGTAGTGCGCAGGTTCATCGTCTTCAAGAATGAAGATTTTGTTATGAAACCACTCAGGTGGCTGGATAGCCCTGCCTGATCTGCGCGGTTCAGTTACAACATTGTTTGAAGTCCCCGCATCATATGCGATAACTTCCGGCTCAATTGTAGGGATAATTAGCGGAATCTCTTCCGGTTCCTTAGCCATATCAACGGTTGCCGAAGATTCACTAATCTCATTAAGTTGTACTGTCCTCCCACTCACTTCTTTAGCGAGAAATTCTTTCTCGAGAAAGCTTCCAGTTTTTGCGACAAACACTTTGCCCTCGGATGGGTGGTAGAAGGAATACCCAAAGGTTTCCTTTGGATAACCTACAAAGTAACATTTGTCTGATCTGGGATCGAGTTTTTGAGGCTGTAAACGTTTTACATATGCTTCACAACCCCAAATCTTGAGATGCGACACACTGGGTTTCTTCCCATACCATAACTCATATGGCGTCGTCTCAACAGATTTTGACGGTGCTTTGTTTAGTGTATAAGCGGCAGTTTCTAGTGCGTGACCCCAAAAAGATATCGGAAGATTTGTAAGGGACATCATCGACCTTACCATGTCCAACAGGGTTCGGTTACGTCTTTCCGATACTCCATTTCGCTGTGGAGTTCCGGGAGGCGTAAGCTGTGAAATGATTCCACGTTCACTTAGATGTTGGCCAAACTCATGACTAAGATACTCGCCTCCGCGATCAGACCGCAGAAACTTAATCTTTTTGTCACGATGATTTTCTACCTCATTCTGAAATTCTTTGAACTTTTCAAAGGTTTCCGACTTATGCTTCATTAAGTAGATATAGCCATACCGACTTAAATCATCAGTAAAAGTCACGAAGTAGAAATACCCACCCCATGCGGCTGTGTTCATTGGACCACATACATCACTATGTATTATTTCCAATAATTCACCCGCCCGTTCAGGATGACCCGTGAACGGCGTCTTGGTCATTTTCCCCATTAAGCAAGCTTCACATGTGTCAAATGATTCAAAATCAAAGGACGGTAAAACTCCATCTTTATGGAGTCTTTGCATGCGTTTCTTTCCAATGTGGCCAAGCCGACAGTGCCACAAGAAAGTGGCGGTGGAATCAGCCTTCTTAAGGCGTTTAGCATTCACGTTAAAGACATCATTTCCACATTCAAGATTTAGTATGAAAAGGCCCCCAACAATGGGTGCAAATCCATAAAACATATCCTTACAATAAAGTGAACAACCATTGTTCTCAGACTTGTACGAATACCCATCATGTACTAAACATGATCCGGAGATAATATTTCTACACAACAGTGGAACAAAATAACAGTTACTTAGTTCTAAGATAAATCCTGAAGGGAGACGTAGAGGCATAATGCCGACGGCTTGAGCGGCGATCCCAGCGCCGTTCCCGACGCGCATCACGACTTCATTCTTTTCCAGCTTGCGCACCTTCTGAAGCCCCTGTATCGAGTTGCAAATGTGAGCAACCGATCCGGTATCAAATACCCAAGACTTAGAATTTTCGCTAGCAAGCAAAACGTCAATGACATTAACTTGTATAACAATTATACCTTTTCCGGTTTTCCCAGACTTCTTATCTTCCAGATACTTCTTGCAGTTTCTCTTCCAGTGTCCTGTGCCCTTGCAGTAGAAGCACTCAGTTTCATTCTTGGCTCCGCCCTTAGAGTTGCTTTGGGATCCGGTCTTACCGGCGCCCTTGCCCTTCTTTGGCTTGCCTTTCTTCTTTTTGAAACTGGCGGTTTTATTCACAAGCAACACTTGCTTGCGATTTTTCCGCAGTCCTCCTTCTGCAGTTTTCAGCATGGCGAGCACCTCTTCCGGTTCATTTTCCATCCCACTCATGTTGTAGTTTAATACAAAACCGTCGTAAGACGGGGGGAGTGAAGAAAGCAACATGTCCATCGTATGGCCAGGTGGAAGTGGAAATTCCAGGGTTTTAAGCCTTTCAGCATAGCCAATCATTTTGACCACGTGTTCGCCAACTGAACTACCCTCAGCCATCTTGCAATCCATCAAAGCCTTCATGATATCAAATCGTTCAGACTTTGCGGTTTCCTTGTACAGAGCATCCAATTCCCGGATCATATCACGGGGTTTATGGAATTCAAAACGTTTTTGAAGGTCTGTACACATGCAAGCTAGCATGAGGCACTGCACTAAGTTGTGATCATCATCCTTAGTGGCCCAGACATTTTGTTCATCTTCCGGGGCCTCTGCCGCCGGTTTAGCTGGAAGAGCATTTTCAAGCACATACAGTTTCTTAGCGCTCCTGAGGACAATCCTCAGGTTGCGGACCCAGTCCGCATAGTTGTTTCCAGTCGCAGTTAACTTCTCTTTCTCTAACAATGGGCCTAAGTTGAACGCGGTGTTGCGAGCCATTTGATCTACAACGGAAAACACAGGTTTCACTTAGACTTTGTTTATAATGAAATTTACACTAGTGAATAAATAGTTTTATTCTAAAGTGCGCTCCCACTCAAATCAATATCTCTCATAATTGATTGTGAGTGATTCAAGACACAAATTTCAATTCAATGCCATTGATGGTAGCATCACTGATGGCGAGAACTTCAATCGTTAGGCAAACTTGCCAATCACATCTCTATGTGACTCTTGTTCATCTTTCGATGCGTGTGTTCCGAGCTCATGACTTTCATGCCTGAACGTCAAGATAACCAAGTGATCTTGCTGCGAGGTCTCAACTCACCCGCCTCACACTTCTCTAATCGTTCGTGCCCATGTTAGCATGTGACACCCCGAAGAGATAGGTGCCGTGACGGTGCTACACTTGGGAGAACACTAACTACTTGATATTTTAAGTGAGAGATCACCCTAATAAAAGCGACTACCACGCAATCAAGAAGGGTGCATCAAGAGGGATAAACATCTCAGGCAATTCATAATAGCATGATATGGTATAGCCTCTTCTGACGGAGAAGTCAAGTATTCTTCGTCTTCGGCATTTGCGTCGGTGTTCACCTTCGCGAAGATTGCCACCACCTTGTCGATGCATCAGATAATATCGCCATCTCCATAGCGGATAGAATTAAATGCATTACTTAAGGTTGACACGCAGGTCATTAAAGTGCAATCATATGGCTCCAGCCATCATGCCGAATCATGACACGCAGGTCATGTTAATTACATCATATAGTCATCTCATACATAATCAAATTGAATATGAGACTTGCTATACCACATCACATGCAAACCATCCTGCAAAACCAAGTTAGACGCCTCTAATTGGTTTATGCAAAATTTTATTTTACGTGGCTTCTAAGGTTTTGACTTAAACCGCAGCTACCAACGTTTTATCATCAAGTATGATTATTCAAGTCGCTAGATTAACATCTCGGGGTGTATGAAACACGAGATAATTAAATCTCGAGCCCCATACTAAACTTCGTCATACGCATGACCCCCGTGCAGATCATATCTGCAATGCCCTTTCATCTGCGAATTTCATCTTTCTTTTGACTATGGCAGAACCCAAAGAACTGATAGCACTTCCATGATCAATCAGGATCATGGATTGCCAGAACTTTGTCAAATTCCACCATGCTGTCTCGAGATTGAGCAAACACAAATTCTAGGGAAGCAACAAGAACATCGGGTAACAGATTTCATCTGTCACCCGCATAAATAATTTTCAGCAATAGATCTTATCTACTACCTAATTATATTATGCAATACCCATACATCTCCATGTATTCTAGATCGTAACCTGCATCTACGCATAGCACGGCTCTTGATGCCACTGTTGGGGAACGCGACAGAAAACAAAAAGTTTCGGTATAGCGAGCACTCCCAGGACCACTATGGAGACTGCATACAAGGTTTGATCTGATCCGTACCGACTCGAAGCGCAGCGGAAGAAGAGTCGGTGGAGATCGTTGGTGCAGATCCCCGCAGCTAGGATTTACAACCTCCCAACCGCGAGGATGTACTCCCTCGCCGGACAGCCCTTCGGGAGGCGGTCGGACAGTCCCCCGGACGGTGTCGCAGACAGCCCTTCGGGAGGACCCTCGAAACTCGAACGGAGACTCGGACAGCCCTTCGGGAGGACACTCGAAACGCCCCTCGGGCAAAAGACCGAAACTACGACCTCTCTATGGGGTTGCACACATACGGTGTCAGCTATCCGGCAGGGCTTCGCCGTCCAGAACTAGTTCCTGCCGGAACCCAGACAGCCTTTCGGCTCTACGAAACTCTTTTCGTGGGAGGGAGAGAAGAAGCCAGATAATGCATGGCATGTGTATGAGAGCAAGGGATGAGGTTTGTGGGCAGCCCACTCTCCTCTATTTATAGGAAAACCAAGGGGTAAAGTTGGCATTCACAAATACCAAAAGTACCCCCACTTTATGTCATTTACATAAAGAATAAAGCAAAAAGGAGTGCCATGTGGAGCTCCATGGAGCTCCACCCTCCATGGCCGGCCACCCCTTGGGGGGGGGCCCCCAAGGGGGCTTCCTTAGTGCCCAAGGCTTCTAGAAGCCTTTTGGGAAAATTCCCAAAAGGTGCTTTCCATAAAAATTCCCAAAAAGCACTTTCACTATTCACGATGACATTTTTCAGCGTCCGTACGAACTAAAAATATTTATGTGGGCTTAGAACATTTCTAGTACCCACTAAAATAATTTTCAACGCGTTCTGGAACAATTCCAGATTAGTGATTTCATCTGCGAAAAAGCATCTGAAGCGGTTCCGGCAGCTCCGAAACATTTCTGGTTTTTATCCCCGAAAATTCCAGAAAGTTTCCAGAATAATTCTGGCACCCTCCAAGAATTATCAGGGGCATCCCGAAACCAATTTGACTTACTGGAATACCCCAAAACAACTTTTCAGTTTCACCGAAACTCATCCGGTGTTCTCTCTGCGGAACTTTTCCGCTGTCCGAAACTTTTTTGGTGTCCGAAACTTTTTCGGTGATTTTCTCTCAGACTCCCTGTCTAGTATTCAGCAGATAGATGACCCTTAAGCGTGTGACCCTATAGGTTCGGTGAAGTATAGACATGACCCGGAACCCCTTCCGATCAATGATCAACATCGGAGCCGTGGACACCCATATTAACCCCTATACCCACACGAATGATTATTCGAGTGAACCTCCAGTTGCTGTGTGCTATTCCTGTTGCTTCGCGATATGTCACAAACACCCGAGGTGAGATTTATTGCATCCCCGTGGATCAACAAATTTGTCCACTATGCAAGTTACCTCGTTACCGGTTTTGTTCTCTTTTCTCGTTTCTATGTTTTCGGCATCCCAGTGATCAAATCACAAGGTGTCTGGCCAGACGATGATGGATACCGTAACACCGAGAGGGCCCGAGAATATCTCTCCATCGTCGGAGGAGCAAATCCCAATCTTGAGCTATCTCGTTACTTGCCATACTTTTCCGTGAACCCGTAAGCCGCCGTAATAGCCACCCAGTTACGGATGATGTTTAACAAACCCCAAAGTTCACAAAGCAAGTACGAAGGAACTCAATACTCTCATGGTCTAAGGAATTATGCAAACATTAACTATCTCTATGTTAAGAACCATAAACTTGTAACGATAGAAACTCATAGCATAACATCAATCTGGGTCGATTCAACACAAGTGTTCTATCAACATCGTGCCCTCAAAATTGCTGGCATAGCCATGCCCATGATCAGGAAAACAGGATCATCATGCAATACTTGAGCCAGTCTTAGAGGCAAGACTAGGAATACATTTTACCGTTTATTATACCACACGTGCACATGAGTTTCCCTCCGAGCCTCGTGTTATTGCAGACTCGAGAATCATAGCAGTTATAGCATGGAACATAAACATTCATTACAAACTTGGAGATACAAAATAACGGTTGTTACTGCCTCTAGGGCATATCTCCTACAGTCGCGTCCCTCTTGGGGGCGTCGTGGTGACCCTCTTGCCGAGCCAGTGCCCCGGGTGAAAACCCTTGACCGTCTCCTTGGTCTCAATGGCGGCGATGCGTACACTAGTAGAAAACAGGCCACTAGTCCCGGTTCCAGAGGGCCTTTAGTCCCGGTTCTGGAACCGGGACAAAACAAATGGGACTAATGCCCAAAACCTTTAGTCCCGGTTGGCTTACGAACCGGGACTATAGGCGCTCGACATGGCCGCTGTCTGGAGCTCCACCTTTAGTCCCGATTGGTAACACCAACCGGGACTAAAGGAATTTTTTTTTGAATTTTCAAATTTCTGAATTATTTGACAATTTAATCTCTAATCACCCCTCATCACTGCTCAAGTGTGAAGCACTCATTCCAAATCGTCTAACTTCCCGTCCGGTCACCCATCCTCTCACTACTCTAGCCTAAGCATGCTTAACTTTCGAGTTCTATTCCACCTAGTTTCCAAGTCTGCACTTGTTGTTTTCCTGACAATAGTAAGCTGTCAATCCTATTAACCCTTAGGAGTTGAACTTGAGCATGAAGTCACATGTTTCACCGTTTGAGTTTGAAACTATTATTCTAAAAAATAATAATTATTTAGTAACACTAATATTTCTTGAATAAGTAGTTTGACCATAGTTTGACCACAGTTTGACCAAAAATTTAAAAAAACTTAAATTTGAGGATAATTTTTTTTTCTTTCAGAATTTGAGGATTCTAAAAATTTGCAAAATGGCCTACGGCGGTTGAAATCGGAATCGACTTTTCGTGCTGAACATTTTGATATATTATACATTTTTTTTACATCGTATGGAAAAGTTATAGCCGTTTTACTTTTTCATAACACTTTTTTGTAAAACATGTCGAAATTTATGTTTTTTAATTTTCCTAACTAGTAGATGTAGTAACATAACTACATCTCGAAGGATTTTAATTTTTGAAGTTTTTATCATTTTCTTTTATTTTTTTCAAAACTGAAATGGCGATACCCCGGAGGGGGGGGGGGGGGATAGAGTTTGAAAATTACAGAACCCCTTTAGTGCGGGATGGTGTCCATCCAATCCTACCGTCGACTACATCTGCTAGCACCGTCCCAGCCAGAGTCACAACTAAGGTTAACCAAGCCAGAGTCATGTTCCATTAAAGTGGCAAAAAGAATTACTTTTTAATATAGCAAAACTAATTCTATCAACTATTATTAAAGGCTAAAGTTATATTAATACAAAACAGTAGCAAAATTAATATTAATTAATTATAAAAATTTATCTACTGTTGTCTAACAGAAGCATACTACAACATGTTAAAACTACAGAAAGAACTAACTAAAAATAATTGAAAACAACAATTAAAGTACTAAAACAACTATATAAGCAAAACAGTACTGTTTTAATTAAAATCCTAATTTAAATTATTTTAAAAATAACCAAATAAATCTTACTGTGACAACAATCTAACATGTGACTAGGAGCAAAAAGAATTAAATTAAGAACTATTTTTAAACTCAAATTATTCACAATCTAGGGTTTAAAGCATATTTGAACAAATTCAAATTTAAATCATTCAAATTTGAAAACTAATGGCACAAACAGAAACTAGACAAAATTTTGAATCTAATGCAAAAAGAATCACTAAAAAATATCAAATATTCTAAAAGATATAAGCACTTTAAAACAGAAACTAAAAACAAAAAACAAATGGAAAAAAAAATTCAGAACCCCTTTAGTCCCAGTTGGTGGCTCCAACCGGGACTAAAGGTACCTTTAGTCCCGGTTGGAGCTACCAACCGGGACTAAAGGTCCCATTTGAACCGGGACAAATGCCTGCCCGGCGCCCTAGCCGCTCGAACTGGGACTAATGCTCACATTAGTCCCGGTTCGTAATACAACCGGGACTAATGTGTAGATCGAGTTTGGACCAAAACCCTGTTTTCTACTAGTGGTAGCGTCGTTTCCCTCCTAAGGGCATCATCGTGGAGCCCAGGTTTCTTCCGGTGCGCCGTGTCATCATCGGCGGACATTTTTGGATCCTGGCATGAAGCTTCCTCGGCTCTGGCGTGGGCGGTCACACTTGTCTCCTATTATTTACACGGGTCCACATTGGTGCTCCTCGTGGTCCTCGTTTTCTGCAGGCAGGCTCGGGCTCCATGATGCGGAGCGGGAGGGAAGGGGGCCCTCTCTGACGGCAACTTGGTGTGAGCGGCGCAACGAGGTCTAGCGATTTCTCTTGGCGGCGAGTCTCCTTCCTTGTTGGTAGTCTAGGTTGCTTTGTGGTAGGGCGTGGACTCTCTTGTATTCATGTTTTTTCCTTTGATCTGCTTTGTAAGAGGATCTACTCATCACCATGTATAGGTTCGGCTGTGTTGCTTTATATATAAAGTGGGGCGGAAGCCTTTTTGGGTATAGCTTCTGCTTGAGCCGCTGCTAACTGGCATAACCCGCTATTTAAAACTTTGCCTACTTGTACTGTCAGGCCCTCCCCTAAAACCACCTGAACTCATGGTTTAATTTATTTCTGGTGATAACTTTGCTGTTTCGTTCTACCTGAACTTCTGACCTCATGGGCTAATTGTTTCACTGCTTGTGTTTTCTTATTACTAGAATTTCGTTCTACCTGAACTCATATGCTGAAAGTGAACAGGTTCTTGTATGAAGTTGGACTACTATGTAGACTTATTGGACGTAATGTTAATTTGTGAGAAGTTGCAGAACAAAATTTCCTTGGTCAAATAATGTTTGTTTACCCAACCCTTTCTTTTAGTGAAATCACCCATGTTTTTCAGATCACTGTAATCGAGCAGCAGTTCAGGGCATAATCTTTTTTTAGTGCTCCTGCTCTTCCTACGTGTTCTAGTAGTGTTTAGAGTTTGTTTTAAGAAGGTTTAGACAAGTTTAATTGAGTAATACGAAATAAATAGCACTTCTGGATCTACAAAACATGAATTTTTCTCTCTTAAGAATGCTATTACTGTTGCGATGTATCCCGTATTCTCATTATATTGTTCTTTTCACAAACATTTTCCATTTCATAATGAAATGTTTCTGATATTTCCTCTGGTCTTTCTGTCCAGCTTTACCTATATCATCATTGTTCCCCTTCTTGTATTTCATGGTATGTATCATCTGGTTCTCTTTTTTTTTCTATTATTCAGGACACCGAGTTTGATATATGAACAATATCAATCTTGATTATTTAAATATTTTATAGTTAATTCCATTTTTTACCCCCATGATTCACCCTAATGACAGAATTTATCCAATTTTGAAAAAATCCTCAATTTATACCCTCATTTTTCACCTTTGTGCCACATTTTACCCCTAATCGAATTTTTTCCCAATTGAGTTCTGACTAGGCATGCCAAGTAGGCCTTTTTTGGTTTTTTATGCTGACTGGATGTTCCACGTAGTCGATTTATTTTCACTTTTGGTTTTTTTTCGGCCCATGATTGTGTGGTCCGGTTGGTTCTGTGAAAAAAAAGGCTGCCCACGCCCCACGCCCAGCCCTCGCTCTTTCCTCACTTTTCCCATCGCCCACGTGGTGCTTACCCAGCCTCCACCGCCGCCGCCGCGTACACCCCTATCCTCCGCCAGCCCCTCCGACGACAGAGGCCGGCGAATGGCGGCACGGCCACACTGCCGGCGTGGAAGGTGTGTGCGCACAGCGGAAGCACGCAGAGATCGTCGCCGTTGGCGAACTCAGAGCTCGCGCGCTGCCTCCGCCTTGAGGAACTCGTCGTCGTCGGGTGGGCCTCGTCGTCGGCGTACACCTCGCCGGCCGTCTCGTGGACCTCGGCATGTCTGTGGTCCAGGCGTCGCCAGCGTTGCATTCGCGAACCTCGTGGTGCCCGCGACGCTCGTGCTCACGGCCGCGCCGGCGGGACATGCCGGCCGCGATTCGAGGTCCGCCGCGCGCACGTGCCGGCCGTCGCCCGCTCGTCGCCATGACGGGATTCGGTGCGCCCTCGGCGGCGGCATCTACCGCTTCAAGGAGCACCTCACGTGCCGCCCCGGCAACGCCTGCTGCTGCCCCAGGCCGTCATGCACTGCAGCCTCGACGACGAGGTCGCGCCAAGAAGCTCCGCACGCTGGCACGCGGCGGCCGTCAGCATCATCACGTCGCCCCCGGTCGACGAGCGGGGACGTGTCCGGTACCCGTGCAACGGGGACGCGTTGGGGCTGCCCTAGTGGACCAACGAGGCGGCCGGGAGGTACGTGCAGGTGCGTGTGGAGATGGCGAGCCAGTGCGGGCTTCGGGCCATCGACCTCTGGTCCGGGATGCAGGAGTTCGCCGGGTGGGAGACGGCCTTCCTCCGGGACGGGCTGCACCTCACGCCGAGCGGCAACAAGCTGCTATTCGAGGAGGTGGTGTTCATGCTGAGGGCCTGGAGCCGCTCCCCACAGACAGGACCGTCCGCGCGCGACCGGTGGTGATGGCGCCCCCACGGGGGCGGCCATGGGCGGGGGCGGCGGCGGCTGCATGAACAAGACGTGGGAGAGGGCCTGCCGGCGGCGGCGGCTGCCGGGGTCGCCGGATCGAGCGTCCCTGACGGCGCGAGGCGTGGAATAAGGGATTGGGCTGGACGTGGCGCGGGGCGACCATGTCGGGTGCGGTCCGTCCCGTGCGGCTCGACCAGGGTGCGAGTGCCGGTTTGCTACAGTCCTAAAACCAGACAAAACCTAGAGAAAAAAAATAAACCGCTACATGGCAAGCCTAGTCAGCGCTGAAATTGGGGAAAAAAAACAAAATGGGGGTAAAATGTGCACATGGGGGTCAAATATGGCACAAAGGTGAAAAATGAGGGTATAAATTGATGATTTTATAAAAATTGGGTAAAATCTGTCAAAATGGTGAATCATGGGGATAAAAAATGAAATTAACTCAATATTTTAATCTTTCTCGGTTAGCTTTTCATATCTGTGGATACGTCCATCTCTGAAGTATCTATTGCCAATAAGTCATCATACTATCTCCTACTCCTTTACAGATAATAGACTTGCATGTTGCAAAAAGAACAGAAGATATTGGGTTCTATGCTGGGTTTGTAGGTGAGTTTCTTATGAATTTTTTATTCGAATTTGAGATGGATAAGTACTTGAGTTTGATGCTTATATACCAATGGTGAACACTTTGTGATTGTCTGATGTGATCTTTTCTGTATTTACTGGATTTTTTTTAGGTGCTTCTTTTATGTTTGGTAGATGTTTGACTTCAGCACTTTGGGGAATAGCAGCAGATCGTATTGGGAGGAAGCCTGTTGTTGTGTTTGGCGTTCTCTCTGTGTTAGTGACAGTTTGCCTCTTCTTTACATGACACCAGTGCATATTAGAGTGTTACTGTATTTACTACTGTATTTCAACTTCTTCTATTTTATTAGGTGACTCTAACTTAACTCTCGTTAATTCCACAGGGTGATATTTAATACTTTGTTTGGGCTTAGTGTCACCTATTGGATGGCAATAGCTACAAGGTTTCTCCTTGGTGCTTTAAATGGCTTACTTGGACCAATCAAGGTATGCCGAACTTAAATGAAAAAGCCAAACGGAGACCGAGCTCCATGGAGACCTTAATTTAAAAACTTTAAAATTCAAGCTTTTCAGTTTCAAAAAATTCTGAAAAAATACACATATACTTAGAGATATAATGTACATGTGTGTAAATTTTCAAGTCAAAATACGTTAAAATGAGAGCTACAAAAAAAAACAAATCTGGGGCTTTTAGCATATGTAATGTTCATCCTCAAAGTCCATGATTTTTTTTGTGCAGCTCACAATTCAAGGTATTTCATCCTGAAATTTTACACACACAGAGTACATCCTTGTATACATGGGTATTTTTTTCCAGAAATTTTTGAAACAGAAAAGTTTGAATTTTGAAATTTTCAAAATTAAGGCCTCCATGGAGCTTGGTCTCCAAAATGCCCTACTCAAACTTGAAACCCTATTTTTGTTAGATTGTGTATACCTGATGAATTCGTGCCTGACTTTTTGCAGGCTTATGCTATTGAAGTTTGCCGACCTGAACATGAAGCTCTAGCACTCTCACTTGTAAGATAAACATGTCCACCGAGCACGATTAATTTCGCCTCTTTAAGAAATTTTAATTTTTACATCACTTTCATGTGATTTTAGGTGAGCACAGCATGGGGAATAGGTCTCATCATCGGTCCTGCTCTTGGAGGCTACCTTGCACTGGTATGAAAGAGATTTCTTTTATTTTATGTTAGTCACCTCCCATTCTGCCTATGCTAACCTTCTTCTTTCGATGGCAGCCTGCAGAAAAATACCCAAATATCTTTTCGGCTGACTCATTATTTGCAAGGTATGTGTAGCCAAACTAGTATCCTAGATAACTGTTTTACATAATACTCCCTCTGTTCACAAATATAAGATGTTCTAACTTTTTTGTGAATCGGATGTATACAGACACGTTTTAGTATGTTTCTTCACTCATTTCAGTCCGTATGTAGTTTCATATTGAAATATCCAAAACATCTTATATTTGTGAACGGAGGTAGTACTTACTTTTGATAGAATCTTGTCAGGTTCCCATACTTCTTACCATGCTTATGCACATCAGTCTTGGCTGCCGTTGTTCTGATAAGCTGCATATGGATGCCGGTATGTGATATTTCAATGGTGTTAGCTTCCTTGATTATGCAGTCAGTCTAATTGCCAGTTCATAATTGCATTTTTCTACTTATATTTTGATATCCCTTATGTCCTTTGGGAAACCATATGACGTGGGCTTGAACATATACTTCCTAGATACATAAATATGCCTGGCTGAACCATCACAACTTTTCTGGGTAATCTTAGAACCAAACGTTTCACTTCAGATATACTGTTCTGAGTTCATGTATAATTGTTCTTAAAATTATATAGCTCAGGCATACTGTTCATCAAATTGACAGGAATTACCCTTTTTTGAGAAAATCCCCAATTTGGTAAATTGTGTCACGGGGGGTAAAATGTGGTACAAATGTCTAAAATGGGGGTATAAATTGGGGATTTCCTCAAAAAAGGGAAATTCCTGTCAATTTGGTGAATCTTGGGGGTAAAAAATGGAATTAAATCTTAACAAATACATCCTTTTGGATACACTTTTTTTTTCTGCACAACCGAAAATGCCTTCTTATTTTATTATCTTCAAGTAACTGGTGGCAGCACTAAAATGAAATAGTGGGAAAACCAGTTATGTTTAAATTATTCTGTCCTCATTGATCGACCATTAATACTTTTGTTGGAATAGTTCTTCCACCTTCCATTTTAAAGTATCTCTAAATGTGCATTTCAGGAGACGTTACACAAGCATAAATTCAATGATCATGGAAATCAAAGTGTTGAAGCTTTGGAGGCCCATCTGATTGATCCAAAAGAGAAGGTTGAACAAACTAATAGTTCGAATACCAAGAAGAGCTTATTCAAGAATTGGCCATTGATGTCATCCATACTTGTTTATTGTGTCTTCTCCTTCCACGACATGGCTTATACAGAGGTATTGTTTTATATTTGTAGATCATGGCGTTAAGTATTCCAGAAAAAACAGATGTCTAATTGTACCTGAATACTCTTGCATTGAATGGCAAAATGAAAAATACTAGTAGTTATTAAGGGTAGGATTAGTGAACCCTCTTATTCATAGATCTGAATGGACCTGTTGATCTAGGAAGGTGCTTGCTATGGTATATCTGATGTATGGACGGTTTCTATAACTGCAAATATCAATTGTTAACCCTTTGCTGAGCTCTAGAATCATTTTTGTTTGACAACATGTTTGGCATATAAAGTAACTTGTCACACAAAAAGATTTTAGAATCAAGAATTCAGCTTAGAGTAGAGAATGGTTGATAACTTAGTATGGCGATCAGGACCGGGAGTTCAGCTTAGGGTAGAGACTAGAGAGTGATAACTAGTAATGGCGATCACAAGAGCAAACTTTGTGGAGAGTTGCTCCAATTCATAAACTGGCTCTACTTGTTGTGCTAACATATGACTTAAATTTGTCGTATTTATCATATATTTGGTGACTAACGCAAGTTTCTATGGATCTCTGGTAGCTAATGCAGTACCTGTTTATAATAAACTCTAACTTGTTTTTGAAATCAACTTCAGGTGTTCTCTCTGTGGGCTGAAAGTGACAGGAAGTATGGTGGACTGAGTTTGTCATCTGAAGATGTAGGTCAAACACTTGCAATTACAGGTAGCTTTCAATATGTGCTTTCACCAGTGTTGTTTCATTTTTTAACGGGAACACTAGGGGGGGACCCCTACAGGAGTATGTATGTTTAATATCAAATATAAATTAAAAAATACAGTACAAATGCCACCCGCAGGATCAAACGGTAATTCATGAACACAAAATGATTAGGAACTGAGTGAACACACAAAGGTGTTTTCAAAGATGAAGAAAATCAACGCCATATCAGCTTCCCTAGAAGCAAGATTACCAGCACCAACTGGTCTTCTTTACTTCCAAAATGTGCTAAGATGGGCCACCATCATAAACCATTACAGAAAATAGTCCAACTTTGAAAATTGTCTTTCTTCCCATTGAAGTTATGCCTACACAAATATTAGCCAATTCAATTAGACAGGGCATCAATCATCTGTTTAGGGCCAATTTGTTTCAGCCAGTCCGACTGTATTAGAGTAATCTCTTTCATCCTTGTTTGTTTGGTGGAGTCTCATCATACTCTGTAGGGGTGTTCTTGGCGGTCTCAAGAAAACTACCAAGTGTTTGATTTATCACTAAAAAAGTAAAAATGACACCCTCATTTGTACTTTCTGTTTTTTCTCGTACAACTCATGGATTGACACAGTTTGGAAAACACGAGTTTGAACACTCCTAATCCTATGTGTCCAAATATTCCAGCAGCTCAAAGTAGCCCCCAGATTTACTAGGCAGGCATGCACTGGAAAACAATTGTTAGCCATAGTCAACATACCCCAGAAGCTGAATAAACTCTGCAAATTATGTCCTTAACCCACTTTCATTGCTGCCAGTTCATTAGTACTTTGTACACCATTATTTGTGATAACAACAATGACAGCATCCTACCTTATCAATTTCAGGTGCCAGTCTTCTTGTGTATCAACTATTTATGTACCCACGCATCAATAAAGTTCTTGGACCTATCAAATCTTCTCAAATCGCAGCTGTGGGTGAAAGCTTCTATGCTATTATTTAATTTAATTGCTGAAGTTCTTCTATTCTGGCTGCATGCCTGAACTATTGTGATTGACCTTTCAGGTTCTGTGCATACCTATTCTCTTTGCCTACCCTTATATGACGTACCTGTCAGGACCTGGATTGTCAATCATTCTGAATATTGCATCAGTCGTAAAAAATAATCTTGGTGTGAGTATTCTTTGATCCCATTTTAGAATCCTTGTTACCTAAAGTTTCAAGGTTGACTTGGTACATAAATCATAGATGACAATTACGATGTTTTTGAATATTGCAGTAGTGTTTTGCCACCACTTAGGAGTTACAGTTTTCCCTTTTTTTTGGACAAACTAGATCTTAGATACTATCTGTTTATTGCAGCAACTAAAGTTAATCTCATGTTAACTGTTGTTCTCCATGACTATTTTATCAGGTTACCATCATCACAGGCACTTTCATCCTTCAAAACAATGCCGTGGTATGTAACCCATAACTTCATCTCAATGTTAATACGTTTTATAATAGATCTCCGTCACAAGTCTGGAACTGACTGATGAACATGTAATTACTAACAGCCTCAGGACCAAAGAGGAGCAGCAAATGGATTAGCCATGACCGGAATGTCCTTTTTCAAGGCAGTTGCTCCTGCAGGCGCCGGCATTGTGTGAGTATACTTTGTTCCTCAGAGCCTCTGCAAACTATTTTATATGTTACAAGTCGAAATAAACTTTAATAGCTCACACTGCTACTTTGGCAACTACATCTGAACGAAATGTACTTGAAGCTCGGAAGCTGACATGATTTTCACTAATGTAGGTTCTCGTGGGCGCAGGAACGCCAGCATGCTTTCTTCTTTCCAGGTAAACATTGTTATTCTTTTTTGAGGAAATTCAACGTAACGTCCATTTTATGTCCCAATTCAGCTAGTTGAGAGATCTCGTGAGGTTTTACTGATATATAATTGTTCTCCACACTCATACAGGTGATGAGATGGTGTTCTTTCTGCTGAACATCGTCGAACTCCTTGGACTTGTCCTCACATTCAAACCCTTCCTGGCCGTGCCAGAGCATTGTGAGAGAAACTAGCTTTTCAGTTATTATTCTAAAAAATTTGGATTAAGATGGCGGGTCCCGCACCCGGAAAGAAAAGGGCTTAAGGGCACCTTTCACCATGATCAAGAGGTGATTACCTGTATTTGTGTGTAACATATGTTGTACCAGAATTTCAGTGGAGGTGGTGCATATATACAGTGTCTGGTATATATTTTTTTTCGCGAATACACAAAGCTTGCGTATGCATTGATAGAAGGAATAGAATGAGTATAGATAGTGGTACAACACATGACACGAACGCAGGCAGGCGTGAACATGGTGCCCGGAGCAGAGAGACAAGGGATGCTCGGCCCGAACAGAGGATACATCACAGCTAAGCCTACCAAGCCCGAACCAAGAGCGGCAATACCGAACCAAAAAGAGCACCAACATCTCTAGAGCCAAAACCGGGGACACCGCGAGCGAGCAAGATAGCGCCTTCAACAAGGATGACGACGCCGAGATGCCGTCGCCATCCGGTCTGGAGGAACCAGACCTAGGGTTTCCCCTGAGCTCGAAGAGAGGCACAGCCGAGGGCCTTGACAACGCCTCCAAGAAGGAAATGACATCTGTAGACGCCGACGCTGCTAGCATCGGCAAACTAAGCAAGGATTTCTCCCGGGCCTGAGGCTGAGCAATCCCAGAGCCGCCGTATCCGGAAACGAAGATGAGGAAGCCAACGCTGGTCGGAGCCACCATGTCGGAAGGGTGTTGGCCGGGCTGCACCTGCCGTCGGAGGGTGGCACCGCCTCCGAACCCACGGGTAATGGATCTGGCAAAAGGGGAGGCTTTCTTCTACAAGGTAGGGCAGGCGGCGAAGCAAACCACGAGGGGGTGGGGCGATGGCGATCAGCAACGCCGACAAGCTAGGACTGGAGGGACGCAGATCCTAGCTACCGTGGCCATAGCTGTCGGGATGTCGGGGAGCCAGGCGAGTTGGAAGGAATGCGATTGCTGGGTCGCCGAGGCCGGAGCCACCCGGCAGAGGACACCGGCAGCCATGGACTCCGAAGAGACGCGGGTCCAAGTTCACCGGGGCCAGAGCAGCGCCAGCAAGTACCTGCCTTGAGGGGCTTCATGACTGCCACTAGCATTGTAGTCTCGTTGCCACCGCGTGAGCCGTCACCGTGGCTCGTGGGAGAGGAAGGGCCGCCTGTGGGAAGGCAGGCCGCGAACACCCCCACCACTGGCCGTAGTTCCCGCGCCCAACCAAAGGCTAGTAGCACCAGCAGGGTTGGGTCGTGCCGTGGAGGGGGGAGGGGAGGACTGCTGAGGACGGCGCCCGTGGCCGTGGCCAGGCACGCCGCGCCCGCTGCCGGACCGGCAGGGACTTGCAGCAGCTGGGAGGGGGGCGCCCGCGCATTAGCTCCTGTTACTTGGGCGGGGGGTGGTTGGTGGGGGGGGGGGGGGGGGGGGGGGATTTGTTGTTTAGGGTTTTCTTGTGGGGGGGGGGGGGGGGGGGGGGGGGGGGAGAGCGCGCCAGGGATGTATCCGCCCCGCCGCCACCATCCGAGGGCGCGGCACAATGTCAGAACAAAATAGCAGTTATCAAGTTCTAAGATAAATCCTGAAGGGAGACGTAGAGGCATGATGCCGACAGCTTGAGTAGCGATTCAAGCACCGTTCCCGACGCGCATCATGACTTCATTCTTTGCCAGCTTGCGCACACTCTGAAGCCCATGTATCGAGTTGCAAATGTGAGCAACCGATCCGGTATCAAATACCCAAGACTTAGAATTTTCGCTAGCAAGCAAAACATCAATGACATTAACATGTATAATAGTTATACCTTTCTTGTTATCTGCCAGGTACTTCTTGCAGTTCCACTTCTAGTGTCCGGTGCCTTTCCAGTAGAAGTACTCAGTTTCAGTCTTGGCTCTGCCCTTAGAGTTGCTCTGGGAGCCGGTCTTACCGGCACCCTTGCCCTTCTTGGACTTGCCTTTATTTTTTAAACTGTCGGTTTTATTCACAAGCAACACTTGCTTGCAATTTTTCCGTAGTCCTCCTTCCGCAATTTTCAGCATGGCGAGTGATACGTCTCCAACGTATCTATTATTTTTGCTTGTTCCATGCTATGATATTATTATTCTTGGATGTTTTTATTATCATTTTATACCTTTTTATATCATTTTTGGGGACTAACCTATTAACTTAGTGCCAAGTGCCAGTTCCAGTTTTCTGCCCTGTTTTTTGTTTCGCAGGAAATCAATATCAGATAAGATCAAATCGTCCCGAAACTTTTTGAGGACTTTTTATTGAAGATAAGGATCACCAGGAACTTGGAAGCTACTGAAGATGATGCTGGTGGGCCCCACACAACACCAGGGCGCGCACCAGGGGGGCGCGCCCAAGTGCTGTGTGGGCCCAACCTTGCTCCAACCGACGTACTTCCAGCTCTATAAATTCCCAAATATTCCAAAACCCTACAGGGAGTCCACGAAATATTTTTTCCGCCGCCTCAAGCCTCTGTTCTCGCCAGATCCCATCTAGAGGCCATTTTCGGTACTCCGCCAGAGGGGGAACTCCTCACGGAGGGGCTCTATATCATCCTTGCCGCCTCTCCGATGATCCGTGAGTAGTTCACCACAGACCTACGGGTCCGTAGGTAGTAGCTAGATGGCTCTCTCTCTCTTTTTGTATCTCAATACAATGGTCTCCATGATCTTCATGGAGATCCATCCGATGTAATGACTTTGTGCGGTGTGTTTGTTGAGATCCGATTAATTGTGAGTTTATGATCAGATCTATCCTTGTTTTACTTGAGTTCTTTGCTGATCTCTTTTATGCATGATTTAAGTATAGCCTTGTATTTCTTCTCCGAAGTTTTGGTTTGGTTTGGCCAACTAGATTAGAACTTCTTACAATGGGGAGAGGTGCTCGGTAATGGGTTCGATCTTGCGGTGTTCAGTCCTAGTGACAGAAGGGGAGTTGATACGCATGTGTTGTTGCCATTAAGGATAACAATTTTGGATGAATTCTTATATGCTTTTGTCTTGACTACATCATGTCATCGTTCTTAATGCATTACTTCGTTCTTATGAACTTAATACACTAGATGCATGCTGGATAGCGGTCGATGTGTGAAGTAATAGTAGTAGATGCAGGCAGGAGTCGGTCTACTTGATTTGGATGTGATGCCTATATCATGATCATTGCCTTGGATAGCGTCATAATTATTTGCTCTTCTATCAATTGCTCAACAGTAATTTGTTTACCCACCGTATGCTATTTTCTTGAGAGAGACGCCACTAGTGAATCCTACGGCCCCCGGGTCTACTTTTATTATAAGATCTATCTCGTTTATTAATACAAAAATACTTGCTGCACTTTTTTATCTTTTATTTATTTATCAATCTATCATATACCGTTTAATCTCGTTACTTGACCGCCGAGAGATTGACAACCTCTCGTTTGCGTTGGGTGCGAAGGTTTGCGTTGTGTGTGCGGGTGCTGTTTACGTGGTGTTGCTTGGTTCTCCTACTGGATTGATAACCTTGGTTTCTTAACTGAGGGAAATACTTACTCTACTGTGCTGCATCATCCTCTCCTCTTCGGGGATAAAAATCCAACGCAGTTTACAAGTAGCTGGAAGAATTTCTGGCGCCGTTGCCGGGGAGACATCATCAACATTACCAAGTACCTACACTATCAACTCTTATATTTGCATTTACTTTATTTGCCATTTGCCTCTCGTTTTCATCTCCCCCACTTCTAAAAATAAATTTTTACAAAAATATTTGCTTTCCCTTTTCCCGTTTTCATTTGCCTTTTTCTTGTTTGCTATCCTTGCTTGTGTTGCCATGTGCCTTCTACTTACTTGCATCTTTGCTTGCAAAAAAATTATTGTTATGGATCCTCATCCACTAGTTAATCTTTTCAAAAGATCCAATCATGATGAACCAATTGCTAGTGATTTGAGTTCTCTTGATTATCTATATGAAGTTTTGCTTTATAAAGTGACTCATGATAGCTCCTTGATTGAAAAGCATGATTGCAATGATGTTACTATAAATTCTATTAATGTCAATTATGCTATTGATGTGCAAAACCCCAAGCTTGGGGATGATGATTTTGTTATGTCCACTACTCATTGCAATGATCATGATTGGGGTGATGCTTCTTATGATCTTGTAAATTTATTTAAGCCTCATGATGATGTTTGCAATACTATTGAAAGTGGGTTTGGGAGAGTGTCAACTTTAGAAAATAATCCCACATATTTGGAGAGTGTTCAATCTTATGAAATTTTGGATAAAAGTGGGTTTGGAGAGGTCATGACTTTAGTTGATGATAATCCCACTATTTTGGAAGAGTGTCAACTTTGCATGCATGTGGATCATATAGAGAATATGTTATGTGATTGCTATATTGTTGAATTTGAGTATGATCCTACATGTAATTATTTTGAAAGAGGAAAATATGGTTGTAGAAATTTTCATGTTACTAAATTACCTCTCTTAATGTTGAGATTGCTATTGTTTCTTTCTTCTTCCTTGCATATGCTAGATCTTGCTTTTTTTGATAATTTGTTTGCTTATAAAATTCCTATGCATAGGAAGTATGTTAGACTTAGATGTGTTTGTCACATGTCTTATGATGCTCTCTTTGTGTTTCATTTACTATCTTTCATCTGAGCATCATTGAAATCTCAAGCCTATCTTAATGGCTATAAAGAAAGAGCTTGTTGGGAGGCAACCCAACAAATAAAATAATTTTTTACCTTTTTGTTTCTGTTCTTTTGATTTCCCTTTATTTGCTTCTGTTTTCAGTTGGTTTTATATATTTTAATTAGTGTTTGTGCCAAGTAAGACCTCTGGGATGATGTGGATACTTGTGAATGCAATTCTGTGAGAAACAGAAACTTTGATGCCCAGTCCAGGAATTTTTAAAATTCATCAGAGCGTCAAACGTGTCTGAATTTTTTACAGCAGATTGATATACAAATTTTCCACGAAGTCCTAATTTTTCAGAACTTTTGGATTACAGAAGTATGGCTTTTCGACAGATTGCTACAGACTGTTCTGTTTTTGACAGATTCTGTTTTTGATGCATTGTTTGCTTGTTTTTATGAAACTATGGATTGTATCGGGGGGTGCAAGCCATGGGAAAGTGATAACATAGTACCTATAATGCTAAATAAAATTTGAATGGGTTTTGAACAGTACTTATAGTAGTGATTTGTTTGGTTATACTAACGGATCTCACGAAGGTTTTGTTGAGTTTTGTGTGATTGAAGTTTTCAAGTTTTGGGTGTGACGACGATGGATGAAGGAATGAAGAGATGCAAAGGCCGAATCTTGGGGATGCCCAAGGCACCCCATGGTAATATCTAAGGAGACTCAAGCGTCTAAGCTTGGGGATGCCCTGGAAGGCATCCCCTCTTTCTTCTAACGACTATCGGTTACACACTCGAGGCTATATTTTTATTCGTCACATGATATGTGTTTTTCTTGGAGCGTCTTGTATGATATGAGTCTTTGCTTTTTAGTTTTGCACAATCATCACCTCTGAACACATTTGCTTGAGATGGCCTCACGTCATCATAATTTGTTAGAATTGCTTCTTGTGCTTCACTTAAATTTGTTAAGCTAGGCGGTTGCTCTAGTGCTTCACTTATATCTTTTTGAGCACGGTGGTGCGAATGTTTTGAAGAAACTTGTTCTCATGCTTCACTTATATCTTTTTGAGAATGTTATATGTTTTGAAGAAACTTGTTCTCTTGCTTCACTTATATCTTTTTTGAGAATGTTAGAAACTTTGAAGAAATTCACTCTCTTGCTTCCCTTATATCTTTTTGAGAGTGTGGAAATAGTCTTGGTAATTGGTACAAGATATGATGTTTGGTTCCTATGTGATGAATATCCAAGTAGAATAATGGAAACTAGCATACAAAATTTTTATGGGACATGAAAAACTTGATTCTTTGTAATAGTTTTGAGATATGTAGATGATGATATGTGAGTTATGTTAGTGAGTCAATTATGCTCTAGTAAGAATATTGATGTTAAGGTTTATGATTCCCTATGCAAGCACATAAAGTCAATAGTTATGCAATGAAGTTATATCCTACTTGTGGTGTATTGTTCGATGTTGGTTATGTTTTATGTATGCATGTGCATCATCATGATTTTCTAGTTGGGCGCTTCTCAACCTTTATGCTAGCCTTCATCTTGTACTAAGCGGGAATACTGCTTGTGCATCCACTATCCTTAAACCTTGTTTTGCCATTTGTGTCCACCATACCTTCCTATATACGGTATTTCAATCCGTCCTAAGTAAATTTGCATGTGCCATCTCTAAAAATTTTCAAAATAATTTCTCTTTTGTGTGCCCATATCAGCTCATGAAGCGGTGAGGGGTGGCCAATGATTTTCATGTTGGATATATTATTCTCACGATGAGTGTTTATTCACTTGTCATTGCACGAGAGTGTGGCGGTAATAAGGGATGCCCAGTCCCAAAAATAAATGGAATGTGATGGTATGGAAGGCACCCGTGAATACGGCTAGCCATGGATTGTGAAAAGTAATGGTGGAAACAAAAAAAAGTTTTGTTCTCTTGGATGTGACAGTGGAAAGACCAAAGTCTTGATGAAACTAGAACGATGATGGGGGAATAGAGATAAAAAATATTTATTTTCTGTTTGGGAACCGCCTATGATGGATCCAATGTGGAAAGTGTTGGGTGCCTTAAGTCGTTCTCGTTGACGAGAAAAGCATGCCTCCCAAAAAAAATTCATCTCTTTTAAAACATGAGCTCTGGCACCTCTGTAAATCAATGCTTCCCTCTGCGAAGGGCCATTCTATTTATTTTTATGTTGAGTCCCATCTTTCTCTTTAAAAGCACCAACTAGGGGGTCATGTGGTCGTGTGTGTGCAAGGAGTATGATTGATATTCAAGTGTGCATCATGAATGGATCAATGATTGAGCATAATGGGCTAGGGATAATTTACTTTAGCATTGTAATTTTGAAAGGCATGGTTGCTTGTTGGCATCACTTGAGTATCTATGTCTTCATGTCAAATATAGACTATTGCTTTGAGTCATCTAAGTCCTCATGTCTATGCTATGAAAATAACTTGAAGTATGTTCGGTAGCATTCCACAATCAAAAAATTGTTTTATCACTTTCCTACTCGAGGACGAGCGGGAGTTAAGCTTGGGGATGCTGATACGTCTCCAATGTCTCTATTATTTTTTCTTGTTCCATGCTATGATATTATTATTCTTGGATGTTTTTTTTATCATTTTATACCTTTTTATATCATTTTTGGGGACTAACCTACTAACTTAGTCCCAAGTGCCAGTTCCTGTTTTCTGCCCTGTTTTTGTTTCATAGGAAATTAATATCAGATAAGATCAAATCATCCCGAAACTTTTTGAGGATTTTTTATTGAAGATAAGGATCACCAGGAACTTGGAAGCTACGGAAGATGACGCTGGTGGGCCCCACACAACACCAGGGCGCTCCCCAAGGGGGGGCGCACCCAGGTGCTGTGTGGGCCCCACCTTGCTCCAACCAACCTACTTCCATCTCTATAAATTCCCAAATATTCCAAAACCATATAGGGAGTCCACAAATTTTTTTTCCGCCGCCGCAAGCCCCTGTTCTCGCGAGATCCCATCTGGAGGCCTTTTTCGGTACTCCGCCGGAGGGGGAACTCCTCACAGAGGGGCTCTACATCATCCTTGCCGCCTCTCCGATGATCCTGAGTAGTTCACCACAGACCTACGGGTCCGTAGGTAGTAGCTAGATGGCTCTCTCTCTCTCTTTTTGTATCTCAATACAATGGTCTCCATGTTCTTCATGGAGATCCATCCGATGTAATGACTTTGTGCAGTGTGTTTGTTGAGATCCGATGAATTGTGAGTTTATGATCAGATCTATCCTTGTTTTACTTGAGTTCTTTGCTGATCTCTTTTATGCATGATTTAAGTATAGCCTTGTATTTCTTCTCCAATGTTTTGGTTCGGTTTGGCCAACTAGATTAGATCTTCTTGCAATGGGGAGAGGTGCTCGGTAATGGGTTCGATCTTGCGGTGTTTAGTCCTAGTGACAGAAGGGGAGTTGATACGCATTTGTTGTTGCCATTAAGGATAAAATGTTGGGATGAATTCTTATATGCTTTTGTCTTGACTACATCATGTCATCATTCTTAATGTATTACTTCGTTCTTATGAACTTAATACACTAGATGCATGCTAGATAGCGGTCGATATGTGAAGTAACAGTAGTAGATGCAGGCAGGAGTCGGTCTACTTGATTTGGATGTGATGCCTATATCATGATCATTGCCTTGGATAGCGTCATAATTATTTGCTCTTCTATCAATTGCTCAACAGTAATTTGTTTACCCATCGTATGCTATTTTCTTGAGAGAGACGACACTAGTGAATCCTACGGCCCCCGGGTCTACTTTTATTATAAGATCTATCTCGTTTATTAATACAAATATACCAAAAATACTTGATGCACTTTTTTATCTTTTATTTGTTTATCAATCTATCATGTACCGTTTAATCTCGTTACTTGACCGCCGAGAGATTGACAACCTCCCATTTGTGTTGGGTGCGAAGGTTTGCGTTGTGTGTGCAGGTGCTATTTACGTGCTGTTGCTTGGTTCTCCTACTGGATTGATAACCTTGGTTTCTTAACTGAGGGAAATACTTACTCTACTGTGCTGCATCATCGTCTCCTCTTCGGGGATAAAAATACAACGCAGTTTACAAGTAGCAGCGAGCACCTAGTTTGGTGTCTTCTCCATCCCATTCATGTTGTAGTTCATGATAAAACCGTCATAAGACGGGGGTGGGGGGGGGGGGATTAAAGCAAGCAACATGTCCACCGCGAGCGCTGGTGGAATTGGAAATTCCATGGTTTTAAGCCTTTCAGCATAGCCAATCAATTTGACCTCGTGTTCGCCAACTGAACTTCCCTCAGCCATCTTGCCCTGCATCATGGTCTTTGTTGCATCCTAACGTTCAGACCATGCATTTTGCTTGTACAGAGCATCCATTTCCTGGATCATATCTCAGACGTTATGGAATTCAAAACGTTTTTTAAGCTCTGGAATCACGCAAGCTAGCATGAGGCATTGCACTACATTGGAGTCATCATCTTTAGTGGCCCAGATATTTCTATCATCTTTCGGGGCAGTTGCCACCGGTTTAGCTGGAAGAGGCGTGTCAAGCACTTAGTCTTTCTTAGCATTTCTGAGGACAATCCTCAGGGTACGGACCCAGTCCACATAATTGTTTCCAGTCGTAGCTAACTTCTCTCTCTCTCTCTCTCTCTCTCTAACATCCGGCCTAAGCTGAACATGGCGTTGCGAGCCATGTGATCTACAACGGTAAACACAAGTTTCACTTAGACTTTGTTCATAATTAATTTGCACTTGTGATTTAAATAATTTAATTCTAAAGTGCGCTCCCACTCAAATCAATATCTCTCATAATTGATTTTGAGTGATTCAAGACCCATATTGTAATTCAACACCATTGATGTAAGCATCACTGATGATGGGAATTACAATCGGTAGGCCAACTTGCCGATTACATCTCTATGGGACTCTTGTTCATCTTTTGATGTGTGTGTTCCAAGCTCAGGACGATCCTGCCATGAACGTCAAGACAACCAAGTGATATTGCTATGAGGTCTGACCTCACCCGTCTTACACTTCTCCAATCGTTCGTACCCATGTTTTCATGGCGCACCCCGAAAGGATAGATGCTATGACGGTGCTACACTTGGGACAACACTAACTACTTGATATTTTTAAGTGAGATATCACCCTAATAAAAACCGACTACCGTGCAATCAAAAGGGTGCAACATAAGGGATAAACATCTCAGGCAATTCATAATAGCATGGTATAGCCCTTTCTGACGGAGAAGTCTTTAATTTCTTCGTCTTCGGCATTTGCGTCGGTGTTCACCTTCATGAAGATTGCCACCGCCTTGTCGATGCACCAGATAATATTGCTATCTCTATAGCTAATAAATTTAGTGCATTACAAGGTTGACATGCAGGTCATTTAAAATGACAATCATATGGCTCCAGCCATCATGCCGAATCATGACACGCAGGTCATGTTAATTAATTTACATTATATAGTCATCTCATACATAATCAAATTAATATGGGCATTGCTATACCCACATCGCACTAGTAGAAAACAGGGCTTTGGTCCTGGCCAGATCAGAGCATTAGTCCCGGTCGTGTTACGAACCGGGACTAATGGGAGCATCATTTCCGGTTCGAGCGGCTAGGACGCCGGCCGGGCCTCGGTAGGCATCAGTCCCGGTTCAAGTGGGACCTTTAGTCCCGGTTCCAGACACAAACCAGGAATAAAGGGGTTGCTTCCCTTTAGTCCCGGTTTGTGTCTGGAACCGGGACTAAAGGGTATGCCTTTAGTCCCGGTTTTAGACACAAACCGGGACTAAAATTTTGCCTATATATATCCACGCCCCCCCCCATCTCCTCTGTTTTTTGGCCGTGGAAGGGTGGCAGGTGTGGGCTACTCTGTTTGTTGCCTATATATTCACATGAGGTGTTCGATGAAATGCCCAAGCCACACTTAAGCTTTTTCCTCTCCAAGCTCGACCTCCAAGCTACATTTTTCCCAAGATTTGTCTAGGTTTGGTGGTGCACCAACTACACAAGTGTTCTAAAAGGTTAGCAACTTCATCCTTTCATCTCTCACTGCTTGTTTAGCTCATTTCAAATGCTCTAAAAGTAGAGTGGTTTGTGGGTTTTAGTGGAGGAGTGTATGTGGGAGTTCATTTGATTTTGATGCACAATTTGAGCTCAAATTAACTTCTTAGAGTTTGCACATGTGTAGGGTGTCGTCCCGTCCCCGTCCCCATCCTCACCGCCATCGATCACCCGCGCCGATCTCGTCGCCGGCACCACCGTGGTGAGCCTCTTGTACCTATCTTCTTTTTAAAAGGAAAAAAATTCTTACTTGTATGATTTAGAACCAGAAATTCCAACCGACCCTCTTGTCGAGAGGTTAAATTTGGTTGAAAAAGAAAACAATTATTTGAAAGAAAAATTGAAAAGAATTGAAGACGAGAAGATGAAATTGGAGTTGCATGTTGCCGATGTCGTCGATGATCACAAGATCCAGATGGATGCAATGCACTTGAAGATTAGAAAGATTAGAAAATATGCCATTGATAATGACACTTGGTATCATTATGCTGTTGGATCAATTGTTACCTTAGTTGCGATTATGATCGCATTTGTTGTTGCATTTAAATGTTTTAATTAGATGCTCTAGAGAGCTGTATATATATATATATGTTTTTGTATGAGAACTATGTATGAACTTTATGTATTTATTTTTTCAATAACAACATTTGATCACTACTATACTTTGGTTTTAATGTGATGATGAACTTGTATTAATTTGGTCACTTCTCTATTCATGATGTTCTGTAATGGTTTTTGATATACTTAATTATATAATGCACGCAGATGAACTAGCAATGGATGTACGGTGACCGACGCACCTCCGACTATATTGAGGGCCTGCATAATTTTCTCGATGTGGCTGAGGCAAACAAGCAGAATGGTTTTATGTATTGTCCATCTACTCTATGTGGGAATATGAAGGATTACTCTCCCTCGAAAACCCTTCACTTCCACCTGCTTGAGAAGGGTTTCATGCCACACTATAATGTTTGGACCAAGCATGGAGAAAGAGGGGTTATGATGGAAGACAATGAAGAAGAAGAGGATGATGACAACTATCCTATGTTCCCTGAAGAAGAGGGGGAAGCTGAAGTTCAAGAGGCACCAGACGATGTGCCCGATGATGATCTTCGCCGGGATCATTGTTGATGCACAGAGAGAATGTGAAAGTGAAAGGGAGAAGTTGAAGTTCGATCGCATGTTAGGGGATCACAAAAAAGGTTTGTACCCAAATTGCGAAGATGGCAACACAAAGCTCGGTACCGCACTGGAATTGCTGCAATGGAAGGCAGACAATGGTGTATCTGACAACGGATTTGGGAAGCTACTTCTTGAGCTTGCATTGGTTTTTCCCTTGAAAATGAAAGGGTGATGCAGCAAAGTAGAGATAAGTATTTACCTCACTTAGAGAACCAAGGTATCAATCCAGTAGGACACAACGCACAAATCACCTAGCACCTGCACAAACAATCAAACAACTTGCACCCAACGCGATAAAGGGTGTGACGACCCCGGCTTAATCGTGCACTAACCATACACGCAAATGCGCACGATCAAGCCTAAGGACTCACTTGAAGATATCACAACACAACTCTAAAACATAAATAAAGTCATACAAGCTTTATATTACAAGCCAGGGCCTCGAGGGCTCGAATACATAGCTCGATGGCATACAAGCGTCAGCGGAAGCATCAGATATCTGAGTACAGATATATTACAGAGAGAGAAATAGGCCTTCACAGAGGCGGGGTAAAATAAAAGCTATGATCGAAAGGCGTCGGCCTCCTGCCCTGGACCCTCCGATCCTACTCCTGGTTGTCAGTCGGCTCCTCGTAGTAGTAGTACTCGCCAGGCGGGTAGTAGTACTGGTCGTCGGCTGGGGCGTCTGGCTCAGGGGCTCCGTCGTCTGGTGGCATCAATTGGATATGGGGGAAAAAGAAAATAAAGCAAACATGAGTACTCATCCGAAGTACTCAGCAAGCAAGGATCTACACTACATATGCAACATTGTCAAAGTAATGGCTGTATATGTGGACTGGGTTGCAGAAATGCCAGAATAGAGGGGGAAAGCCTAGTCCTATCGAAGACTAGCATCTTCAACAATCTTCGACAGTCTTGCAGCAATAGAAGAGAACAGATGAACATAATGTAAAGTAGTTGTAGTAGTATCATCAACCTCGACCTGAGATCCTTTCTCGACTCCCTGCGAGAAAGCAATCCCAGAGCCGTACTAACCAGTTCTCCTCACATGTTCTAGTTGTACCGATCGGGATACAACTCCGAGTGTCCGTTACCATAGGACAGGCTATCGATAGAAGTTTCTTCCCTGCAGGGGTGCACCAACTTACCCACCACGCTTGCTTAACTCCGGCCGGACACACTTTACTGGGTCATGCCCGGCCTTGGCCAAGCAACACGCCGCAACCCTACCTAGGCTCTAAAGAGAGGTCAGCACGCCGGACTAACCTATGCCCCCGGGGGTCTTGGGCCTTCGCCCCGGGAACCCTGCATGTTGCGAGGACGTTTCGGAAGCAGACCTAGCAACCCCTTAATACAAGCGCAGTTGCGTTTCTAGTCCAAACCAAAACGGGCCGCTCCTCGCTGATGTCAATAGAGCTTCGGCTGATGTATACGACGTAGAACGCCCATACTATGCCCACGTGATGGTTAGTGCTATCGGGCCAGAGGCCCCTCGAATCAAGTATCCAAACCGTAGTGGATTAGGAGTGCGCGGAAACAAGCAGAGACTCATGATCGATGTGACCCCGTCGCCCCGTCTCGAGGACTTGCGGCAAGGGCTAAGAATGCCCGGCGACGCCTCGTGTTATCTCGCGGGCACCATCCAGGTCAACCCGACTCCACATCACTTCGCATTAAGCTCGCGCGGGTACCCCTCAGGACCGACCCGTCTTTAGTAAAATGGTTCTTAGTGCAAGTCAAATCAACAACAGTATCTGTGTGTCTGACACCAGGGGAATCCTGAGGAATCACCCTCGATGGAATCCCACCTGATGTTATAGTCAAGGTGAACGAAGAAGGTATCACCCTCGAGGTCCACACTTGAGGAGTTGCGCGACGATGTCGTTATCGGGGGTGGTGTAGGAGGAATCACCCTCGCTTACCATGACCGAGTAACTAACCTACAAGGTTAACATCAGAAGTGCTGATGAGGTATCACCCTCGGCACTCGACGGTAACCCAGCAGTGTCGGCAACTAAGGGGGAAGTGATGTGCGGTGCCAGGGTCTAGTCTTCAATCCCGATGATCGGGTCTTCTGATATCCAGCAGGGCAGTCGGGATCAAGTGGGGGTCTCTGTCGTGTCTCTACCCAGCCTATACTAAGCAGTCTAGGATAACCATTAAGGTAGCAAGGCAGGTTACAATAAACAGGCTATGCAACAGATATAGGAAACAGTAGCAGCAGCAGTTCTAATGCAAGCATAAGAGAGAAGAGAATAGGCGATATAAGCATGCTCAAAATGGGGGTGCTTGCCTGTTTGCTCGGGGGCAAGGACAAGGTCTCCTGTGGTGTCGTCGGGGACGTAGTCGTACTCCTGAGCTGCGTCTGCCTCGGGAGCTACGTCAACATCGGGGTCTACCGAGAGAGAAGAGGGGGAAGAAACAGGTAAACATAATGCAAACAATTGCAATACGGTGCGTGCTAGGCTATGATGCAGTGCAGGGTTGCCTAAATATGCATCTAAGTCATTTTAGTTATTTTTAGAATTAATCTGGGATTTATTTACCGAAGTGTGTGCACTATTCATCTGCCGGATACAGGTCCGGAGTTACGAGTTCTTCTACGTAGGGGGTTCCGACAAAGAAACGGATGGCATGATCAGACTCGTCTCGTCGTTCTAAGCAACTTTCATGTTTTAACTTTTTCGATCCGAGCTACTGTTTAAAAGTTATTAATTTTCAAAGTTTATTTGAATTTCTGGAATTTATTTATTTAGCAGAAAATGAATTATGATGTCAGCATGAGGTAATGCTGACATCAGCAAGTCAACAGAACGGCTGACCAGTCAAACCTGACATGTGGGTCCAGTGGGACCCACATGTCAACCTCTGTTAACTTATCAGAGTTAATTTAGGCTAATAGAGGTTAATTAAAGGGTGCGGGCCCACATGTCAGTGAGTGATTAGTTTAATTAACTTATTTAACATTTTCTTTTTCTTTTAAATCTTTTAATTAGCGCGGGGCCCACACGTCAGTGGCACTGTGCTGCCACCTCAGCGCGTTGACTTGGGTCAACGCGGTCAAAACGCGTGGCGGGGCCCGCTGGCAGTGACCGTGGGTGGACCCCACGCATGCCACGTCGGCTGCGGCCGACGTTTAGCCGCCGGCGACGTCGAAACGCGGCGGAGGGCGCGGGCCGGCGTCGGAAATCGCCTACAGGCCACCAAAAAGGGACAGGGCCGGGTGCGTTCGAACGGCCATTTGACGGCGCGTTGAATGGTGGCGGTGGTGTGGCCGGAAACGGCGTGTATCGCCGGCCGCGAGCTTTGCGGCGGGCGCCGGAGTTCGGGCTTCGACGAATCCATAGCTAGGGGGTACGGGAGAGCATGTGCGCGGGCGCGTTCGACTCCTGGAAGCAGCAGGAACACGACGCCGTGCTCAGACGAGTGTGTCATAGGCCACAGCGACGGCGTCGAGCTCGTCGGCGGCGTCAAGCTTCGGTCACAGCGGCAGCTGCGGCTAGAGGCGCGACGAAGTGAGGAAGGAGAGGGGAGAGGACGGAGTGGAGCTCACCGAGCGGCTACGAAAAGCCCTTGGTGGCTTAGGAGCAGCAGACGGCGCCGGAGACGGAAGGGGATCGTCGGTGACCGAGGAAGAAGACGACGTTGATGCGCTCGGTGCAGGCGATCCGGGCTTCTCCAAGTGGCACCAGGCGACGCGGCAGTCGACGATAGGGACGAAGGACACGGCGGAGCATCGATCGGGGCTCGGTGGCCGCGAGGACGAACGGGGACAGCGGCGATAGCGTTCGGCCGCGGTGGATCTGAGGGGGAAGGAGGACGGAGCGAGCGAGGAGAGGACGGGGAAGTGAACGAGGGAGCCAGGGGGAGTGGTGGAGCTCGGCCTTATCCCCTCCCGCGCCCTGTATCGTCGGTGGGCGGCGGCGTGTCGGCGCGCGCGCGCTCGGCCACAGCGGCGGCGACACGCACGGAGAGAGAAGGAGAAATGGGCCAGTTGGGCTGGATGGGCTGGTGCCAGGCACTGTGCACTTAGGCCGGTGCACAGTGGCCCATCTTTCCCTTTTTTCCTTTTCTGTTTTCTTTTTCTTTATTTCATTTCTGTTTTGAAATAGTTAGAGCACTTTTGCACTTTTGTAAAATGTGGGACTTAGTCCAAATATTACAGTGCCATTTTAGCTCTCACCAAAAAGTGATTTCGACAGATTTGGAGTTCATTTGTATTTGGAATGATTTTAAATGGATTTAAATATCCTGTTTTGGTGCTGTTTCATCTAGTTAGAGTCACTTATCTAACTCCAACTTTATTGATGATGATTTTACAAATGTTCCTGGATTATTTGCCATTTAATGAACATTTTTCCAACAGTGTTTGATCAACTTCATATTTCACTTTTGAATTTGAGTTGATTTTTAAAATGGAGTTGAATTGCTTTGGTTAACCACTTTGTTTAAGCACTGCAAATGATATGACTTGGCATTATTAGCAGCTGATCACAGTGACAATTACATAGGGGTGTTACAAGTTCTCCTCCTCTAAAAGAAATTCTCGTCCCGAGAATTTAGGAGGTAGAAGGAAAGAGTCCGGGATATTCTTCCCGAAGATGATCCTCACGTTCCCAAGTGGCTTCATCTTCAGTGTGATTCGACCACTGCACTTTCCGGAACTTGGTCGTGTTCTGACGAGTTCGACGTTCAGCTTCGTCGAGGATGCGAATTGGATGCTCCTTATTGGAAAGATCATCTTGTAGCTCGAGCATCTCATGATCCACTGCATGGTGCGGAGATTCCTTGAAGAACTTACGGAGTTACGACACGTGGAAGACATCATGAATATGGGAGAATTGCGGTGGCAACTCCAATTTATATGCCACCTGTCCACGTCTAGCCACAATGCGGAAAGGACCAATATAGCGAGGAGCTAGCTTGCCCTTGATTCCGAAACGACGTGTGCCCTTCATCGAAGTGACACGAAGATAAGCTTGATCACTAGGTTGATAGATCACACCCCATCGCTTGCGATCATAATTACTCTTCTGACGGTCTTGAGCTGCTTTAAGATTCTCCCGGACAATTCTGACTTGTTCTTCGGCGTGCTGAATGATGTCCGGTCCAACAAGAGGTCGTTCCCCAGTTTCTGACCAATTTAGAGGGGTTCGACATTTACGACCATAAAGAACCTCAAAGGGGGGCATTTTCAAGCTGGCTTGGTAGCTGTTGTTATAAGAGAACTCGGCATACGGGAGAGATTCCTCCCATTTCTTACCGAAGGATATAACACAAGCTCAAAGCATATCTTCAAGCACTTGATTAACGCGCTCAACTTGACCTTGGGAATGGGGATGATAAGCTGAACTTCAGGTAATATGAGTTCCCATTGCTTTCTGGAAACTTTCCCAGAAATGGCCAGTGAAAATGCTGCCACGGTCTAAACTGATTTCCTTGGGAATACCATGGAGTGAAACAATTCTGGAGATATATAGCTCTGCTAACTGACTAGCAGTAATAGTCTCCTTAACTGGCAGAAAGTGTGCAACCTTGGAAAGTTGGTCAACGACGACAAGAATAGCATCGTGACCTTTCTGAGAGTTAGGTAGACCAGTAATGAAATCCATCTGCACTTTATCCCACTTCCATAGAGGAATAGGGAGCGGTTGCAGAATTCCAGCAGGTTTCTGATGTTCTGCCTTCACGTGATGACAAACGTCACACTCGGCAACATAACGAGCAATGTCCTGCTTCATTCTAGACCACCAGTACCTTTGACGAAGATCTCGATACATCTTGGTACTACCCGGATGGATAGATAGCGGTGTATCATGGGCCTCCTTCATGACTTTGTCAGTCATCAGCTCGTAGCGAGGTACTACAATGCGGTCTCGGAAGTACAAGGTTCCATCTTCAGCAATCGAGAAATCCCTGTATTTTTTAAGGTGAAGTTCTTTCTTCAATAGACCAATTTCAGCGTCTTTAGCTTGCGCAATCTTGACAGCTTTCTCAAGATCTGGCTGTATCACAAGGTTATTAAGAGAACCTTGCGGAATGATACAAAGGTTCAGCTTGCGCAATTCTTCATACAGCTGGGGTTGAGCTTGCTTTACCATGAGGTTACTACAATATGACTTGCGGCTCAAGGCATCAGCCATCACATTAGCTTTGCCAGGAGTGTAGGAAATACCACAGTCATAATCGGTGTTTGTTTCCAACCAACGCTGCTGACGAAGATTAAGTTTCGGTCGAGTGAATAAGTACTTCAAGCTCTGATGATCGGTGTAAATCTCACACCGATTACCAAGGAGGTAATGACGCCACTGCTTCAAAGCATAAATGACAGCAGCAAGTTCGAGGTCATGCACTGGGTAATTCTCTTCATGTGGACGCAGTTGTCGCGAAGCATACGCAATTACTCTTCGCTCTTGCATTAGGACGCAACCTAGTCCTTGGCGAGAGTCGTCGCAAAAGATCACAAAATCTTTGCGAGAGTCTGGAGGAGCAAGGACTGGAGCAGATGTCAGCTTGTCTTTAAGGGTCTGGAAGCTTTCCTGACATTTGTTTGTCCACTCAAACTTAACGCCTTTGTGGAGAAGATTAGTCAGGGGCTTGGCAATCTTGGAGAAATTCTCGATGAAACGGCGACAATAACTTGCAAGCCCGAGAAAACTTCTGACTTGCTTGACATTCTTCGAAGGGGTCCAGTCAATAATAGCCTGAACTCGTTCCGGGTTAACTGCGATACCATCCTTGGAGATGACATGTCCAAGGTAAGTTACCTCAGAAAGCCAGAATTCGCACTTAGAGTACTTGGCATATAACTTGTGCTCTCGTAGTCTCTCCAGAACAAGACGAAGGTGCTCAGCATGTTCTTCTTTGTTCTTCGAATAAACCAGAATATCATCCAGATATACCATGACGAATTTGTCGAGGTAATCCATGAATATGTAATTCATTAAGCGGGAGAAGGTAGCTGGAGCGTTTGTTAAGCCAAACGACATGACGGTGTACTCGTATGAACCATAGCGAGTAACGAATGCAGTCTTCGGAATATCCTCTTCACGGACACGGATATGGTGATAGCCCAACCTCAAGTCAAGTTTAGAGCACACCGAAGATCGATCAACTTGCAGGATCCTACTCTCCGTGTGCACTCTGATGCAGAATCCGGTCTTATCGAATGACAACTCGGAGTATAATACAACTCGGAGAGAAAGGTTAAACAAAACAATGGAAAGGAAAATGATTATCAGACTAATCAGATCAAAGACAGGGAAATCGCACTGAATCCAGCTCTCCGGGTGGATAGAATTAACGAGATCCTAAATGTCGGTGTTAGTAAATTTTATTAAACCCGAATAGATGAGAGAATAGAATCCCAGAGTAAAGACGAGGAATAAAAGATCCTAATACCACCCAGTTGCCGACGTGGGCCCGTAAGTCACACAGGCAAGTTAGTAAAATAGTTTTCGACCACTAGACTCAACTTCGGCCAAGGAATTGGAAAGGGGGATACCAAGAGGCAGTCGGCTCTGATACCATCCTGTGACGACCCCGGCTTAATCGTGCACTAACCATACACGCAAATGCGCATGATCAAGCCTAAGGACTCACTTGAAGATATCACAACACAACTCTAAAACATAAATAAAGTCATACAAGCTTTATATTACAAGCCAGGGCCTCGAGGGCACGAATACATAGCTCGATGGCATACAAGCGTCAGCAGAAGCATCAGATATCTGAGTACAGATATATTACAGAGAGAGAAATAGGCCTTCACAGAGGCGGGGTAAAATAAAAGCTACGATCGAAAAGCGTAGGCCTCCTGCCCTGGACCCTTCGATCCTACTCCTGGTCGTCAGTCGGCTCCTCGTAGTAGTACTACTTGCCAGGTGGGTAGTAGTACTGGTCATCGACTGGGGCGTCTGGCATCAATTGGATATGGGGGAAAAAGAAAATAAAGCAAACGTGAGTACTCATCCGAAGTACTCAGCAAGCAAGGATCTACACTACATATGCAACATTGTCAAAGGAATGGCTGTATATGTGGACTGGGCTGCAGAAATGCCAGAATAGAGGGGGAAAGCCTAGTCCTATCGACGACTAGCATCTTCAACAATCTTCGAAAGTCTTGCAGCAATAGAAGAGAACAGATGAACATAATGTAAAGTAGTACTAGTAGTATCATCAACCTCGACCTGAGATCCTTTCTCGACTCCCTGCGAGAAAGCAATCCCAGAGCCGTACTAACCAGTTCTCATCACATGTTCTAGTTATACCGATCGGGATACAACTCTGAGTGTCCGTTACCGTAGGACAGGCTATCGATAGAAGTTTCTTCCCTGCAGGGGTGCACCAACTTACCCACCACGCTTGCTTAACTCCGGCCGGACACACTTTACTGGGTCATGCTCGGCCTCGGCCAAGCAACATGCCGCAACCCGACCTAGGTTCTAAAGAGAGGTCAGCATGCCGGACTAACCTATGCCCCCGGGGGTCTTGGGCCTTCGCCCCGGGAACCCTGCACGTTGCGAGGACATTTCGGAAGCAGACCTAGCAACCCCTTAATACAAGCGCAGTTGCCTTTCCAGTCCAAACCAAAACGGGCCGCTCCTCGCTGACGTCAATAGAGCTTCGGCTGATGTATACGACGCAGAACGCCCATACTATGCCCACGTGATGGTTAGTGCTATCGGGCCAGAGGCCCCTCGGATCAAATATCCAAACCGTAGTGGATTAGGAGCGCGCAGAAACGAGCAGAGACCCTCGATCGATGTGACCCCGTCGCCCCTTCTCGAGGACTAAGAATGCCCGGCCACGCCTCGTGTTATCTCGCGGGCACCATCCAAGTCAACCCGACTCCACATCACTTCGCATTAAGCTCGCGCGGGTACCCCTCAGGGCCCACCCGTGTTTAGTAAAATGGTTCTTAGTGCAAGTCAAATCAACAACAGTATCTGTGTGTCTGACACCAGGGGAATCCTGAGGAATCACCCTCGATGGAATCCCACCTGATGTTATAGTCAAGGTGAACGAAGGAGGAATCACCCTCGAGGTCCACACTTGAGGAGTTGCGCGACGATGTCGTTATCGGGGGTGGTGTAGGAGGAATCACCCTCGCTTACCATGACCGAGTAACTAACCTACAAGGTTAACATCAGAAGTGCTGACGAGGTATCACCCTCGGCACTCGACGGTAACCCAGCAGTGTCGGCAACTAAGGGGGAAGTGATGTGCGGTGCCAGGGTCTAGTCTTCAATCCCGATGATCGGGTCTTCTGATATCCAGCAGGGCAGTCGGGATCAAGTGGGGGTCTCTGTCGTGTCTCTACCCATCCTATACTAAGCAGTCTAGGATAACCAGTAAGGTAGCAAGGCAGGTTACAATAAACAGGCTATGCAACAGATATAGGAAACAGTAGCAGCAACAGTTCTAATGCAAGCATAAGAGAGAAGAGAATAGGCGATATAGGCATGCTCAAAATAGGGGTGCTTGCCTGTTTGCTCGGGGGCAAGGACAAGGTCGCCTGTGGTGTCGTCGGGGACGTAGTCGTACTCATGAGCTGCGTCTGCCTCGGGAGCTACGTCAACATCGGGGTCTACCGAGAGAGAAGAGGGGGAAGAAACAGGTAAACATAATGCAAACAATTGCAATACGGTGCGTGCTAGGCTATGATGCAGTGCAGGGTTGCCTAAATATGCATCTAAGTCATTTTAGTTATTTTTAGAACTAATCTGGTTTTTATTTACCGAAGTGTGTGCACTATTCATCTACCAGATACGGGTCCGGAGTTACGAGTTCTTCTATGTAGGGCGTTCCGACAAAGAAACGGACAGCACGATTAGACTCGTCTCGTCGTTCTGAGCAACTTTCATGTTTTAACTTTTTCGATCCGAGCTACGGTTTAAAAGTTATTAATTTTCAAAGTTTATTTGAATTTCTGGAATTTATTTATTTAGCAGAAAATGAATTATGACGTCAGCATGAGGTAATGCTGACATCAGCAAGTCAACAGAACGGCTGACCAGTCAAACCTGACATGTGGGTCCAGTGGGACCCACATGTCAGCCTCTGTTAACTTATCATAGTTAATTTAGACTAATAGAGGTTAATTAAAGGGTGTGGACCCACATGTCAGTGAGTGATCAGTTTAATTAACTTATTTAACATTTTCTTTTTCTTTTAAATCTTGTAATTAGCGCGGGGACCACACGTCAGTGGCACTGTGCTGCCACATCAGCGCGTTGACTCGGGTCAACGCGGTCAAAACGCGTGGCGGGGCCCGCTGGCAGTGACCGTGGGTGGACCCCACGCCTGCCACGTCGGCTGCGGAGGGCGCGGGCCGGCGTCGAAAATCGCCTACAGGCCACCAAAAGGGACGGGGCCGGGTGTGTTCGAACGGCCATTCGATGGCGCGTCGAATGGTGGCGGTGGTGTGGCCGGAAACGGCGTGTATCACCGGCGGCGAGCTTTGCGGCGGGCGCCGGAGTTCGGGCTTCGACGAATCCATAGCTAGGGGGTACGGGAGAGCGTGTGCGCGGGCGCGTTCAACTCCTGGAAGTAGGAGGAACACGACGCCGTGCTTAGACGAGTGTGTCATAGGCCACAGCGACGGCGTCGAGCTCGTCGGCGGCGTCGAGCTTCGGTCACAGTGGCAGCTGCGGCTAGAGGCGCGACGAGGCCAGGAAGGAGAGGGGAGAGGACGGAGTGGATCTCACCGAGCGGCTACGAAAAGCCCTTGGTGGCTTAGGAGCAGCAGAGGCGCCGGAGACAGAAGGGGATAGTCGGCGACCGAGGAAGAAGACGACGTCGATGCGCTCGGTGCAGGCGATCCGGGCTTCTCCAAGTGGCACCAGGCGACGCGGCAGTCGACGATGAGACGAAGGACACGGCGGAGCGTCGATTGGGGCTCGGTGGCCGCGAGGACGAACGGGGACAGCGGCGATAGCGTTTGGCCGCGGTGGATCTGAGGGGGAAGGAGGACGGAGCGAGCGAGGAGAGGACGGGGAAGTGAACGAGGGAGCCAGGGGGAGTGGTGGAGCTCGGCCTTATCCCCTCCCGCGCCTTGTATCGTCAGTGGGCGGCGGTGTGTCGGCGCGCTCGGCCACAGCGGCGGCGACACGCACGGAGAGAGAAGGAGAAATGGGCCAGTTGGGCTGGATGGGCTGGCGCCAGGCACTGTGCACTTAGGCCGGTGCACAGTGGCCCATCTTTCCCTTTTTTCCTTTTCTGTTTTCTTTTTCTTTATTTCATTTCTGTTTTGAAATAGTTAGAGCACTTTTGCACTTTTGTAAAATGTGGGACTTAGTCCAAATATTACAGTTCCATTTTAGCTCTCACCAAAAAGTGATTTGGACAGATTTGGAGTTCGTTTGTATTTGGAATGATTTTAAATGGATTTAAATATTCTGTTTTGGTGCTGTTTCATCTAGTTAGAGTCACTTATCTAACTCCAACTTTATTGATGATGATTTTACGAATGTTCCTGGATTATTTGCCATTTAATGAACATTTTTCCAACAATGTTTGATCAACTTCATATTTCACTTTTGAATTTGAGTTGATTTTTAAAATGGAGTTGAATTGCTTTGGTTAACCACTTTGTTTAAGCACTGCAAATGATATGACTTGGCATTATTAGCAGCTGATCACAGTGGCAATTACATAGGGGTGTTACAAAGGGGTTGTCAATCCCTTCACGGTTACTTGCAAAAGTGAGATCTGATAGAGATAGATAAAACTAAACAAAAGATAAAGTAAATATTTTTGGGTTTTTTGGTTTATAGATCTGAAAATAAAAGATTGCAAAATAGTAGATCGGAAAGTAATATGATGGAAAATAGACCCGGGGGCCATAGGTTTCACTAGAGGCTTCTCTCAAGATAGCAAATAATACGGTGGGTGCACAAATTACTGTCGAGCAATTGATAGAAAAGCGCAAAGTTATGACGATATCCAAGGCAATGATTATGAAATATAGGCATCACGTCTGTGTCAAGTAGACCGAAACGATTCTGCATTTACTACTATTACTAAACACACCGACCGACTCCTGCCTGCATCTAGAGTATTAAGTTCATGAAGAACAGAGTAACGCATTAAGTAAGATGACATGATATAGTGGAATAAACTCAAGCAATATGATGTAAACCCCATATTTTTATCCTCGATGGCAACAATACAATACGTGCCTTGCTGCCTGTACTGTCACTGGGAAAGGACACCGCAAGATTGAACCCAAAGCTAAGCACTTCTCCCATTGCAAGAAAAACCAATCTAGTTGGCCAAACAAAACCGATAATTCGAAGAGAATTACAAAGATATCAAATCATGCATATAAGAATTCAGAGAAGATTCAAATAATATTCATAGATAAGCTGATCATAAATCCACAATTCATCGGATCTCGACAAACACACCGCAAAAGAATATTACATCGGATAGATCTCCAAGAACAACGAGGAGAACATGGTATTGAGAATCAAAGAGAGAGAAGAAGCCATCTAGGTACTAGCTATGGACCTGTAGGTCTGAGGTAAACTACTCACGCTTCGTCCGAAGGGCAATAGAGTTGATGTAGAAGCCCTCCGTGATCGAATCCCCCTCCGGCAGTTTGCCGGAAAAGGTCCCTAGATGGGATCTCACAGGTACAGAAGGTTGCGGCGGTGGAAAAGTCTTTTCGTGGATGCCTCTGGTGGTTTGGGAACATATGTGAATATATAGGCGAAAGAGTTAGGTCAGGTGAGTCACGGGGGGCCACAAGGCAGGGGGCACGCCCTACACCCTTGTGGCTGCCTCGTGGCTCCTCCGACTTCATCTCCAAGTCTCCTGGGTGTCTTCTGGTCCAAGAAAAATCATCGTGAAGGTTTTATTCCGTTTGGACTCCATTTGGTATTCCTTTCCCACGAAGCTAAAAACCAAGGAAAAAACAGAAACTGGCACTGGGCTCTATGTTAATAGGTTAGTCCCAAAAATAATATAAAATAGCATATTAATGCATATAAAACATCCAAAACAGATAATATAATAGCATGGAACAATAAAAAATATAGATACGTTGGAGACATATCAAGCGTCCCCAAGCTTAATTCCTACTTGTCCTCGAGTAGGTAAATGATAAAAATAAATTTTTTGATGTGGAATGCTACCTAACATATTTATCCATGTAATTTTATTTATTGTGGCATGAATGTTCAGATCCATAAGATTCAAAACAAAAGTTTAATATTGACATAAAAACAATAATACTTCAAGCATGCTAACAAGGCAATTATGTCTTCTCAAAATAACATGGCCAAAGAAAGCTTATCCCTACAAAATCATATAGTCTAGCTATGCTCCATCTTCATCACACAAAATATTCAAATCATGCACAACCCCGAAGACAAGCCAAGCAATTGTTTCATACTTTTAGTGTTCTCAAAAATTTTCAACTCACGCAATACATGAGCGTGAGCCATGGACATAGCATTATAGGTGGAATAGAATATGTGGTTGTGGAGAAGACAAAAAAGAAGGAGATAGTCTCACATCAACTAGGCGTATTAACGGGCTATGGAGATGCCCATCAATAGATATCAATGTGAGTGAGTAGGGATTGCCATGCAACGGATGCACTAGAGCTATAAGTGTATGAAAGCTCAAAAGAAAACTAAGTGGGTGTGCATCCAACTTGCTTGCTCATGAAGACCTAGGGCAATTTGAGGAAGCCCATCGTTGGAATATACAAGCCAAGTTCTATAATGAAAATTTCCCACTAGTATATGAAAGTGACAAAATAGGAGACTCTCTATCATGAAGATCATGGTGCTACTTTGAAGCACATGTGTGGAAAAAGGATAGTAGCATTGTCCCTTCTCTCGTTTTCTCTCATTTTTTTACTTTTCTCTCCCTTTTTTTTGCTTGGCTTTTTTGGCCTCTTTTTTTCTTTTTTTTATTTCCTCACATGGGACAATGCTCTAATAATAAAGATCATCACACTTTTATTTACTTACAACTCAAGAATTACAACTCGATACTTAGAACAAAATATGACTCTATATGAATGCCTCCGGCGGTGTACCGGGATGTGCAATGAATCAAGAGTGACATGTATGAAAGAATTATGAAAGGTGGCTTTGCCACAAATATGATGTCAACTACATGATCATGCAAAGCAATATGACAATGATGAAGCGTGTCATAATAAAATGGAACGGTGGAAAGTTGCATGGCAATATATCTCGGAATGGCTATGGAAATGCCATAATAGGCAGGTATGGTGGCTGTTTTGAGGAAGGTATTTGGTGGGTCTATGGTACCGGCGAAAGTTGCGCGGCACTAGAGAGGCTAGCAAAGGTGGAAAGGTGAGAGTGCGTATAATCCATGGACTCAACATTAATTAGTCATAAAGAACTCACATACTTATTGCAAAAATCCATTAGTCATCGACACAAAGTACTACGCGCATGCTCCTAGGGGGATAGATTGGTAGGAAAATACCATCGCTCGTCCCCGACCGCCACTCATAAGGAAGACAATCAAAAAATATCTCATGCTCCAACTTCGTTACATAACGGTTCACCATACGTGCATGCTATAGGACTCACAAACCGTAACACAACTATTTCTCCAATTCACAATTACTCACTAGCATGACTCTAATATCACCTTCTTTATATCTCAAAACAATCATAAGGAATCAAACTTCTCATAGTATTCAATGCACTTTATATGAAAGTTTTTATTATATCCCTCTTGGATGTCTATCATATTAGGACTAAATTCATAACCAAAGCAAATTACCATGCTGTTTAGAGACTCTCAAAATAATATAAGTGAAGCATGAGAGTTCAATAATTCCTACAAAATAAAGCCACCGCCGTGCTCTAAAAAGATATAAGTGAAGCAGTAGAGCAAAATTGCCTAGCTCAAAAGATATAAGTGAAGCACATAGAGTATTGTAATAAATCACGATTCATGCGTGTCCCTCTCAAAAGGTGTGTACAGCAAGGATGATTGTGGCAAACTAAAAAGCAAAGACTCAAATCATACAAGACGCTCCAAGCAAAACACATATCATGTGGTCAATAAAAATATAGCCTCAAGTAAAGTTACCGATAGGCGAAGACGAAAGAGGGGATGCCTTCCGGGGCATCCCCAAGCTAAGGCTCTTGGTTGTCCTTGAATATTACCTTGGGGTGCCTTGGGCATCCCCAAGCTTAGGCTCTTGCCACTCCTTATTCCATAGTCCATCAAATCCTTACCCAAAAATTGAAAACTTCACAACACAAAACTCAACAGAAAATCTCATAAGCTCCGTTAGTATAAGAAAATAAATCACCACTTTTTGTACTGTTGTGAACTCATTCTTTATTTATATTGATGTAATATATAATGTATTCCAACTTATCCATGGTTCATACCCCCCGATACTACCCATAGATTCATCAAAATAAGCTAACAACACAAAGAAAATAGAATCTTTCAAAAACAAACAGTCTGCGAAGATCCGAATTGTTCTAATACTTCTGTAACTCCAATAATTCTGACAAATTAGTACAACAAAGGAAATTTGTATATAAATTTCGTATAAAAAACTGAGTGTTTTTCAACGCTCCAGTGAATTAATAAATTTCTGTGACTGGACGCAAAAGTTTCTGTTTTTCAGCAAGATCAAATCAACTATCACCGTAAGTCATCCCAAAGGTTTTACTTGGCAGAAACACTAATTAAAAAACAAAACCACATCTAACCATAGGCTAGATGAATTATTCAAAGCAAAACAGGAACAAAAAGCAAAAACAAAAATAAAATTGGGTTTCCTCCCAACAAGCGCTATTGTTTAACGCCCTTAGCTAGGCATAAAAACACAAATAGATCGAGGTATTGTCATCTTTGGTATGCAATCCATAAGTAGCTATCATAATAGATTCATATGGCAATTTAATTTTCTTTCTTGGAAAGTGTTCCATACCCTTCCTTAACTGAAATTGAAATCTAATGTTTCCTTCTTTCATATCAATAATTGCACCAATCATTCTAAGGAAAGGTCTACCAAGAATAATAGGACATGTAGGATTGCAATCTATATCAAGAACAATGAAATCTACGGGAACATAATTCCTATTTGCAACAATAAGAACATCATTAATCCTTCCCATAGGTTTTTTAATAGTGGAATCCGCAAGATGCAAATTCAAGGAACAATCATCAAATTCACGGAAACCTAACACATCACATAAAGTTTTTGGAATCGTGGAAACACTAGCACCCAAATCACACAAAGCATGGCACTCATAATCTTTAATCTTAATTTTAATAGTAGGTTCCCACTCATCATAAAGTTTTCTAGGGATAGAAACTTCCAATTCAAGCTTTTCTTCAAAAGATTGCATCATAGCATCAACGATATTTTAGTAAAAGCTTCGTTTTGATTATAAGCAAGAGGAAAATTCAAAATGGATTGCAACAAGGAAATACAATCTATTAAAGAACAATTATCATAATTAAATTCCTTAAAATCCAAAAGAGTGGGTTCGTTGCTACTTAAAGTTTTGACCTCTCCAATCCCACTTTTATCAATTTTTACATCAAGATCTAAAAACTCCGAATCATTGGGACACTGATACGTCCATTTTGCATCATGCTTTTATATCAATATTTATTGCATTATGGGCTGTTATTACACATTATGGCACAATACTTATGCCTTTTCTCTCTTATTTTACAAGGTTTACATGAAGAGGGAGAATGCCGGCAGCTGGAATTCTGGACTAGAAAAGGAGCAAATATTAGAGACCTATTCTGCACAACTCCAAAAGTCCTGAAACTTCAATGAGCATGTTTTTGGAATTAATAAAAAATATTGGGTGAAGAAAGAACCAGAGGGGGGCCACCAGCCGGCCACAAGGTTGGAGGGCGCGCCCCCCGACCTTGTGGGCCCCTTGTCAGGCCTCCGACGCCCATCTTCTGCTATATGGTGTCTTTTACCCTGGAATAAATCATAAGGAAGTTTTCAGGACGAAGCACCACCGTCTCGAGGCGGAACCTGGGCAGAACCAATCTAGGGCTCCGGCGGAGCTGTTCTGCCGGGGAAACATCCCTCAGGGAGGGGGAAATCATCGCCATCGTCATCACCATCGATCCTCTCATCGTGGGAGGGTCAATCTCCATCAACATCTTCACCAGCACCATTTCCTCTCAAACCCTAGTTCATCTCTTGTATCGGATCTTGGTTCCAAAACCTCAGATTGGTACCTGTGGGTTGCTAGTAGTGTTGATTACTCCTTGTAGTTGATGCTAGTTGGTTTATCGGGTGGAAGATTATATTTTCAGATCCTTAATGATAATTAATACTCCTCTGATTATGAACATGAATATGCTTTGTGAGTAGTTACGTTTGTTCCAGAGGACAGGGGAGAAGTCTTGTTATAAGTAATCATGTGAATTTGGTATTCGTTCGATATTTTGATGAGATGTATGTTGTCTTTCCTCTAGTGGTGTTATGTGAACGTCGACTACATGACACTTCACCATTATTTGGGCCTAGGGGAAGGCATTGGGAAGTAATAAGTAGATGATGGGTTGCTAGAGTGATAGAAGCTTAAACCCTAGTTTATGTGTTGCTTCGTAAGGGGCTGATTTGGATTCATATGTTTCATGCAATGGTTAGGTTTACCTTAATACTTCTTTCGTAGTTGCGGATGCTTGCGAGAGTGGTTAATCATAAGTGGGAGGCTTGTGCAAGGAAGGGCAGCACCCAAGCTCCGGTCCACCCACATATCAAATTATCAAAGTAACGAACGCAAATCATATGAGCATGATGAAAACTAACTTGACAACAATTCCCATGTGTCCTCGGGAGCGCTTTGCTTTATATAAGAGTTTGTCCAGGCTTGTCCTTTGCTACAAAAAGGATTGGGCCACCTTTCTGCACGTTGTTTACTTTTATTACTTGTTACTCATTACGATTTGCCTTATCACCAAACTATCTCTTACTGATAATTTCGGTGCTTGCAGAGAATACCTTGCTGAAAACCACTTGTCATTTCCTTCTGCTCCTCGTTGGGTTCGACACTCTTACTTATCGAAAGGACTACAATAGATCCTGTATACTTGTGGGTCATCAAGACTCTTTTCTGGCGCCGTTGCCGGGGAGTGAAGCGCCTTTGGTGAGTGGAATTTGGTAAGGAAACATTTATATAGTGTGCTGAAATTTACAGTCACTTGTTACTATGGAAAGTAATCCTTTGAGGGGTTTGTTCGAGGTATCTTCACCTTGACCAGAAGAGCAAAGAGTTGCTCCTCAACCTACTGCACCTACTGAAAATATTTATTATGAAATTCCTTCGGGTATGATAGAGAAACTTCTAGCTCATCCTTACACAGGAGATGGAACATTACATCCTGATATGCATCTAATCTATGTGGATGAAGTTTGTGGATTATTTAAGCTTGCAGGTCTGCTCGAGGATGAAGTCAAGAAGAAGGTCTTCCCTTTATCTTTGAAGGAGAAGGCATTGACATGGTATACGCTATGTGATGATATTGGATCATGGAACTACAACCGATTGAAAATGGAATTTCATCAGAAGTTTTATCCTTTGCATCTGGTTCATCGTGATCGGAATTATATATATAATATTTGGCCTCGTGAAGGAGAAAGTATCACTCAAGCTTGGGGGAGGCTTAAGTCAATGTTATATTCATGCCCCAATCATGAGCTCCCAAGAGAAATTACTATTCAAAATTTTTATGCTCGGCTTTCTCATAATGATCGATCCATGCTCGGTACTTCTTGTACTGGTTATTTTATGAAGAAGACTATTGAATTCAAATGTGATTTATTGGAAAGAATTAAACGCAACTCTAAAGATTGGGACCTCGACAAGGTTGATTGTGTTAAATCTTTTTTGTCGATGTTTTTCGTGATTTTAGCACTAAATATGGACTTGACTCTGAGATAGTAGCTTCTTTCTGTGAATCTTTTGCTACTCATGTTGATCTCCCTAAGGAGAAGTGGTTTAAATATCATCCTCCCATTGAAGTTAAAGTAGTTGAACCTATTAAAGTTGAAGAAGAAACTATTACTTATAATGTTGATCCTATTATTCCTACTGCTCATATTGAGAAATCACCTTTTCCTCTTAGGATAAAGGATCATGCCAAAGCTTCAACTATGGTTCGTAAGAGTTATACTAGAACACCTACACCCCCTGAGCAAATTAAAGATGAACCTAGTATTGCTATGGTAAAGATCTCTTGGTTGATAATATTGATGGGCATGTTATTTATTTCTGTGATGAAGCTGCTAGAATTGCTAAACCCGATAGTAAAGATAAATATAGACCCGTTGTTGGCATGCCTATTGTCTCAGTTAAAATAGGAGATCATTGTTATCATGGCTTATGTGATATGGGTGCTAGTGTGAGTGCAATACCTTTCTCCTTATATAATGAAATTATGAATGATATTGCACCTGCTGAGATAGAAGATATTGATGTTACTATTAAGCTTGCTAATAGAGATACTATTTCACCAATTGGAAATGTTAGAGATGTTGAAGTCTTGTGTGGGAAAATAAAATATCCTGCTGATTTTCTTGTTCTTGGTTCCCCACAAGATAACTTTTGTCCCATTATATTTGGTAGACCCTTCTTGAATACTGTTAATGCTAAGATAGACTACGAGATAGATATTGTTACTATTGGTTTAGGGGATATGTCTCATGATTTAATTTCTCTAAATTTCGTAGACAACCCGATGATAAAGAATTGCCTAGTAAGGACGAAATTATTGGTCTTGCTTCTATTGCCGTGCCTCCTACTGATCCTTTAGAACAATATTTGCTAGACCATGAAAATGATATGTTTATGAATGAAAGAAGGGAAATAGATGAAGTATTCTTTAATCAGGGACCTATTTTGAAACACAATTTGCCTGTTGAAATCCTTGGAGATCCTCCTCCACCTAAGGGTGATCTCGTGTTTGAGCTTAAACAATTACCTGATACTCTGAAATATGCTTATCTTGATGAAAAGAAGATATATCCCATTATTATTAGTGCATAACCTTTCAGAGCATGAAGAAAAGAAATTATTGAAAACTCTGAAGAAGCACCATGCCGCTATTGGATATCTCTTGATGATCTTAAGGGCATTAGTCCCACTCTATGTCAGCACAAAATTAAATTGGAGAAAGATGCTAAACCAGTTGTTGATCATCAACGATGGTTAAATCCTAAGATGAAAGAAGTGGTAAGGAATGAAATACTAAAGCTCCTGGAGGTAGGTATAATTTATCCTATTGCTGATAGTCAATGGGTAAGTCCTGTTCATTGTGTCCCAAAGAAGGGAGGTATTACTGTTGTTCCAAATGATAAGAATGAATTGATCTCTCAAAGAATTGTTATAGGTTATAGAATGGTAATTGATTTCCGCAAATTGAATAAAGCTACTAGAAAAGATCATTACCTCTACCTTTTATTGATCAAATGCTAGAAAGACTATCCAAACATAATCATTTTTTCTTTCTAGATGGTTATTCTGGTTTCTCTCAAATACCTGTGTCAAAAGAAGATCAAGAGAAAACCACTTTTACTTGCCCTTTCGGTACCTTTGCTTATAGATGTATGCCTTTTGGTTTATGCAATGCACCTGCTACCTTTCAAAGATGTATGATGGCTATATTCTCTGATTTTTGTGAAAAGATTGTTGAGGTTTTCATGGATGATTTCTCTGTTTACGGAACTTCTTTTGATGATTGCTTGAGCAACCTTGATCGAGTTTTGCAGAGATGTGAAGAAACTAATCTTATCTTGAATTGGGAGAAGTGCCACTTTATGATTAATGAAGGTATTGTCTTGGGACATAAAATTTCTGAAAGAGGTATTGAAGTTGATAAAGCTAAAGTGGACGCTATTGAAAAGATGCCGTGTCCTCAAGATATCAAAGGTATAAGAATTTTCCTTGGTCATGCTGGTTTCTATCGGAGGTTTATTAAAGACTTCTCTAAAATTTCTAGGCCTCTCAATAATCTTTTACAAAAATATATTCCTTTTGTTTTTGATGATGATTCTGTAGAAGCATTCGAAATACTTAAGAAAGCCTTAATCTCTGCACCTATCGTTTAACCACCTGATTGGAATTTACCCTTTAAATTTATGTGTGATGCTAGTGATTATGCTGTTGATGCTGTTCTAGGACAAAGAGTTGATAAGAAATTGAATGTTATTCAGTATGCTAGTAAGACTCTAGACAGTGCCCAGAGAAATTATGCTACTACTGAAAAAGAATTTTTAGCAGTTGTCTTTGCTTGTGATAAGTTCAGACCTTATATTGTTGATTCCAAAGTAACTGTACACACTGATCATGCTGCTATTAAATATCTTATGGAAAAGAAAGATGGTAAACCTAGACTTATTAGATGGGTTCTCTTGCTACAAGAATTTGATTTGCATATTATTGATAGAAAGGGAGCTGAGAACCCCGTTGCAGACAACTTGCCTAGGTTAGAAAATGTTCTTGATGACCCACTTCCTATTGATGATAGCTTTCCTGATGAGCAATTAGCTGTCATAAATGCTTCTCGTAATACTCCATGGTATGCTGATTATGCTAATTACATTGTTGGTAAATTTATACCACCTAGTTTCACATACCAACAAAAGAAAAAGTTTTTCTATGACTTAAGACATTACTTTTGGGATGATCCACACCTTTGTAAAGAAGGAGTAGATGGTGTTATTAGACATTGTGTACCTGAGCATGATCAGGAACAGATCCTACGCAAGTGTCACTCCGAGTCTTACGGAGGACACCATGCTGGAGATAGAACTGCACACAAGGTATTGCAATCCGGTTTCTATTGGCCCACTCTCTTCAAGGATGCTCGTAAGTTTGTCTTGTCATGTGATGAATGCCAAAGGATTGGTAATATTAGTAGACGTCAGGAAATGCCTATGAATTATTCACTTGTTATTGACCATTTGATGTTTGGGGCTTTGATTATATGGGACCTTTTCCTTCCTCTAATGGGTATACACATATTTTAGGTGTTGTTGATTACGTTACTAAGTGGGTAGAAGCTATTCCAACTAGTAGTGTTGATCATAACACCTCTATTAAGATGCTTAAAGAAGTTATTTTTCCGAGGTTTGGAGTCCCTAGATATTTAATGAATGATGGTGGTTCGCATTTTATTCATGGTGCTTTCCGTAAAATGCTTGCTAAATACGATGTCAACCATAGAATTGCATCTCATTATCATCCTCAGTCTAGTGGTCAAGTAGAATTGAGCAATAGAGAGATTAAATTAATTTTGCAAAAGACTGTTTATAGATCTAGAAAGAATTGGTCTAAGAAACTTGATGATGCTTTGTGGTCTGTGTCAAGTAGACTGAAACGATTCTGCATCTGCTACTATTACTCCACACATCGACCGATTCCTGCCTGCATCTAGAGTATTAAGTTCATGAAGAACAGAGTAATGCATTAAGTAAGATGACATGATGTAGAGGAATAGACTCAAGCAATATGATGTAAACCCCATCTTTTTATCCTCGATGGCAACAATACAATACGTGCCTTGGTGCCACTACTGTCACTGGGAAAGGACACTACAAGATTGAACCCAAAGCTAAGCACTTCTCCCATTGCAAGAAAAACGAATCTAGTTGGCCAAACCAAACCGGTAATTCGAAGAGAATTACAAAGGTATCAAATCATGCATATAAGAATTCAGAGAAGATTCAAATAATATTCATAGATAAGCTGATCATAAATCCACAATTCATCGGATCTCGACAAACACACCGCAAAAGAATATTACATCAGATAGATCTACAAGAACAACAAGGAGAACATGGTATTGAGAATCAAAGAGAGAGAAGAAGCCATCTAGCTACTAGCTATGGACCCGTAGGTCTAAGGTAAACTACTCACGCTTCATCGGAAGGGCAATAGAGTTTTTGTAGAAGCCCTCCGTGATTGAATCCCCCTCCGGAAGGGTGCTGGAAAAGGTCCCTAGATGGGATCTCACGGGTACAGAAGGTTCTGGTAGGGGAAAATTCTTTTCGTGGATGCCTCTGGTGGTTTGGGAACATATGTGAATATATAGGCGAAAGAATTAGGTCAGGGGAGTCACGGGGGGCCCACAAGGCAGGGGCGCGCCCTACCCCCCTAGGCAAGCCCTCCACCCTTGTGGCCGCCTCGTGGCTCCTCCGACTTCATCTCCAAGTCTGCTGGGTGTCTTCTGGTCCAAGAAAAACCATCGCGAAGTTTTTATTCCGTTTGGACTCCGTTTGGTATTCCTTTCCCACGAAGCTAAAAAACAAGGACAAAACAGAAACTGGCACTGGGCTCTAGGTTAATAGGTTAGTCCAAAAAATAATATAAAATAGCATATTAATGCATATAAAACATCCAAAACAGATAATATAATAGCATGGAACAATCAAAAATAATAGATACGTTGGAGACGTATCAATGACCTTGGTGATGTTGAGGGCGAGCGCCCCAGCAAGAGGGTTGCTACCAAGGTGATGTGGTATGCTCCTATAATACCACACTTGAAACGTCTGTTCAGAAACAAAGAGCATGCCATGTTGTTGCGATGGCACAAAGAAGACCGTAAGAAAGACGGGAAGTTGAGAGTACCCGCTGATGGGTTGTAGTGGAGAAAAATAGAGAGAAAGTGGCGGGAGTTTGCAGATGACACAAGGAACGTATGGTTTGGTTTAAGTGTAGATGGCATTAATCCTTTTGGGGAGCAGAGCAGCAATCATAGCACCTGGCCCGTGACTCTATGTATCTATAACCTTCCTCCTTGGTTGCGCATGAAGCGGAAGTTCATTATGATGCGAGTGCTCATCCAAGGCCCTAAGCAACCCGGCAAGGACATTGATGTGTACCTAAGGCCATTAGTTGAAGAACTTTTACAGTTGTGGGATATGATAACCCACAAGTATAGGGGATCGCAATAGTTTTTGAGGGTAGAGTATTAAACCCAAATTTTTTGATTCGACACAAGGGGAGCCAAAGAATATTCCCAAGTATTAGCAGCTGAGTTGTTAATTCAACCACACCTGAAAAACTTAATATCCGCAGCAAAGTTTTTAGTAGCAAAGTAGTATGGAAGTAACGGTAACAGTGGCAAAAGTAACAGTAGCAGTTTTGTAGTGATTGTAACAGTAGCAACGGAAAAGTAACATAGCAAAGATCAATATGTGAAAATTTCGTAGTCAATGGATCAGTGATGGATAATTATGTCGGATGGCATTCATCATGCAACAGTTATAACATAGGGTGACACAGAACTAGCTCCAACTCATCAATATAATGTAGGCATGTATTCCGTATATAGTCATACGTGCTTATGGAAAAGAACTTGCATGACATCTTTTGTCCTACCCTCCCGTGGCAGCGGGGTCCTAATGGAAACTAAGGGATATTAAGGCCTCCTATTAATAGAGAACCGGACCGAAGCATTAGCACTTAGTGAATACATGAACTCCTCAAACTACGGTAATCACCGGAAAGAATCCCAGTTATTGTCACCCTGGGGGATGCGGATCATAACACATAATAGGTGTCTACAATTTGCAAGCTAAAATCAAGAACACATATATATTCATGGAAACATAATAGGTTCAGATCTGAAATCATGGCACTTGGGCCCTAGTGATAAGCATTAAGCATAGCAAAGTCATAGCAACATCAATCTCAGAACATAGTGGGTACTAGGGATCAAACCTTAACAAAACTAACTCGATTACATGGTAAATCTCATCCAACCCATCACTGTCCAGCAAGCCTATGATGGAATTACTCATGCACGGCGGTGAGCATCATGAAATTGGTGCTGGAGGATGGTTGGTGAGGACGACGGCATCGATTTCCCCTCTCCGAAGCCCCGAAAGGTCTCTAGATCTGCCCTTCCGAGGAAGAACAGGAGGTGGCGGCGACTTCATATCATGAAACGCGATGAACTCTTCTCTTTATTTTTTTTCTCCGCGGATGTGAATATATAGAGTTGGAATTAGGGTCGGAGGAGGCCTGTGGGACCCATAAGCCGCTAGTGCGCGCCCCTGTCTTGTGGGCAATGGGTGGGCCCCCTCTGATTGATTCTTTCGCGAATATTTTTTATATATTCCAAAAATATTCTCCGTAAATTTTCAGGTCAATCCGAGAACTTTTATTTCTGCACAAAAATAACACCAAGGCAATTCTGCTGAAAACAGCGTCCGTCTGGGTTAGTTCCATTCAAATCGTGCAAATTAGAGTCCAAAACAAGGGCAAAAGAGTTTGGAAAAGTAGATACGATGGAGACGTATCAACTCCCCCAAGCTTAACCCATTGCTTGTCCTCAAGCAATTCAGTTGACAAACTGAAAGTGACAAAGAAAAACTTTTACAAACTCTATTTGATCTTGTTGTTGCAAATATGTTTAGCCAGCATTCAGGTTTTCAGCAAAGATTATGAACTATCCATATTTACAATAACATTTAGGTCTCACATTTACTCATATCAATGGCATAATCAACTAGCGAGTAATTATAATAAATCTCGGATGACAACACTTTTACAAAACAATCATGATATGATATAACAAAATGGTATCTCGCTAGCCCTTTCTGAGACCGCAGAAAATAAATGCAGAGCACCCCTGAAGATCAAGGACTAACTAGACATTGTAATTCATGGTGAAAGAGATCCAGTCATAGTCATACTCAATATCAATTAATAACAATAGATACAAATGACAATGGTGCACTCTAACTGGTGCTGTTTATAAGAAGATGATGACTCAACAGAAAAGTAAATAGATAGGCCCTTCGCAAAGGGAAGCAGGGATTTGCAGTGGTGCCAGAGCTCGAGTTTTAAAACAGAGATGAATATAATTTTGAGTGGTATGCTTTCATTGTCAACATAATAACCACGAGATCTCGGTATCTTCCATGCTAGATACATTATAGGCGGTTCCCAAACAGAATAGTAAAGTTTTTACTCCCCCTCCACCAATCAATCACACTCCACGGCTAGCTGAATCCACGGGTACCGTCCATACAAACAACAGTCCTGGGGGAGTTTTGTTTCATTATATTTTGATTTTTGATTTTGAGTATGGAACTGGGCATCCTGATTACCAGCCACTTTCTCGTGAATGACAAGTGAATAAACACTTATCGTGAGAATAAACCACCTAGCAAGGAAGATACTAATAGCCCCCATTCGCTACATGAGTGATTCGGGCATACAAAACAGATTATTATTTGAAGGTTTAGAGTTTGGCACATGCAAATTTACTTGGAACGGCAGGTAAATACTGCATATAGGTAGGTTTGGTGGACTCATATGGAACAACTTTGGGTTTAAGGGAGTGGAACCACAAGCAGTATTCCCGCTTAGTTCAAGTGAAGGCTAGCAAGAGACTGGGAAGCGACCAACTAGAGAGCGACAACAGTCATAAACATGCATTGAGATTAACCAACATTGAGTGCAAGCATGAATAGGATATAAACCACCATGAACATAAATATCATGGAGGCTATGTTGATTTTGTTTCAACTACATGCGTGAACATGCGCCAAGTCAAGCCACTTGAATCATTCAAAGGAGGATACCATCCTATCATACTCCATCACAACCATTTTAATTTGCATGTTGGCACTCAAAACAAACCATTATAAACTCCTAGCTAATAAAGCATGGCATGAGTAACTACAATCTCTAATTGTCATTGCAAACATGTTTCATTCATAATGACCTGAATCAAGAATGATGAGCTAATCATATTTACAAAAACAAAATAGGTCGAGTTCGTACCAGCTTTTCTCCATCTCAATCACTTTATCATATATCGTCATTATTGCCTTTCACTTGCACGACCGAACGGTGTGAATAATAATAAGAGTGCATGTGCATTGGACTAAGCTGGAATCTGCAAGCAATTCTTCAAAGGAGAAGACAAGGTAATATGGGCTCTCTATTAGATCAAAAATAATGCATATGAGAACCACTCAACATTTTCATCGTGGTTTTCTCCTCTCGACTCAAAGAAAAGAAAAAGAAACAAGAACGAGAAAAACTATTTACGCGGGAAAGCTCCCAACTAGCAAAAGAAGAACGAGAAATCTTTTTGGGTTTTCTTCTAATACTCCAACTAAACAACTAAACAAACTAGAAAGTAAAACTAGAGCTATTTTTTTTAGTATTCTTAAGGTTCTTCAAACTCACAAGAAGAAAGCGAGAAAAAGAAATAAACTAACATGGATAATACAATGAAAAAGTATGAACACAGACAACTGGAATGAGTGTGTGAACATGAATGTAATGTCGGTGAGAAATACGTACTCCCCCAAGCTTAGGCTTTTGGCCTAAGTTGGTCTAGGGCCATGGCTGGCCTGGTGGATACCCAAAGTCATAGTTGGGGTTGTACTGGGATGCGGCGGCTACCGCCTGAAGGGCTACAGCGCGATGGCGAGGGGCGTCCACCTCTCTCTCATACTCGTTCGCCATCTCTCTGGTTATGAAGTATCTCTGTTTTACTTGAAAGTTAAAGAAGGCAGGAGCAGGAAGGGTAATATGGACAGCATGCTGCCTGTTAAAGATTAGTCGGTACAGGAGGGACTGTTCGTTCCTCTCAAGAAACTGGTAGTGTACCATAGCATCATAATCAAGAAAAGCGGGTGGTAACTCAATGTAATTCTCCCTTATGGGTACCCCAAGATAATTAGCTAAACGGGTGGCATAAATCCCAGCAAAGAAATCTCCATCCTTAGCATTAAGATGTAACCTCCTGGCAATAATAGCCCCTAAGTTATATCGTTTTTCATTCATTACCACACACTTGAGGATACTAAGATCTGACGCACACAGGTGGCAATGATCATGTTTACTGTTAATGCATCTACCTATAAAGAGAGCAAAATAGTGTATGGCAGGAAACTGAATGCTCCCTATGGTAGCTTGTGTGATATTTCTAGTTTCTCCCATAGTGATACTAGCAAGAAAATCGTTATATTCAGCTTTGCGAGGCTCACTATGAATGCCCCATTGTGGGATTTTACATGCATCATTAAAATCTTCTAGGTCCATGGTATATGATTTATCATAAAGATCAAACAGGACAGAATGAGTATTACGCTGGGATGTAAATTTAAATCTTCGCACAAATGAATCAGTGAGGTGTTAGTACTGACGACACTTATCTGACATGAAGTCCTCAAGTCCAGCATTTTGTAAGTATGCATCAAATTCATCCTTGAAACATGCATGAACCATGAATTGATCCAACGGCCATTCGCAAGGCCGTACTTGAGCTTCTCTAGGTGGTTCAAGGTCCGACTCACGTATCGCGAGCCTTGGGGCTTCCTTCCTCGAGGTACCACCTTGGTCTACCTTCCTAAACATTTATTTCTTCCTCTGAAAATTTCTGAAATTTTTAGTAACTCAAAATAAAAGTGAACAAAACTCAACAATATTTAAAGCAACTACTCCCATAAGTACCTAGAAGCTATATCATGCATCAAAACTACTTGGGACCATACAAATTTGACATGCAAGCTCAAGAACAAGGTCACCACAGCAGCAAAACTTTGCAATATATAAAGCACTAGAGCAAAAATTAATTGGACATTCGGAGGAGTCACATATCGAAGAACAATCCCCCAAAACAGTTTTGCAAATGGAGCTTTGCACAAGGAGATCGAAAATGGCAGCAAGATGAGCAAGAACACGGGCTTGAGCAATGGGATGATTCAGTTCATATTAAATCATACTAAATTTTTTGATAAAAAATCATACTAAATTTTCAGGGCATTTGGAGGACTTTTATTTTCAGGTCATATTTTATTGCAGGGATAATTCAGAAAACAGAAAAATAATAGTATTTTTACTTTATTTGATCTAAATAACAGAAAGTAAAAGGTGGTACAGGAAGTTCTATTTTCTAATTTCATCCATCTCATGCCTATCAAAAAGGAATCCATTAACAAGGTTGATCAAGTCTTATTAACAAACATCTTTCGAGTGACATGAAACCGGAGAATTTTCGAACAACACTAGGTTACCTCAACGGCGATATGCATGTCCCCAACAATAAGAATATCATATTTCTTTTTGACAGTAGGGAGAGGGAGTTCAAAACCTCCAATAGTAATAGTTGAAAATTTTCCAATAGAATTGATACTATGAACTTGAGGTTGTTTCTTCGGAAAGTGTACCGTATGCTCATTACCATTAACATGAAAAGTGACATTTGTGACGCCCCCGGCTTAATCGTGCACTAACCATACACGCAAATGCACACGATCAAGTCTAAGGACTCACTTGAAGATATCACAACACAACTCTAAAACATAAACAAAGTCATACAAGCTTTATATTACAAGCCAGGGGCCTTGAGGGCTCGAATACATAAGCTCCCATACAAGCGTCATCGGAAGCATCAGATATTTGAGTACAGATATAAAAGAAAACACAGATAAGCCTTTAAGAAGGCGGGGCAAAAGAAACACTACGATTGAAAAGGCGCAGGCCTCCTACCTGGGACCCTCCGATCCTACTCCTGGTCGTCGGCAAGCTCGTAGTAGTAACCACCCTCGGGGTGGTAGTAGTAGTCGTCGGCGGGGGCAGCTGACTCAGGGGCTCCGTCATCTGGTCGCATCAAAAGAATATGGGGAAAAAAAGGAAGCAAAGCAACCATGGGTACTCATCCGAAGTACTCAGCAAGCAAGGATCTACACTACATATGCAACATTATCAAAGAAGGGCTGTATATGTGGACTGGGCTGCAGAAATGCCAGAATAGAGGGAAGACCTAGTCGTATCGAAGACTATCCTCTTCAGCGATCTTCCAACATTTAGAAGAGTGTAGATTAGTACAACATAAAGTAGTAGCATTAAGTATCAACCTCGGCCAGAGATCCTTTCTTGACTCCCTCCGAGAAAGTAATCCCAGAGCCCTAGTATCCATGTCTCATCTCAAGTATCCAGTTCTAGTTGTATCGATCGGGATACAACTCTGAGCATCCGTTACCGAGGATCCGGCTATGCATAGATTAGTTCTTCCCTGTAGGGGTGCACCAACTTACCCACCACCACTACTAGGAAAAGGCTTATTAGTGGCGCACCTGTTTTGGCCATTAATGGCACACTACAGGTGCGCCACTATCATCACGCCACTAGTAACAAATACTAATGGCGCACCCCTGGTGCGCCATTAGTATACAAGACAATAGTGGCGCACCTGGCAGTGCGCCATTAATATGTCAAACGGTGCGCCATTACTATCTGACTTAGTAATGACGCACCACATAGAAGTGCGCCATTACTAACAATTTTTTTTCAAATTTTTTTTTCAAAAATTTTTTCAAATTTTTTTTCTGACTTAGTAATGGCGCACCACATAGAAGTGCGCCATTACTAACAATTTTTTTTCAAAAAAAAATTTTCAATTTTTTTTTCTTATCTCGGGTCAATATGCTTAATCTCAAGTCAAATCGCACTAAGTAATCAAACTTCCCGGAAGGTCACCCATCCTCACAGTACTCTAGCCCGAGCACGCTTAACTTCGCAGTTCTATCCAACCCAAGCACCACCTCACTTAACAAGCACTTGTTGATATATCTATCATATCAATCCTATTAAACCTTGTTGATGTCTAGGACTTTGTTCATGTTCATGAGTGTGATGAAATTTTGAAAAAATATTTCAAACTTCCCGGTCATATTACGTATCATATTTTGAAAAAAAATTCCAAAAAAAAAATTCGAAACAATTTTTTTTCTGTTACTAGTGGCGCACCTAGCAAATGGTGCGCCACTAGTAAGTTTGAATTTTTTTCCATTTTTCCCCCCTCTAGATCTCAAAAGCCCCGTATCTTTCGTTCTGTTAGGTTTTTGGGGATTCTGAAAATGTTCAACGGGGTTCTCCCCGAATGAATTCGGATGTAACTTTTCGAGTAGATGATTTTTCATATAAAAAACTTTTTCATTGGAGTTCGTATGCAAAAGTTATGCCCATTTTACAAATTCTCGAGAGATTTTGCAAAAAAGTCGAAAATTCATGTTTGTAAATTTTGCTAACAACTAGACCACATATCACATGGGAATCTTATTTTCTTTTATTTTTTTGACATTTCTATCATTTTCTTTTATTTTTTTTGAAACTGAAAAGGCGGTCCACAGGGGGGGTGCATTTGGTGAATTTTTTGTAAGACTCAGAAAGTTAGTAATGGCGCACCACTTTTCCAATGCGCCATTAGTAACCCTGGTTACTAATGGCGCACCTGTTACGTGGTGCGCCATTACTAGTTTTGCAAAAAAAAAATATAATTGTTAGGAGTGGCGCACCGTGGTTGTGGTGCGCCATTACTAGTTTGAACTAGTAATGACGCACTTCACACAGGTGCGCCATTACTAGTTTTGAAAAATAAAATAAAAAAAATTTGTTAGTAGTGGCGCACGGAGCGTGTGGTGCGCCATTAATAGTTAAACCTAGTAATGGCGCACTGTGCCCTGGTGCGCCATTAATAGTTTTGGCAAAATAAAAAAAATAAAATTTGCTAGTAATGGCGCACCGTGTGTCTGGTGCGCCATTAGTAATAAGGACACTAATGGCGCACCTGTATCTGGTGCGCCACTGCTATATAGCAGTGGCGCACCACATACATGGTGCGCCATTAATGTCCATATCAGCTATAGCCCTTATTCTAGTAGTGCACACTCGATTAACTCCGGCCGGACACACTTTTCTGGGTCATGCCCGGCCTCGGCCGAACGATACGCCGCAACCTGACCTAGGCTTAACAGAGATGTCAGCACGCTGGACTAAACCTATGCGCCCAGGGGTCTTGGGCCATCGCCCCGGGCGCTCTTGCACATTGCGTACGCGGCCGGTGAGCAGACCTAGTAGCCTCCAGTACAACGGAGGGTGCTTAACGTGGTCCAACCCAGCGCGTGCCGCACAGTCGCTGACGTCCATTAAGCTTCAGCTAATGCATACGATGCAGAGTGCCCATAACTGTTCCCACGTGATGGTTAGTGCAATCGGGCCAGAGGCCCACTCGGATCAAATATCCAAACCATTAGTGAATTAGGAGCGTGCGATAACGAGCAGAGACTCACGATCGATGTGACCCCGTCGCCCCGTCTCGAGGACTTTCAACAAGGGCTAAGAATGCCCGGCCACGCCTCATAATTATCTCGCGGGTACTCTCGCTGGTCACCCGACTACACATCAATCGCATCTTATGCTCGCATGGGTACCCCTCAGGGCCGACCCGACTTTATCATGGTTCATGGTTAAAGTCATAGTAACTGTGTCTCCAAACACCAAGGGAAACCTGAGGAATCACCCTTGATGGATTCCACCAAATGTAGTCGTCAAGGTGAATTCGGATGTAACTTTTCGAGTAGATGATTTTTCATATAAAAAACTTTTTCATCGGAGTTCGTATGCAAAAGTTATGCCCATTTTACAAATTCTCGAGAGATTTTGCAAAAAAGTCAAAAATTCATGTTTGTAAATTTTGCTAACAACTAGACCACATATCACATGGGAATCTTATTTTCTTTTACTTTTTTGACATTTCTATCATTTTCTTTTATTTTTTTTGAAACTGAAAAGGCGGTCCACAGGGGGGGGTGCATTTGGTGAATTTTTTGTAAGACTCAGAAAGTTAGTAATGGCGCACCACTTTTCCAATGCGCCATTAGTAACCCTGGTTACTATTGGCGCACCTATTACGTGGTGCGCCATTACTAGTTTTGCAAAAAAAAATATAATTGTTAGGAGTGGCGCACCGTGGTTGTGGTGCGCCATTACTAGTTTGAACTAGTAATGGCGCACTTCACACAGGTGCGCCATTACTAGTTTTGAAAAAAAAAATTGTTAGTAGTGGCGCACGGAGCGTGTGGTGCGCCATTAATAGTTAAAACTAGTAATGGCGCACTGTGCCCTGGTGCGCCATAAATAGTTTTGGAAAAATAAAAAAAATAAAATTTGCTAGTAATGGCGCACCGTGTGTCTGGTGCGCCATTAGTAATGAGGACACTAATGGCGCACCTGTATCTGTTGCGCCACTGCTATATAGCAGTGGCGCACCACATACATGGTGCGCCATTAATGTCCATATCAGCTATAGCCCTTTTCCTAGTAGTGCACGCTCGATTAACTCCGGCCGGACACACTTTTCTGGGTCATGCCCGGCCTCGGCCAAACGATACGCCGCAACCTGACCTAGGCTTAACAGAGAGGTCAGCACGCTGGACTAAACCTATGCCCCCAGGGGTCTTGGGCCATCGCCCTGGGCGCTCCTGCACATTGCGTACGCGGCCGGTGAGCAGACCTAGTAGCCTCCAGTACAACGGAGGGTGCTTAACGTGGTCCAACCCAGCGCGTGCCGCTCAGTCGCTGACGTCCATTAAGCTTCAGCTAATGCATACGATGCAGAGTGCCCATAACTGTTCCCACATGATGGTTAGTGCAATCGGGCCAGAGGCCCACTCGGATCAAATATCCAAACCATTAGTGAATTAGGAGCGTGCGATAACGAGCAGAGACTCACGATCAATGTGACCCCGTCGCCCCGTCTCGAGGACTTTCGACAAGGGCTAAGAATGCCCGGCCACGCCTCGTAATTATCTCGCGGGTACTCTCGCTGGTCACCCGACTACACATCAATCGCATCTTATGCTCGCATGGGTACCCCTCAGGGCCGACCTGACTTTATCATGGTTCATGGTTAAAGTCATAGTAACTGTGTCTCCAAACACCAGGGGAAACCTGAGGAATCACCCTTGATGGATTCCACCAAATGTAGTCATCAAGGTGAATTCGAAGGAATCACCCTCAATGGGTTCACACTTGAGGTGTCGCACGACAGCGTCGTTATCGGGTGTGGTGAAGGAGGAATCACCCTCGATGACCACGACCAAATAGGTTCTCTACAGAATTAACATCAGAAGTACTATACGAGGTATCACCCTCGGCAATTGATAGTAACGCTGCAGTGTCGTACAACTAAGGGGGTGATGTGCGGTGCTGGGGTCTGGTCTTCGAGTCTTCCGAAGATCCAGCGGGGCAACTGGGACAAGTGGGGTCACTGGGGTCTCTATCTAGCCTATACTAAGCAGTTTAGGATAAACAGGTAAGGTATCAATAGTAGGTTACAATAAACACGCTATGCATCAGAATAGCTAAAGCAGTAGCAGCAGCAATTCTAATGCAAGCACAAGAAAGAAGAGAATAGGCGATATAGGCATGTTCAAAAGGGGGGTGCTTGCCTGGTTGCTCGGCGGCAAAGGCAAGGTCATCATGGGTGTAGTCAACCTCCAGAGCTGCGTCGGTCTCGGGGACTATGTCGGTGTCGGGGTCTACCCAGAGAGAAGAGGGGGAGGAAACAAATAAATACACGATAACATATGCAACACAGAGCATGCTATGCTAACATGCAGTGCAGGGTTGCCTAAAGATATGTCTAAATCATTTTAGTTATTTTAGGATTAAAGTTGGAAATATTAACCGGTTTGTATGCACTATTCATCTACCAAAAACAGGCTAAAAGTTGCGGGTTCACCTCCGTAGAGGGTCCTGATACGGAAACAGATAGCACGGTTGGATTTGTCTTATCGTTCTGAGCAACTTTCATGTACAAAGTTTTTCGATCCGAGCTATGGTTTAATTTCTACGAATTGCTAAAGATTTAAATATTTTCTGAAATTATTTGAATTAACAGGAATTTCCAGAAAAGTTATATGATGTCAGCATGACGTCAAGATGACGCCAATGGTCAACAGACCCGCTGATTGGTCAAACTGACCAGTGGGTCCCACCTGTCATAAACAGAGGGGCTAACAGAGTTTTATTTTACCTAAACAGAGTTAATTAGCATCTAGGCCCACATGTCAGTGACTAATTAATTTTAATTATAAAAATGTTTATTTAATTTAATTAGACGGTGGGGCCCGTGTGTCAGTGACAGTGAGTTGCCCAGTCAGCACGTTGACTGGGTCAACCCAGTCAATGGGGCCCCCAGGGCCCACTAGCCGTGAGCCAGGGGTGGGGCCCACACCCTGCCAGGTCAGCACGGCGCCGGAGTTCTGCCGGCGACCTCTTTCGCGGCGGCAGATCACTGGAGCGCGTCGGAAAAACACCATAGAGGGCCGTTTTGCGCGCGGCTACCCCCGTTCGAACGGACACACGCTTGCGCGTCAAACTGCGGCGGTGGTTTGGCCAGAAACGGCCTGAAACTACGGCGGCGAGCGGCGGAGCGAACGTCGGAGTTCGGGCTTCGGTGGATCTCAGCGAAACGTGGCGCTAGCGAGCATATAGATGTCTAGGGGGGCTCTACGCGCGCACGAAGTTGTTCGACGTGCGCGCGTGACCAAATGGTCGCCGGAGTCTTGTCGGCGACGAGCTTTGTGGAGGCGAGCTCGGGCACGAGGGGAACGGCAACTACGGGCGCGGCATCGACGGAAAGACGAAGGGGAGAGAGGCAAGGCTCACCATGCGGCTACGAAAAGCCGGCGACAGGTTAGTAGCAGCAGCGAGCGTCGCCGGAGTCGGAGGAGAACGACGGCGATCGGAGATGCGGATGATGGTGAACGGAGGCAGCGGGGCTCCACGTCTCCGCCTAGTGGCACCAGGAGAGGTGGCCGACCGCGGCAAGGCCAGTGGACAAGGCCAGCGAGCATGGGGCCGCCGGTGGCCGCGAGGACGACGGAGGTGCGTCGGCGACCGCGTCGGGCAAGGTTGGGATCAAGAGGGACAGCGACGATGGAGGAGGGGGGAAATGGCTAGGAACGACGAGGGAGTGGACGGGGTCTCCCTTATTCCCTCGACCGCCCCTGTAGCGTCTGTGGGCATCGCGCTGTCGGCGTTCGGGCGGCGCTCGCCGGCGCGTCCAGGCGCGCGTCGACACGCACTGGAGGAGAGAGAGATGGGACGGCTGGACTAGGCTGAGTGCACTTTGCACTTAGGCCCAGCCAGTTAGGCCTTTTTCCTTTTTCTTTTTCAGTTTTCAGTTTTTCTTTTCCAGAGATGGTTTTTGAATTAAAGGGGCCGCCAAATGATTTTGTTCACATGTGAAACTTGGTCACACAAGTACATTGGGATATTCTGCATTGCCACAAAAAGTTTGAGGAGATTTGGAATCCTGTTGAATTTTTCAAAAATGAATAGGGCATTAACAGTGCTGATTTGGCTCTGTTTTAAATGCTTAGGCCCATGCTGAATTGTTGATGATGTTGTATTCCTTAACAGCAAATGGTTTTGGAATATTTGCTAGAAGGTGAACATTTTTCCAGCAATTTTTGAACCACTTTATTTTGCACTTTAAATTTGAATTGTTTTCAGATAGGAATTTGATTGGAGTTGTTTAACCACTATGATCAAGCAATGCAAATGTTGATGACTTGGCATGTTTAACAGAGAGTCACAGTGCTAGGTTACATAGGGGTGTTACAACATTGCCCTTGTTGCAATCAATAACATCCCCTGCAGTATTTAAAAAGGGTCTATCAAGGATGATCGACATGCTGTCGTCCTCGGCAATATCAAGAATAACAAAGTCTGTTAAGATAGTAACGTTTGCAACCAGAACAGGCACATCCTCGCAAATACCGATGGGTATAGCAGTTGATTTATCAGCCATTTGCAAAGAGATTTCAGTAGGTGTCAACTTATTTAAATCAAGTCTACGATATAAAGAGAAAGGCATAACACAAACACCGGCTCCCAGATCACATAAAGCAGTTTTAACATAGTTTCTTTTAATGGAGCATGGTATAGTTGGTATTCCTGGATCTCCTAATTTCTTTGGTACTCCACCCTTAAAAGTATAATTAGCAAGCATGGTGGAAATTTCAGCTTCCGGTATCTTTCTTTTATTTGTCACAATATCTTTCATATACTTAGCATAAGGAGACATTTTCAGAATATCAGTCAAACGCATACGTAAAAAGACATGTCTAAGCATTTCAACAAAGCTCTCAAAATCCTCATCATCCTTTTTGTTGGATGGTTTAGGAGGAAAGGGCATGGGTCTCTGAACCCATGGTTCTCTTTCTTTTCCATGCTTCCTAGCAACAAAGTCTCTCTTATTATAATGTTTATTCTTAGGTTGTGGGTTATCAAGATCAACAGCAGGTTCAATCTCCACATCATTATCATTACTAGGTTGAGCATCAACATGAACATCATCATTATCATTATTAGGTTCATGTTCATCACCAGATTGTGTCTCAGCATCATAAATAGAAATATCATTTGGATTCTCAGGTGTGTCTATAGTAGGTTCACTAGAAGCATGCAAAGTCCTATCAGTTTCTTATTCTTTTTATTACTAGATGGTCTAGGTGCGTCAGTGTTAATTCTCTAAGAATCTTGCTCAATTCTCTTAGGATGGCCCTCAGGATACAAAGGATCCTGAGTCTTTTTACCACCTCTAGTCATAACTCTCACAGCATTATCATTGTTCTTACTATTCATCTCATTAAGCAAATCATTTTATGCCTTAAGTACTTGTTCTACTTGAGTAGTTGATGACCAACAAGTATAGGGGATCTACCGTAGTCCTTTCGATAAGTAAGAGTGTTGAACCCAACGAGGAGCAGAAGGAAATGACAAGCGGTTTTTAGCAAGGTATTCTCTGCAGGCACTGAAATTATCAGTAACAGATAGTTGTGTGATAAGATAATTCATAACGGGTAACAAGTAACAAAAGTAACTAAGGTGCAGCAAGGTGGCCCAATCCTTTTTGTATCAAAGGACAAGCCTGGACGAACTATTATATAAAGCAAAGCGCTCCCGAGGACACATGGAAATTGTTGTCAAGTTAGTTTTCATCATGCTCATATGATTCGCGTTCGTTACTTTGATAATTTGATATGTGGGTGGACTGGTGCATGGGTGCTACCCTTCCTTGGACAAGCCTCCCATTTATGATTAACCCCTCTCACAAGCATCCGCAACTACGAAAGAAGAATTAAGATAAATCTAACCATAGCATGAAACATATGGATCCAAATCAGGCCCTTATGAAGCAACGCATAAACTAGGGTTTAAGCTTCTGTCACTCTAGCAACCCATCATCTACTTATTACTTCCCAATGCCTTCCCCTAGGCCCAAATCATGGTGAAGTGTCATGTAGTCGATGTTCACATAACACCACTAGAGGAAAGACAACATACATCCCATCAAAATATCGAACGAATACCAAATTCACATGATTACTTATAACAAGACTTCTCCCATGTCCTCAGGAGCAAACATAACTACTCACAAAGCATGTTCATGTTCATAATCAGAGGAGTATTAATTATCATTAAGGATCTGAACAAATGATCTTCCACCGAATAAACCAACTAGCATCAACTACAAGGAGTAATCAACACTACTAGCAACCCACAGGTACCAATCTGAGGTTTTGAGACAAAGATCGGGTATAAGAGATGAACTAGGGTTTGAGAGGAGATGGTGCTGGTGAAGATGTTGATGAAGATTGACCCCCTCTCGATGAGAGGATCGATGGTGATGACGATGGCGATGATTTATCCCTCCCGGAGGGATGTTTTCCCGGCAGAACAGCTCCGACGGAGCCCTAGATTGCTTCTACCCAGGTTCCCCCTCGAGACAGCAGTGCTTCATCCCGAAAGCTTCCTTCTTATTTTTTTTCCAGGTCAGAACACACCATATAGCAGAAGATGGGCGTCGGGGGCCTGCCAGGTGGCCCACAAGGACGGGGGGCGCGCCCTCCACCCTTGTGGTTGGCAGGTGGCCCCCCTCTGGTACTTTCTTCGCCCAATATTTTTTATTAAATCCAAAATGACTCTCCGTGAAGTTTCAGGACTTTTGGAGTTCTGCAGAAAAGGTCTCTAATATTTGCTCCTTTTCCAGCCCAGAATTCCAACTGCCGGCATTCTCCCTCTTCATGTAAACCTTGTAAAATAAGAGAGAAAAGGCATAAGTATTGTGCCATAATGTGTAATAACAGCCGATAATGCAATAAATATTGATATAAAAGCATGATGCAAAATGGATGTATCAACTCCCCCAAGCTTAGACCTCGCTTGTCCTCAAGCGAAAGCCGATATCGAAAAATAGGTCCACATGTTTAGAGATAGAGGTGTCGATAAAATAAAATACGGACTTGAGGGCATCATGATCATCTTTAGAACAGCAACATATATTGTCATATAATTTCTTATGCTAAAGCTAAAATTCGTTCACAAGGTAAAGTATGAATCAAAAACTTCATTGAAAACTAACAAACCATGATCTCAGTCATTGAAGCAATTGCAATTTATCATAACATCGGAAAGAGTCAATATAAGAGCTTTTCAGCAAGTCCACATACTCAGCTATCATTTAGTCTTTCACAATTGCTAACACTCACGCGATACTTATGGGTTCAAAGCTTCCATCGGACGTAGAGAAAGATAGGGGCTTATAGTTTCGCCTCCCAACTTTTTACCTCAAGGGTAATGTCAACAATAATACTTTATGATAACCTACATCCGAGGGGATATATATATCTGGATCTTTCTCCAACACATAGTGCTTGCCAAAGGAAAAAGTGTAAAACGGAAAGGTGAAAATCACCATGACTCTTGTATAAGGGTAGAAGATAAAAGTAAAAAGATAGGCCCTTCGCAGAGGGAAGCAGAGGTTGTCATGCGCTTTTATGGTTGGATGCACAAAATCTTAATCCAAAAGAATGTCACTTTATATTGCCGCTTGTGATAAAGAACTTTATAATGCAGTCCGTCGCTTTTATTTCTTCCATATCACAAGTTCGTATAAAGCTTATTTTCTTCACACTAATAGATCATACATATTTAGAGAGCAATTTTTATTGCGTGCACCGATGACAACTTACTTGAAGGATCTTACTCAATCCATAGGTAGGTATGGTGGACTCTCATGGCAAAATTGGGTTTAGGGATGTTGGAAGCACAAGTAGTATCTCTACTTGGTGCAAAGAATTTGGCTAGCATGAGAGGGAAAGGCAAGCTCAACATGTTGGAGGATCCATGACAATATAACTTCTATTCGGATATAAGAAAACATAACCCATTATGTTGTCTTCCTTGTCCAACATCAACTTCTTAGCATGTCATATTTTGATGAGTGCTCACAATTACAAAAGATGTCCAAGATAGTATATTTATATGTGAAGCCTCGCTTTCTTTATTACTTCCTATTAATTGCAACAATGACCAAAACTATGTTTGTCAACTCCCAACAAATTTTATTCATCATACTCTTTATATGTGAGGTCATTACTCTCCATAAGATCAATATATGATCTTTTTATTTCTTTTTATTATTTTATTCCCTCAAGATCATAGCAAGAAAACAAAGCCCTCAACTCAAAACTACTCTTTATTATATAACTCACGGACTCGATTACATAGATAGAGATCAAAACAAAAGTCAAAGCTAGATCATACTAAAACTTTATTCTACTAAATCAAGATATAACCAAAAGGATCGAACTAAGAAAAACGATAAAAGTAAAGGTGTGATGGTGATACAATATCGGGGCACCTCCCCCAAGCTTGGCAGTTGCCAAGGGGAGTGCCCATTCCCATGTATTTATGTCTCATTCTTCGGAGGTGGTGATGATCGAGTTGTTGATGAAGTAGGGCCACACATCGAGCGTAGGAGATGCTCCAGTTTACGAATAATGCCCTTGAGTGCGGTGATGTACTCTTTCAACAGAATATTTTCGCGAGTGAGATATTTATTTTGCACACGAACTAATTCAATAATCTTGAAAGCTTCAATTTCAGTTGGGGTAAGCTGATTGTAGTAAGGTTGAAGGATGGCTTCTTCTTCTGCTACCGGAACTTGATCTCCCTCAGCCTTCTTGATCTTATCATCCTTGTTAGTTTCCCCAAGTTCTTCTCTCTTCATCTCTATCTTCATCAGCCAAGCATCGTCGCCTGCGTTGTTGGAGGAGGGGGACGACATGATGCCTGGTCTTGAAAACTCTGGCAGAAAACAGCTTGAAACAAGAACAAAAGATATTGTCGTGGTACGGTGGTCAAAACCTTCGGGATATTATATAATGAATTTTTACAGACCAAAAGAAGTATTGTGCAAGAAAACAGAGTCCGGAGGGCACACGAGGTGGACACAAGGTCGGGCGGCGCGCCCAGGGGGTAGGGCGCGCCCTCCACCCTTGTGGTTACCTCGTGTCTCTTTCGGACTACTTTTAATTTTCCTAATTTTTTAAATATTCCAAAACGGAGAAAAATTATCATGGGAAATGTTTTGGAGTCGGTTTACTTACCGTCCCACATACCTATTCCTTTTTGGAGTCTGAAACATTCTGGAAAGTGTTCCTTATGTACTTCTCCGGTGTTACGGTATCAATTATATTGGTCTCAACATTTATGGGAGTACCTGAGATATAATGTTTGATTCTTTGCCCTTTTACCACCTTCGGATTTGTGCCTTTGGCGTTGTTGATTTTTAAGGCACCGGAACAATAGACCTCCTCGATAATGTAAGGACCTTCCCATTTAGAGAGAAGCTTTCCTACAAAAATTCTTAAACGAGAGTTGTATAGCAAAACATGATCACCTACATTAAACTCATGCTTTTGTATCCTTTTGTCATGCCATCTTTTAACTTTTTCTTTCAACAACTTGGCATTCTCATAGGCTTGGGTTCTCCATTCATCAAGCGAGCTTATGTCAAATAACCTCTTCTCACTGGCAAGTTTGAAATCATATCTGTGCTCTTTAATTGCCCAATAAGCTTTATGTTCTAGTTCAAGAGGTAAGTGACAAGCCTTTCCATAAACCATTTTATATGGAGACATACCCATAGGGTTTTTATAAGCAGTTCTATAAGCCCATGATGCATCATGAAGTTTCTTAGACCAATTCTTTCTAGATCTATTAAAAGTCTTTTGCAAAATCAATTTAATCTCTCTATTGCTCAATTCTACTTGACCACTAGACTGAGGATGATAAGGAGATGCAATTCTATGGTTAACATCATACTTAGCAAGCAATTTATGGAAACCACCATGAATAAACTGTGAACCACCATCAGTCATCAAATATCCAGGGACTGCAAACCTCAGAAAAATAACTTCTTTAAGCATCTTAATAGAAGTGTTATGATCAGCACTACTTGTTGGAATAGCTTCTACCAACTTAGTAACGTAATCAACAGCAACTAAAATATGTGTATACCCATTAGAGGAAGGAAAAGGTCCCATATTATCAGAGCCCCAAACATCGAACGGTTCAATAACAAGTGAATTATTCATAGGCATTTCCTGACGTCTACTAATATTACCAATCCACTGGCATTCATCACAAGACAAGACAAACTTACAAGCATCCTTGAAGAGAGTAGGCCAATAAAAACCAGATTGCAATACCTTATGTGTAGTTCTATCTCCGGCATGGTGTCCTCTGTAAGACTCGGAGTGGCACTTGCGTAGGATCTGTTCCTGTTCATGCTCAGGTACACAACGTCTAATATCACCATCTACTCCTTCTTTATAAAGGTGCGGGTCATCCCAAAAGTAATGTTTTAAATCATAGAAAAACTTTTTCTTTTGCTGGTATGTGAAACTAGGTGGTATAAATTTAGCAACAATGTAATTAGCATAATCAGCATACCACGGAGTATTACGAGAAGCATTTATGACAGCTAATTGTTCATCAGGAAAGCTATCATCAATAGGCAGTGGGTCAGCAAGAACATTTTCTAACCTAGACAAGTTGTCTGCAACGGGGTTCTCAGCTCCCATTCTATCAATAATATGCAAATCAAATTCTTGTAGCAAGAGAACCCATCTAGTAAGCCTAGGTTTAGCATCTTTCTTTTCCATAAGATATTTAATAGCGGCATGATTAGTATGAACAGTTACTTTGGAATCAACAATATAGGATCTGAACTTATCACAAGCAAAGACAACAGCGAAAAATTCTTTTTTAGTAGTAGCATAATTCCTCTGGGCACTGTCTAGAGTTTTACTAGCATAATGAATAACATTTAATTTCTTATCAACTCTTTGCCCTAGAACAGCACCAACAGCATAATCACTAGCATCACACATAGTTTCAAAGGGTAAATTCCAATCAGGTGGCTGAATAATAGGTGCAGAAATCAAGGCTTTCTTAAGTATTTCAAATGCATCTACACAATCATAATTAAAAACAAAAGGAACATCTTTTTGCAAGAGATTAGTAGAGGCCTAGAAATTTTAGAGAAGTCTTTAATAAACCTCCTATAGAAACCAGCATGACCAAGGAAACTTCTTATACCTTTGATATCTTTAGGACACGGCATCTTTTCAATAGCATCTACTTTAGCTTTATCAACTTCAATACCTCTTTCAAAAATTTTATGCCCCAAGACAAAACCTATATTAACCATAAAGTGGCACTTCTCCCAATTCAGGACAAGATTAGTTTCTTCACATCTCTGCAAAACTCGATCAAGGTTGCTTAAGCAATCATCAAAAGAATTTCCGTAAACGGAGAAATCATCCATGAAAACCTCAACAATCTTTTCACAAAAATTAGAGAATATAGCAGTCTTACATCTTTGAAAGGTAGCAGGTGCATTGCATAAACCAAAAGGCATACGTCTATAAGCAAAGTTACCGAAAGGGCAAGTAAAAGTGGTATTTTCCTGATCATCTTTTAACACAGGTATTTGAGAGATACCAGAATAACCATCTAGGAAGCAAAAATGTGTATGTTTGGATAGTCTTTCTAGTATTTGATCAATAAAAGGTAGAGGGTAATGATCTATTCTAGTAGCTTTATTGAATTTGCGAAAATCAATTACCATTCTGTAACCTGTAACAATTCTTTGTGAAATCAATTCATTCTTATCATTAGGAACAACAGTAATACCTCCCTTCTTAGGGACACAATGAACAGGACTTACCCATTTACTATCAGCAATAGGATAAATTATACTTGCCTCCAGAAGCTTTAGTTTTTCATTTCTTACCACTTCTTTCATCTTAGGATTTAACCGTCGTTGGTGATCAACAACTGGTTTAGCATCATACTCCAAATTAATTTTGTGCTGACATAGAGTGGGACTAATGCCCTTAAGATCATCACGAGTATATCCAATAGCGGCACGGTGCTTCTTCAGAGTTTTCAATAATTTCTTTTCTTCATGGTCTGAAAGTTTAGCACTAATAATAACAGGATATATCTTCTTTTCATCGAGATAAGCATATTTCAAAGTATCCGGTAATTGTTTAAGCTCAAACACAGGATCTCCCTTGGGTGGAGGAAGATCCCCAAGGATTTCAACAGGCAAGTTGTGTTTCAAAATAGTCCCTTGATCAAAGAATATCTCATCTATTTCCCTTCTTTCATTCATAAACATATCATTCTCATGGTCTAGCAAATATTGTTCTAAGGGATCAGTAGGAGGCACGACTATAGAAGCAAGACCAATAATTTCATCCTTACTAGGCAATTCTTTATCATGGGGTTGTCTACAAAATTTAGAGAAATTAAAATCATGAGACATATCCCCTAAACCGACAGTAGCAATATCTTTCTCGCAATCTATCTTAGTATTAACACTATTCAAGAAAGGTCTACCAAATATAATGGGACAAAAGTCATCTTGTGGGGAAGCAAGAACAAGAAAATCAGTAGGGTATTTTATTTACCCACACAAGACTTCAACATCTCTAACAATCCCAATTGGTGAAATAGTATCTCTATTGGCAAGCTTAATAGTAACATTAATATCTTCTATCTCAGAAGGTGAAATATCATTCATAATTTCTTTATATAAGGAAAAAGGTATTGCACTCAGACTAGCACCCATATCACATAAGCCATGATAACAATGATCTCCTATTTTAACTGAAACAACAGGCATGCCAACAACGGGTCTATGTTTATCTTTACTATCGGGTTTAGCAATTCTAGCAGCTTCATCACAGAAATAAATAACATGCCCATCAATATTATCAACCAAGAGATCTTTAACCATAGCAATACTAGGTTCAACTTTAATTTACTCAGGGGGTGTACGTGTTCTAGCATAACTCTTACGAACCACAGTTGAAGCTTTAGCATGATCCTTTATTCTAACAGGAAAAGGTGGTTTCTCAATATAAGCAGTAGGAACAATAGGATCAACATTATAAGTAATAGTTTCTTCTTCAACTTTAATAGGTTCTACTACTTTAACTTCAATGGGAGGATGATATTTAAACCACTTCTCCTTAGGGAGATCAACATGAGTAGCAAAAGATTCACAGAAAGAAGCTACTATCTCAGAGTCAAGTCCATATTTAGTGCTAAAATCACAAAAAGCATCGGTATCCATAAAAGATTTAACACAATCAAACTTAAGGTTTATACCTGACTCCTTACCTTCGTCGAGTTCCCAATCTTCAGAGTTGCGTTTAATTCTTTCCAATAAATCCCATTTGAATTCAATAGTCTTCTTCATAAAAGAACCAGTACAAGAAGTATCGAGCATGGATCGATCATTATGAGAAAGCCGAGAATAAAAATTTTGAATAATAATTTCTCTTGGGAGCTCATGATTGGGGCATGAATATAACATTGAGTTAAGCCTCCCCCAAGCTTGAGCGATACTTTCTCCTTCTCGAGGCCAAAAATTATATATATAATTCCAATCACAATGAACTAGATGCATAGGATAAAACTTCTGATGAAATTCCAATTTCAATCGGTTGTAGTTCCATGATCCAATATCATCACATAGCCTATACCATGTCAATGCCTTCTCCTTCAAAGATAAAGGGAAGACCTTCTTCTTGACTTCATCCTCGGGCAAACCTGCAAGCTTAAATAATCCACAAACTTCATCCACATAGATTAGATGCACATCAGGATGTAATGTTCCATCTCCTGTGTAAGGATGAGCTAGCAGTTTCTCTATCATACCCGAAGGAATTTCATAATAAATATTTTCAGTAGGTGCAGTAGGTTGAGGGGAAACTCTTTGCTCTTCTGGTCGGGGTGAAGATACCCCGAGCAAAACCCTCAAAGGATTACTTTCCATAGTAACAAGTGACAGTAAATTTCAGCACACTATATAAATGTTTCCTTATCAAATTCCACTCACCAAAGGCGCTTCACTCCCCGGCAATGGTGCCAAAAAAGAGTCTTGATGACCCACAAGTATAGGGGATCTATCATAGTCCTTTCGATAAGTAAGAGTGTCGAACCCAACGAGGAGCAGAAGGAAATGATAAGCGGTTTTCAGCAAGGTATTCTCTGCAAGCACTGAAATTATCAGTAACAGATAGTTGTGTGATAAGATAATTCGTAATGGGTAACAAGTAACAAAAGTAACTAAGGTGCAGCAAGGTGGCCCAATCCTTTTTGTATCAAAGGACAAGCCTGGACGAACCATTATATAAAGCAAAGTGCTCCCGAGGACACATGGGAATTGTTGTCAAGTTAGTTTTCATCATGCTCATATGATTCGCGTCCGTTACTTTGATAATTTGATATGTGGGTGGACCGGTGCTTGGGTGCTGCCCTTCCTTGGACAAGCCTCCCACTTATGATTAACCCCTCTCGCAAGCATCCGCAACTACGAAAGAAGAATTAAGATAAATCTAACCATAGCATGAAACATATGGATCCAAATCAGGCCCTTACGAAGCAATGCATAAACTAGGGTTTAATCTTCTGTCACTCTAGCAACCCATCATCTACTTATTACTTCCCAATGCCTTCCCCTAGGCCCAAATCATGGTGAAGTGTCATGTAGTCGACGTTCACATAACTCCACTAGAGGAAAGACAACATACATCTCATCAAAATATCGAACGAATACCAAATTCACATGATTACTTATAACATGACTTCTCCCATGTCCTCAGGAACAAACGTAACTACTCACAAAGCATATTCATGTTCATAATCAGAGGAGTATTAATTATCATTAAGGATCTGAACAAATGATCTTCCACCGAATAAACCAACTAGCATCAACTACAAGGAGTAATCAACACTACTAGCAACCCACATGTACCAATTTGAGGTTTTGAGACAAAGATCGGGTACAAGAGATGAACTAGGGTTTGAGAGGAGATGGTGCTGGTGAAGATGTTGATGAAGATTGACCCCCTCTCAATGAGAGGACCGATGGTGATGACGATGGCGATGATTTCCCCCTCCCGGAGGGATGTTTCCCCGGCAGAACAGCTCCGCCGGAGCCCTAGATTGCTTCTGCCCAGGTTCCGCCTCGAGACGGCGGCGCTTCATCCCGAAAGCTTCCTTCTTTTATTTTTCCAGGTCAAAACACACCATATAGTAGAAGATGGGCGTCGGGGGCTTGCCAGGTGGCCCACAAGGAAGGGGGGCGCGCCCAGGGGTGTAGGGCGTGCCCTTCACCCTTGTGGATGGCAGGTGGTCCTCCTCTGGTACTTTCTTCATTCAATATTTTTTATTAAATCCAAAATGACTCTCCGTGAAGTTTCAGGACTTTTGGAGTTGTGCAGAATAGGTCTCTAATATTTGCTCCTTTTCTAGCCCAGAATTCCAGCTGCCGGCGTTCTCCCTCTTCATGTAAACCTTATAAAATAAGAGAGAAAAGGCATAAGTATTGTGCCATAATGTGTAATAACATCCCATAATGCAATAAATATTTATATAAAAGCATGATGCAAAATGGTCGTATCAGTAGTTACCATGGAAGCATGTTTACTAATAAGCTTGAGATCATTAACAGTTCTACTCATATAATCACCTAAGCGATCAAGCATGTAAGCATTACGTTTCAATCGTCTACTAACATAAGCATTGAAATTTTCTTGTTTAACAGTAAAGTTATCAAATTCATCCAAGCATTGACTAGCAGACTTATTATAAAGAATATCACCTTCATAAAATCTATAGAGAGAATTTACCTCTACTACCTGTGTCGGAATATTAAGACCATGTATTTCTTTAATAGGTAGTAAATTCTTAACACCTTCAGCTTTAATACGTTTTTCTTTCATAGATTTCTTTGCCTCTTGGGACTGAGAAATAGAATACCTCTTTTCTTTGGAGTTGGCTTAGGAGTTGGTTCGGGAAGAGTCCAATCATTATCATTACTCAATATATTATACAATAGTAGTTCAGCTTGTTCCACCGTTCGTTCCCTGAAAACATAACCAGCACAACTATCTAGGTGGTCCCTAGAACCATCGGTTAGTCCATTATAAAAGATATCTAGTATTTCATTTTTCTTGAGGGGATGATCAGGCAAAGCATTAAGTAATTGGAGAAGCCACCCCCAAGCTTGTGGGAGACTCTCTTCTTCAATTTGCACAAAATTAAATATTTCCTGTAAAACAGCTTGTTTCTTATGAGCAGGGAAATATTTTTCAGAGAAGTAATATATCATATCTTGGGGACTACGCACACAACCAGAAGCAAGAGAATTAAACCATAGCTTAGCATCACCCGTTAATGAGAAAGGAAACAACTTAAGAATATAGTAGTAGCAAATTTTTTCCTCATGAGCAAATAGGGTGGCTATGTAATTTAATTTAGTAAGATGTGCCACAATAGTTTTAGATTCATAACCATGAAAAGAATCTGATTCAAGCAAAGTAATTAACTCAGGATCGACAGAGAATTCATAATCCTTATCAGTAACAAAGATAGGTGAAGTAGCAAACTGAGGATCATATTGCATTCTAGCATTCAAAGATTTTTTTTCCACTTGCATAGTAATTTCTTAAGATCATCTCTATCTTTACAAGCAAGAAAGTCCCTAGCTACCTCTCCATCCATTACATAACACTCAGGTATAACAGGCAATTCATATCTAGGAGAGCTAGGTCTAATAGGTTCATCAAAGTGTTCAGTTTCAATAATTTCATCAGTTTCAGAAGCATCATCAGTTTCAGTGATCTCATTCTCTCTAACCCTAGCAAGTTGTGCATCAAGAAAATCACCAAGTGGCATAGTAGTATCAAGCATAGTACTTGCATCATCAAAAGCATCATTAATATTCATAGCAGAAGCAGAATCATCAATAACATGTGACATAGTAGAAGTAGCATCATTCATAGCAGGTGGTGGTGTTGCAAGCTTACTTAAAACATATGGTGAATCAAGTGCATATCTAGATGGCAGTTCCATACCTGTCCTCGTAGTTGAGGGGAAGATTTTAGTACGATTATCCTTAAGATTCTTCATAGTGGTCAACAGATATAAATCCCAAGTGACTCAGAGAATAGAGCTATGATCCCCGGCAACGGCGCCAGAAAAAGGTCTTGATAACCCGCAAGTATAGGGGATCGCAATAGTTTTCGAGGGTAGAGTATTCAACCCAAATTTATTGATTCAACACAAGGGGAGCCAAAGAATATTCCCAAGTATTAGCAGCTGATTTGTCAATTCAACCACACCTGAAAGACTTAATATCTGCAGCAAAGTTTTTAGTAGCAAAGTAGTATGGAAGTAATGGTAATAGTGGCAAAAGTAATAGTAGCAGTTTTGTTGCGATTGTAACAGTAGCAACGAAAAGTAACGTAGCAAACATCAATATGTGAAATGCTCATAGGGAATGGATCAGTGATGGATAATTATGTCGGATGGCATTCATCATGCAACAGTTATAACATAGGGTGACACAGAACTAGCTCCAATTCATCAATATAATGTAGGCATGTATTCCGTATATAGTCATACGTGCTTATGGAAAAGAACTTGCATGACATCTTTTGTCCTACCCTCCTGTGGCAGCGGGGTCCTAATGGGAACTATGGGATATTAAGGCCTCCTTTTAATACAGAACCGGACCAAAGCATTAGCACTTAGTGAATACATGAACTCCTCAAACTAAGGTAATCACTGGAAAGAATCCCAGTTATTGTCACCCTAGGGGATGCGGATCATAACACGTAATAGGTGTTTACAACTTGCAAGATAGGATCAAGAACACATATATATTCATGGAAACATAATAGGTTCAGATCTAAAATCATGGCACTCGGGCCCTAGTGACAAGCATTAAGCATAGCAAAGTCATAGCAACATCAATCTCAGAACATAGTGGGTACTAGGGATCAAACCCTAACAAAACTAACTCGATTACATGGTAAATCTCATCCAACCCATCACCGTCCAGCAAGCCTACAATGGAATTAGTCACACACGGCGGTGAGCATCATGAAATTGGTGATGGAGGATGGTTGGTGATGATGACGGCATCGATTTCCCTTCTCCGGAGCCCTGAAAGAACTCCAGATCTGCCCTCCCGAGGAAGAACAGGAGGTGGCGGCGGCTCCGTATTGTGAAACGCGATGAACTTTTCTCCTTCAATTTTTTTCTCTGCGGATGTGAATATATAGAGTTGGAATTAGGGTCGGAGGAGGCCTGTGGGACCCACAAGCCACCAGGGTGCGCCCTAGGGGGGTGCGCCCCCCTCGCTTGTGGCCAATGGGTGGACCCCCTCTGGTTGATTCTTTCGCCAATAATTTTTATATATTCCAGAAATATTCTTCGTAAATTTTCAGGTCAATCCGAGAACTTTTATTTTTGCACAAAAATAACACCCAGGCAATTCTACTGAAAAAAGCATCAGTCCGGGTTAGTTCCATTCAAATCATGCAAATTAGAGTCCAAAACAAGGGCAAAAGAGTTTGGAAAAGTAGATATTATGGAGACGTATCAGGATATCAAAGGTGTTCATGTGTGGGATGAGCACAAACAGCAGGAATTTGACCTATGAGCGTTGCTGTTTGTAACCATCAATGATTGGCCTGCTCTTAGTAACCTTTCAGGACAGACAAACAAGGGATACCACGCATGCACAGACTGACAGTATATATTTGGACAAATGCAAGAAGAATGTGTATCTGGGACATCGTCATTTTCTTCCGACCAAGCATGCCTTAAGAAAGAAAGGCAAGCATTTCAAAGGTGAGGCAGATCACCGAAAGAAGTCCGTCCTCCGTACTGGTGTTGATATACTTGATATGGTCAAGGATTTACATGTAATCTTTGGGAAGGGTCCTGGCGGATAATCTGTTCCGATTGACGCTGAGGGACACGCACCGATGTGGAAGAAAAATCTATATTTTGGGACCTACCCTATTGGGAAGACCTAGAGGTCCGCTCTGCAATCGACGTGATCCACATGATGAAGAATGTTTGCGTGAACCTGCTAGGCTTCTTGGACGTGTATGGGAAGACAAAAGATACACTGGAGGCACAGGAGGGCCAGCAACATGTGAACGAAAAAGACGGCATGCATCCAAAGCAGTATCAAGATCCTGCCAGCTACGCTGTTACCAAAGCAGAGAAGGAAATCTTCTTTGAATGCCTACTCAGTATCAAGGTCCCGTCTGGCCTCTCATCAAATATAAAGGAAATAATAAATATGGCAGAGAAAAAAATTCTAGAACCTAAAGTCTCATAACTGCCACATGATTATGACGCAACTGCTTCTGATTGCATTGAGGGGGCTTCTACCAGAAAATGTTCGATTAGCCATTGTGAAGCTATGTGCATTCCTCAATGCATGCAATCTCTCAGAAGGTAATCGATCCAGAAATCCTACCAAGGTTACAGAATGATTTGGTCCAATGTCTTGTCAGTTTTGAGTTGGAGTTCCCACCTTCCTTCTTCAATATTATGACGCACGTCCAAGTTCACCTAGTCAACGAGATTGCCATTCTGGGTCCTGTATTTCTACACAATATGTTCCCCTTTGAGAGGTTCATGGGAGTCTTAAAGAAATATGTTCGTAACCGTGCTAGGCCAGAAGGAAGCATCTCCATGGGACATCAAACAGAGGAGGTCATTGGGTTTTGTGTTGACTTTATTCCTGACCTTAAGCCGTTTGGTGTCCCTCAATCGCGGTATGAGGGGAGACTGAGTGGAAAAGGCATGCTAGGAGCGGATTCAATGATATGTAGGGACGGGCATTCTTGGGCGCAAGCACACTACACAATTCTACATAATTCTACCTTGGTGGCCCCGTATATCAATGTACACAAGCATATTCTACGCTCCAATCACCCGGAGCAGTCTGACGACTGGATTACACGTGAACACATCGGGACTTTTGGTGGTTGGATGCAAACACATCTCATGCGTAATAATAGTGTTGGAGATGAGCTGTACTTGTTGGCCAGGACACCATGTTCGACTGTATTGACTTACCAAGGGTACGAGATAAATGAGAATACACTTTACACGATCGCCCAAGATAAAAAGAGCACCAACCAAAATAGTGGTGTCCGCTTTGATGCAGCAAACACCAATAGGGCAAATGACACATATTATGGTTACATAGAGGAGATATGGGAACTTGACTATGGACTTGATTTTAAGGTCCCTTTGTTTCGGTGCAAATGGGTCAATCTGTTAGGAGGCAGGGTACAGGTAGACCCGCAGTACGGAATGACAACAGTGGATCTCAACAATCTTGGGTACACAGACGAACCATTCGTCCTAGCCAATGATGTGGCGCAGGTTTTCTATGTGAAGGACATGTCTACCAAACCGAGAAAAAGAAAAGATAAGGAAGTGAATACATCATACGATGAGCCAAAGCGCCACATAGTTCTTTCAGGGAAAAGAAACACCGTGGGAGTGGAGGACAAGACAGGCATGTCTGAAGATTTTGAAAAGTTTCATGAAATTCCTCCCTTCAAAGTGAAGATTGATCCAAGCATCCTGTTAAATGATGAAGATTATCCATGGTTACGGCGCAATAAGCATGGGACACACGCGAAGAAAAAGTGAAGACCGGAGGGAATCTTTGTATGAGCATGATTTTCAATTATTCCTGTCCAGTTTGTACACGAAGTGCATCCAGTTTTTGCCGTGACCCTCTCAACTTTTTAGTACATGCTATGTGGGTGAAATTATGATACCATGCGAAGTTTCAACCTTTTTAGAGTTCATTTGTAGTGATTTTCAATTTCAGTGTCATTTAGCTCAAAAAAAATCATTAAATGCATGAAAAATAGCAAATGAAGTCAGAAAAAGGTTGCAAATTGATGATGTGCCTTTGAATGGTGCATATTGAATGCACAAAAGTCTGGATTTAAAATAAGTTAAAAAATGAAATCCCTTTGTAATAGATAAGTTTTCGTCCGAAACCCTGATACTTCGAAAGAGATTGTCGAGTTTGTATACGAAGTGCATCCAGTTTTTGCCGTGACCCTCTCAACTTTTTAGCACATGCTATGTGGGTGAAATGATGATACCATGCCAAGTTTCAACCTTTTCAGAGTTCATTTGTAGTGCTTTTCAACTTCAGGGTCATTTAGCTCAAAAAAATCATTAAATGCATGAAAAAAGAAAATACTAATTACTTAACAGAAAAGAAAATATAACATTATTAGGTTAATAAAATGTATTTTATAATATTCTTCATTTTTAGTGCTTTTAATTTCATGGTCATTTAGCTCAAAAAAATCATTAAAATAATCAACTAAAAAGCTTTTAGAAAACTCTAATAGCAAAAAGAATCAACTAAAAAGAATCAATTATAATATTTTGTTATGATAAACTTAAACAAAACTATAATATTCTTCAATTGCAGAAAGAATCAATTATAATATTAACTTAAAATTATATAAAATTTATGCAACTAAAATTATCAAAGTATTTTTTGTTAAAAACTTTAATAGCAAAAAGAATTTTCATAAAGTATTTTTTGTTAAAAACTTTAGTAGCAAAAATTTTCATAAAGTATTTTTTGTCAAATACTTTAATATGCAAAAAATAACATAAAAAATAAAAAAGATACCCGCCTACTAAGCCACCACGGCCTGCATACGACTAGAAACCCAACTATAAATGGGCCAGGATGCAGGCCCGCAGGGCAAGTAGGCCCAACTGGGCAGAGAGAGTGTTAGGCATGTCCTGCCTGCAATAGAGAGGAGCTCGAGAGGGAAGTCGCAGCAGGGCATATAAACCACTACGAGCGCCCTTTGCTGGGCGAGGTGGGACTAAACTTCCACCTGCCCGCGGTCGCGCTAGGACAAGACCTTTAGTCTCGTTTGGTGGCGCGGACCGAGACTAGAGGCCCCCTTTTAGTCCTGGTCCGAGCCATCAACCGGGACTAAAGGGCTGTGCTTCCCGCCCATTGGGCTGTTGGATTTCACCTTTAGTCCCGGTTGGTGGCTCGGACCGGGACTAAAGTGGGGCCTTTAGTCCCGGTCTGAGCCACCAACCAGGTCTAAAGGTTGGGGTATATAACCAAGTACTTATCGTTTTCCAACCTTTCCAGTTTCTTCTTCCCCCCGACGCCGAACCACCACGATCACGCCGCCAGGCTGCTCCGCCCGCTCCTCGTCACCGCCCCCGACGCCGTCCTTGCCCCGACGTCGAGCCCCCGACACCGGCCGCCGCTTCCTGCGCCGACACCGAGCCCTGGCCCGATGCCGGCCGCCGCTCCCTACCCTGACGCTGCTGCCCCTAGTGAGCTCCCCCTTCCCCTGTGCTGCCACTTCCGCCGCCGTCGCCGCCCCTGCTCTGCTAGCCGCCGCCGCCCCTAGCATTTTTAGATGGATGTATGTATGGATTGTGTATGTATGTATGGAGATGATGTGCTAAATGGAGATGGATGGATGTATGGATTTTTTTTTTGTTCATAGAAATTACTGCAAAATTTTTGTTCATAGAAATTTTTGTTCATGATGATATTGCTAAAACTCATATTAAGTTTGATATTGTTTTTCTATAGACTTGGTTAAAATTTACTAAGTTTTACTTTGCCTAAATCAGGGAGAGGCAACTTTACTAAATGGGCATGATGATAATGAAATTTACTAAGGTACAAAGAGAATGTTAGGTTTTCAGAATATGTATGAAGGAATTTTTTTCCTCCCGGTCCGCTCGCCCGACCAACTCTGGAGGCCACCCAAACCCTAGAAGAAAGAGCGTTGTTGATCTCCTACCCCCTCCCGCCCCTACCCGTTTTTCGAAGGTGGCGGGTGGGGTCTTATATAACGATACAACAATAATAGGTCAATGGGGTAGAATGGATAGTTTGATCTCCTGCATAGCGATTGTTCGTAACTCTCTCGGGAATTCAAATTGAAGAACAAAATTTGTGCAAAGTATCCTCTCCTGAAAGTATCCTCTGTTTTCTGCCACCCTAAACCCTATATTGGATAATTGATCTTCATATAAATGAAGCATAAAAGTTTAGCAATCACTTAGAAATTTTCATGTTGTTCATTGACTTCGACATGTGGGGGAGGGGTCCTCGACGATCGTCTGAAATTGACTGTTATAAAACTTGTCCACTTTGCATGATGCTTGCCACTAATCCATTGCTCATATGCATATGATTCCTTGTTGTGATTAGGTCTATGTTTGCCACTAATCCATCTCTCATGGTTGTATATTTCCATGTTGTGATATTAATTTGCAGAAACAATGGACAGAGACTTAGAAAAATAAGAGTTGTTGGGGGATATAATCTGTGATGGATCAGGTGATGATATCACCTTGTCATTTCTCAACGACACCGATGGTGAGGGAAGAGAGGATGACGACTCCGGTGATGGAATAGAGGAGGGATAAGATGACGGCTCCGTTGATCGAACAGAGGAGGGAGGAGATGACGGCTCCGCCGGTGTTGGAGGCTTAACTGTTGCAAAGTCCGGCGAGGTATATATATAATAATTAAGCCTCTGCTAGCAAGATGCATTAATTATTTTGTACGTACATATAGTAACACTTCTTTCTTCTTTTAGCCCTCCGGATCGAGCCAAACTTCTGTAAGGAGATGAGGCCCGAAGAAAAGGTTGGGCGAGACTGAAAGGTTCATGATCGAAGAAGTCGCTCCAGATGGCCAACCGATTGCTCCCAAGCGGACCAAAGACAAATTTATACATCAGTGCAGAGTTGTTGTTAGGGACAGCATCCCGATCAGCATCCAAGAATGGAATAAGAAGAAGGACGTTGAAGTATCTTATGTCGACGATAGACAGAAAGATGAGATTTGGAACTCGCTGATGAGAAATTTCAGCCTACCGCCAGAGGAACATCCGAATAACCCAGTAATACAACGAAAAGTCAAGGTGTTTGCTCTTAAAAAGATGGCAGAACTATTCAAGAACTGGCAGAAATTATTGAACAAAAAGTTTGTCGAGAAAGACGAGACTCCAGAATTCACCGGTCAATATGCGAAGATAAAAGATCACTGGCCCGCATTTGGGGCGTACAAGAAATCAGAGAAAGCTAAGCAAAGGTCACAGACAAATAAGATAAATGCTGCAAAGAAGAAGTATCACCATGTTACGGGGTCAGGTGGCTACAATGTTGCCCGGCCTACATGGGACAAAGCTGAGAATGACCTGCTTGCTAAAGCGGTCCAACCAGCGACATTGAACTGGCCCGATCGGGCAAGGACTTGGTTCTTCGGGCATGGGGGAACTTTGCACCCAGAAACAGGGAAGTGTGTTTTCATGAAAGCTGAACTTGCAACACCCATACAAAAGATTCAGGAAGCAATCCAGGAAGTGGTGGAAGGGAGGTTCCATCCGGACAGAGAGAAGGACGAGCTGTCAAAGGCCCTCGGGACTCCTGAACACCCTGGACAACTAGAGGCACATCAGGCTCCGTTGCATGGAAGTATGGGTTTTCGGACAGCACTGGTTATAGAAACCGAGGGAGAAAGAAGAAAGAGGAAGCAGACCGAATGCATAAGATGGAAGAAAGATTATTACTGCATGAGAAGAAACTATAGGCATATACCAGTCAGCGAGCTTCTCAGCAGCACGAAGATCCTTCATTCGATACTGCCCACAACAAAGCTACCCCACCATCTCAGCGTAAAAGTAGCGTGGCTTCTACGGAGCTCGTTCACCAGATATCACGGCTCCTCGCTACCCCATGGATGGTATCACGAAGAGGGAACATTGTGAGCTAATTACAATATGCCATAACCTAACCTTGAAGGTGGTGATCGGCTATGTCTTACCTCCTCGACCTGGTGGAACTTCCCATTTTGCTCCTATTCCAAATGCCTTTGTTGTTGTCAGGGTGGATGAAGTTATGAAAGGAATTGAGGGGCTGGAGCTTGAATACCCTACAGGTGAAGGGGAGATTCATCTGGAAAATGCCTTAAGGACAACCTGTCTATGGAGAAAGGAAAAGATCGTGCTTCCAAACTGGACGCTGCCTCAGCAGACTCAGCAGGAGGAGGCCCCTCAGCAGACTCTATCTCCACTACCTCATTCGTCTCCGGCGCGTCAGCTGTCTCCGCCGCCTCAGCGGACTCCGGCGGAGGAGGCCCCTCAGCAGAATCCTCCTCCGCCGCAGCTGTCTCTACCTCCTCCGCCATGTCAGTGGACTCCGCCTCCTCCGCCGCATCAACGGACTCCGCCGCCTCAGCAATGGTGGAAGAGAGCCGCCGCTGCCACTACGGCGGATAGCAGTACAACAGGGAAGAAATTCAGAGCTGGTGCAAGCCTCAAGGCTCCTCCCAAGTTACCCTACGACATGACTGTCGAGGAAAATAGTGCCATCATGGCTGACGAGGTGAAATGCCAGTTTGCATGTCTACCTCCAAAGGAGAAAGTAGATCCGGTAAAAGCGAAGCGCTATCTGGATGCCCTTAGGCGACTACCACCACCTCCACTGCAATCAAATTATGACCGCTATATTGAAAAGACATTTGAGCAAGCAAAGCGGTCGGGAAGCTTAAGTAGTAGTGGTGCAAGAAGTGGGAAAACAATTCCCCAGCTCGGCGAACAGGGAAATCAATCGTGCCCCCCGCTCAAGGTGTTTACCGATATCGCTAATGATCTGGAGATAGCGGCCGGTGATCTTGCGGTCACTCTTGGTGATTACTTAAGTGATGCTGTACAGTTCGAAATGGCTGAGGCAGTAACATTTAGATACGAGCATGGGAAGCCTCTCGTCAAACCTGAGCAGCTCCCGCATCTATCAACGATGATGCGAAGATTGCATGACTGGTACTTGAAAACCTGAAAGCAGGATGGGACATACAGTATGTTGCTGGGAATTAAGGATGAGCACGACTTCATTGGATTCGACCTGTTGTACGTTGAATTTGAAGAATTATTTCAGTTATATAATCAAGAGGCCCTCGACAAAACTCTCATGACTTGCTATTTTCTGTAAGTATTATTTCTGTAATTTAGTCTCTAGCTCAGCTCGTTCATTGCATGTATAATTATCCTCACTATATTATGCAGATTGAAGATCGTTGAATGCAAAAAAAGAAAAATCTATGACATTGGGTTCATTAACCCAAATACCATAAATGAATATACGGTACAAAATAGACCCGACGATGCGGAGAAGAACTTGCTAAACGCGTTACTTCGACAACAAAACAGAAGGGAAATACTCTTTCCTTCCAACTTCAATCGAGTGTTACTGTCTTGTGCATATATATTCTATTTCGCTTACTCGAGGTTAAGTGTAATTGATGAGTTGTGCGTGCGCAGGTTCCACTCTATTCTGCTAGCTATTAAGCTTGAAGAAGGACTAGTAATTGTCTTGGACTCGAGACGTAAAGACCCCAAGGATTGGGCGGACATGAGTGAAATGCTCCAGAAGTAAGTTCAATCATTATCGCACCATATCGGCAACTTTCGTTCATTTCCTGATATCAAGTAATCATTTTCTTTGCCGGGCAGGGTTTGGAAAAATTTCACCAGCACGGTTAGGGGTGTGGCAAAGGAGCTGCGATTTAAACACCCCAAAGTAAGTAGTACTTGCTAGTTCCGCGCATCTCTCATTGATTCTAGTTTCAATACCATTATCATGCTTGATTATCATTTTGATTGAACTCTATTCTCGTAAAGAGCTTGTGGCAGGCACCCGGGAATTATTTATGTGGATACTACATTTGCGAGTTCATTCACAACTCGACCTGTGAGCGGGGCGGCATACCTGCACAACAATTAGAAGTACGTAAACAATATTCACAATTTTATTTTATTACCATCAATTGTGTTGAGTTTCATTCATATATATATATTGACCCCCTTCTTTAAATTAGACCTGGCAGAAGCGGGATCAACTCCTACCAAATGATCGCATACGAGGAATTCAAGAGGAATTGGCGGGATTCTTTGTTGACCACGTCATACCTAAAGACAGAGAATACCATCGGGAATTGCAATGCAATTTTGGTAGCTGATGTTAGGGATCTTAAGAGATGGTATATTGTATATATGCATGATCGTGTAATATATATAGTACCGTTGAATAGATATACGAAAACTTGTTGTTAGACCAAGCACGGAGAAAGAGAGATCACTTCTCTCTATATATGTTCATGACGAAGTTGTGTAATTAATTGTTCCCTCATTGCTATATGTAGTAGCTAGCATCGAGTTGAATGGAAAACATAAAATAAAAATGAAACCCTAAATGTAAAATAATTGAAGAGTAAACACAAAAAAGAAAAGGGGGAACACAATATGAAGCCCCTATAAACCCTCCAAAACGCATAACCCCTCCTTCCAAAAAAAACCCCATCGCCTTGCAGGTGCTGACCCGTGGCTGCCTTTTTGTCCCGGTTGGTGTCACGAACCGAGACTAAAGGTCCTGCTGCCTCGACGCCCCACAGCGGCCATGTGGAGCACCTTTAGTCCCGGTTCGTAACACGACCGGGACTAAAAGTGGAGGGCATTAGTCCTGATTGTTTAGTCCCGGTTGCAAAACCGGGATTAAAGGGCCTCCGGAACCGGGACTAATGGCCCGTTTTCTACCAGTGTCACATGCCATCCTACAAAACCAAGTTAGATGCCTCTAATCGGTTTATGCAAAATTTTATTTTATGTGCCTTCTAAGGTTTTGACTTAAACCGTAGCTACCAACGTTTATCATCAAGTATGATTATTCAAGTCAATGGAATAATTTTGCGGAGTGTATGAAACACAAGATAATAAAATCTTGAGCCCCATACTAAACTTCGTCATATGCAAGAACCCGTGAAGATCATATCTGCATCGCCCTTTAGTCTGGGAAACATCCATCTTTCTTAACTATGGTGGAACCCAAAGAAACTGAAGCACAACATTGATCTATCAACCAGCATACTCAGGAGCAGCATGGAAGAATTGCGGATAGCCAGAACTTTGTAAAGATTTCATCATGCTGTCAAGATCAGGACTATGCAAATTCAAAGGAAACAACAAGAACATCGGATAAAAGCATTGGTGGCCTGTCGGGCAGGTGCCATCCAGGACAGAGGTGGCGCTTGGACCCAGCTCGTCGCGCAATGACCCGGAGTGCTTACGGCGATCGGTCCATGACCCCTTTGCGCTTAGGATGTAGACCAGCGGGGACCTCTCTGGAGAGTCTAGGTAGGACTATGACGTGTCGATCACCCGAGGCAGGGCATTACCCAGGCAAGTGTGTCCGGCCGAAGGTAATCGAGCGTGTTGGGTACAGTAGTGCACCCCTGCAGGGAAGTTAATCTATTTGAATAGCCGTGCCCACGGTAAAACGATGCTTGGAGTTGTATCCTGATCCACTACAACTAGAAACGGATACTTTGATGTTACTAAACTGTTATAATGCTCCGAGGTCGCTTTCTCGGAGGGTAGTCGAGGAAGGATCTCTGGGCATTGCTGCTATATAGTTGTTGATACATGTTCTCTTACTCTAATCTCTTCTAATTCTGCAAGATGCTAGTCTTCGATAGGCTAGGCTTTTCCCTCTCTATTCTGGCATTTCTGCAGTTTAGCCCAAAGATATAGCCCCATTCCTTTGATACCGATGCATACTTACTATAGATCTGATGTAAGTCTTGCGATTACTTTCGATGAGTACTCACAGTTGCTTTGTTGCCTTTTTTCCCCTATCCGGTTGCTGTGATCAGATGACGGAGCCCAGGAACCCGAGTTCACCCCAGGAGGTTACTACTTCGAGGAGGTCGATGACCAGGAGTAGTTCGGAGGCCCCAGGCAGGAGGCCGGCCTTGCCTTTTCGATCTAGTGTCGCTGTTATGCTAGCCTTCTTAAGGCAAACTTGACTAACTATGTCTGTGCCCAGATATTATTTGTGTGATGACTTATGTATTCAGGTCCTTGTGACCGCTGGCTTGTAATATAAAGATTTATGTTTAAATTTGTGTCTAGAGTTGTGTTGTGATATCTTCCCGTGAGTCTCTGATCTTGATCGTGCACGTTTGCATGTATGATTAGTGCACGATCAAGTCGGGGGTGTCACACTGGAATTATCAGTGACAGGAACATGTTATGTCGTTGCTTGCAAACGCCAAGGGGGAGATTCATGGGAATAACAAACACGAGCCAACAACTATATGTGGCACACGTCATACCATAAGGATTGATCCCATCAGTTGTTATCCCAATTGCTACACTCTTTGGGTTACCTAGTTTATCTTTATGAATGTCAATTAATTTCTTCCATCCTTCACTATTCACCAGATGTATCATCTTCTTAGGAAATTATCTCTTCCCTTCTGCATGCCATCTCATATCTTGGGCAGATTGAACGATCATATAAAGCCGTTGGATCGTAGGTATGAATGGAAGATACCGAAGGATCTTTTTGGCGATTGTGAGCCGCCTCTTCTGACCATCACCAGCGTCAACCTCGATGTACCTAGAGGATTTGCACTTGACACAGTACTTTGCATCCGCATGTTCTTTCATAAATAACATGCATCCCTTTGGACAAGCATATATCTGCTCATATGGCATCTTAAGTGCATGGAGGATTTTGTTCAACTCATACATGTTCTTTCACAAAATGTGGTCTTTTGGCAGAAGGGTGCCAATAACAGTTAGAAATGTATCAAAGGCATATCTACTCAGGCTAAACAGGGACTTGATGGCCATTAGGCATGCAATGACATCCAGTTGAGTAATTGGTGTATGGCCGTGAAGGGGTTTCTGTGCCCCAAACAAAGTATCATAGAACTTCTTCATGCTTTGCTCCTTCTCCTCCCTTGCCTCTTCCTCTGCAGCTGGATTTTCAGGCGCATGTGCATTAACGAAGTCATCTAACATGACTTCAACCCGAGTATCATATTCGCCTGTGCACTGTCGCACCACCTCCTCTCTCGCACGCTCGGACTAACCATGGAAGACCCACCATTGATAGCCTGGTGAGAACCTGTACATGGCAAGGTGTTCACCCATAACCTGCTTTGTTTTTTCAACCTTGTTATGGCAAATGCTGCAGGGGCGCCATGTTCCACTAGGTCCCATGTCTTCAGCAAATACTGATTCCAAGAACTGGTCTGTAATTGTCATCCATTCCCTGGGCCCCGCCTGACTGGGTCGGCCAGTGTACATCCACTCATGGTCCTCCATCCTCTGATATGTACCAAAACAAACTTATAATGAATTTCCATCCAGTTTTTGTTCAATTAATTATAACTATACAGGTTTTACGGCATGCACTTAACTATCTAATAGGGAAGGATATGTCCTAATCCCACCCGAGGATGTGCAGACTGGACTGCTTCCTATGCTCTACGCCGATCTGAGACAGAATTTTGGTATGACCTCCCCGCTATTCTCCAAATACACGTCTCGACAACAAGCAGAGAGAATGTGTATCCGGAGAACAATGGGGAGACGCTGCTGGAATTCTGTCTTAGATCAGAGTAGATCATAGGAAAAGGCCCAGCCTACACATCCTTGGGCTGTAAAAAAAATGGACAATTCGAAAGAGTTACAGTTATAAATATGCAAATCTTTGTATATTTATAAATGTAACACTTTCGAATGGAAGATGACTAGGTAACATGACTAGCTAGGTGACCTACAAATCAATAAACCCTAGGTAGAAAGATTAGAAGGGAGGCAAAATATTTTTATCCTCGAAGCATCATCGGCGAAGAAGATCCAGGCCTCTCCAGCACAAAGCCCTGCGATGAAGGTTCCGGTGTCAAACTTGATGCATGTCCTGCACGGAAAAACAAAGTGATGTCAATCATGTGACGCCCCCGGCTCAATTGTGCACTAATCATACACGCAAATGCACACGATCAAGCCTAAGGACTCATAGGAAGATATCACAACACAACTCTAAAACATAAATAAAGTCATACAAGCTTTATATTACAAGCCAGGGGCCTCGAGGGCTCGAATACATAAGCTTGCGTACAAGTGTCAGCGGAAGCATCAGATATCTGAGTACAGATATGAAAGAAAAACACAGATAAGCCCTTAGAAGGCGGGGCAAAAGAAAACACTACGATCGAAAGGCGCAGGCCTCCTGCCTGGGACCCTCCGGTCCTACTCATGGTCGTCAGCCAACTCGTAGTAGTATCCAACCTCGGGGTTGTAGTAGCGATCGTCGGTGGGGGAAGCTGTATCCGGGGCTTCGTCATCTGGTTGCATCAAAAGGAATATGGGGGAAAAAGAAAGCAAAGCAACCGTGAGTACTCATCCGAAGTACTCAACAAGTAAGGATCTACACTACATATGCACATTATCAAAGGAAAGGCTGTATATGTGGACTGGGCTGCAGAAATGCCAGAATAGAGAGAAGGCCTAGTCCTATCGAAGACTAGCATCTTCAGTGGTTTTGCAGCAATAGAAGAGAGTAGAACAGTACAATATAATGTAGTAGTATCATTAAGTCTCAACCTCACCCAGAGATCCTTTCTTGACTCCCTGCGAGAAAGTAATCCTAGAGCCATATAGTCATCAACCTCGTCCTGAGATCCCTTCTCAACTCCCTGCGAGAAGCAATCGCAGAGCCATAGTAACAAATCATCCAGTTCTAATTGTATCAATCAGGATACAACTCCGAGTGTCCGTTACCGAGGATCCGGCTATGTATAGATTAGTTCTTCCCTGCAGGGGTTCACCAACTTACCCACCACGCTCGCTTAACTCCGGCCAGACATAATTTTTGGGTCCTACCTGGCCTCGGCCAAACGACACACCGCAGCCCTACCTAAAACTTAGCAGAAATGTCCCCGCCGGTCTACAACCTAAGCGCTCAGGGGTTTTGGGCCATCGCCCTGTGCTCTCCGGGTCATTGCGAGCAGGGTGGATACCAGCGCCAACGGCACGATCCGACCCAGCCGCAATGCTGAACTGGACGTCTGACAAAGCTTTTGGCTGATACCACGATGCAGAGTACCCATATTTATTCCCGCGTGATGGTTAGTGCTATCGGGCTAGAGGCCCACTCAAATCAAATATCCAAACCGTTAGTACCTTGGGCTTGCGGTAACGAGCAGAGACTCATGAAAGATGTGACCCCGTCGGCCCGTCTCGAGGACTTGCGGCAAGGGCCAAGAATGCCCGGCCACGCCTCGTATTCATCACTCGGGCACCATACAGGCAACCCGTCTTCACATCACACGCGGGTACCCCTCAGGGTCGACCCGCCTTTCCAAGTATCAATAGTACAATCCAAGTATCCGTGTGTCCATAACATCAGGGGAATCCGAGGTATCACCCTCGTTGGATTCCTACTCGATGTAATCGTCAAGGTGAACTCGGAGGAATCACCCTCGCTGGGTTCACACTTGAGGTGTTGTACAACGGCGTCTTTATCGGAAGCGGTGAAGGAGGAATCACCCTCGATGACCACGACCGAATAGCTACTCTACAGAGTTAACATCAGAAGTGCTACAAGAGGTTTCACCCTCGGCACTCGATAGTAACACTGCAGTGTCGTTACAACTAAGGGGTGGTGAGGTGCGGTGCCGGGGCCTGGTCCTCAATCCCGTTGATCGGGTCTTCGGATAATCCAGCGGGGCAGTCGGGATAAGTGGGGTCACTAATAGGTCTCTACCCAGCCTATACTAGACAGTTTAGGATAAGCAGGTAAGGTTTCAATAGCAGGTTACAATAAATAGGCTATGCATCAGAATAGGTAAAGCAGTAGCAACAGCAATTCTAATGCAAGCATGAGAAAATAGAATGGGCGATATCGGGATGATCAAAGGGGGGGCTTGCCTGGTTGCTCGACGGCAAGGGCAAGGTCGTCAATGGTGTCTTCGGTCTCCGGAGCTGCGGCTGTACCGGGAACTGCGTCGGGGTCTAACGAGAGAGAAGAGGGGGAGGAAACAGTAAATACTAAGCAAACAAGTGCATGACATGTCAATAAGCAGAGCTAGCGGTGTTCTATCGTGGTGCTAGGTAATCCCGGCGAAGGGGAAAAAAACGTCCGGGAAAGTAATCACAGTGTCCGGCATTTCGGACAGACAAAAAGAGGGGAACGGTTGCATGTTCGGATAGTTAGGGACGTGTGGCGGATGAACGGACCGCGCACTCGGATTCGTCTCGTTGTTCTGAGCAATTTTCATGTACAAATTATTTTCATTGGAGTTACGGATTAAAAGATATGATTTTCTAAAGTTTTTATTTTTTTCTAGAATTATTTAATTATTTAATACAACATTATCCAGAACAGTGCAGGGTGATGTCAGCATGAAATAATGGTGATGTCAGCGGTCAACTGGTCGGTTGACCAGGTCAAACCTGACATGTGGGACCCACATGTCATACTCAGGGGGCTAACAGAGTTTAGGTTAAAACTAAATTTAGTTAATTAAGCGTCTGGGCCCACCTGTCAGTGTCTAAATAGGTTAATTAAATTAATTTCGTTAATTATGGGGGGTGGGCCCCATCTGTCAGTTGCATGGGCCGGTCTAGTCAGCATGGTGGACCAGGTCAACTGGTCGGCCTGGCCCCTGGGGCCCACGGGTCAGTGACCCAGGGGGTGGCCCCGGCCGGCCACATTAGCGGTGGCGCCGGCGACCAAAACCACGGCGGCAGTATGCCGGAGTCGGCCGGAAACCGCGTACAGAGCCCCGTTTGGCACGAGGTTTGGCCCTACGGGACGGGCGTGAGGCGCCGCGTCCGATGGTGTTCGCATACGATACGGTGGTTGCCGGAGTTCGCCGCTACGATGACGGCAGTCTGCGGCGATTTTTGGGTGAGCTCGGTCGCGCGGCTACGGGGTGTTAGCGAGCGAGTTACGCGGCAAGGCGGCCTACTGCGAGTGTCAGGAAAACGACAGGCACGGCGGAGAAGCTCGGGCGGCTCTGCATGGAGCAGCTCGCCGGCAATGGCGGACGGCGCAGTTACGGGTCCGAGCGGGGCCGTCGTCCTAGCGCGTGAACGAGCAAGCGAGAGGTTAGGGGAGAGGGGAATGCTCACCGAGCGGCACAAGATGGCCCTTTAGTGATCGGAAGCGCTTGGGAGACGGCGAATCGAGCGGCGGACGAGGCGGATGCTGATGGAGGGGAACGGTGTGGGCGATGGCCGTGGTGCTCTCCGGCTCCAATCAAGCGGCGAGGAAGACAAAGGCGGTGATGGCTCGGCTCCTTGACCTGGTGGTGCGGCGCCGGGTAGCTGGTGGTCGCGATGACGACGAAGACATGGCGACGGTCGAGCGCGGGCGAGCTCGTGGAGGTGGATCCAGAGGAACAGGGAGAGAGTGAGCGAGGGGGGGCGATCCAAAGGGGCGCAGGAGCTGCGGCTTTTAAACTCGACGGGCGGGCGCCGGCGCGTTGTCGACCGTGGGGCGGGGGGGCCGGCGCGGCAGGTGCGGGCGAGGCGACAACGAGCGAGGGGGGTGGAGCAGTAGGAAGGAGGAAAGGGAGGTGGGCTGGGCCTGCCCGGTTTGACTTAGGCCCAGGAGCCAGTGGGCTTTTTCCTTTTCTTTTATTTTCTGTCTCTGTTTTTCAGTTTTCAGTTTTGTTTTGTCTTTTGTCTTTTGTTTTTTTTATTTCAAACCACTTTTGTAAAATATGAGACTTGCCCATATAATATCAGTGCAATATCCAACCCTGGTATAAAAAGGTTTTGGGGCCAAATGTTTTTAATTGGATTTTATTTAACTAAAATGGTATTAACCAACCCTGTTTTTCTACTGTTAGAGTCACTTAGTTAATTTATTAATTGTTGAATACAATTTTAGAATAGCCTCTGGAATATTTGCTATTTATTGAACATTTTAGTTTCTGGGTTTGGACAACTTTTATTTACACTTTTAGTTTAATTTCCATTTGAATTTGAATTTGAAAAGAGATATGATACTAATGATGATTAAGCACTGTTGATCATGATGACATGGCATAATCAAAAGAGGATTACTGTAGTTAACCACTGGGGGTGTTACAAATCTCCTCCACTAACAAGAATTCTCGTCCCGAGAATTAAGAGGTAGAAGGAAAAAGTTCGGGGTATTCCGCACGACGATTATTCTCGCGTTCCCAAGTGGCTTCATCTTCAGTATGATTTGACCACTTCACTTTGAGGAACTTGATAACCTTTTGACGGGTCCAGCGTTCAGCTTCATCGAGGATGCGGATCGGATGTTCCTTATATGAAAGATCATCATGCAATTCGAGCATTTCGTGATCCACTGCGTGGTGCGGAGATTCCTTGAAGCAACGATGAAGTTGCGACACATGGAAGACGTTGTGGATATGAGAGAATTGCGGCGGCAACTCCAATTTATATGCCACCTGACCACGTCTTGCAACAATGCGGAAAGGACCAATGTAGCGCGTAGCTAGCTTGCCCTTGATTCCAAAACAGTGAGTGCCTTTCATAGGAGTGACTCGCAAATAAGCTTGATCTCCAGGTTGATAAGTCAAACCCCATCATTTGCGATCGTAGTTGCTCTTCTGGCGGTCCTGAGCCGCCTTGAGATTTTCTCGGACAATACAGACTTGCTCTTCGGCGTGTTGAATAATTTCCAGACCCACGAGTGGTCGTTCCCCAGTTTCTGACCAATTCAGAGGGCTTCGACACTTACGTCCATATAGAACTTCGAAGGGGGCAATTTTCAAGCTGGCTTGATAGCTGTTGTTATAAGAGAACTCGGCGTACAGAAGAGATTCTTCCCACTTCTTGCCCAAGGAAATAACACAAGCCAGAAGCATGTCTTCAAGCACTTGATTTACTCGCTCAACTTGTCCTTGGGATTGGGGATGATAAGCTGAACTCCGGGTAATATGAGTTCCCATAGCTTCTTGGAAACTTTCCCAGAACTTTGAGGTGAAAAGACCGCCACGGTCTGAACTAATCTCCTTCGGAATGCCGTGGAGTGAAACAATTCTGGAGATATACAACTCTGCTAACTGACTAGCAGTCATAGTCTCTTTGACAGGCAGAAAGTGTGCAACTTTAGAAAGTTGATCGACGACGACAAGAATAGCATCGTGACCCTTCTGTGACCTGGGAAGACCAGTAATGAAATCCATCTAAACCTTATCCCATTTCCATAGAGGAATAGGAAGGGGTTGCAGAATTCCTGCAGGCTTCTGATGTTCTGCTTTAACGCGACGGCACACATCACATTCAGCAACATACCGAGCAATATCTTGCTTCATTCTAGACCACCAGTACCTTTGACGAAGATCACGATACATCTTGGTGCTACCCGGATGAATAGATAGTGGTGTATCTTGTGCCTCCTTCATGACCTTATTAGTCATGAGTTCGAAGCGAGGTACCACAATGCGGTCTCTGAAATACAAGGTTCCATCTTCAGACAGCAAGAAATCCCTGTACTTTTCAAGGTGAAGATTTTTCTTCATCAGATCAACTTCAGCATCTTTAGCTTGCGCATTCTTAACAGCTTTCTCAAGATCTGGTCATATCACAAGGTTATTAAGAGAACCCTGTGGAACAATACACAGATTCATCTTGCACAGTTCTTCAAAAAGACGAGGTTGAGCTCGCCTAACCATGAGGTTGTCGCAATAGGACTTGCGGCTTAAGGCATCAGCCATCACGTTAGCCTTGCCAGGGGTATAGGAAATACCCAAATCATAGTCCGCAATGGCCTCCATCCATCTTTGCTGACGGAGGTTTAGAGATGGTTGAGTGAACAAGTACTTCAGACTTTTATGATCCGTGTAGATCTCGCAACGATTACTGAGAAGGTAATGTCGCCACAACTGCAGTGCATAGATGACAGCAGCTAGTCCTAGATCATGTACCGGGTAATTTTCTTCATGCGGACGCAACTGACGAGAGCCATAGGCAATCACTTTAAGCTCTTGCATTAGGACACAGCCTAATCCTTCACGGGATGCGTCACAATAAATCACAAAGTCTTTCCGGGTATCTGGAGGAGATAGTACTGGGGCAGATGTCAGCTTCTCTTTGAGTGTCTGGAAACTTTCTTGACTTTTTTCTGTCCATTCAAACTTAACGCCCTTGTGAATCAGATCAGTCAAAGGCTTAGCAATCTTAGAAATTTCTCGACAAATCGACGGCAATAGCTTGCAAGGCCAAGAAAACTTCTCACTTGCTTGACGTTCTTCGGAGGAGTCCAGTCAAGAATAGCCTGAACTCGTTCTGGGTTAACAGCAATTCCATCCTTGGAAATCACATGACCAAGGTAGGTTACTTCAGAAAGCCAAAATTCACATTTGGAGTATTTGGCATACAACTGGTGTTCTCGGAGCCTTTCCAGTACAAGACGGAGGTGTTTAGCATGTTCTTCTTCATTCTTCGAATAAACCAGAATATCATCTAGATAAACCACGACGAACTTGTCAAGGTAATCCATGAAGATGTAATTCATCAGACGGGAGAATGTGGCTGGAGCATTTGTTAAACCAAATGACATGACAGTGTACTCATAAGAGCCACAGCGAGTAACAAATGCAGTCTTTGGAATATCCTCTTCACGAACACGGATCTGATGATAACCCAACCTCAAGTTGAGTTTAGAAAACACCGATGATCCAGCAAGTTGATCATACAAATCATTGATCCGAGGAAGCGGATATTTATTCTGAATTGTGGCATGGTTAATGGGCCGATAATCCTGAACCAATCGGTTAGTTCCATCCTTCTTCTTAACGAAGAGTGAAGGTGCTCCCCAAGCAGAGGAACTGGGGCGGATGAAACCTTTCTTAAGTGACATGTCGATTTCTTCCTTAAGCTCGAGAAGATGATGTAGAGGCATCTTATAAGGGCGCTTCGCAATAGGGGTAGTGCCAGGCTTCAAGTCGATGACGAACTCAACAGCTCTAGCAGGGGGTATTCCTGGAAGTTCTTCTGGAAAGACGTCATGAAAATCATGAACAACTGGAATGTTCTCGATGCCTTCAAGAGGTGAAGCATTCAATGCATTCAGAACATATATCTGAGTCTCGGCATTCTGAACCATTCGGGCTGAGTATTTGACTATCTGGCCAGAAGAATGGGTAAGCTGGACTTTCTTAGCGGCACAGTCAATCAAAGCATTGTGGGCGGTCAACCAGTCCATACCGAGAATGATGTCTATGTCGGAAGGTCCAAGAGCAATAAGGGAAGCAGAGAACATCAACCCTTCAATTCTGATCTGATTGTTGTGACTTACCATCTTGGTTTGCCACCGGGAACGGGGAGTGATAATTTCTAAAGGAGTGGGTAATGAGCTCATAGCAAACCCATGCAATTGTGCAAATTGCTGGGACACGAAGGAATGTGATGCACCTGAATCAAAAAGAACAGAAGCTGGCACTGAATTCACAGAGAGTATTCCCAGCACGATAGTCGGTTCCTTCTGAGCCTTTTCAGCATTGACGTGATTGGCATGGCCAAGTACAACAGTAGATGGTATGAAATTACGGTTTCTGAGTCGGCAGTTTCGACAATTCTTCTTACGACCATTAGGAGGACGTGGCGCAACTTGAGGAGAAGCCACAGCATCAGGCGGTCCATCATTAACCGTTAGCTGTCTCGGCGGTGAAGGCAGACGAGGTGCAACATAAGACGGCCTTGGTGTTGGAGCAGGTCGATGATGAACATTATGTGGGATCCAGACTTGACATTTCTGAACAGGTCGAATCAAAGTCGAGCCGATATCTCGAGTACGCTTGAGTGACTCCTGGTATTTAGTCAGATAAGTTTCAACTTGGAAAGACTTGCTGACAAGCATTGCACAGTCCTCACAATCAAGGGTAACAAGTGCAAGGTTTATATCCGTACGCAGTCCTTCACGGAATTTCTCCTGCTTGCGGGCGTCAGTGCAGACATCATCTTCAGCATAGCGGGATAGTTCGAGAAATTTCCTCTGATATTCATCCACAGTGATTTTGCCCTGAGAGAGTTGGCGGAACTCCTGCCTCTTCTGGTCCATCAGACCATGAGGAATGTAACGTGCATGAAAAGCTGACTGAAATTCCGGCCAAGTGGTTACTGTTTCAGTAGGCAACATACCCTCATGGCTTTCCCACCATTCAGCAGCTGGGCCCTTCAGGTGGAATGTCGCAAAGGTGACGTAACTGTCAGGAGCAACATTAGCTGATTCCATCTCAAACAGGATGTCACGAAGCCAATCATCAGCATCCATAGGATTGGTGGAGTTGCGGAAAATGGATGGACTGAGGCGCACAAATTCTGGTAGAGTTATTGGAGCATTCTGTTGCTAAGCATTCTGAGTTGGGAATTGAGCCAATACTCCGGTCATAAACTGACGGTTGAGCTCAAACTGCTGCATCATTGCGGCAATATAGGGTGGAGGTGGAGGATCGTCAGCCATCCTGCCAAATCAACAGGGGCAGTTTAGCAAGAAGAACTGCAGGTGTATGGAGTTATTCATGATGTAACATGGGAAAGAACGGGAAAGGCATTAGATATATAATAGTAGTCATCAAAGACATACCAATCCATGCACAGAGTTAGACTCAAACGGATAGTACGCGTTCGGCAACGCTCGTAGCTAGACAAACTAGGCGGCGCGCAGGCGTGCGGCAAGGAAGTACACAACGAGACATAGCAAAGGCTACATCAACATCGGAGAAAACTATTAGAGCGAGGAATCTGCAAGTGTCAACACAGGGTGCCCTCGATGAGAGGATCCTGCAAGCAGAACCTGGCCCGCAATCTTGGAGCAAGGGGGAATATATCAGAACACCGGGTGGATGTGATCACGAGAACCTAATGTTGGAGTTAGTAAAATTTTAACCCGAATAGAAGAGAGATCAGAGTCCCAGAGTATAGAAGAGGAATAAAAGATCCTAAAACCACCCAGATGGCAACGTGGGCCCGTAAGCCACACATCCAAGTTAGTAAATTAGTTTTTGAAGTCTAGACTCAACTTCGGCCAAGGAGTTGGAAAGGGGGTTCCTACAGGCAGTCGGCTCTGATACCAACTTGCGACGCCCCCGGCTCAATCGTGCACTAATCATACACGCAAATGCACACGATCAAGCCTAAGGACTCACGGGAAGATATCACAACACAACTCTAAAACATAAATAAATTCATACAAGCTTTATATTACAAGCCAGGGGCCTCGAGGGCTCGAATACATAAGCTTGTGTACAAGCGTCAGTGGAAGCATCAGATATCTGAGTACAGATATGAAAGAAAAACACAGATAAGCCCTTAGAAGGCGGGGCAAAAGAAAACACTACGATCGAAAGGCGCCGGCCTCCTGCCTGGGACCCTCCGGTCCTACTCCTGGTCGTCAACCAACTCGTAGTAGTATCCAACCTCGGGGTTGTAGTAGCGATCGTCGGCAGGGGCAGCTGTATCCGGGGCTTCGTCATCTGGTTGCATCAAAAGGAATATGAGGGAAAAAGAAAGCAAAGCAACCGTGAGTACTCATCCGAAGTACTCAGCAAGCAAGGATCTACACTACATATGCACATTATCAAAGGAAAGGCTGTATATGTGGACTGGGCTGCAGAAATGCCAGAATAGAGAGAAGGCCTAGTCCTATCGAAGACTAGCATCTTCAGTGGTTTTGCAGCAATAGAAGAGAGTAGAATAGTACAATATAATGTAGTAGTATCATTAAGTCTCAACCTCACCCAGAGATCCTTTCTCGACTCCCTGCGAGAAAGTAATCCCGGAGCCATACAGTCATCAACCTTGTCCTGAGATCCCTTCTCGACTCCCTGCGAGAAGCAATCCCAGAGCCATAGTAACCAATCATCCAGTTCTAATTGTATCAATCAGGATACAACTCTAAGTGTCCGTTACCGAGGATCCGGCTATGCATAGATTAGTTCTTCCCTGGAGTGGTGCACCAACTTACCCACCACGCTCGCTTAACTCCGGCCGGACACACTTTTTGGGTCCTACCCGGCCTCGGCCAAACGACACACCGCAGCCCTACCTAAAGCTCAGCAGAGAGGTCCCCGCCGGTCTACAACCTTAGTGCTCAGGGGTTTCGGGACATCGCCCTGTGCTCTCCGGGTCGTTGCGAGCAGGGTGGATACCAGCGCCAACGGCACGATCCGACCCGGCCGCAATGCTGAACTGGATGTCTGACAAAGCTTTCGGCTGATACCACGATGCATAGTACCCATATTTATTCCCGCGTGATGGTTAGTGCCATCGGGCCAGAGGCCCACTCGAATCAAATTTCCATACCGTTTACCTTGGGCTTGCGGTAACGAGCAGAGACTCACGAAAGATGTGACCCCATCGCCCCGTCTCGAGGACTTGCGGCAAGGGCCAAGAATTCCCGGCCACGTCTCGTATTCATCACTCGGGCACCATACAGGCAACCCGTCTTCACAATACACGCGGGTACCCCTCAGGGTCGACCCGCCTTTCCAAGTATCAATAGTACAGTCCAAGTATCCGTGTGTCCATAACATCAGGGGAATCCGAGATATCACCCTCGTTGGATTCCTACTCGATGCAAACGTCAAGGTGAACTCGGAGAAATCACCCTCGCTGGGTTCACACTTGAGGTGTTGTACGACGGCGTCTTTATCGGAAGCGGTGATGGAGGAATCACCCTCGATGACCACGACCGAATAGCTACTCTATAGAGTTAACATCAGAAGTGCTACAAGAGGTTTCACCCTCGGCACTCGATAGTAACGCTGCAGTGTCGTTACAACTAAGGGGGGGTGAGGTGCGGTGCCAGGGCCTGGTCTTCAATCCCGTTGATTGGGTCTTCGGATAATCCAGCGGGGTAGTCGGGATAAGTGGGGTCACTGATAGGTCCCTACCCAGCCTATACTAGACAGTTTAGGATAAGCAGGTAAGGTTTCAATAGCACGTTACAATAAACAGGCTATGCATCAGAATAGGTAAAGCAGTAGCAGCAGCAATTCTAATGCAAGCATGAGAAAATGGAATGGGCGATATCGGGATGATCAAAGGGGGGCTTGCCTGGTTGCTCGGCGGCAAGGGCAAGGTCGTCAATGGTGTCTTCGGTCTCCGGAGGTGCGGCGGTACCGGCAACTGCGTCGGGGTCTAACGAGAGAGAAGAGGATGAGGAAACAGTAAATACTAAGCAAACAAGTGCATGACATGTCAATAAGCAGAGCTAGCGGTGTTCTATCGTGGTGCTAGGTAATCCCGGTGAAGGGGAAAAAACGTCCGGGAAAGTATTCCCAGTGTCCGGCATTACAAACAGACGAAGAGAGGGGAACGATTGCATGTTCGGATAGTTAGGGACGTGTGGCGGACGAACGGACTGCGTATTCAGATTCGTCTCGTCGTTCTCAGCAATTTTCATGTACAAATTATTTTCATCGGAGTTACGGATTAAAAGATATGATTTTCTAAAGTTTTCATTATTTTCTAGAATTATTTAATACAACATTATCCAGAACAGTGTAGTGTGATGTCAACATGATGTAATGGTGACATCAGCGGTCAACTGGTCGGTTGACCAGGTCAAACCTGACATGTGGGACCCACATGTCATACTCAGGGGGCTAACAGAGTTTAGGTTAAAACTAAATTTAGTTAATTAAGCGTCTGGGCCCACCTGTCAGTGTCTAAATAGGTTAATTAAATTAATTTCGTTAATTAGGGGGGGTGGGCCCCATCTGCCAGTTGCATGGGCCGGTCCAGTCAGCATGGTGGACCAGGTCAACTGGTGGGCCGGGCCCCTGGGGCCCACGGGTCAGTGACCCAGGGGGTGGCCCCGGCCGGCAACATCAGCGGTGGCGCCGGCGACCAAAACCACAGCGGCAGTACGCCGGAGTCGGCCGGAAACCACGTACAGAGCCCCGTTTGGCACGGGGTTTGGCCCTACGGGACGGGTGTGAGGCGCCGCGTCCGATGGTGGTCGCATACGGCACGGTGGTGGCCGGAGTTCGCCGCTACGATGACGGCAGGCGGCGGTGATTTTCGGGTGATCTCTGTCGCGTGGCTACGGGGTGTTAGCGAGCGAGCTACGTGGCTAGGCGGCCTACTGCGAGTGTCAGGAAGACAACAGGCACGGCGGAGAAGCTCGGGCGGCTCTGCATGGAGCAGCTCGCCGACAATGGCGGACGGCGCAGTTACGGATCCGAGCGGGGCCGTCGTCCTAGCGCGTGAACGAGCAAGCGAGAGGTTAGGGGAAAGGGGAATGCTCACCGAGCGGCACAAGATGGCCCTTGAGTGATCGGGAGTGCTGGGGAGACTGCGCATCGAGCAGCGGCCGAGGCGGATGCCGATGGAGGGGAACGGCGGGGGCGACGGCCATGGTGCTCTCCAGCTCCAATCAAGCGGCGAGGAAGACGAAGGCGGTGATGGCTCGGCTCCTGGACCTGGTGGTGCGGCGCCGGGTAGCTGGTGGTCGCGATGACGACGAAGACATGGCGACGGTCGAGCGCGGGCGAGCTCGTGGAGGTGGATCCAGAGGAAGAGGGAGAGAGTGAGCGAGGCGGGGGTGGGTGGCAATCCAGAGGGGCGCGAGAGCTGCGGCATTTAACCTCGACGGGCGGGCGCCGGCGCGTTGTCGACCGCGGGGCAGGGGGGGCCGGCGCGGCAGGTGCGGGCGAGGCGACAGCGTGCGAGGGGGGTGCACTAGGAAGGAGGAAGGGGAGGTGGGCTGGGCCTGCCCGGTTTGACTTAGGCCCAGGCGCCAGTGGGCTTTTCCTTTTCTTTTATTTTCTGTCTCTATTTTTCTGTTTTCTGTTTTGTTTTGTCTTTTGTCTTTTGTTTTTTTTATTTCAAACCACTTTTGTAAAATATGAGACTTGCCCATATAATATCAGTGCAATATCCAACCCTGGTATAAAAAGGTTTTGGGGCCAAATGTTTTTAATTGGATTTTATTTAACTAAAAAGGTATTAACGAACCCTATTTTTCTACTGCTAGAGTCACTTAGTTAATTTATTAATTGTTGATTACAATTTTAGAATAGCCTTTAGAATATTTGCTATTTATTGAACATTTTAGTTTCTAGGTTTGGACAACTTTTATTTCCACTTTTAGTTTTATTTCCATTTGAATTTGAATTTGAATTTGAAAAGAGATATGATACTAATGATGATTAAGCACTGTTGATCATGATGACATGGCATAATCAAAAGGGGATTACTGTAGTTAACCACTGGGGGTGTTACAAATCATAGCAACTGAACCCTAAACCCCTAATCGTCGATGTCAAGGCAACCAAACCCTAAACCCTTAAACGTCTACATCGAGGCAACCAAACCATAAACCCCTAAACCCCTAAATGTTGACATCAAAGAAAACAAACCATAAACTAACATTATCTCACTCACACACACACTAGCACATTGACTGGCACACACACACCTTCAACAATCAACACTTCTTTCATTTTTTTCTTTTTTCATAACCCTAACTAACTAATACAAACTAGCTAGCAACTACTACTAACTACTAACTAATGACTATTTTTAGCACATCTTCCTAACAACTACTAACGAGTACAAACTAGCAACTAACAACTAATTATAACACATATTTTCTTTTATTTTTCCTTTTTCTTTATTTTACTTTACTTCTTTTTCTTTTTTAATTTCGTTTGCAAATACCACACATGCAAATTTTACACACACACACACACACACACATATATATATATATATATATATATATATATCCACATTTCACATTTTACCTAAAGAAAAAAAACTGAAATTAAATTTAAAAAGCTCACCTCGTTGGATCGGGGCTCGGCCGGGGCTGCAACACCGAGGGCAACGCTGGTTACTTGGGTTGGACGGAGCCCCCAGGGCCAGAGGAAGGGCAGGGGGCGCGGTGGCACTCGGGGTCGGAGGGAGGCACTACTAGGGAAAACCCTAGTAGTAGCGCTGGGTTTTTGCCTAGCAGTTGCGCGGGGCCCAATGCTACTGCTAGGGCGCTATAGCTAACATTTATGAGTAGCGCGTGTCTGATAACCGCTACTGCTAAGTCAGTTATCTGTAGCGTTGGGTTAGACCAGCGCTACTGCTAATTACTAGCAGCGTGCTCCTCTACCCCGCGCTACTACTATTCATCCGTAATTCATTTCTTTTGTTTTATACTGTATTTATGCACCGTTATACGAGTTTTGATACAGTAGCTATTAAGAGATTGTTATATCATTATGATCATGATGAGTTATTATATATCATTGGGTGGAAGAAAAACTATTCATAATAACTCATCATGATCATAATAACAACTCATCATCATCATCATCATCATCATAATAACAACTCATCATCATCATCATCATCATCATAACAACTACTCATCATCATCATAGTCATATAACAACTCATCATTCTAGCACATTCTAGCACATAACTCATTATCATCGTCATAATAACAACTCATCATCATCATCATAGTCATAACCAGCACTAGCTAATTGTTCTTAGCACATGATGAGTACTAGCTAGGACCTGCTCCTCTCTCTAAGGTAAAATAGCATAAAACAGGATAGCCCCTCCCTTTCCATTATGGAGAATAGAGATCCACCTGTCTCCAATTTATGGGAGGCGCACCATGTTGCCTCCAAGTAGTTCCCTGTGATCATTCATAACATGTCTCCATCCTTTCATGGTGAGGTCTTCATCTCTTCGAGAAATCGAGTATGCATTGCAGAAAACCGTAGGTAGACTTGGCCGTAATCTAATAATATCCATGTCACCTTTGATATGCATCAGATGAGGCACACAATCCTTCGGGAGTTTCTGTTGAAGAACATCATAATAACATACTTAGCAATGTAGTTTAGCTTAAGAAGAATGTATGCAAAAGATGGACTAGTGACACAATAGTAAAAAAACTTACCATGTTATTTCCATGGATGTTACCATAGTTCAACACGTGGACTAATGGCATGTATTGACCATAATGTTCGCTAATTTCATAATTGCTCTTGAAAGTCTCAGCATCATTAATAAATGAGACAAGATGATTTTTCTCCTCGCAAGTGAGTTCTGCACCATAACTGTAGTAGGTATTGTCTACTACCTTCAGTACATTTCTTGAAGAATGGAAATAAGCTGTCAACTATTTTGAAATAAATAATATAAATTACTTAACAAATTTGTTTGATAAACTCACATAGAGGTAGAACTGGAAGCATATCCACATCGACCCAAATGTTGATATTATCCTTAGTATCATCTTCAGGACGAATATCGAAGGTTATATTCATATTCTCCTAAAATCCATAGGCCTTGCATAGAGCTCTCCAATTTGAGCAACCAAAATGTGAGTGATTTTTTGCATTGTAGAGCTTAACCCGAAAAGCATAACCATGTTGAGTCCTAAGGTGAGTTATCTTCGTTTCCATATTATCATATCTTGGAAACCGAGCTTCTCTAAGACATACAGTCTTGCATGGCAGGGGATGCACTAGTCGAATTGTAAAAAATAAAAATTACACGTTGAAGCAAAGAAATGGAAATTACATGGCAGGGGATGCATGCTTAATTACAAAAAAAATACTTGTCATCGTTACGTACCGTAACAACATCGAAGGTCTCGTCCAGCTTGATGGTGAAGATCCTACCGTTTTCCAGGTGATGCTTGTCGCACATACCCCGGTCGTCGCTGCAGTACTCGCACTCAGGGATCCAAACGTCGTCAGACATTTTCCTGTGTTCATAATTCAAAGATTAAAAATAATGCATTACAAAGGTCTATCACAAGGAGAAGGAGAAGCGACCCCCACGACAGACCAAAAGTCAACCCATTACATATATCGAGTAATGACATAAAAAATAGCCTATGTTTTGCTGAAATGTCATTTAATTCCCTTTTCGGTAAATCCAGGGCACTCGATATTTCCTGTATTCTCGCACAAGTCATGCCAAAATTCAAGGAAAATTTCGGCATGACGTTTGCTAAAAACAGGACATATCGAGAGCCTAAAATTTGCCGGAATGGAAATGAATCAACATTCCGGCAAAACATAGGCCACTCGGAGGTCCCCTGCAAACAAGAACACTAATACATGGGGACTAGCACTTGCATTTTAATAGAAAGAACAAATACACAGAAAGTCCTCGACATGGGGATACTTTCCTCTATGCATGTTCATCATTGACATTCACAACACTTCATCATCGACATCAAAGACATGGGGATTTGACTGGTCTCACCTCGAGGTCGGAGGGGGTCGGTGATGGGGACGACGGCGGGGACGATGCAGGGCAAATACTTGATTTCTGCAGAAACAAAATATAAACAAAAACATTATCATGCTGATATTAGGACTTAGTGAAACCCTAGAAGCTATCAACTAAACCCTAAAGCTATCCTAAATCAAAGTGTTATATATCAACTACAAACTATCAACTAGAAACTATTAACTAAATCAATGTGTTACATATTAACTAGAAACTATCAACTAAGCCGTACTAAATCAAAATGTAGTAGGGAGAAGGGCCTGTGGATGGAGGGGGAGGGAGGAGGGAGGAGGAGGGGCGGCTAGAGGAGTGAGGAGGGGCGACAGATGGAAGAGGGAGGAGGAGGGAGGAGCAGGGCGGAGGGAGGAGGGGCTGTGGATGGAGGAGGGAGGAGGGAGGAGGTGGAGGAGGAGGCTTACCGATGCCAAGGGATGGCAGTGACGGTGGCAATGCGGTGATGGCGGCGACGGCGGCAATGCAGCGATGGCGGCAACGATAGGAGGAGGACAGCCACGACGGTGAGAGAGTGATCACAGGGAGAGTGAGGAATGGGCGGACGGGGAGGATAAGGCTGGCTTAACAGCAGCGCGGGTCACCGCCCAACGCTACTGCTAAACCCATTAGCTGTAGCGCATGTTCCAGGGCGGCGCTGCTGCTAAGTGGGGACGGGCAGTTGGGCCCGGGTTGGCCACAGGACAGCGCGGGATGTGGGCTGGCGCTACTGCTAATGGGCTTAGTAGCAGCGCGTGTTCGTGACAGGTGTAACACCCCCAGTGGTTAGCCACAGTAATCCCATTTTCAATAATGCCAAGTCAGCATGTTTAACAGTGCATGATCATCATTTGCATCATAATGCATTTAAACTCCTAACTCAAAATTCAAATTTAGATGAAAGTGAAATATAAAAGTTGTGCAACATAAAAACTAAATTGTTCATTAAATAGCAAATAAATCAGAGACAATTCTAAAATTGAAACCAACATTATTGAAAATGGGTAGGTGGCTTGAACATCCTCAAACAGTGGCTGAAAAATAATATTAATTAACCTTTTATTTAATCTAAAATAGATATGAAAAGATATTTACCCCAAACTAGTTTTTGGTGGTAGGATATATTGTGCTGTGATTTGTGGGCAAGCTCTCATATTTTACAAAACTCTCATGGGGGCCACACATTTTACAAAACAGAAAAGAATATTGAAAAACAGAAAAGGAGAAAAGGAAAAAGGCCTAAAGGATCTACTGTGCACTAGGCCTACTGCTACAGTCGCGGCCCAGCCCAACCCCGCGCCGTCTCCCTCCTCCCGCACTGCTCACGCGTGCCCGCTGTCGAACACACAGCACGCACGCACGCACCCCGGCCCCCCCTCTCTCCCGCTCGACAGCGTGCGCTCTCGCTCCCCGTGGATAAAGGGCAGCGCCCAGCGCTTCCCCGGCCCCGCTGGCCACTCCCCACCTCTTTCCCTCTCTTCTTCCCCCTCACCCGAGCGCCCCTGTTGCCGTCGATCGCCGTAGCCGTGGCCACCGTCTTCCGTTCGTCGCCCCGGCAAGTCCAACAGCTACGCCGTGGTCCTCTGCTTCCCCTAAACCGCTGGATCGAGCCCCGGAGCCCCTCGCATCGGCGCATTCTTCTTCTTCTCCGGCTCGGCCACCGCATCGTCCTCGCCGTTGATCTACGACGTCGGTCCTACCCGAGCCCTCTGCCCAGATCCCACGCCCAACGGTGAGCCTCTGCGCCGGATGCGCCCTCCCCTGCCTCCTCTGATCGCCTGTAGCGCCCGTTCCACACTCACCCGAACACGCCGCCGCCTGGCCTCGTCCCCGGCGTGGCCACGGCGACCCTTGGGTCCCGTACGAGCCACTATCATGCTCACCGTGCCCCATAGACCCCGCCTAGCCCCTCGCTTTGCTCGCTGTCATGCTGCAACGCCGTTTGCCACCGCACCCGAACGCCGCCGTCCCCCTCCGTCGTTGCCGGCGCCGTTTCCGGCGACCCTCGACTCAGCCACCGCCTCCGTCGCACGCGGCGTGGTCCGGCCGTTCGATCAGGCCAAGCCACGGCCCTGGAGACACCCTGAGGGCGAAACCCGAGCTCGCCGGAGCTCGCCACCGCGTCTGGGCACTCCGGCGCGACTCCGGCGGCCGGTCCGACGTGGCGCCGCAGGCCCCACGGCCCAGCCACTGACTCTGGGCTCCATTGGGTCCCGTTGACCTAGTCCATGCTGACTGGGCAGGCCCAGTCTATGACATGTGGGTCCCGCCCCTTTAAACGTTTTTAAAAGAAAAAAAATAAATAAAAATACTAATTAAAATTCTAATTAAGTTAATTAGTTAATTAATTAAGTTAACAGTCGCTGACAGTAGGCCCCACCCACTAATTAACCCTGTTTAACTTAAATTAACTCTGTTTAAATTAATCAGAGACTGACGTGTGGGTCCCACTGGACCCACAGGTCAGGTTTGACCCTGGTCAGCCGGGTTTGACCTGCTGGCGTCATGGTGATGTCATGCTGACGTCATCATGCACTATTCTGGATAATGTTGCTTTAATTAAATTCAGAAAATCCAGAAAATCTTTTAAACTTTAGAAAATCATATCTTTTAATCCATAACTCGGATTAAAATACGTTATATATGAAAGTTGATTAGAAAAATCCCACGAATCCGAATACGCTACCCACATACCTGTTAGGTGCCTCTAACTATCTGAACATGGAACTTTTTACCCGTATCTGATAAATAAATAGTGCTTGACTTTAATATAATAATTCCAAATAAATTCCTAAAATAACTAAATTATTTAGTTAGGCCGTAGAACACCTCTGCTTGTCATTTAAGCATGTCATGCTGTTTGTTTGCACCCTTGCTGTATATTTATTTGTTTCCCCTCCCCTTCTTCTCTCTCGATAGACCTCGGTAACGACGCAGCTCAGGAGCCCGACGCCACCGTTGACGACCTTGCCCTTGCCGCCGAGAAACCAGGCAAGCCCCCCCTTTGATAATCCCGATATCGCCCATTCTATTTCTCATGCTTGCATTAGAATTGCTGCTGCTGCTGCTTTACCTATTCTGATGCATAGCCTGTTTTTTGTAACCTGCTGCTGATAATTACCTACATATCCTAAACTGCTTAGTATAGGCTGGGTAGAGACCTATCAGTGACCCCACTTATCCCGACTGCCGCGCTGGATCGTCAGAAGACCCGATCAACGGGAATTGAAGACCAGGCCCCGACACCGCACATCACCCCCCTTAGTGGTAACGACACTACAGCGTTACTATCGAGTGCCGAGGGTGAAACCTCTTGTAGCACTTCGGATGTTAACTCTGTAGAGTAGTTATTCGGTCGTGGTCATCGAGGGTGATTCCTCCTTCACCGCTTCCGATAACGACGCTGTCGTACAACACCTCAAGTGTGGACCCAGTGAGGGTGATTCCTCCGAGTTCACCTTGACGGATACATCGAGTAGGAATCCAACGAGGGTGATACCTCGGATTCCCCTGATGTTATGGACACACGGATACTTGGACTTTACACTGTTACTTAGAAAGGCGGGTCGGCCCTGAGGGGTACCCGCGTGCGCCTGAGAGGCGAGTGTGGTGAAGACGGGTGCCAGTGTGGTGCCCGAGTGGTGAATACGAGGCGCGGCCGGGCATTCTTAACCCTTGCAGCAAGTCCTCGAGACGGGGCGACGGGGTCACATCTTTCGTAAGTCTTTGCTCGTTACCGCAAGCCCCTAGTCCTAACGATTTGGATATTTGATCCGAGCAGGCCTCTGGTCTGATAGCACTAACCATCACGTGGGCATAGTATGGGCGTTCTGCATCGTAGCATCAGCCGACAGTTCTGTCAGACGTCCAGTTCAGCATTGTGGCACGGTCAGATCGTACCGACCCTCCGAGGCGGTGCTGGTATCCACCCTGCACACAACGACCCGTAGTGCACAGGGCGATGGCCCAAGACCCCTGAGTGCTTAGGATGTAGACCGGCGGGGACCTCTCTACTGAGCTTTAGGTAGGGCTGCGGTGTGTCGTTTGGCCGAGGTCGGGCATGACCCAGGAAAGTGTGTCCGGCCGGAGTTAATCGAGCGTGTTGGGTAAGTTGGTGCACCCCTGCAGGGAAGAAAGCTTCTATCGATAGCCAGTCCTACGGTAAAGGACACTCGGAGTTGTATCCTGATTGATACAATTTAGAACTGGATACCTGTGATGAGACCTGTATGTATGGCTCTGGGATTGCTTCTCGCAGGGAGTCGAGAAGGGATCTCCGGACGAGGTTGATGACTGTATGGCTCTGGGATTGCTTTCTCGCAGGGAGTCGAGAAAGGATCTCTGGGTGAGGTTGAGACTTAATGATACTGCTACATTATATTGTATTGTTCTACTGTCTCCTATTGCTGCAAGACCGCTGAAGATGCTAGTCTTTGATAGGACTAGGACTTCTCTCTATTCTGGCATTTCTGCAGCCCAGTCCACATATACAGCCTCCCTTTGAAAATGTTGCATACGTAGTGTAGATCCTTGCTTGCTAAGTACTTCTGAGTACTCACGGTTGCTTTGTTTTCCTTTTCTCCCCATATCAGTTTGACGTGACCAGAGGACGGAGCCCCCTGAGACAGATGCCCCGACGATCGCTACTGCTACCACCCCAAGGATGGATACTACGACGAGTTGGACTGTCGACCAGGAGTAGGATCGGAGGGTCCCAGGCAGGAGGCCTTCGCCTTTCGATCGTAGTGTTTTATTTTGCCCCGCCTTTCTAAAGGCCTTTCTTTTTCTCTTTTAATATCTGTACTCAGATATCTGATGCTTCCGCTGACGCTTGTACGCAAGCTTATGTATTCGAGCCCTCGAGGCCCCTGGCTTGTAATATAAAGCTTGTATGACTTTATTTATGTTTTAGAGTTGTGTTGTGATATCTTCCCGTGAGTCCTTAGGCTTGATCGTGTGCATTTGCGTGTATGATTAGTGCACGATCGGGCCGGGGGCGTCACAAGTTGGTATCAGAGCCGACTGACTGTAGGAACCCCCCTTTCCAACTCCTTGGCCGAAGTTGAGTCTAGTAACCGAAAACTGTTTTACTAACTTGGCTGTGTGGCTTACGGGCCCACGTCGCCAATTGGGAGGTATTAGTATCTTTTATTCCTCATCTTTACTCTGGGACTCTGACCTCTCGTCTATTCGGGTTAAATTTTTACTAACTCCAACATTAGGATCTCGTAATTCTCGTCCACCCGGAGAGCTGGATATCTGTGCGATTTCCCTGACATTGATCTGATTAGTCTGATAATCATTTTCCTTTCCATTGTTTTGTTTAACCTTTCTCTCCGAGATCGGTTATACTTCTCCTTGTCTTTTGACAATCATGAGTTTCCTCTGTTTCAGATGGATCGTTTGTTTCCACCACACCCTGCGACGCAGCTACCAGCTGTTCGAGCAGGGATACATCCAGAGTACATTCTTTATCCACTGGGGCAGATGTCAATCCGTTACAATACCCCAGTACTATCTCCTCCAGATACCCGCAAAGACTTTGTGATTTATTGTGATGCATCCCGTGAAGGATTAGGCTGTGTCCTAATGCAAGAGCGTAAAGTGATTGCTTATGGCTCTCGTCAGTTGCGCCCACATGAAGAGAATTATCCGGTACATGATCTAGAACTAGCTGCTGTCATCTATGCATTGCAGTTGTGGCGACATTACCTTCTCGGTAATCGTTGCGAGATCTACACGGATCATAAAAGTCTGAAGTACTTGTTCACTCAACCGTCTCTAAACCTCCATCAGCAAAGATGGATGGAGGCCATTGCGGACTATGATTTGGGTATTTCTTATACCCCTGGCAAGGCTAACGTGATGGCTGATGCCTTAAGCCGCAAGTCCTATTGCGACAACCTCATGGTTAGTCGAGCTCAACCTCGTCTTTTTGAAGAATTGTGCAAGCTGAATCTGTGTATTGTTCCACAGGGTTCTCTTAATAACCTTGTGATACAACCAGATCTTGAGAAAGCCGTTAAGGATGCGCAAGCTAAAGATGCTGAAATTGATCTAATGAAGAAAGACCTTCACCTTGTAAAGTACAGGGATTTCTCACTGTCTGAAGATGGAACCTTGTATTTCAGAAATCGCATTGTCGTACCTCGCTTCGAGCTCATGACTGACAAGGTCATGAAGGAGGCACATGATACCCCGCTGTCTATTCATCCGGGTAGCACCAAGATGTATCGTGATCTCCGTCAAAGGTACTGGTGGTCTAAAATGAAGCAGGATATTGCTCGATATGTTGCTGAATGTGATGTGTGTTGTCGCGTTAAAGCAGAACATCAGAAGCCAGCTGGAATTCTGCAACCACTTCCTATTCCTCTATGGAAATGGGATAAGGTTCAGATGGATTTCGTTACAGGACTTCCCAGGTCACAGAAGGGTCACGATGCTATTCTTGTCATCGTCGACCAGCTCTCTAAAGTTGCACACTTTCTTCCTGTCAAAGAGACTATCACTGCTAGTCAGTTAGCAGAGTTGTATATCTCCAGAATTGTTTCACTCCATGGTATTCCGAAGGAGATCAGTTCGGACCGTGGCGGTCTTTTCACTTCCAAATTCTGGGAAAGTTTCCAAACAGCTATGGGAACTCATATTACCTGGAGTTCAGCTTATCACCCCCAATCCCAAGGCCAAGTCCAACGAGTCAATCAAGTGCTTGAAGACATGCTTCGGGCTTGTGTTATTTCTTTCGGCAAGAAGTGGGAAGAATCTCTTCCGTATGCTGAGTTCTCTTATAACAACATCTATCAAGCCAGCTTGAAAATGGCCCCCTTCGAAGTACTATATGGACGTAAGTGTCGAACCCCTCTGAATGGGTCAGAAACTGGGGAACGACCGCTCGTGGGTCCGGATATTATTCAACGCGCCGAAGAACAAGTTCGTATTGTCCGGGAAAATCTCAAGGCGGCTCAGGACCGCCAGAAGAGCAACTATGATCGCAAACGATGGGGTTTGACTTATCAACCTGGTGATCAGGCTTATCTTCGTGTCACTCCTATGAAAGGCACTCACCGTTTTGGAATCAAGGGCAAGCTAGCTCCACGCTATATTGGTCCTTTCCGCATTGTTGCAAGGCGTGGACAGGTGGCGTATAAATTGGAATTGCCGCCGCAATTCTCTCATATCCACGACGTCTTCCATGTGTCGCAACTTCGTCAATGCTTCAAGGAATCTCCACACCGAGCTGTGGATCACGAGGTGCTCGAATTGCAAGATGACCTATCTTATAAGGAGCATCCGATCCGCATTCTCGATGAAGCTGAACCTCGAACCCGTCAGAAGGTTACCAAGTTCCTCGAAGTGCAGTGGTCAAATCATACTGAAGATGAAGCCACTTGGGAACGCGAGGATAATCTTCGTGCGGAACACCCCGAACTTTTTCCTTCTACCTCTTAATTCTCGGGACGAGAATTCTTATTAGTAGAGGAGATTTGTAACACCCCCAGTGGTTAGCCACAGTAATCCCATTTTCAATAATGCCAAGCCAGCATGTTTAACAGTGCATGATCATCATTTGCATCATAATGCATTTAAACTCCTAACTCAAAATTCAAATTTAGATGAAAGTGAAATATAAAAGTTGTGCAACATAAAAACTAAATTGTTCATTAAATAGCAAATAAATCAGAGACAATTCTAAAATTGAAACCAACATTATTGAAAATGGGTAGGTGGCTTGAACATCCTCAAACAGTGGCTGAAAAATAATATTAATTAACCTTTTATTTAATCTAAAATAGATATGAAAAGATATTTACCCCAAACTAGTTTTTGGTGGTAGGATATATTGTGCTGTGATTTGTGGGCCAGCTCTCATATTTTACAAAACTCTCATGGGGGCCACACATTTTACAAAACAGAAAAGAATATAGAAAAACAGAAAAGGAGAAAAGGAAAAAGGCCTAAAGGATCTACTGTGCACTAGGCCTACTGCTACAGTCGTGGCCCAGCCCAATCCTGCGCCGTCTACCTCCTCCCGCACTGCTCACGCGTGCCCACTGTCGAACACACAGCACGCACGCACGCCCGCACCCCGGCCCCCCTCTCTCCCGCTCGACAGCGCGCGCTCTCGCTCGCCGTGGATAAAGGGCAGCGCCCAGCGCTTCCCCGGCCCCCCTGGCCACTCCCCACCTCTTTCCCTCTCTGCTTCCCCCTCACCCGAGCGCCCCCGTCGCCGTCGATCACCGTAGCAGTGGCCACCGTCTTCCGTTCGTCGCCCCGGCAAGTCCAACAGCTCCGCCGTGGTCCTATGCTTCCCCTACACCGCTGGATCGAGCCCCGGAGCCCCTCGCATCGCCGCAATCTTCTTCTTCTCCGGCTCGGCCACCGCATCGTCCTCGCCGTTTATCTACGACGCCGGTCCTCCCCGAGCTCTCTGCCCAGACCCCACGCCCCCCGGTGGGCCTTTGCGCCGGATGCGCCCTCCCCTGCCTCCTCTGATCGCCTCTAGCGCCCGTTCCACGCTCACCCGAACGCGCCGCCACCTGGCCTCGTCGCCGGCGTGGCCACGGCGACCCTTGGGTCCCGTACGAGCCACTATCGCGCTCACCGCGCCCCGTAGACCCCGCCTAGCCCCTCGCTTCGCTCGTTGTCATGCTGCAACGCCGTTTGCCATCGCACCCGAACGCCGCCGTCCGCCTCCGTCGTTGCCGGCGCCGTTTCCGGCGACCCTCGACTCAGCCACCGCCACCATCGCACACGGCGTGGTCCGGCCGTTCGAACAGGCCAAGCCACGGCCCCGGAGACGCCCTGAGGGCGAAACCCGAGCTCGCCGGAGCTCGCCACCGCGTCTGGGCACTCCGGCGCGACTCCGGCGGCCGGTCCGATGTGGCGCCGCGGGCCCGACGGCCCAGCCACTGACTCTGGGCCCCACTAGGTCCCGTTGACCTAGTCCACGCTGACTGGGCAGGCCCAGTCTATGACATGTGGGTCCCGCCCCTTTAAACGTTTTTTAAAAGAAAAAAATAAATAAAAATACTAATTAAAATGCTAATTAAGTTAATTAGTTAATTAATTAAGTTAACAGTCGCTGACAGTAGGCCCCACCCACTAATTAACCCTGTTTAACTTAAATTAACTCTGTTTAAATTAATCAGAGACTGACGTGTGGGTCCCACTGGACCCACAGGTCAGGTTTGACCCTGGTCAGCCGGGTTTGACCTGCTGACGTCATGGTGATGTCATGCTGATGTCATCATGCACTATTCTGGATAATGTTGCTTTAATTAAATTGAGAAATTCCAGAAAATCTTTTAAACTTTAGAAAATCATATCTTTTAATCCGTAACTCGGATTAAAATACTTTATATATGAAAGTTGATCAGAAAAATCCCACGAATCCGAATACGCTACCCACATACCTGTTAGGTGCCTCTAACTATCTGAACATGGAACTTTTTACCCGTATCTGATAAATAAATAGTGCTTGACTTTAATATAATAATTCCAAATAAATTCCTAAAATAACTAAATCATTTAGTTAGACCGTAGAACACCTCTGCTTGTCATTTAAGCATGTCATGTTGTTTGTTTGCACCCTTGCTGTATATTTATTTGTTTCCCCTCCCCTTATTCTCTCTCGATAGACCTCGGTACCGACGCAGCTCAGGAGCCCGACGCCACCGTTGACGACCTTGCCCTTGCCCCCGAGCAACCAGGCAAGCCCCCCCCCCCTTTGATCATCCCGATATCGCCCATTCTATTTCTCATGCTTGCATTAGAATTGTTGCTGCTGCTGCTTTACCTATTCTGATGCATAGCCTGTTTATTGTAACCTGCTGTTGATAATTACCTACATATCCTAAACTGCTAAGTATAGGCTGGGTAGAGACCTATCAGTGACCCCACTTATCCCGACTGCCGCGCTGGATCGTCAGAAGACCCGATCAACGGGAATTGAAGACCAGGCCCCGACACCGCACATCACCCCCCTTAGTGGTAACGACACTGCAGTGTTACTATCGAGTGCCGAGGGTAAAACCTCTTGTAGCACTTCGGATGTTAACTCTGTAGAGTAGTTATTCGGTCGTGGCCATCGAGGGTGATTCCTCCTTCACCGCTTCCGATAACGACGCTGTCGTACAACACCTCAAGTGTGGACCCAGTGAGGGTGATTCCTCCGAGTTCACCTTGACGGATACATCGAGTAGGAATCCAACGAGGGTGATACCTCGGATTCCCCTGATGTTATGGACACACGGATACATGGCCCTTACACTGTTACTTAGAAAGGCGGGTCGGCCCTGAGGGGTACCCACGTGCGTCTGAGAGGCGAGTGTTGTGAAGACGGGTGCCAGTGTGGTGCCCGAGTGGTGAATACGAGGCGCGGCCGGGATATTCTTAACCCTTGCAGCAAGTCCTCGAGATGGGACGACGGGGTCACATCTTTCGTGAGCCTCTGCTCGTTACCGCAAGCCCCTAGTCCTAACGATTTGGATATTTGATCCGAGCAGGCCTCTGGTCTGATAGTACTAACCATCACGTGGGCATAGTATGGGCGTTCTACATCGTAGCATCAGCCGACAGTTCTGTCAGACGTCCAGTTCAGCATTGTGGCACGGTCGGATCGTACCGACCCTCCGAGGCGGTGCTGGTATCCACCCTGCACACAACGACCCGGAGTGCACAGGGCGATGGCCCAAGACCCCTGAGTGCTTAGGATGTAGACCGGCGGGGACCTCTCTGCTGAGCTTTAGGTAGGGCTCCGGTGTGTCGTTTGGCCGAGGCCGGGCATGACCCAGGAAAGTGTGTCCGGCCGGAGTTAATCGAGCGTGTTGGGTAAGTTGGTGCACCCCTGCAGGGAAGAAAACTTCTATCGATAGCCGGTCCTACGGTAAAGGACACTCGGAGTTGTATCCTGATTGATAAAATTTAGAACTGGATACCTGTGATGTGACCTGTATGTATGGCTCTGGGATTGCTTCTCGCAGGGAGTCGAGAAGGGATCTCCGGACGAGGTTGATGACTGTATGGCTCTGGGATTGCTTTCTCGCAGGGAGTCGAGAAAGGATCTCTGGGTGAGGTTGAGACCTAATGATACTGCTACATTATATTGTACTGTTCTACTCTCTCCAATTGCTGCAAGACCGCTGAAGATGCTAGTCTTCGATAGGACTAGGTCTTCTCTCTATTCTGGCATTTCTGCAGCCCAGTCCACATATACAGCCTCCCTTTGAAAATGTTGCATATGTAGTGTAGATCCTTGCTTGCTGAGTACTTCTGAGTACTCACGGTTGCTTTGTTTTCCTTTTCTCCCCATATCAGTTTGACGTGACCAGAGGACGGAGCCCCCTGAGACAGATGCCCCGACGATCGCTACTGCTACCACCCCGAGGATGGATACTACGACGAGTTGGACTGTCGACCAGGAGTAGGATCGGAGGGTCCCAGGCAGGAGGCCTTCGCCTTTCGATCGTAGTGTTTTATTTTGCCCCGCCTTTCTAAAGGCCTTTCTTTTTCTCTTTTAATATCTGTACTCAGATATCTGATGCTTCCGCTGACGCTTGTACGCAAGCTTATGTATTCGAGCCCTCGAGGCCCCTGGCTTGTAATATAAAGCTTGTATGACTTTATTTATGTTTTAGAGTTGTGTTGTGATATCTTCCCGTGAGTCCTTAGGCTTGATCGTGTGCATTTGCGTGTATGATTAGTGCACGATCGGGCCGGGGGCGTCACAATAGGCGCTGCTATTGTGGCCAGCCCGTGGGGGCATGGCGGGGACCACATAGTAGTAGCGCCTATCTGGCAGTCAAGCGTTACTGCGAACTCCCACCTGCAGCGTGTGTACCAGGCCGGCGCTACTGTTAAGTAACAGTAGCGTGGCCCATTATACCCACACTACTGTTAATCCTCTACCTATAAGGTATTTCCTAGGGGAGGGGGTAGCGGTGGCGCTCGGGCCGGACTGAGGGAGGGGGCAGTGCCGGGGCTCGGGGCCGGAGGGAGGCGAGGGGACTGCACTGGAGCTTGTGTGTGGGGAGGAGCTCGGCGGAGGCGAGGTTCAACGGGTGTCGGTGAGGCGATGGCGGGGGCGGCGGTGACTGGTGTCAGCAGTGTGGTGGGAATTGCGGGAAGTGGGGGTTTGGGGCTAGGGATTTGGGCGCGACGGGGGTTTTCCCCAAGTTCCCGCCATGTGGTAATCCGAGTGTAGCCCGTAATCCAATTACCTTTTTTCGAGCACTCAGCTTATAACTATTTTTATTTTTCTTATGTTTTCTCTTCTTTTTTCTTATTATTTTCTTATTTTGTTTCTTCATTTATTTCTTTTTTGTTTCTTTATTCTATCTCTTGTTTATTTTTTATTTATTGTTTTATCTCTTTTTTGCTTCTATATTCTATGTCTTGTTTATTTTGTTTCTTTCTTTGTTTATTTATTTTTTGTTTCTTTATTTTATCTCTTATTTATTACTTTTTTGTTTCTTTATTCTATCTCTTGTCTATTTCTTTTTTGTTTCTTGTGAATTTTTTGCTTCGTATGAATTTTTGTGGATTAAAATGGCAGCATCCGGCATGTCGGTGGCCTAGGCTTGGCCCCACGGTGATGGGGCCTCCCTCTCCTTTGGTTGCACAATTCCTAGGCATGGGCCAAATACCACATATAGAAATTTTCAATCCATTTCCGGCCATGATTTCATGTGACCACAGTTCGGATCTTGAATTCCCGGCATTAAAACCCTAGAAATGCAAGTAATGTACCGTATATAGCAGACGGGCCACAAAAAGGCCAGGACCTGGCATGGATCATGTAATGGCCTCTATTCAGCGCGGAAAAAGTTCCAAGGCTAATGGAGGAACTAGCCCGGCACCTGCTTCACAAACCGGACACATTCCTTCTCGAAAGCTAGATCCTTCCTGGGAGATGGTTTCGTTTCTACGCAGTATCCAGGAAAGCTTCAGCGAAACACTCTAAATTTTTTACCACACCCTCCAGGGGCCATGTGATGACACCGTGGCAGGTCCCATGAATTTCTTGCTTCGTATGAATTTCCGTGGATTAAAACGACATCAACCCGCATGTCGGCGGCCTAGCCTAGCCCCTTCCAGGTGATGGGGCCTCCCTTTCCTTTGGCTGTACAGGTCCTAGCCATGGGCCAAAGACTACAGATAGGATTTCATGTGGCCGTAGTTCAGATCATGAATTCGGCATTAAAATCCGGGAAATGCAAGTAATGTATAGTATATAGCAGAGAGGCCCCGAAAAAAGCCAGAACCTGGCATGTGTCATGTAACGGTCTATGTTCAGTGTAGAAAAAGTTTCAAGGCCAATGGAGGAACAGGCCGGCACCTTCTTCACAAACCTGACGCATTCCCCCTCAAAAGCAAGATCCTTCCTAGGAGATGGTCCTGTTTCTATGAAGTCTCCAAGAAGCCTTCTGGAGAACGCTGTCAAATTTTTACCACAGCCTCTAGGGGCCATGTGATGACACCGTGCTAGGTCTTCTGAATTTTCAGCGTCGTACGAATGTCCGTGGATTAAAACGGTAGCAACTCACATGTCGGCAGTCTAGTGTAGCCCCCCCCCCCCCCCCCCCCAGTGATGGGGCCTCCATATCCTTTGGCTGCATAGGGCCTAGGCAAGGGCAAAAGACCACATATAGGAATTTACAACCAATTTCCGGCCATGATTTCATGTGGCCGCAGTTCGGATCTTGAATTTCCGACATTAAAACTCTAGAAATGCAAGAAATCTATATAGCAGACGGGTCCCGAAAAAGATCAGGACCTGGCATGTGTCATGTTATGGCCTCTGTTCAGTGCAAAAAAAGTTTCAAGGCCAATAGAGGAACGGCCCAGGACCTGCTTCACAAACCGGACGTCTTCCCTCTCGAAAGCTAGATCCTTCCTGTCAGATGCTCCCGTTTCTATGCAGTCTCTCTTAAGGCTTCTGTGAAACACTCTTAAAAATTTCCACAACCTCTAGGGACCATGTGATCATACCGTGCTAGGTCCCGTGAATTTTTGGCTTCATATGAATTTCCAAGGATTAAAATGGCAGCATTCCTTATGCCGGTGGCCTAGCCTTAGCCCGCTGGTGATAGGGCCTCCCTCTCCTTTGGCTGAACATGTCCTAGGCATGGGCCAAAGTTCACGGATAGGAACAACCCATTTTCGCCCATGATTTCATGTGGCCGCAGTTCAGATCTTGAATTTCTGGCATTAAAACCCTTGGAATGGAAGTAATGTACCAGATAGGCTCCAGAAAAGGCCATGATCTGGCATGTGTCATGTAATGGCCTCTATTTAGTGCAGAAAGAGTTTCTAGGCCAAAGGAGGAACGGGCCCGGCACCTCCTTCACAAACCCGACTCATTCCCTCTCGAAAGCTAGATCCTTCCTGGGAGATGGTCCCGTTTCTACGTAGTCACCAGGAAGGCTTCTGCAAAATGCTCTCGAATTTTAACCACACCTCTAGGGACCATGTGATGACAACATGCTAGGTCCCGTCAATTTTTGGCTCGTATGAATTTTCGTGGATTAAAACAGCAGCAACCTGCATTTCGGCAGCATAACCTAGCCCCCCCCCCCCCCCCCTAGCCCCCCCCCCCCCCCCGCTCCCACCCTCCCCCCCCCCCCCCCCCCCGGCTTCGTTTGCACCTGGCCCTAGGCATGGGCCAAAGACCATAGATAGGAATTTTCAATCCATTTTCGGCCATGATTTCTTGTGGCCGTAGTCCAGATCTTCAATTTTCGGCATTAACACTCTAGAAATGCAAGTAATGTACCGTATATAGCAGACAAGCCCCAAAAAAGGCTAGGACCTGGTATGTGTCATGTATTGGCCTCTGTTCAGTGCAAAAAAAGTTTAAAGGCAAATAGGGGAATGGGCCTGTTACCTCATTCACAAACTCCACGCGTTCCCTCTCAAAAACTAGATCCTTCCTAGGAGATGGTCCCAATTCTACCCAGTCTCCAGGAAGGCTTTGGGGAAACGCCCTCAAAATTTCACCACACCATCTAGGGGCCATGTGATGACATCATGACAGGTCCTATGCACCCCCCCCCCTCACCCGGTTGACGGGGCCTCCCTCTCCTTTGGTTGCACAAGGCCCTCTGACATATTTTAACACAAACAAAGAGGGAAGTGGCATGGAGTCATCCAATTTTTAGAAAAGCTTGGGGGTAGACATTGTGGGGCTCGCCGGTCAGCCGGACGCATGAAATCGCGCGAGCAATTGTTGGAAGCACTTCTCCTTTTGCATGGGGTGCTAACATGGGGATACAAGTGTGGTGTAAAGAGTAAAAAGGCAATACACAACTTTGAAGTGCCACTTGCTTCACAAACATTACTAACCTGCAGTAATATTCTTGACTTGGAGTGCAAAACTCCCACTTCCGGGGCCACCGACTCAACTCTTGTGAGAACTTGGCCTCTTTTTAGGTTGATCGTGCTCCTATGACCTGTTATAACACAAACAAAGAGGAAGTCACATGGAATCACCCCTTTTGAAAAAGCTAGGGGGTAGACGTTGCAGGGCCCATCGGACAGGGGACGCGTCAAATCGCATGAGTAAGGGTCGGAACAACTTCTCCTTTTGCATGGGGTCCTAATATAAATACACTAGGGTGGTGTGAAGTGTACAAAGACAATACTCAACTTTGAAGTGGCAAAGTGGCTGTAAAGAGAGAGAGAGAGAGAGAGGGAGAGAGCGAGCGAGAAATAGAGGGGATAAAAAGGGCGGGGGGAAATTGGCGGGAGAGAATTGCTGAGAAAGAGAGGGGAAAGAAAGAAAATACAATAAAAAAAGAACAAATATAATTTGTGTGTTATCTAATAGAAGAATCGTAAAAAGAAATCCAAAAGTGTAAGCCCAGTGTTATATATCGGGCACTTAGCTTACATTTATATCATTTAAAAAAAGAAAAGGAAATACATAAGCCGAGTGTGCCGTTACCAGGTACTCGGCTTATAGAGCCCACCGTCATGGAGCAGTCAAATGCGGTGTGGAAGGACATGTGGCATGGACTTTGCCAAGCGGCCGCTGTAAGCCGAGTGTATTTTTCTTCCTATGCCGAGCGCTTTGCTTAAGCCGAGTATGTTTTGCGGACATTCGGCTTATACTGATCTTTACCGAGTGCCTACTAGTTGATGAGAGTTTTCCTTGGGACACTCAGCTTACACTGAGTATGCCGAGTACCCGAGGAATTACACTCGGCAGCGAAAGTTTTTCCAGTAGTGTAGCTCTCCTTCTAGATCTAGCCGTGCAGGCCATCGGAGAGGGAGACATGGCGTCGATTGCTGCCGTGCACTACAATAATCCTGTTAATACGTGGCAGTTTCCATCCGTCAGAATAGTGTAAAACCGTCATGGAAGGGCATCCATGACGGATTTCAAATCCGCCATGTATATCGCGTCATAGATTGACCATTGTGCACTCCATGATGGATCTTCAAAACCGTCACAAATCTGTGATGGTTCTTGACCGTCATGCAGGGCATTTAACAGACGTACTCATAACGGTGTAAACTTATATGCCACATCATCATGTGACATGGATCTGATGTGGCAGCCCATAAAGGTAGTACCCCAATTATAATTTTGGCCCATTAGATTTCAGCTCGGTCTAAGACCAATAGCCCATGCAGTAATTAGCCCAAATGGAATTTCACCCAACTAAAAATTTAAGGTCGATCTAAGGCCCACTAATTTCATTACGAGAGATTAGCCCATCTCACATTTCTCTTTGTCCATTAAAATGTTGAGCCAATACGCCAATACAAAAATTTTCAGAAAATATTTGTTATGTGATTAAATAAAAGGAAATTGCAGAAACACACTAGAAAATAACATTTTACACAAAAGAAAAAATACCACAAAAACTCAAAATTACAAACAGTTCCAAAAAATACAGGAGCAAAACACAAGAGACTAATATCTACAAGAAGTCCCGGGGAACAACCTATGCTAGTCTGTAGGTAGCACTGCCCCGCTTCGCACCGCCCAGCGCTCAACGAATACAACTGAGGGTCATTTCCATACCTTCCTAGAGGTAGATCTAGCCATGCCCGCCGACGTCATCAGGGGGATAAGTGAAAAGGGAGGTAAGTGCAGCGGGACAAACATCGCGGTCTCAGCGTCGCCGTAGACCTACGAGGTGACAGAGGGCGAGTGTGTCCCCTACGCGGGAGACGTACCGGACGGAGGCGGCCTTGCGGATGTCGTCGGTGCAGGCATAGGGGACGGGCACGCGCAATGCGATGCCAGCCGGGACGGTGCGGTCAGCGGGGTCTAGGGCGGTGAAGTCAATGGTGTTGGTTGGTGGCGAGGAGGGCGAGCGGGTCGGTGGCGAAGGGCGTGACCAAAGCTTGAGAGCCAGCCGAGGTCGACGGAGAAGCCGACGGTGTGGACGGCGTAGGCGACGGACACCGGCACCTCAGCGACGAAGGGGTGGCAGTGTCCCACCATGGCGCAGCCCCTGACCGCATGGGCCTGACACCGGCTCGGCGCAGCCCCCTCGGCCACCGCAGTGCCACTATCAGGCGCCTAGAGAGTGAGACCAGCTTGATGCAGCTTGCTCGGTGACTCAACATGGAACCACCGGATAGAGAGGGGGAGGCCTAGACCATCGGTGAGTTGCTACTGCCTCGGTACCATGCTGCATCACTAGACGATGTGGGAAAGATTAGGGAAATAAATTGGCGGCTAGGAGAGGGTGGCTTGGAGGCATGGCCCCAATGCTCAAAGGGCCCCAATTTTTTGGTCCGTACGTATACGAGCTTGTCGAAAGTTAGATCGTTTGACTGATGGGAGCAACTAATTAAGGGTACCCCATGGAGAGCTCTCGCAAAGGTCACTTTCTTGGCCTGGGAGCGTGCCAAGTGGTGCGCCCAGCCGCTGCCATGTGTCGCATGCTGATCGCACCCTCGGGATTCTGGGTTTTTTTTGGCACGCGTTTTCGGGTTTTATTTGTTTTTTTGGCCTTTAGGTTTTTGTTTGGTTTTTCCTAGGTTTTCCTGATTTTTTTTGGGGATCAGCGCTTTTCCGAGAGAAGCACAACATGTGCTTGTGCGAAAAGCACAACCTTGCTTCCACAAGAAGCACAGCCTGTGCTTCCCCAAAAAGGGAAAAGTACAGTATGTGCTTCTGCTAGAAGCACATCCTTGCTTCCAAGAGAACACTAGTAGAAAACAGGGCATTGGTCCTGGTCTGGGCAGCCCATTAGTCCCGGTTCAGTGACGAACCGGGACCCATGGGGGCATACATCCCAGTTCGTGCGCCCAGCGGGCCGGCCGGGGCTCGTGGGGCATTGGTCCCGGTTCGTCTGGACCCTTTGGTCCCGGTTCCAGACACGAACCGGGACCAAAGGGCCTCGCTCCTGGCCCACATCCATATTCGGTTTCCCATACTACTCGAGGTTATACTAATGTAATTGATGAGTTATGCATGCGTGCGCAGCTTCCACTTTATTCTCCTAGAGATGAAGCTTAAGCAGGGACTAGTAACCGTCTTAGACTCGAGACGAAAAGATCCCAAGGAGTATGCGGCCATGACTAAAATGCTCGAGAAGTAAGTTCAATCGATCGTTATCGCACCATATCGGCAACTTTGTTCATTTCCTGATATCAAGTAATTGTTTTCTTTGTCTGGCAGGGTTTGGAAAGAGTTCACCGCTAAAACTCCGGGACTGCCGGGGGAGCTCCGATTTACACACCCGAAAGTAAGTACTGCTAGCTAGTTCCGCGCATCTCCCATTGATTCTAGCTAGTTTCATCAATACCATTTAGCATGCTTGCTTATCAGTTTGATTGACCTCTATTTCTTGTAAAGTGGTTGTGGCAGGAAGGCGGGACTGATTTTTATGGATACTACATTTGTGAGTTCATCCGCCACACGACCTGTGAGCGGGGCTACTCTGAAAAACAATATGAAGTGCGTAAGCAATAATATTCACAATTTTATTTTATTACCATCATTTGTGTTGAGTTTCATTCATATATATGTATTGACCCCCTTCTTCAAATTAGATGTGGCAGATGCGGGATGAACTCCTACCACAAGATCGCATAAAAGCAATTCAAGAGGAATTGGCGGGATTCTTTCTTGACCACGTCATCAATAAAGCCGGAGAATACCATGTGGAACTTGACATAAGATGTTAGGGATTGTAAGAGATCTTATATTGTATATATGTAGCTAGTAGCGTCGGATAGATATACGAAAAGTTGTTGTTCGACCAATCGCTCGGAGAAGGAGGAGGTCGATCACTTCTCTCTGTATATATATGTTCATGACGATCTTGTATACTAAATGGTTTCCTTCATTTCCTTACAAGCTAGCGTGTCGCGAGTTCTCTCTATACGTATAGTACGTAGCGTCGACCAACCACGGAGATAAGAGAGGTCACTTCTCTCTATTACCTAGCTAACACAATATATACCCTACAAAACCCACAAAACCCCCAAACCCCTCCCCCCCCTTTCAAAAAAAAAACCCCAGCCCCTGAACTGCTGATGCGTGGAGGCTTTTTGGTCCCGGTTGGTGCTACCAACCGGGACAAAACGCCCTCCTGCCTGGGCAAGCCGCAGCGGCCACGTGGAGCCCCATCTGTCCCGGTTCGTAGGCGAACCGGGACTAAAGGTATTGGGCTTTAGTCCCGACCCTTTAGTCCCGGTTCCAGAACCGGGACAAATGGGCCTCTGGAACCGGGACAAATGGGCCTTTTTCTGTAGGGGAACGCAGCAGAAAACAAAAAATTTCCGCCCTACGCACCAGCCCAGGACCACTATGGAGACTGCATACAAGGTTTGATCATTTTCGTTACCGACTCGTAGCGCAGCGGAAGTAGAGTCGATGACGATCGTCGGTGCAGATCCCCGCAGCTAGGATTTACAACCTCCCAACCGCGAGGATGTATACCCTCATCCGCCACCCGGACAGCCCTCCGGGAGGCGGTCGGATAGTCCCCCGGATGGTGTCGTGGACAGCCCTTCGGGAGGACTCACAGAACTCGGACCGTCACTTGGACAGCCCTTCGGGAGGCACTCACGAACAGCCCCACGGGCACTAAGATCGAAACTACGACCTCTCTACAGAGTTGCACACATACGGTGTCATCTATCCGGCTGGGCTTCGCCGTCCAGAACTAGTTCCCACCGGAACCCAGACAGCCTTTCGGCTCTACGAAACTCTTTTCGTGGGAGGGAGAGAGAAGCCAGATAGTTGCATGGCATGAGTATGAGAGCAAGGGGATGAAGGAGATGGCAGCCCCAACTCCTCCTTTTATAGGCCAAGGCAAGGGGTGGGGTGGGATGTTGAAATACCAAAATACCTAAGCTTCATGTCACACATGAAAGGGCATAATGGTAACACAAGGGGGGCACCAAGGGGACACCACCATGGCAGCCCTTGGGCCGGCCCACATCTTGTCCCCCCTCATGGGGGGGCCCCCCAACAAGCCACCAACATGTCTCCATGAAACATGCATGCTCCCTAGACAAAAAGCCACCAAACATGCAACCCCCGATTCGTGGGATCTTGTCCCCTCGCGCTGAGACAAGATGTTTTCCGCGAAACTTTTTCTGAAAAATTCCAGAAGGTCCCAGAACATTTCTAGCACCCTCTAAAATTATTCTGGGCACGATCCGAAACATTTTCGGTGCGGTGGTTTTTATCAGCGGAAAGCATCAACAGCGGTTACGGCAGTTTCGGAATATTTCCGGTTTTTCTCTCTGAAAATTCCCAGAAGTTCCCAGACCAATTCTGGCATCCTCTGAAAATTTCCAGGCGGTGCCGAAACCCTTTTTGACCAAATAATATATTCCGAAACAACTTTTCAGTTTTACCGAAACTCTTTTGGTGTTCTCTCTCTCGGAACTCTTCCGTTGTCTCCGAAACATTTTCGGTGACTTTCTCTCAGACTCCCTGTCTAGCGTTCAACAGATAGATGACCCTTAAGCGTGTGACCCTATAGGTTCGGTGAAGTACAGACATGACCGGAACTCTTTCCGATCAATGATCAACATCGGAGCCGTGGACACCCATATTGACCCCTATACCCACACGAATGAATATTCGAGTGAACCTCCAGTTGCCGTGTGCTATTCCTGTTGCTTCACGATATGTTACAAATACCCGAGGTGAGACATGTTGGCATTCCCGTGGATCAACAACTTGTCCACTATGCTAGTTACCTCGTTACCGGTATTGTTCTCTTTTCTCGTTACCGTGTTCCGGCATCCCCATGATCAAATCACAAAGTGTCTGGCCAGACGATGATGGTGTTGGGGAACGTAGCAGAATTTTAAAAATTTCTACGCATCACCAAGATCAATCTATGGAGTCATCTAGCAACGAGTGAGAGGGGAGTGTATCTACATACCCTTGTAGATCGCGAGCGGAAGCGTTCAAGAGAACGGGGTTGATGGAGTCGTACTCGTCGTGATCCAAATCACCGATGACCGAGCGCCGAACGGACGGCACCTCCGCGTTCAACACACGTACGGAGCAGAGACGTCTCCTCCTTCTTGATCCAGCAAGGGGGGAGGAGAGGTTGATGGAGATCCAGCAGCACGACGGTGTGGTGGTGGAAGCAGCGGGATTTCAGCAGGGCTTCGCCAAGCGCTACTGGAGGAGGAAGAGGTGTCACGGGAGGGAGAGGGAGGCGCCAGGGGCTGAGCTATTTCTCCCATGCACCTCCCCACTATATATAGGTGTGGAGGGGGCTGGTTTCTTGCCCTCCAAGTCCATTGGGGCGTTGGCAAAGGTGGAAGGAAAGAAATCCCATCCTTTCCCTTCCCCACCGATTGTTATCCCCCTTTTTTAGGGATCTTGATCTTATCCCTTCGGGATATGATCTTATTCCTTCTAAGGGGGAATCTTGGTGCGCCTTGACTAGGGGTGTGGGGCCTTGCCCCCACTACCCACGTTCATGTGGGTCCCCCCATGCAGGTGGGCCCCACTCCGGAACCTTCTAGAACCTTCTCGGTACAATACCGAAAAATCCCGAACATTTTCCGGTGGCCAAAATAGGACTTCCCATATATAAATCTTTACCTCCGGACCATTCCGGAACTCCTCGTGACGTCCAGGATCTCATCCGAGACTCCGAACAACCTTCGGGTTACCGCATACTAATATCTCTATAACCCTAGCGTCACCGAACCTTAAGTGTGTCGACCCTACGGGTTCGGGAGACACGCAGACATGACCGAGACGACTCTCCGGTCAATAACCAACAGCGGGATCTGGATACCCATGTTGGCTCCCACATGCTCCTCGATGATCTCATCGGATGAACCACGATGTCGAGGATTCAATCAATCCCATACGCAATTCCCTTTGTCTATCGGTACGATACTTGCCCGAGATTCGATCGTCGGTATCTCGATACCTTGTTCAATCTCGTTACCGGCAAGTCTCTTTACTCGTTTCCGTAACACATCATCCCGTGAACAACTCCTTGATCACATTGAGCTCATTATGATGATGTCCTACCGAGTGGGCCCAGAGGTACCTCTCCGTTACATGGAGTGACAAATCCCAGTCTCGATTCGTGCCAACCCAACAGATACTTTCGGAGATACCCGTAGTGCACCTTTATAGCCACCCAGTTACGTTGTGACGTTTGGTGCACCCAAAGCACTCCTACGGTATCCGGGAGGTGCACAATCTCATGGTCTAAGGAAAAGTTACTTGACATTGGAAAAGCTTTAGCAAACGAACTACACGATCTAGTGCTAGGCTTAGGATTGGGTCTTGTCCATCACATCATTCTCCTAATGATGTGATCCCGTTATCAATGACATCCAATGTCCATGGTCAGGAAACCGTAACCATCTATTGATCAACGAGCTAGTCAACTAGAGGCTTACTAGGGACATGTTGTGGTCTATGTATTCACACATGTATTACGATTTCCGGATAACACAATTATAGCATGAATAACAGACAATTATCATGAACAAGGAAATATAATAATAACCATTTTATTATTGCCTCTAGGGCATATTTCCAACAGTCTCCCACTTGCACTATAGTCAATAATCTAGTTACATTGTGATGAATCGAACACCCATAGAGTACTGGTGTTGATCATGTTTTGCTCGTGAAAGAGGTTTAGTCAACGGATCTGCTACATTCAAATCCGTGTGCACTTTACAAATATCTATGTCTCCATCTTGAACATGTTCACGTATGGAGTTGAAGCGACGCTTGATATGCCTGGTCCTTTTGTGAAACCTGGGCTCCTTGGCAAGGGCAATAGCTCCAGTGTTGTCACAGAAGAGAGCCATTGGACCCGACGCATTTGGGATGACTCCTAGGTCGGTGATGAACTCCTTCATCCATACTGCTTCATGTGCTGCCTCCGAGGCTGCTATGTACTCCGCTTCGCATGTAGAACCCGCCACGACGCTTTGCTTGCAACTGCACCAGCTTACCGCTCCACCATTCAAAATATACACGTATCCGGTTTGTGACTTGGAGTCATCCGGATCTGTGTCGAAGCTAGCGTCGACGTAACCCTTTACGACGAGCTCTTCGTCACCTCCATATACGAGAAACATATCCTTAGTCCTTTTCAGGTACTTCAGGATGTTCTTGACCGCTGTCCAGTGTTCCTTGCCGGGATTACTTTGGTACCTCCCTACCAAACTTACAGCAAGGTTTACATCAGGTCTGGTACACAGCATGGCATACATAATAGACCCTATGGCTGAGGCATAGGGGATGACACTCATCTCTTCTATATCTTTTGCCGTGGTCGGGCATTGAGCCGAGCTCAATTTCACACCTTGCAATACAGGCAAGAACCCCTTCTTGGACTGATCCATATTGAACTTCTTCAATATCTTATCAAGGTATGTGCTTTGCGAAAGACCTATGAGGCGTCTCGATCTATCTCTATAGATCTTGATGCCTAATATATAAGCAGCTTCTCCAAGGTCCTTCATTGAAAAACACTTATTCAAGTAGGCCTTTATACTTTTCAAGAATTCTATATCATTTCCCATCAGCAGTATGTCATCCACATATAATATGAGAAATGCTACAGAGCTCCCACTCACTTTCTTGTAAACACAGGCTTCTCCATAAGTCTGTGTGAACCCAAACGCTTTGATCATCTCGTCAAAGCGAATGTTCCAACTCCGAGATGCTTGCACCAGCCCATAGATTGAGCGCTGGAGCTTGCATACCTTGTCAGCATTCTCAGGGTCGACAAAACCTTCCGGTTGTATCATATACAACTCTTCCTTAAGAAAACCATTAAGGAATGCCGTTTTGACGTCCATTTGCCATATCTCATAATCATAGTATGCGGCAATTGCTAACATGATTCTGACGGATTTCAGCTTCGCTACGGGTGAGAAAGTCTCATCGTAGTCAACCCCTTGAACTTGTCGATAACCCTTAGCGACAAGCCGAGCCTTATAGATGGTCACATTACCATCCGCGTAAGTCTTCTTCTTAAAGATCCATTTATTTTCTATGGCTTGCCGATCATCGGGCAAGTCAGTCAAAGTCCATACTTTGTTTTCATACATGGATCCTATCTCGGATTTCATGGCTTCAAGCCATTTGTCGGAATCCGGGCCCGCCATCGCTTCTTCATAGTTCGAAGGTTCACTGTTGTCTAACAACATGATTTCCAGGACAGGATTGCCATACCACTCTGGTGCGGAACGTGTCCTCGTGGACCTTCGAAGTTCAGTGGTAGCTTGATCATGATCATTATCAATAACTTCCTCTCTAGCCGGTGTAGGCTCCACAGAAACATTTTCCTGTGCTGCGCTACTCTCCGGTTCGAGGGTCATCTCATCAAGCTCCACTTTCCTCCCACTTACTTCTTTCGAGAGAAACTCTTTCTCTAGAAAGGATCCATTCCTTGCAACAAAGATCTTGCCCTCGGATCTTAGGTAGAAGGTATACCCAATAGTTTCCTTAGGGTATCCTATGAATACGCATTTTTCCGACTTGGGTTCGAGCTTCTCTGGTTGAAGTTTCTTCACATAAGCATCGCATCCCCAAACTTTCAGAAACGACAGCTTAGGTTTCTTCCCAAACCATAATTCATACGGTGTCGTCTCAACGGATTTTGACGGTGCCCTATTTAAAGTGAATGCGGCAGTCTCTAAAGCATAACCCCAAAAGGATAGCGGTAAATCGGTAAGAGACATCATAGATCGCACCATATCCAATAGAGTGCGATTACGACGTTCGGACACACCATTACGCTGAGGTGTTCCAGGCGGCGTGAGTTGTGAAACAATTCCACATTTCCTTAAGTGCGTGCCAAATTCATGACTCAAATATTCTCCTCCACGATCTGATCGTAAGAACTTTATTTTCTTGTCACGTTGATTCTCAACCTTACTCTGAAATTCCTTGAACTTTTCAAAGGTCTCAGACTTGTGCTTCATCAAGTGGACATACCCATATCTACTCAAATCATCGGTGAGGGTGAGAACATAACGATAACCACCGCGAGCCTCAACACTCATTGGACCACACACATCAGTATGTATGATCTCCAATAAGTTGGTTGCTCGCTCCATTGTTCCGGAGAACGGAGTCTTGGTCATCTTGCCCAAGAGGCATGGTTCGCATCTGTCAAATGATTCATAATCAAGAGACTCCAAAAGTGCATCTGCATGGAGTTTCTTCATGCGTTTAACACCGATATGACCAAGGCGGCAGTGCCACAAGTATGTGGGACTATCGTTATCAACCTTGCATTTCTTGGCATTCACATTATAAACATGTGTAACATCACGTTCGAGATTCAATAAAAATAAACCATTCACCAGCGGGGCATGACCATAAAACATATCTCTCATATAAATAGAACAACCATTATTCTCAGATTTAAATGAGTAGCCATCTCGCATTAAGCGAGATCCAGATACAATGTTCATGCTCAAAGCTGGTACTAAATAACAATTATTGAGGTTTAAAACTAATCCCGTAGGTAGATGCAGAGGTAGCGTGCCGACGGCGATCACATCGACCTTGGAACCATTCCCGACGCGCATCGTCACCTCGTCCTTTGCCAGTCTACGCTGATTCCGCAGTTCCTGCTTTGAGTTACAAATATGAGCAACTGCACCGGTATCAAATACCCAGGAACTACTACGAGTGCTGGTAAGGTACACATCAATTACATGTATATCATATATACCTTTGGTATTGCCGGCCTTCTTGTCCGCCAAGTACTTGGGGCAGTTTCGCTTCCAGTGACCGTTTCCCTTGCAATAAAAGCACTCAGTCTCAGGCTTGGGTCCATTCTTCGACTTCTTCCCGGCAGCTGGCTTACCGGGCGCGGCAACTCCCTTGCCGTCCTTCTTGAAGTTCTTCTTACCCTTGCCCTTCTTGAACTTAGTGGTTTTATTCACCATCAACACTTGATGTTCCTTTCTGATCTCTGCCTCCGCTGACTTCAGCATCGCATATACCTCAGGAATGGTCTTTTCCATCCCCTGCATGTTGAAGTTCATCACGAAGCTCTTGTAGCTAGGTGGAAGCGACTGAAGGATTCTGTCAACGACCGCGTCATCCGGGAGCTTAACTCCCAGCTGAGACAAGCGGCTGTGCAACCCAGACATTTTGAGTATGTGCTCGCTGACAGAACTATTTTCCTCCATCTTACAGCTGTAGAACTTATCGGAGACTTCATATCTCTCGATCCGGGCATGAGCTTGGAAAACCATTTTCAGCTCTTCGAACATCTCATATGCTCCGTGATGCTCAAAACGCTTTTGGAGCCCCGGTTCTAAGCTGAAGAGCATGCCGCACTGAACGAAGGAGTAATCATCGGTGTGTGTCTGCCAAACGTTCAAATCGTCTGGCAGTGCTGGGAGAGCAGGTGGGTCACCTAACGGTGCTTCAAGGACATATGATTTCTTGGCAGCTATGAGGATAATCCTCAGGTTACGGACCCAGTCCGCATAGTTGCTACCATCGTCTTTCAGCTTGTTTTTCTCTAGGAACGCGTTGAAGTTGAGGGTAACATTAGCGTTGGCCATTTGATCTACAAGATAGATATGTAACATTTAGACTAAGTTCATGACAATTACGTTCATCTAATCAAATTATGTAATGAACTCCCACTCAGATAGACATCCCTCTCGTCATCTAAGTGATTACATGATCCGAATCGACTAGGCCGTGTCCGATCATCACGTGAGACGGACTAGTCATCAACGGTGAACATCCCCATGTTGATCGTATCTTCTATACGACTCATGCTCGACCTTTCGGTCTCTTGTGTTCCGAGGCCATGTCTGTACATGCTAGGCTCGTCAAGTCAACCTAAGTGTATTGCTGTGTAAATCTGGCTTACACCCGTTGTATTCGAACGTTAGAATCTATCACACCCGATCAACACGTAGTGCTTCGAAACAACGAACCTTCGCAACGGTGCACAGTTAGGGGGAACACTTTATTGAAATTTTAGTAAGGGATCATCTTATATATGCTACCGTCGTTCTAAGCAAATAAGATGCAAAAACATGATAAACATCTCATGCAATCAAAATAGTGACATGATATGGCCATTATCACTTTGCTCCTTTTGATCTCCATCTTCGGGGCTCCATGATCATCATCGTCACCGGCATGACACCATGATCTCCATCATCATGATCTCCATCATCGTGTCTTCATGAAGTTGTCTCGCCAACTATTACTTCTACTACTACGGCTAACGGTTAGCAATAAAGTAAAGTAATTACATGGTGAATTTCAATGACACGCAGGTCATATAATAAATTAAGACAACTCCTATGGCTCCTGCCGGTTGTCATACTCATCGACATGCAAGTCGTGATTCCTATTACAAGAACATGATCATCTCATACATCACATATATCATTCATCACATCCTTTGGCCATATCACATCACAAAACACTTGCTGCAAAAACAAGTTAGACGTCCTCTAATTGTTGTTGCAAGTTTTTACGTGGCTGCTATAGGTTTCTAGCAAGAACGTTTCTTACCTACGCCAAAACCACAACGTGATATGCCAATTTCTATTTACCCTTCATAAGGACCCTGTTCATCGAATCCGATCCGACTAAAGTGGGAGAGACAGACACCCGCTAGCCACCTTATGCAACTAGTGCATGTCAGTCGGTGGAACCTGTCTCACGTAAGCGTACGTGTAAGGTCGGTCCGGGCCGCTTCATCCCACAGTGCCGCCAAATCAAGATAAGACTAGTAACGGCAAGAAGATTGACAAATCGACGCCCACAACTACTTTGTGTTCTACTCGTGCAAGATACTACGCATAGACCTAGCTCATGATGCCACTGTTGGGGAACGTAGCAGAATTTTAAAATTTTCTACGCATCACCAAGATCAATCTATGGAGTCATCTAGCAACGAGTGAGAGGGGAGTGTATCTACATACCCTTGTAGATCGCGAGCGGAAGCGTTCAAGAGAACGGGGTTGATGGAGTCGTACTCGTCGTGATCCAAATCACCGATGACCGAGCGCCGAACGGACGGCACCTCCGCGTTCAACACACGTACGGAGCAGAGACGTCTCCTCCTTCTTGATCCAGCAAGGGGGGAGGAGAGGTTGATGGAGATCCAGCAGCACGACGGTGTGGTGGTGGAAGCAGCGCGATTTCAGCAGGGCTTCGCCAAGCGCTACTGGAGGAGGAAGAGGTGTCACGGGAGGGAGAGGGAGGCCCCAGGGGCTGAGCTATTTCTCCCATGCACCTCCCCACTATATATAGGGGTGGAGGGGGCTGGTTTCTTGCCCTCCAAGTCCATTGGGGCGTTGGCAAAGGTGGAAGGAAAGAAATCCCATCCTTTCCCTTCCCCACCGATTGTTATCCCCCTTTTTTAGGGATCTTGATCTTATCCCTTCGGGATATGATCTTATTCCTTCTAAGGGGGAATCTTGGTGCGCCTTGACTAGGGGTGTGGGGCCTTGCCCCCACTACCCACGTTCATGTGGGTCCCCCCATGCAGGTGGGCCCCACTCCGGAACCTTCTAGAACCTTCTCGGTACAATACCGAAAAATCCCGAACATTTTCCGGTGGCCAAAATAGGACTTCCCATATATAAATCTTTACCTCCGGACCATTCCGGAACTCCTCGTGACGTCCAGGATCTCATCCGTGACTCCGAACAACCTTCGGGTTACCGCATACTAATATCTCTATAACCCTAGCGTCACCGAACCTTAAGTGTGTAGACCCTACGGGTTCGGGAGACACGCAGACATGACCGAGACGACTCTCCGGTCAATAACCAACAGCGGGATCTGGATACCCATGTTGGCTCCCACATGCTCCTCGATGATCTCATCGGATGAACCACGATGTCGAGGATTCAATCAATCCCGTACGCAATTCCCTTTGTCTATCGGTACGATACTTGCCCGAGATTCGATCGTCGGTATCTCGATACCTTGTTCAATCTCGTTACCGGCAAGTCTCTTTACTCGTTTCCGTAACACATCATCCCGTGAACAACTCCTTGATCACATTGAGCTCATTATGATGATGTCCTACCGAGTGGGCCCAGAGGTACCTCTCCGTTACATGGAGTGACAAAACCCAGTCTCGATTCGTGCCAACCCAACAGATACTTTCGGAGATACCCGTAGTGCACCTTTATAGCCACCCAGTTACGTTGTGACGTTTGGTGCACCCAAAGCACTCCTACGGTATCCGGGAGTTGCACAATCTCATGGTCTAAGGAAAAGTTACTTGACATTGGAAAAGCTTTAGCAAACGAACTACACGATCTAGTGCTAGGCTTAGGATTGGGTCTTGTCCATCACATCATTCTCCTAATGATGTGATCCCGTTATCAATGACATCCAATGTCCATGGTCAGGAAACCGCAACCATCTATTGATCAACGAGCTAGTCAACTAGAGGCTTACTAGGGACATGTTGTGGTCTATGTATTCACACATGTATTACGATTTCCGGATAACACAATTATAGCATGAATAACAGACAATTATCATGAACAAGGAAATATAATAATAACCATTTTATTATTGCCTCTAGGACATATTTCCAACAGATGGATACCGTAACACCGAGAGGGCCCAGAGATATCTCTCCATCGTCGGAGGAGCAAATCCCAATCTCGAGCTATCAAGTTACTTGACACACTTTTCCATGAACCCGTAAGCCGCCGTAATAGCCATCCATTTACGGATGACGTTTAACAAACCCCAAAGTTCATGAAGCAAGCATGAAGAAACTCGACACTCTCATGGTCTAAGGAATCATGCAAACGTTAACCATCTCTGTGTTATTAACCATTAACTTGTGACGAATGTAACTCATAGCATAACATCAATTCGGGTCGATTCAACACAAATGTTCTTCTAACATTGTGCCCTCAAAGTTGCTGGCATAGACATGCCCATGATCAGGAAAACAGAACCATCATGCAACACTTGAGCTAGTCTTAGAGGCCAGACTAGGAATACATTTTATCATTTATTATTCCACACGTGCATATGAGTCTTCCTCCGAGCCTCGTTTTATTTGTAGACTCGAGAACCATAGTAGTTATAGCATGGAACATAAACCTAATTATGAACAGGGAGATAATCAATAACATTTATTATTGCCTCTAGGGCATATCTCCTACAGACTCCCACTTGCACTAGAGTCAATAATCTAGTCAATGCTAATGCACTTTACACCTGTGGCACACTGGTGTAAATATGCTTCGCTTGTGGTATAGCCTGAATGTCCAACGGATCTGACGACTTCAGCTCCGTGTGTATCTTTGCATATCCTCGCGTTTTCACGCTTTCACAAAATTCATATTTTGTGTGGACTTGGCTTCGTATGTATGCGAATCACAGGTTGAACCTGGATTCCTCAGACTGAGTTATGGAGTAACTACTTGCAGTAGTGTCCCACTGAGAAAAGCCATCTTCGAACCATACTAAGTTCATGAATGAACTATATGATTCAACATCTTCTTTGTCACTTTAAAGGCGGCAACATACTTCGCCTCTGTTATATAATTCGCCACAGTAACTTGTTTGGAACATTTTCCAACTAACTGTGCCACCACATTGTGTGTTACACAAAACCCTTAATTTAAATTGAAAATCGCTTGGAGCATGGATGAAGACTGTATCGATGTAACCTTTTACAACGAACTCTTCATGATCTCCGCTTGCGAGAAAACATGTCATCAGTGCTACTATAGTACTCAATGACCCTTTGTCCCATGATCAGTACTTTTGATCACCTTGGTATCCATACTCGCAACACCTTGGGAGTATTGGACATATCTAGTTGTTTTACATACCATGGAATACATGATTAATCCAAACATGAAGGTGTGTGTAATCTCCATCATGTATTTTACTCATCAGTGTTTTGAGACACCGAGTCTTGTAAAAACTCTTTCCATGTGACTTCGGCAAGAATCACTCCTTGGTGTTTTAAATGCTAAAAGGTTTTAGCACCTTGTCAATATGTATTCATTGCTTAGCCCCATTAGGTAAATCTATCTCCATAGATCATCATGCCTAATATTGAGGCTATTTAGCCTAAGCACTTCATCAAAAAACTATTTTCAAATGAAGTCCTAATTCGTGTCAAGAAATTTATTTCCAATTACCAATGTGTCAAGCACACAAGGTTTTTAGAAATATTATTATGCTCCCACTTACTTTCTTGAATTACAAGCATCTTCGTTACCCATTGATGAAGTCAAACCCCTTTGACCATTTCATCAAAACATGAAGATTCCGACTCCATTTTGCTCTCTTCTGTCCATCGCTGGAACTCTGAAGTTTGCATACCTACTAGCATCCTCTGGATCGACAAATTACTTTGGACTGTATCACATACAAGTCCTAGGTTTTATTTCCATCAGATGGAAATCCTTTTGTCATCCATGTTTCATATCTCATGATTGAAATATGTATTAATTGCTAGTTCAACCCGAACCGACTTTAAGCATCGCTATGGTGAGACAATCTCATCGTAGTCAACTCTTTGAACTTGTTATTGCAACAAGTCGAGCTTTATGGATAAAACATTTTTAGCCGTATCAGTTTTAAGTTCCATAAATATTCATTAGACTCTAAGTCTTCCGAAAGGTGTATCAAGGTTTTAATCTTGAATCACTTATGTGGAAACTAACTCGGGTTGCATTGGCATTTAGCCAATTCCGGAGTCAGGGCCCATCAACGCTTCCTTGTGTATCGTAGGTATATTGTTGTCTAACAACAATATCTCGTTTGCGCACCTGAGAGGTTTGCACGAGCCTTGCCTACGTGGTTCAGCTGCAAGTTCGACCGAAGTCCATACATTTTATTGTAGAGACTTCCGTATCAATCGCAGTAGGAAACTCTAGAATTACTTCCAAGGTCTCTTTCCATTGACCTGATGACGAAGATACTGGTTATCTCGTCGAGTTGCACTGTCCTCCCACTCACCTTTTGTAAGAACCATTTTCTTCAAAAAGCATACCGTTCTTTGTGGCAAACCTATTTGCCTCGGTATAGTGAGGGAGGAATACCAAATGACTTGGGATAACCTACAAAGTAGCACTTGTCTGATTTGGAATAGGTTTGTAACCTTTTACACAAGCCCCATATTCCAAATGTTAAGAAAAGATATAACATGGTTGGGCGTACCATACCATGGTGTCATTTCAACAGACCCGATGGAGCTCTTTTCAGTGTAAAAGCCGCAGTCTCTAAAGCATCACTCTTTAAAAGGGATAATGGCAAATTTATTTATGTCATCTTTGATCTTACCATGTCATAAATGGTTCGATTACACCTTCACCGACGTTTCACTCACAGTGGTGTTCCGGGAGGTGTAAGTTATGAAACTCTTTTCACAACTCATCAGACATTCGCTAAACTTGTAACTCAATTATTCCTTTCTACAATTGAATTGTAGAAACAGAATTTTCTTGTTACAATAACTTCTACTTCATTTTTGAAAACCTTTCGAATAAATTCAAAAGATCCAGACTTACGTCTCATCAAGTAAATATCCACATATCTACTTGAGTCATTTCTGAAGATAGATAAATCCACTACTAACAACATTTATCGGACTACACACATCAAATGTATGATCACCGATAAGTTTGTTGTCCATTCCTTATGGCCTGTGAACGGTATTTCAGTCACTTCACTTTTCGGAGGAAAGTTGCAAGTGTCAGATGATTCAAAATCAAAGGACTTCAAAAAATCCATCATATTGGAATTTGTCCATGCGGGTTTCTCCAATGTGACCAAATGTAGTGCCACACTTGTGTGGTATTCTCTTAGTCTTACGACATTTAGCGTCAGTGTTACGGATGTATCATATTACCATCAATATTCATAACATACGTCCCATTTTGGATGGAAGCATGGCCCTTCATGTTATTCATAATACTGAACAACAATTGTTGTTTTTATGAACAACTCTTTTGCAACAAATATTGTGCAATGGCTAGAGTGTATGAAACTCTAAAATGAATTATGAAAGTAAACCCAGAGGTAATGTATTTTTATCAATATTCATAACATACATCTCATTCATAATGAAAGTATGGCCCTTATGTTATTCATAACATCGAACATAAAAAGTTCTCTTATGAACAACCTTCTTGCAAGATACCTTATGCATAGGGCTAGAGTGTAAAACTCTAAAATGAATTAAGAAAGTAAATACAGATGGTAATACACCGATGGAAGGTATAGTAACATTTACTATGTTCCCTGTGTATTCCTAAACCTCATTCCTGGCAAGTCTTTCAGGTCATAGTAGTTCTTACATCGAGTTGCAACAGAAAGCAATCGAGCGGGTATCTTTGTGATTAACTCACAATACCGAAGAATCAGTGATTACCAATTTAATCATAATTCCCAAGAACTATATCTTTGATCAGCCTTCTATACATCAAAAACTTGTATGACATTCATACATGAGCTGGATATTCCAGTCTTCTTTCTTATTGCCTTTATACTTCTAACAGTTTAACTTTTAGTATTTCTCCTACTCTCAGAAGAAGCACCCAACTTAAGAGTGGCGTTTAGCCCTGGACTTCCTAGGCATGAAAGTTTCACTAACACCCTTCGGACACTTCCTTTCTCTTTAAGTTGTTGTTTTATTCACCTTTCATCATATGACAGGCGTTCTCCAGGATTCCTCTCTTATCAGTCTAATGCATAGTAAACTCCTTTACTAATAGTTTGCAAACAAACACTGCTTTGGATATCTCATATCTTTTAGCCTTTGTTTGTCCCTGAAAATGATTTTCAGATTCCATGAATATCACATAACTATCCAAACTTTCGAAGTTCGGGTCTCATGGAAGCAAACATATTGCACTTGACTGAAATGGAATTCTAGCTTTTGGATCGAAGGACGAGAGTCACATGATCCATAGCATAAGCGAGAGAATACCGAAAGTATGCGATAGGACAAAGTCCTTCTCGGCACTCTAGAGGGCAATCCTCACATTACGTTACCAACCGTAAAGTTATAACCAGATATTAAACAACTATTCAATTTTAATAGGGAAGGTGGAAACGCGAGCCATTATACTACAACTATTATGCATAACCACACTTAGACAGTGTTCATAATTAATTGCACTGAGAATTAAACAAGTTAATTCAACAGTGCGCTCCCACTCAAATCAATATCTCTCATAATTGATCGTGAGTGATTCAAGATCCGCATTTCCATTCAACGCCATTGTTCGAGATGAACACTGATGGCGCCAACTTCAATCGGTAGGCAAACTTGCCGATCACATCTCTATGTGACTCTTGTTCATCTTTCAATGCGTGTGTTCCGAGCTCAGGACGATCCTGCCATGAACGTCAAGACAACCAAGTGATATTGCTGCGAGGTCTGACCTCACCCGCCTCACACCCGTACAATCGTTCGTACCCAGGTAGATCCTGGCGCACCCCGAAAGTAAAGGTGCCGTGACGGTGCTACACTTGGGTGAACACTAACTACTTGATATTTTTGTGAGAGATCACCCTAATAAAAAGCGACTACCACGCAATCAAGAAGGGTGCATCATAAGGGATAAACATCTCAGGCAATTCATAATAGCATGATATGGTATAGCCCTTTCCGACGGAGAAGTCTTGTATTTCTTCGTCTTCGGCATTCGCATCGGTGTTCACCTTCGCGAAGATTGCCACCACCTTGTCGATGCACCAGATAATATTGCTATCTCTATAGCTAATGAAATAAGTGCATTACATAAGGTTGACACGCAGGTCATTAAAGTGCAATCATATGGCTCCAGCCATCATGCCGAATCATGACACGCAGGTCATGTTAATCAATTTACATCATATAGTCATCTCATACATAATCAAATTATTATGAGCACTGCTATACCACATCATATGCACATGCAAACCCTCCTGCAAAACCAAGTTAGACGTCTCTAATCGGTTCATGCAAAAACTTGTTTTATGTGGCTTCTAAGGTTTCGAAACAAACCGAAGCTACCAATGTCCATCATCAAGTATGATAATTCAAGTCGCTAGATTAACTTTCCAGGGTGTATGAAAACCGAGATAATAAAATCTCGAGCCCCATACTAAACTTCGTCATACGCATGACCCCCGTGCAGATCATATCTGCATTGCCCTTTCGTTTGCGAAATTTCATCTTTCTTTTTAACTACGGTGGAATTCAATGAACTGTTAGCACTTCGTTGATCAATCAGGATCGCGGATTGCCAGAACATTGAAACTCCACCATACTGTTATCAAGATCAGAAATATGCAAATTCCAGGGAAGCAACAAGAACATCGGGTAACAGATTTCATCTGCTACCCGCACAAATAATTTTCAGTAATAGAACTCATCTACTACCTAATTATATTGTGCAACACCCATACATCTCATGTATTCTAGATCGCAACCTGCATCTACGCATAGCACGGCTCATGATGTCACTGTAGGGGAACGCAGCAGAAAACAAAAATTTTCCGCCCTACGCACCAGCCCAGGACCACTATGGAGACTGCATACAAGGTTTGATCATTTTCGTTACCGACTCGTAGCGCAGCGGAAGTAGAGTCGATGACGATCGTCGGTGCAGATCCCCGCAGCTAGGATTTACAACCTCCCAACCGCGAGGATGTATACCCTCATCCGCCACCTGGACAGCCCTCCGGGAGGCGGTCGGATAGTCCCCCGGATGGTGTCGCGGACAGCCCTTCGGGAGGACTCACAGAACTCGGACCGTCACTTGGACAGCCCTTCGGGAGGCACTCACGAACAGCCCCACGGGCACTAAGATCGAAACTATGACCTCTCTACAGAGTTGCACACATACGGTGTCATCTATCCGGCAGGGCTTCGCCGTCCAGAACTAGTTCCCACCGGAACCCAGACAGCCTTTCGGCTCTACGAAACTCTTTTCGTGGGAGGGAGAGAGAAGCCAGATAATTGCATGGCATGAGTATGAGAGCAAGGGGATGAAGGAGATGGCAGCCCCAACTCCTCCTTTTATAGGCCAAGGCAAGGGGTGGGGTGGGATGTTGAAATACCAAAATACCCAAGCTTCATGTCACACATGAAAGGGCATAATGGTAACACAAGGGGGGCACCAAGGGGACACCACCATGGCTGCCCTTGGGCCGGCCCACATCTTGTCCCCCCTCATGGGGGGCCCCCCCAACAAGCCACCAACATGTCTCCATGAAACATGCATGCTCCCTAGACAAAAAGCCACCAAACATGCAACCCCCGATTCGTGGGATCTTGTCCCCTCGCGCTGAGACAAGATGTTTTCCGCGAAACTTTTTCTGAAAAATTCCAGAAGGTCCCAGAACATTTCTAGCACCCTCTAAAATTATTCTGGGCACGATCCGAAACATTTTCGGTGCGGTGGTTTTTATCAGCGGAAAGCATCAACAGCGATTACGGCAGTTTCGGAACATTTCCGGTTTTTCACTCTGAAAATTCCCAGAAGTTCCCAGACCAATTCTGGCATCCTCTGAAAATTTCCAGGCGGTGCTGAAACCCTTTTTGACCAAATAATATATTCCGAAACAACTTTTCAGTTTTACCGAAACTCTTTCTGTGTTCTCTCTCTCGGAACTCTTCCGTTGTCTCCGAAACATTTTCGGTGACTTTCTCTCAGACTCCCTGTCTAGCGTTCAACAGATAGATGACCCTTAAGCGTGTGACCCTATAGGTTCGGTGAAGTACAGACATGACCGGAACTCTTTCCGATCAATGATCAACATCGGAGCCGTGGACACCCATATTGACCCCTATACCCACACGAATGAATATTCGAGTGAACCTCCAGTTGCCGTGTGCTATTCCTGTTGCTTCACGATATGTTACAAATACCCGAGGTGAGACATGTTGGCATTCCCGTGGATCAACAACTTGTCCACTATGCTAGTTACCTCGTTACCGGTATTGTTCTCTTTTCTCGTTACCGTGTTCCGGCATCCCCATGATCAAATCACAAAGTGTCTGGCCAGACGATGATGGATACCGTAACACCGAGAGGGCCTAGAGATATCTCTCCATCGTCGGAGGAGCAAATCCCAATCTCGAGCTATCAAGTTACTTGACACACTTTTCCATGAACCCGTAAGCCGCCGTAATAGCCATCCATTTACGGATGACGTTTAACAAACCCCAAAGTTCATGAAGCAAGCATGAAGAAACTCGACACTCTCATGGTCTAAGGAATCATGCAAACGTTAACCATCTCTGTGTTATTAACCATTAACTTGTGACGAATGTAACTCATAGCATAACATCAATTCGGGTCGATTCAACACAAATGTTCTTCTAACATTGTGCCCTCAAAGTTGCTGGCATAGACATGCCCATGATCAGGAAACAGAACCATCATGCAACACTTGAGCTAGTCTTAGAGGCCAGACTAGGAATACATTTTATCATTTATTATTCCACACGTGCATATGAGTCTTCCTCCAAGCCTCGTTTTATTTGTAGACTTGAGAACCATAGTAGTTATAGCATGGAACATAAACCTAATTATGAACAGGGAGATAATCAATAACATTTATTATTGCCTCTAGGGCATATCTCCTACATTTTCTACTAGTGGAAGCACAGCCTGTGCTTCCCGAAAAGGAAAAATCACAACTTTGCTTCCCCGAAAAAAGGGAAAAGCATAGCCTATGCTTCTGATGTGCTTTCCGAAAAGGGAAAAACACAGCTTGTGCTTCCCAAAACATGTGAAAAATGCAACTATGCTTCCGGGTTCCGGTTTATTTCTTTCGGTCTTTTTTTTCTGGTTTTCATTTTTTTTGGTTGCCTTTTTTTGTTTTTCTTTTTTTTTCTGGGTTTTTCATAAAAAAAAGTTCATCCAAAACTATTAACATGGGATCTAGTTTCGGTGAACTCGACGCGAGAAATCAAACGGTGAAAACAGTTCGAGATTTGAACGCATAGTTCAAAAGATAAACTATTTTGAAAAAATGAATCTATGAAGAAAAGGGAAACTTGTACGTTGTGACAAGTGAAGCACTGCATTCAGCACCAGAGAAGGTCGGAAGTGACCTTTGCACCTAGTGCAGCGCCCAGTTACATACCAGGCGATGTTCTTCAGCCCAAATAGAAGAAAGAAAACGGGCCTGGAGACTAGGCCCCTAATTCCATCGTCAGCTACAAGGAAGGATGCAACGTACTACATGCCTCGTCCCCTAAAAAAATAAAAAAAACAATTGGGCACAAAATGAAAATAATAATTAGACGCATCTCATCTGTTCTGTTTCTTTTTCACCGGAAATTTTATGTCCACTTTCTCCAATCCTTGCTACGGTAGGATCTCCAAAAAAAAAAGACGCTAGAAATGACTTTTTTCTTTTCTTTTCAAAGAGTGACTTTTTTTTGTTCTACAAGCGAGCATACATTTGATATCCGGTTCCAGTGCTTTCAACTTAGGGAATTCCATAATAAGTAGTAGTCTTTTCTGATGCAGTATTTGTGAAAGCTTATAAAAAAAAACTTTTTCTGATGCGTTCGCTATTTGACTACTAATTGAAATATAAAAAGCTCAAGTGTTTGTACAATGTTGTTGTGCAAAAGGCCCCTTTTGTTTTCTTGCACCAGGGACCCTGACATGCACGGCCCGGCCCTGCTTGGAGTTCAAAGGTGGTGGGAGGAAAGAAGAGAGGAGGGTTTGCCATTCTTTTTCCTGGTGAGTGGCGGCGGACGTGGATGGGGAAGGATCCGGAAGAGGAAAGAAGGGGGAGTTGGTTGCTGCGTGGAAGAGAAGCCGGCTGTGGTGGCTGGGTAGGCGGAAGAAGAGAGTGAGGTGTTGGGTGTGCTTGCCGTTCGATCTAGAGGAGCAAACGGTGTGGATGGTCAATCCGTGGAATGCTTGGATGGAGCAGTCAAAACGATGGATTTGCCTCACGTTGCCTCAGGGTCGCCGGTACACCGGCTATTGCGATCTGTAGCACCGTATCTCTCGCATGTGCCAGCCCATTAACACCGTTGCAGGCCAACAACTGCCATGTTGGATTCTGTTGTAGAACGAAAGCAAAGGAGACAAACGAAGAGTCCAAATGATTCACTAGTTTCATTGCAATGTGAGAGACCCACTTATATACATGATGAAAGGGTGTGTTGGGTAGACACCTCTTCCCAAACAGACACTTTCTGGGAGGCATCCCTTCCATACAATTGGTCACATGTTTTATTTCTCAACACTCCCCCTCGATCAATTCGTCATCTGCATATTGCAAACTGAAAACTCCTTCAAAAATCCAGTGGGAAAAATTGAGGAGAAACATTATAATAATATGCCATAAAAAACTCCTTTCAAACTCAGTGGGAAAAATATAAGGAGAAACCAATATGGCATATATCCGCACTTGTATTTATATTGTCTCGTTAAAAACCTTATATGAGAAACCATCATGGAAAACTCATAAAGGGAAAAAGAGTACAATATGAATGATCTAAAGATCATCAACGGGTTATAACTTGGGATTTTACTCCCCATGAACTTTGCAAACCTCAATGTTGTCTCGTACCAATTCCATGAACCTAATTCTGGAATATAAATGTTGGTAGAGACATTGTGAATATCACAATAATATGTTTGCAAATTATCCTCTTACATTTCTATAATTCACGAGGATAAATATAACCCATAAGCAATACAAGTGACATTATCTTGGTAGATAATGATAGGTGCTTCCAATGAATCTCCACATAATCTCACATGTGGTCAGTCATTCTGCGAAGCTGTACACATCTTGTGATGCTTTAAATAAAATAATTACAACAGAATGATCACTGGAAGGACCAATTTGGAGTCTATTCTGAAGGCTTCCCTCAGAATACTCTTCCAGTAAATCCAGTCTTTGATATGGCACTGTTGGGATCAAATTATTAGCCACTATCAGGATATAACACCATGGTCCCATCTTGTTTTTCCCCATGGAATTATCAAGACCTTTTGTGTCTTGGACATATCTGAGGATATTCCTTACACCAACCATTATACCTTTTGTTGGGGATTGCACTCTCAATAAATTGCCAACAAATATAATGTCAGACCTAACGTATTTTGCAAGATATATGAGTGATCCGATGGTATTCATATATGGAACTTCAGGTCCACTCTCACTTCACCATCTCCCCTAGGTCTGAATGGGCTTGTATCCCATGTCAGCTATAATATTGCCATAGGTGTCTTTGATAAGATATGTCCATATTGAACTTTTCCAATATTTCTAGATATATGAAGACTGATATACATTTATTCTCGAGGAAATATGCTCAAGCTATAAACTTAGCATGATTTGGTTTGATCCAAATATCCGTCTTAAAGGGGGCACTGTTCACTCACGGGTTGCTGTTTATGCCTCGTTAGTTGAACACTGTTTTATGCCTCGTCAGTTTGGGTATTGTTCATGGCTTGTACTGTTTCATAAATATCACGGTTCAATGACGCGGATACTGTCCATGGAGTGGACTGCTCATGCCTGGTTATTGTTCACGGACGTACTGCTCATGGTTTCGGCACTGTTCTTGTCTAGTTGCTGTTCACACTACTCTTTCATGCGGAAAAGCCAAAAATAGATGATGAAGGAAGCCGAAAACAGAAAACCTTGTGGCTGTTCACTGACTGGGCACTGTTCATACCATGTTACTATGCACTGCCGTTGACGTCACCGTAAAATGAACAGTAGATAACAAAAAAAATATCACGGTTCAATGGCGCGGATACTGCCCATGGAGTGGCTGTTCATGCCTGGTTATTTGTTCACGGAACACTGTTCATGGGCACACTGTTCTGTCTAGCGATATTCACTTTGCTGTTCATGCGAAAAAGGCAAAATAAAAAAGACTGTGAAGTCGAAAACAGGAAAACCTCGTACTGTTCACAGACGGGGCCTGTCCATACCCCGCCACTATTCGCGTAGGCGCTGTTTATATCATATATACTGTTCACACCTGTTACTGTGAAAAATGCTGCTGCCGTCGCCGTGAAATGAACAGTAGATGACGAAAAAAGTCAAAAAAAGAACAATCAGATGCTTCCCGCTTTAGTATATGTACTTATTTAGAAGCTGTCAAGGAGCTCGTTTGTCAGGAACTTAATATTTTGCAGGCTTGGGGTCTGATTTTTATTCCAAAATAACCAGCTCCAAGTACTAGCATCCAATGTATATATAATGTGTATTTCCCTTCTGTGAGTTCCTATTTTGCAGGCTTGGGCTGTTTGATGTTGCTGGTATTATGTTTGGTCACGACTACAATACTCCTTATCCGCTCTCCTCTCCCCCTCCTTCTACAGTAGAGGCGACAAGAGAGGCGGAAAAGCTGCCGACGCCGTCTCCGGCAACTCCTCGCCGCCGAGGGCCTTGTGCTAGCCGGTGGGGGAGGGGTCGCCGGAATCGCCGTCTGGCTTTGTATAGCTGTAGTCTAGGTGTAGGCTTCGTGGCTTAGGTTTCGGCCGTGCACAGCACCATCCCGACGATGTTTGCGGCGGCGCCGAATAATCGACCTTCAGATCCTGCTCCGACGGCGCTTCTCCGATGGCGGTCGGGCCCGGATCTGGGTGGAAAGTGTGCTGGGTGAGGTCGGAGAAGCGGTGGTGACGACCTCGGTGCAGCTTTTGCTCCTCGGGCTCCGCCGTCGCAGCGACGCACGCCTCGTCGTCGTTGCGGGGCTTCGGAGGAGATGTACAGAGGCTTGCCGGTGCCAGTTTCTTCGCTCATGTGGCGTAGGGGCGGCGGCGGCGGTTGGTGGTGGGCTTGGTGGAGGGCCACGGTGGCTTGGCGGCTTGCTTTCTGGGAGCTGGTGTGCGGAATCGTTCGCCTTCGTCGTCGTCTTCGGCTGAGAGTGACGGATCTGCAGCCTGTTTTCCTCGGCGAGCTCGTTGGGCGTTGCTCCTTTGCGTTTCCAGCGGCTTCTTTGACCTTGGGGTGCTGGTCCTTGTGGGCCGAGGTAGGTGACTTCCCGTCTGCCATGGGATCCGTCTTCAACAATGGTTGGCCGGCTCGGTGTGGAGCGGCGGCGGAGGCGACGGCGCGCCATCTTCGCGTTCCAGGTGTTGAAGGTGTTGAGCTCCATAGGGACCTGTTTGTAATTTTCTTTCTTCTCAGGGGTGCTCTGTACGCTGGACTTTGTGCAATGGACTGAGCTGTGGCTCTTTACTCGCAAAAAAAAATTATATACCCTTCTGTGAGTTCCTATTTGCAACTTTGATTGGGAAGGCCATCGTCAAGACTTGTATTCAGGTCTGTTCTATACATTTTTTATCGAATAATCCTAATGTTAAGTTGTTTTTAAGGTCTGGCCATAGACTCATAGTGTTGGAAGTATGGTTGCATACATAATACTATTGTACTACAAGGTTCAGTGATCCAACTTGTTCAATTTCACTTACACACTTAATACAGTTGTAGGGTTTTAGCCATGAAGAATGTGATAACATTGTCTTCAGATCTAAATTATAGTTCTATGATGAAGTTATTGTGTAGTTGTCAATTCCTTGCGGTCTGGAGCCGTTTTAGAGAAAGTTAGAAGTCTTTCATGCCAATAATAATTCCAATAATGCTTATCATCTTTAGCTAGTTCTGTTTGTTGGAAAGGACCTTATTTCACCACACTTATTCATCTATGTACTGTAGAATGTGCATGTTCATCTCTTTTTTGTTTTCTGTATACTTACCATTTTTTTTTCTTTTAGGTGGATGGATCTTCCCAAGCCTAAGAGCATGCTCGTACTCTGTTTGGCAGCTTCTTCCCATGCTGAAGACCATGGTGCTACTCCAACTAAGGAGAATCATTTAGGAATGTATTTTCTGACTGTTCAGCTTCATTTGTCTTCTGGATGGGCTAAATGGAGCAGCTCTTGTTCTTTTTAAGTAGTTGGGAACCATGAGTTGAATGTCATTTTGTGAACGTTTCATGATATTACAATGGATTATGATCTTGTGAACCTTGAATAGTTGAATTGGATGTGATCTTATTTACTCGGACATGCATATTTCTGTGCAGAAATATGAGTGGAATCAATTTGTATTCTTGCTGAATTTTGAATGATTTAATGTGCTACCTACTGAATTTGCTGTTCTGCACTACTGTATAGAAGCATGGAGGTAAGATGTAGTTCATTCCTGAAGGTCTATTTCTGACGGGGATACCATCAGGAAAGAGAAACTCAGAGCAAATGTCGTCCGTCAGGAAACGATGTCAGAAATGTATTTCCTGACGGTTACCTTCAGGAATGAAACTCATTCCTGACAAGCTATTGCTGACGAGGGATTCCTAACGGTATAGGCATGTTCCTGACGGGAATGGCTTATTCCTGACGATTTTAGGCCGTCAGGAAAAAGTCAAGTTTGGGGTAGTGGTGGAGGTGTGGTTCCAGAACAGGAGGGCACGAACCAAGCTCAAGCAGACAGGGCTCGACTGCGAGCTGCTGCGTTGGTGGTACAAGCGTCTCAGCGATGACAACACGCGTCTCCGGAGCGAGCTTACCGAGGCACGCGCGTTCCGCCTCGTCGGCCGTGCCCAGGGTTCGACGCTCACGTTGGCGAGTAACAACGCCGGGTGTCTGACTTGCAACAGGTGCGCCATGGCAGCATCATACTGACTTGGAATGCAGCAGAGGAAGACTGGAAGAATCGTAATATATGCACAGCCAGTCGAACAGTACTGCCGGCAACGATCGCAGCGAGGCGCACAAGGATGAGGATAACTCTGGCGACTACGCTTCGTCCAAGAGGCCTGCGGGCAAGGAGCGGAGTCCAGGCAAACCCAACCAGAATAATAGACTATGCATCAGGACCCCGTGCGGCCGCCATCCGCACTTGCCAAGCCCCACCTTGGGCGCTGCCCATTCCTGCCGTCGGCGCTCGCAAACTCCAGAGGGAGAGAGAGAAAACACGCCGGAGAGAGATAGAGGGGGAAGAGCAATACGTGCAGAGCTGAACGTGCCGCCGCCGTCTCTGTTTTGTTCGTCAGGTTCGTACATACGTTTTGGAAAAGGATTCAGCCACGCCAGAGTCTATGTACAAATGGAAAAGTATTCAGCCACGGGCTCAGGAACGGTGTATCGTGCGGTAGGTTGGCTAGGTTTGTGTGGGCTGGCTCAGTGGCGGAGCTTGACAAGAATCTATGGGGGGGCCAAAGACACACACAAAATTTAACCAATTGCAACAAACCAGAATTTGTAGCCTCCATGCTAATTTATACTTATATTATCCATATTGGTCGCAAAATACATGTATAATTAGCAATATCTTCATATACGACTTGTCTACATGGATATACCGCTCTACCCTCAAACTCCAAAGACATTCTCTGAGTCAACGAAGGACTACAAAAGGAGTGGTACTACAGATCGGCTTTTCGACCCCCCATGCTCTTGAAATCTGTTAAAATATTCTCAAAGTTGTACTTCTATGCGATTTCACGCTCTATGTGAACAACCAAGTTATTGGCAAGATTCCCATCTTCCATCATTCACCTTCTTCCAATTATCAAAACCATGCCCTGTGAATACATCAGAGCCCCCTCTTGATGAGAAATCTCTGCTAGAAACAAAGCAAAATAAACAAATGCACGATGACTGTCCTCTGAGTACTCTAACCATGATGGGAATTTTTCAAACCACTTATATTGGAAGCGACGCTCATAGCCCTTTTTACCAGAAGCTTTATACTGTTTCAGTTTTGGTTGCATAGGACCTAGCAACAAATATGATCTCCGCACACTATCTCTTTGATTTGGTGGGTATTGCCAAATTTGTGGTCACAATGCAGGGTCTTGCTCCAAGAATTCCATACCTCGAAATACGACAGGAAGAGGAACTGAATTATTTGTTTGAGGCTCTTCATCTTGATTTTCATGTTGTTGTTCCAATTCAAGAAGCTGGTGGAGGATCTTCTGCTACTGCTTCTGTCCTTTGTCTTTTGAAGTACGATTGAATGTTGCCGCTGCTGCCCTTAACCATGGTCACTTGATCAGTCGAGTCTCCTTTTGAGAACAACGGATAGTAACTAAGCAGAACAAATACAAAACTGTGATGCAAAACACAAAAGATCCCCAATTAGATCAGATGAATAGGCATACTAATTGCTAAATTACTAATCAAACTCCACAGGAAGCAACAAAATTTCCACTATCTTACTCGTACAATACAGATGCAACAATCGACACCGACGGGGGATCCAAAATCCAAGTTTCCAATAGTTTAAGCAGTGGGCGCAGCCGCACAGAGCACTTACAAAAAGGGAGCCGGGGAGGAGCGGCCGTTGACTATGGGTGGCCGGCAGGCCGGCCGATGTGGACGACCACCTGGACCCCCGAGGCCAGTGGCGAAGAGCATGCGACGATGATGCCCTTGTTCCTCCCACCGGGATGTTCGACGGCGGCGTGCGCAGATCAGGGCGAGCTTCGAGTCGGCGTCGGCGCCTCGCATCGAGCGAGTGCGGCGGCAGGTTCACTGGTGGATGGTGGATGGAGGCGAGCGTGTTTGGGGAAGGGGAATAGAGACGAAATCACTAGTTGAGGAGCGCTCCCCGCAACGATTAGTCGGGGAGCGCTCCCCGCGCGCCAAGTGTCACGCGCGGAGCACTTCGTGTGTGACACTTGTCGCGCTGACGGCCTCTCCAGTGATTTCCGGTTTCCGGTTTCCCTTTGTGGTTTTTACTTTTTTCACTTTAGTCCTTGTACTTTTAATGTTTTGTAATACACTTTTGATCTTTTTTGAGATCTGTTTCTCTCTGGTGTGGTCGAACCGTCGCCGCGGACTGTTCTTTCGTTGCCGTCGTGGCCGCCCGTCGTGGCCACCGCTCTTGTCGCATGGTTACGGCGGCCCCCGTCGCGCCCGCCGCGCTTGTCGCCTGCTCTTACGGCGGTCCTTCTTTAGCGTCGACCGCGCTTCCCGTTCGCGATATCGTCGTTTCCTACCGGTTGCATTCGTGGGTTCCCTGTTTCCCTTTTTGTTTCTATTTTTTTTCCTATTATATTTCCCGTATATGGAGATTTATGGGGTAGTTACGGGTGGGGGCTTCCAATACTATCAGATGTCAAGTTTCAACTCGGTTTTGTGGAATTAATTCATGATAATCATTGTGTTCCTTGCAGGTATGGCTTGTCCTTTTTGCCGTATGCCTGGTGGCCCGTGTTCTTCTGTTGATTCTTCTGTAGATGGGTTCAGTGTGGTTCTGGATCGGCGTTGTTCGAGGCACACACGCTTATTTCTTTTGGTGCTGCCCATGCTGTTTTGATTTTGATTATGATTCTTGTTTTGATTTGTTGTGCAGTATGTTCCATGCAGTGTTAGAGCTCATCTTGCTCGTTACATCGAGGAGTGTAGGGCTTTAGCCATAAGGAGGGGTGACGAAGATACTGATCTTGCTCTTCAGTGCAATGAGGGTTATTTGTATGGTGTTCTGTTTAGTCATGGTCGGGTGAGGGGCAAATTCCATGGTCCTTTCTGGGAACGATTGGTCAGTGATTATGGTGTTCGTCCTCGTGATATAATGACCGTTAGGCTTGAGCAATATGGAATGTGGATTGGTATTGATTTTTATCGTGTTGGTCGTGGAGATGCGTTGTCTCCTTTACCGTCTGTTGGTAAGGTTTATTTTTAAGGAAGTTTTTAGCTTGATTTATTTTACATGATGATTTTTCTGTTCCCTTGAGCCTGTGTAATTATATTTTGTAGCTCTTGATGGTTTGAGCGACTCCGAGAAGGAACTTGTTGGGAGTTGTTATTACACCCGTGGTGTTTTTCTTAATTATCAGCAGATGTATTTCATGAGGTGTCAACTCTTTGATGATGAGTACATACCCTGTTGTCCTTTTGTTCACAGGATTGATTCCTTGAATGTTAATGGTCAGATTTTTTTCCACTGTTTTTCTTTGTTTCTGTTTATTTATTTATTTTTATTATCTCTTCTATTTATAGTTTGAATTTTTGTTCTATTTTTGATAGCTTGATGTTTTTGTCAGGTTATTCCTGGTATTGTTGTGAGGACTTTGAAGGAGTTTGTGACATTTCCTAGGACTGGCGTTTTAACTCTTGAAGTTACTTTGGAATCTGGTGATGATGATATATATGTGAGCACTCCTTGCTCCTACTTTATTGGCTTGGGTAATAGAATGGTGTTCAAACAGGAAGGTTTCAGTGATTTTCTCCAGGCATCGTCTATTGAAGTAAACAGCTTGGTGCTGATAACTTTCAAAGAGCGTGATGGGAGGCTTGTTGTTATCTTCAATCTTCTGCCGCAGTGATGTTAGTTATAGCCTTTGAACATAATGGATTTTGTTTAAAAATCTATGCTACAGTGTAATGTTATTTAGATATATGAAACGATATGAACCTAACTGTTCATTGCTGTTGTTCGTTTGTAGAAGAGGCATGGCTGTGCATCTCTTTTAAAGATGTTTTTTTGGACGGATGTTATTTAATTGGAGGCATAGTTATACATACATTAGAGGCACGTGTGTTGTTTACTCTGACATGGGTTGTAGAGACAGGAACGTCTGTGCAGCAGCAAAGAGGCACGGACGATCACGCGTGAAATAGCTTGTAGAGTCACGGCGCGTGTTACGCGAGGCACGGGTGTGTGAGTTACTGTGGGTTTCATGTGAGGCACGTAGAGTTACTGTGGGTTTCATGTGAGGCACGTGTGTTCGGAGCACGTAGAGTTACTGTGGGTTCCATGCGAGGCACGTGGATTGAGCAAACGGAGGCACGGAAGTGAAGTTAGTACAGGCACGGTTGTGTGGAGGCACGGGTATAGGTTGGTGGCATTCGGAAGCATAGGGCTATACTGAGAGGAATGTGTGTGGAGCACCAAAGTTGCACGGACGATCACGCGTGCGCAGCACGTAGAGTTACTGTGGGTTTCATGTGAGGCACGTAGAGTTACTGTGGGTTTTATGTGAGGCACGTGTGTGCGGAGCACGCAGAGTTACTGTGGGTTCCATACGAGGCAGGTGGATTGAGAAAACGGAGGCACGGAAGTGAAGTTAGTACAGGCACGGTTGTGTGCAGGCACGGGTATAGGTTGGTGGCATCCGGCAGCATAGGGTTGTACTGAGAGGAACATGTGTGCATCACCAAAGTTGCACGGGCGATCACGCATGCGGAGCACGTAGAGTTACTGTGGGTTTCATGTGAGGCACGTGGATTGAGCAAACGGAGGCACGGAAGTGAAGTCAGTACAGGCACTGTTGTGTGGAGGCACGGGTATGAATGCTCTTGCTGCTGTCAAGTTTCTAGAGGCACAGAAGTATGGTAGCAGAGGCATCAGTCCAAATACTTGGTTAGAGAGGCTCGGTTGTGGATGCACAGGTGTGAAGTCTCTAGGGTCACGAGCGTGTGGCACCACAGGCATGGGTTCGAATAGACACTTAGAGAGCCACGGTTGTACATAGGTCAGTTGCACACAGTAGTGTAGTAATGTGGCATCCTGCACGGAGAGGAACCTGTGTGCAATAGCAAGTATGTTCTGAATGGACAGAGCGGTGTTTGATGTGAAATGGTTGTGTTGTGTGATTTTTTTTTCATTGTGGTTAAAGTAACAAAGTTCTTGTCCCTTGCGGCTGTGTACCAAATGTTCTTCTGCAATATTTATGAATTTTTCACGCCAATGTTGAATAAGCATTTTACAGAAAGTTTACAACAATACAATCACATATTCTTGAAAATGCACGATGCATCTTGTAAAGGTTAAGTATGAAAATTATAATACAATATCGTGTGACATATCTCTCCTTCTATAATCATGGATACAATATATGTTTGCTCAATACTGCGAGATAACTTACTAATTGCATTTAGACATGTAAAACGTACTATGCATTTGTACATGAGCACACCACTGTGTTCAAACGTAAAATAGTAATACAGTACACACAGCGTCTTTGAGCAACAACAATCATATTTACAACATAGGTTCATTCAATCTAAATTATGATAGTAGTAGTTACTACTAGTTTAATGTAGACATCCATTTTCTCGCAATTTACCAACCACTGTTTCCCTTCCGGCGCTTCCAGCCACTCGAAGATCCCTCGTCTTTGTTCTTATGTGGGCGGAGTCTTTCCTTCATTGGTTGTTGGTGGAGGTGACGTAGCCCGTGCTTGATGATTAGGATTCTACGGTACAACTCGTAGCTAACATACCCGTCTTTTGCTGCATACTCAAGGTGTATCGGGGAAAGCGGCTTCCACTCCCAGAACTGGTGCTTCTCCTTTGGGAATGATTTCTTCATGTTATTGTATGACGGGTCGATGATGGCCGCTGCAAGGTCACCCATGGAGTCCCTTTCTCCACCACCCTTGATGCAGAATAGCCTCTGGATGTCGACGTGGTGCTCGTCTGGAATTTTGATCCATGCACGGGCAAGCATGGTCATGTCGCTCATGGTGTCGACGCTAGTGAAAGTTACCGCTTTCCGTTGCAGGAAGTCGAATAACGCCTGGGAGCGCTCGGACCTGCAGTAGTGGTATACGAGGACATGCTCGCGCATGGCAAGTTGGACGACGGTGATCCCTTGTCGTATGTAACTGCTCTTACGTGTGTACTTGAGGTCGAGGCTGACAAACTTGTTCTTCTCCTCCTTTAGCCATTCCTCGTACTTTTTGATGATTCGCTCCACGGTCTTTGGGTCGTTGGTGTACACCACCTCCAGCACGGGTGTACCGTGGGTAGTGACGTGTTTGGTGAGTGTTGTTAGTTTCCCGTCGTCCATGGCTGGAGGTGTGCGGTGGTGAACTGCGACCGGCGAGAAACTTCCGAGGAAGACGATGCAAATGGACTCGGAAAAATGAAAGGGATCTTTACTTTGTCGTGCAAAAAAGGAAACCGCCAAAGAGCAGTTGGTAGTCATCCGGCGGTTCCAGGGGTAGATTTATGGAAACAGGCGTTTGGTGGATCTGTTTTTTTTTAAGATTTTCACTTATCTTGTTCATTGAAATATTTTTATTCATCGCGTACTGCGTGCGTGATCCATATGTGCGTATTCCATCTTTGGCTCTGAAGGTAGTCGTGTAACCGTAGAACACTCAGCAGATGCATGGTCGTGCCTTTGTTGTCAAAATGTTTTTCTTCGGTTAACAACCTTCCTTGGTCAAGGAGGCACTGTTGTTATGTTATTCGGTGCACAACTGTGTGTTTAGGAAAAGTTGGTAAAGTAAACATAGTTTGCACTTGAAAATGGAGTCCTGTTTGGTTTTTAATTGAGATATGTTTCACTAGATGGTTTGAATAAGTTTGATAACATGGCATTGCTATAGGTTTTGAATCAGAAACTGATTCTTGTTTCGTTTGAGTTTTGAATCAGAGTTTAACAGAAAATGATTCTTTTTGTTTTTTGGTTTTTTGAATTGTGAACTTTTCAAAGGTTAACCAGCTACTTGAGTGCCCATAAGAACTACATTTGTTCCAAAGGATCATTCCGATAGTTCAAACAACGAGTTGAGGGTCCATAAGAGCTACATAAGTTCCAAAAGATCATTCCCATAGTTCAAGCAAGCACATGTTCCATAATAGTTACATTACTCTACCATTCTAACAAGCAAACTTATAGTAACCAGTGTTTTGCTCCTGGGAGGCATCATCATGAAACTTAGGTGCTGGTTCCAACGGAATCTACGGAATGCGCTGAATGATGATGGACACAGAACGATCATGGCGCTCTTTGAAAGTGATCAGAACAACGTTCTTTTCAACAAAGGATGCAGCTGATATGAAGTCTCTGAAAGAAGACTTTTCTATTACCATCCTGCCGTCTTTTTTGCAGATGTAGTACGACAAAGGAGTGATGACATGGGTAGGTTCATCAGGAGCTTCAAGGGTCACCTTGCCATTGGTTGGCATGTCCACCCATCTCTTCAGTGTTGAGACAACGCTCCTCGGAATTTTCTAGAAGAAAGCGAAATTAAATAGAAATTAAAACCGTTGATTTGCCACTTGGACATTAAATAAAAGAATGGCTGATTACGGTGAGTGCGCAAACATTAAGAAATTCCATATTGAAACTAATATATTTCCTGGCATGTTCAGGTTTGTAAGTAAACAGATAAAACAATATATTAAGAGAACAACAACAGTTTTCTTGTTTTAGGATTAATAAATAGGTTCTTTATAATTTTACATATAAGCAAGATTACGTCAATATTGTTTATTTTACATATAAGCAAAATATGTTTGGTATTTTAACAAGGACAGTTGTAACCAACCATGACGCAGTCTTTGGTGTTAGTGGGAGTCAACACGTGGACAAATGGATGGCAAGGGATGAAAGTATCTCCGAAAAGGCGTTGTAGAAAGAATCGTGTCTGGTGGTAGGTAAGCTCAATATCCTTAGAGTAGACACAGCACTGAACATGGTCGAAATCGTCAGAAGAAAGATCGTCGAGAGCTAGAAAAAGAACAAGTATTTAAAGTTAGATAAAGTTATATCCAACACGGGGTTAATATTATTCAGTTCGATGCATGCATATAAAAGTACAACGAAAGAAGATAACTTTGGAATATTAAATACCTACCAACGTGGGGTAATGGAAGCAGCCTTTTGTCATCCCGATATGTTTGTATTTCTAGATTGAGACCCTCGTCTGGTAGTTCAAATTCTATGCGGTCTCTAGCACGTAGTTCATAATCATCCGCAAAGATGTTCCACTCACCACCGCAGAACTTTGTGTAGTTCGCCCTATGCTTAAACAAAGCATTGTAAGACCTTCCTTCATGTGTAAGAAGGGCTGGCTCTACCTGCTCTTTACGCAATATTCTTGCTTCTTCCATCCTTTCATCAATGTATTCAGCGAGAAAAGCTCTGACATTACAAGGTACATACTGGAAAAAATAGTAAAAATAACAACCTGTAAGTATAAATTTGAACTCACGGATCATTAATGTTAAAAGTTTTCTTAGCTTGCATCTGAATTTTTTATAACAATTAAAGATAACAACATAATGGTATTATAAATTAATGGATACAGATTTTTGGCATATGTTGAAGAATTTTAATTAGAACTGAAGATGCACTATAATAATTAAAGCATAGGCAGGCAAACTAATGGAAAATGAAAACACAAGACAGGTGCAAAGAAGTGACGGCAGGGGAACCTAGTGTACGTGCAAGGGGGTATGAGTAACTAATATGTTGTAAGCAACTAATATGTTGGTAATGCTTACTAACCATGCGGCTCCAACAATTTTCATCAAGAATAACCTCAAACTGCTGGAGAACTTCAGGGTGTGGTTCGCAAGGGCCGCCTGGTTGGCGGCAGGTAAGGCAAACCATACCTAAATAATTCAGAACAACTATGTTAAGAAAACAAGAATATCATAACAATTTAAAACAAGCTTCAACGTTGAAGGTAGACAACAACTAGCTTCAACTATGTTAGCCATATTAAAAATATCAGTACGAAGGCAGACAACACCTACAAATTTACCAGAAATCTTCTTATCTACTCCTTCCAGAAAAGCAGTATGACAGAGTTCAGATCACTTGTTTAGATTTTCAAACGGTTTTTATATTCCTTTAGAGAATGAAGTCATTGTACCAGATCTAATACTTCAATAACTATCAAATGAAAAACCTAAACGTAAAACAGTAATAATTTAAATATCGTTTTCAAAATGTAAATACGGATCGGAGCATGCTGCTTACGCATATGCTTTTTACCTGGGAAAGAAGAACAATGGCCGTCGACGAACGGAGATTGGGGTAGGCGAAGCTTAGGGCAAGCACCCACGACGAGCAATCTACGAGAGAAGCACGGCTTAGAAATTAATCGAGAGACCCAATAAAAACTCTACAATAACTTGTTTAAAATCAGATTGTGTGCGGCGAAGAAGCACGAACCCTAGAAGCAGGCGACAGAGAAGGCAGATGGGTTGTGATGTGGCTGAGGTAGTCGGAGCTTATTGAAATATAAAGGAGACGCGAGAGAGCAAGAGTAGTAATGAGTGCTTGTTTTTTTATTTTTTATTCTGCGAAATGGAATGAATGCTGGTTGTAGATGGCATGTGCATTCCGAGGTGTTATGGGGACACAAGACGTTTGACTCGTCCAACTGCCTCCCACTGGAGTTGTCCAGTTGTGCTGCCTCCCACCGGACTCTTCTACGTGCCTATCGTGCCTCACAGACTTTTTGTGAGGCACGGTTATACATGCTGAAAAGCATACTCGTGCTTCTATGATTTAATAATTTTTAATCACATGTTTAATCAGATAGGGTTGGGTGTGTCTTTAGGAGAGGAACGGTAATGACGTTATTAGATGCACGGTCGTTGAAGCAGGAGAGGCATGGTCGATACATCGGGGGAGGAAAACTCAGGGGAGGCATGATCGCTCCCAATGAGAGGCACTTTTGCACCTGAAGTGGAGTCACAGTTCGTGACTCTGCGATTGCAAATGTTTTTCAGGCAGTCGTTCACCTAGAGAGCCACTGTTTTTCAAATGTTCATTGGGTTCAGGCGGGAATATGTATGATAGCCCACGGTTATACGTTTGTCAGAAGCATGGACGTGCCTTTGTTTTGGTAATGTTTTTGGTGGTACGCAGACATAGAGATGCAGGTCCGTCGATATCACTGAGGTTTGTCTTTAACAAAGTGGAGGCACGTGTGTGGCTTTTCTGCTAGCCGAACCGCGCATCTATTTTGGTTCACTCCCCGTGTAGTATTTGTACTCCAGAGATCTAGGTTGCACGACAGGGTCATCGTTTGCCTCCTCGCATTCTTCTCTCGGTCAAAAGATGTGCTGGTGACCGATGGGATGGCTATTGATTGTTAGTATTCATTGTGCCAGATACCGTGCTAGAGTTAATCTAGAGGCTCCTCGATTACATTTGAAGTGCATGGTTTCACAAGCTGCAGAAGCACAACCGTCCATTCACCGTTCCCGATGCAATTTAATGGGCGCATGGTAACTGAGTCGTCTCTCCCCAAGGTTAAATAGTGGTCTATTCCGGGAGGTTATCATGTCTTATTCTCACCAGAGAAGTGCAGGTAGCTCCCATCATCCTCGCCACGTACGAGTGACGCCGGAGAAGCACAGTCAAACTCCATTGTCACTCTCACCCTCGTTTCCATGGACGACTTCAGGAACACTACTGAGCGTCTCTTTATAGATGCCGACGGTAACACCAAGCTCGAGGTGTTGTACACCAACGAGCCCTACAAGGTGGAGGAGATTCTTTCTCTTTATGAGGAATGGCTGCGTGAGTACAGGTACAAGTTTGTTGGTGTTGATCTGGAGTACACACGAGAGGATTATTTTGATCAGAGCAGAAAAGTCGCCGTCATGCAACTGGCGATGCGCAAGCATGTTCTTGTCTATCACTTGTGCAAGGCCAGGACGGAGTGCGCTGCTCTGAAGGATTTCCTTCGGAACAAAGGTATAACTTTCGCTAGTGTCGACGTCAGGAACGATAGAGATGTTCTCGCAAACAGTTTCCTCAAAATTCCAAGAGAGTGTCACATCGACCTTCAAGAGGAGCTTATGATCAAAGGAGGCAATCTAAGGGATTCCATGGCAGATTTGGCAGGAGCCGTCATAGACAAATCTTACTTGAGTATGAAGTCATCTTTTCCACGAGGTCAGTATGACTACTGGAATTGGAAGCCGCTTTCCCTTGACCACCTGAAATATGCGGCAATTGTAAGTGAAAATTTTGTTTTTGTTGATTTTCTGTCTTTATAATTTATTTTTATTGCAACAATAGTACTTTTTCCCCTTTACATATATCTTCATTCTCATCCGCTTTTTGTTTTAGGATGGGTATGTCAGCTACGAGCTCTACCACCGAGTTCTGTCGATGAAGGACATGATGCATCCTCGTTGTCTTCCCGACCGCAGACGCCGTGGATGTTTCTGAGCAGAACTCCAACTGAGTAGAATGGTCACCGTGGACGTTTGTGTGGACGTTTGTGAGCAGAATGGACTCCTGGAAGACTTTCACTTCTTTTTTTGTCTAATTAATGAGTACTTTTAGTTCAATCCTATGGAGTACCGTTTTGGGATTTTGGTTTTTTTATTTTCACAGTATCATGTTTGGCTTGTCTCATATTATGGGAATTAAATTTTTTATGTTTTTTTTATGTTACAAGTTCATTGTTGACGTTTGCGCGAGTTCAGGTACATTTAGAGAATTCGTTGAAGTGGCGCATATGTATTGTTTGGGAGAAGCGCGCTTTGTGTTTGGCTTATATTTAGTGCCGTTTGTTTGTGTTTGTATTGTATTCTTTTACACGTTCGCACAAGAGAGGCACGTCTGCTAATGTACGAGGCAACATTTCAGTTTCCTGTCTTTGTGTGCTTTAGGACCATGCCTCCAGAAGGCTGACATCCATGTCTATGTATGCTTCACTCCCGTGGCTTCTCTGCCTCTATGCATGTACCTCACGTGACACACGCCATGTCTCTATGTGCTGGTGTCACACGGCAGTTCCTCTTGAGACTACACAACCGTGCCTCTGCCACCACTCTTTTGTGCATCCAGGTGGTTTGTACCCGTGCCTCGAGAACGCCAATTCCAAAGCCGTACCTGTGCGTCGAGAAGCCACAATTCTGTGCCTGTATAGGCTTCAGTTCTGTGTCCCCTGTACCTGCATTCGCGTGTCTCGGGCGACACACTGGCTGTGACTCTACGTGCTTGTGGTGCCAGACGCCCGTCCGTGAGGGGACGCGGTGGCTGTGACTCGTCGTGCCTGTGGTTCTACACGCCCGTGCCTCATGAGACTTCAGAACTGTGGCTCTCTGACTTCTCCCGTGGCTTCGCTGCTTGCATTGATATACCTCACGTGAATACACACCATGACTCTACGTGCCTGCGGTGTCACACAGCTGTCCGTCTTGAGACTTCGCAACCGTGCCTCTCCAACTGAGTATTCTCACCGATGCCTCTGCCACCACTCTTTTGTGCATCCATAGGATTTGTACCCGTGCCTCGAGAACGCCATTTCCAAAGCCGTACCTGTGCATCGAGAAGCCGCAATTCCGTGCCTGTATAGGCTTCCGTTCTGTGTCTCCTGTACCTGCATTCGCATCAGGCGACACGCTGGCTGTGACTCTACGTGCCTGTGGTGCCAGACGCCCGTCCGCGAGGGGACACGGTGGCTGTGACTCGTCGTGCCTATGGTTCTACACGCCCGTGCCTCAGGAGACTTCAGAACTGTGGCTCTCTGACTTCTCCCGTGGCTTCGCTGCTTGCATTGATATACCTCACGTGTATACACGCCATGACTCTACGTGCCTGCCGTGTCACACGGCTGTCCGTCTTGAGACTTCGCAACCGTACCTCTCCAACTGAGTATTCACACTGATGCCTCTGCCACCACTCTTTTGTGCATCCGGAGGATTTGTACCCGTGCCTCGAGAACGCCAATTTCAAAGCCGTACCTGTGCGTCGAGAAGCCGCAATTCCGTGCCTGTATAGGCTTCAGTTCTGTGTCTCCTGTACCTGCATTCGCGTGTCTCAGGCGACACGCTGGCTGTGACTTTACGTGCCTGTGGTGCCAGACGCCCGTCCGTGAGGGGACGCGGTGGCTGTGACTCGTCGTGCCTATGGTTCTACACGCCCGTGCCTCAGGAGACTTCAGAACTGTGGCTCTCTGACTTCTCTCGTGGCTTCCCTGCTTGCATTGATGTACCTCACGTGAATACATGCCATGACTCTACCTGCCTGCGGTGTCACACGACTGTCTGTCTTGAGACTTCGCAACCATGCCTCTCCAACTGAGTATTCTCACCGATGCATCTGCCTCCACTCTTTTGTGCATCCAGAGGATTTGTACCCTTGCCTCGAGAACGCCAATTCCAAAGCCGTACCTGTGTGTCGAGAAGCCGCAATTCCGTGTCTGTATAGGCTTCAGTTCCATGCCCCCTCTGCCTGCATTCACGTGTCTCGGGCGACAAGCTGCCTGTGACTCTACGTGCCTCTGGAGCCAGACGCCCGTGCCTCAGTGGACACGTTGCCTTTGGCTCGTCCTGCCTGTGGTGCTACACGCCCGTGCCTCAGGAGACTGTATAATTGTTGCTCTCTCACTTCTCCCGTGGCTTCACTGCCTGCATCCATGTGTCTCACTTAGTAATCGGACCTCTCCCAACACAATTTCGTGCACCCAGAGTGTTGATACCGAGCGAGGTCTCGAAAAGTTGTACGGCCGTGCCCGTGGGATCTACACGCCTGTGAGTCCCGTGCCTGCATCCACGTGCCTCACCTGAAAGCCGGCTTGACTCTACGTGCCTGCTGTTACACAGACCCGTGGCTCTTGAGACTTCACTTCCGTGCTCCTCTAATTGAGTAATGGGACCCATGCGTCCGCCAGCACAGTTTTGTGCATCTAGAAGGTTGATACCCGTGCCTCACATCCCCGCCTGTAGAGGCTTCATACATATACATACACATATACTACGTTATACTCTCTTGGATGGGTACCTGTGGTGCCACGCGCCAGTGGCTTTAGAGACTTCACAACCATGCCTATCTATCTAGGTATGTGGACGGATGCCTCTGCTACCATATTCTTGTGCATGAAGAGGGTTAATACGCGTGCTTTGAGAGGGTCGATGTGCGTGCCTGCAGAGGCCTCACTTCATGCCTCCGGTGCGTGCATCCACGTGCCTGTAGTGGCTTGGGTCATGTATCTTTTCTTAGCCAGTGTCACTACACTAAAATTTAAAAAATGGTAGCGTCCCACCGACTAACATAATATGCTAGCGAACAAAAAAACCATAGCCAGGCAGCACGAATATTGATGCTCAAAATGGACAGTCGAAGATTAGAGACGGTTGAAGTTTAGAGATGGTTGCTGTGTGCCTTATTATTTGTCACGCCCGTGCTTGTGTGGTCTTAATTGACATGGAACAGTTGAAAAAACTGCCGTTGTTGTTATAGCTTTGATTGGATCATTTTTATTAGCTTACCGAGGGAGAGACGGTGTGAATCTAGCTAGGTGAGGCACGGATCAGTTTTGGCCTTCGTATCTAAGGTTTACGGTAGGCTCTTCGTTTGCCTCATTGGATTCTTCTGTTGGTGGTCTTTGTTCAATGGAGGAATTGATGACCGATGTGGCGGCTGTTCGATGTGACTATTCAGTGTGTCAGTTACCGTAAAATAAAGTTAGAGGCTCCTCGATTTCTCCAGAGCATCAAATATTTTTGCACAGCCGTGACTTTAGGAAGTGCATGGTTCGACGAGCTGCAGAAGCACAACAGTCTATTCGCTGTTCCTAGTTCACACGTTAATGTGCATGGTAACTGAAACGTCCTTGCCAAGGTTAAATACTGGCCGTGTTTTTGAGGTCTCCATGTCGCATTGTAGCCACAGAACATCAGGCAGTTCCCACCGTCCTCGCCACTCCCCAACCTCGTTGCAGAGTCTCAGGAATCTCCATTGGCACCTTGCTGCTCGCTGCCATGGACGACTTTTTGAACATGACAAAGTACCATCCGATAGTTGCCGATGGTAACACCAAGCTCGACGTGTGGTACACGAACGAGCCTTGCAAGGTGGAGGAGACCATTGCCTTGTACGAGGACTGGTTGCGCGAGGAGAAGTATAAGTTTGTTGGTCTTGGCATGGAGTACACACGAAAGGATTGTTATGGGCGTAGAAAAGTCGCCGTCATGCAACTGGCTATGTGGAATCAAGTTTTGGTCTATCACTTCTGCAAGGCCAGGATGGAGTGCCCTGCCCTGAAGGATTTCCTTGAGAATAGAGGTATAACTTTCTCTAGTGTGGGCGTCAGGAATGTTAGAGATGCTCTTTTTCAAGATTTCATCAGAATTCCAGAAGAGTACCACATCGACATCCAAGAGAAGTTCATGATTAAAGGCGGCGAAGAAAGGGACTCCATGGAGGACTTACCAGGAGCCATCATTGACGAATCTTACTCGAAGCTGGAGTCCTCTTTTCCAGAACTTCTGCGTCACTACTGGGATTGGAAGCCAGTTACCTTTGATCACCTGAAATATGGAGCTACTGTAAGTGAAGATTTCATTTTCGTTAGTTTCTGCCTTTGTTGCAAGAACAATATGTTTTTTTGTATATTCATGTTTTCATTTGCTTTTTCTTCAGGAAGGGTATGTGAGCTATGAGCTATACAGCTGGTTTCTGTCGATGAGGGACATCCTGCATCGTCGTTGTCTTCCTGATCTCAGATGGCGAGGATGTTTCTGAGCAGGACTCCAGGTGGAAGTGCTGCGAAGATGGATTGTCTGATGAATTGGTGAATTGATAGTTATTGTATGGGGTAATATTACATCGACTGATGAATTGTAATTGTGGTGGTTTTATTTTGAACCGGATGGAGTTGACTAGTTTGGAAATTTAAGTTTATTTTCGTTCTATTATGTTTTTCTTGTTTGGATGCCTTCAAGAATATTTTCCTCTATGATTCGATGCTACGCGTTGGTATAAGATGAGATGTATTAAGAGGATCACTCAGATGTGGACGTTCATGAATCTAGGCAGCGCACAGTCGTCTGCTCAGGGAGACATTGTTCTTGTTTTAGGCAAGGCACGCTCTGGTGTTATTAGTAGGCACGGTCGTGGGTTTGTGTTCCTATTTTTTTAGCCGAGTCGTCTATATCAGTGCGGATAAGAAGTGCGTGTTTTCGTCCGTGGTTTAGATGGCTAGCTGCTTCAGTTCTTCTCTCAATATGGTCACACGGACAGGTAGGAGCGTTACTTTCACTTTGTGTTCGTACAGTGTTTGGCACAGTTGTTTTTATATCGAATATACGGTTGTGGTTGTGTGTTTGAAATGTTTTTATGCAGAGCTTGAGTGAGTTTAAGATTCTTCAGATTTTCTCTCTGTGCTATCTGTTTCAATATATGATGTCTGTTTTAGGGACGGTTATCCAGTGTGAGAGTTGCTGTGGGAGTATTGTGTTAGCGACAGTTGTGTTTCTGTGTTCCAATTATTGTGGTGGTACTTTGATTGGGAAAGGCACGTCCATGAAGGTAGTGGATGCACTTTCGTATGTTTGGCAGAGGCGTTATCCTTCCTTTGGGTACTAAATTCGGAGAGGCACTGCGTTATGTTAGCATGAGTCACTGTCATGGCTGTATGTTCTGTAATATTTCTAGTTAGTCTGCTAGTGAAGTCACGTCTGTCGAGTTAGTGGAGGCATGTCCTATGTTATGTTGAGTCAGAGTTCTGTCTGTCGTTTGCAAATGCTTCCTCTGACACGTTCGTTTGGAGAGGCACGTCTACGATGTTATTCACGGCACGGTCGTGCCTTTCTTTCGAAATGTTTGCTCTCACTGCTTTGCTGAGAGAGGCTCGTCGGTGAAACTTGTGAGGTCACGGAACTTTTAGAATTGAAGTCACGGTCGTTCCATCTGTTTAGTCGTCTATCCCAGAGGATGGATCTTCTTTCGTTAACTTGAGTCACGATTGTGCTTCCGTGACTCGTTGGCTTGGAGAGGGACCGGTGTTAAGCTATCGAGGGGACGGTCCTGTGTTAACTGGTGGCGCACTCCTGTGTGTGTGTTGTTATTTTTTCAGCTTAGTTGTCTATGTCAGAGAGGCACGTTCTACGTGGATAAGAGGCATTGTCGTGCCTCTGTTACCCGCATTACTGGAGGTGAGTCATTTACCACCTTCGTCAGATGCTTACAAACAGATAGTGTTGTTCCCCTGTGTTCCAATTGTTTCTTTTATTATGTCTACTCGAAGTGAGTGGTGTTCTAGTGCATGGAAGTGATGTCTTGAATATCATGTTTACAACTTTTGGAAAAATACGATTTTTATTTATAATGTTTGTTGTTCAGGATTTGAACATTTGAACATTCGAACGCACAACTGTGTTTAATGGGATCCATGGCAGATATCTTGGACTGACATAAAAATAGCTGAAACTATGTTGTGATTACATGAGTCGATATGGTGAAACAATGTTCGGATGGCTCCAGCTAAATTAAGGCACAGTTAAGCAGTAGTCATCTTCTTCCAACTCTTCTTCTTTCGCGCCGGATATTGTGTTTGTCGAGGACGATGCTCAGTGCCTCAAATACAAGGCCTGTGTTGTAGTTGGATGTTATCATTTTGAAAGTTAGTTGTTCTCTCATCGGTTTCACATGGATCTGCAAACACATAACCGTACAAACTAATAAAATTTATTTTAAAACATAATGTACAGCTGGCTTGGATGAACGTATGTTGATGTCTTGTCAATGAGAGTGAACTTACATTATTGATAAAAAATGAATTATTATTCAAATTAATGAATGGCATCAAATGCATGGTGTAAATAGCACTGTCATCCCTGAAAATTGAGAGCATTATGTTAGTGATTAGAAGGTGAACAGTAGATACGGGATATGTAGTGGAACAAAAAATTGCATGGTGTAAATGAGGTAGAGCTACAGTTAAAAGAAACTCACTCTCTGTCTGAGTTACATACACTCTGCACAGGTTTAACATGAAAGGAGGCCATGGTGTGAGGATGGGTGTTGTAAGAAGAATGGTAAGCTCTCTTGAAGTTTTCGATGACAATGTCCGAGTGTTCCTTTATACCGTCGCAATTGATATAAGGACACAGAATTTCGAAGCGACGCATTGCAAGATTCACGATGATGAGGTAGATAAAATGTGGTTTCTTTCTCACAGGTAATAAGACCTAAAACAATGAATAGGAAATAATATCATTTTATCAAAGAAAAACTGGTAGAAATGAAGATGAACACTGGACAGATAGAGTGAGTAGGGTGAACTCATGATGTTACATTTGTTGGGCAGCCTGTACCCAATAGTTTTTTCTACAATGTGTTCCTTGAGTAGTTCAGTGCTTGCTCCTAGAATTTGAAATTTATCCTGCAGAAAATTGAAGCTGTGTCACTCAGCATGGTAGTAGTAGTAAATGTGGTTTGTTATTATTATTTATGAGAAGCAAGAACTTACAGAAGCATCGATGTACATTATATGCTTGTGCACAAATGTTGGCGGTCCGTGAAATTGTTCTTTCATCAGCAACGTTGAGTAAGCGTCGACCACGAATGAGTTGATATATCCGTATACCTTCATTGACAAACCTAAAGTTCGATGATCGGCCCAACGTCGTTCGACGAAGAATATCCTCTTGCTGGCAAAAAAATAAATGCATTTTAAATTGTATGATTTTCTTATTTAACATTAGAGGTGATGAGTATTCAATTACAGTAGTAGAAGAATCGAGCGGAAACACTTGAATATGATAGGCTCAGGCAGAATACATTGTAGTAGTAAAAGAAGGGACCAAAACTTTACTGTAACAGGAACAACCAATTCATTACCTATCATTTTGATTGACGCCTGGCGTATTGTCGATGATTGTTTCATACACTTCTTTCTCCTCCATTGTAGAATCTCTTATTTCCAAAAGTTGGCAGTGATCTTGATGGTCATTCCCTTGGTCAGTGAATCGAGTCTGTTCTAGCTGAGAATGATGTTGATGAGGCTGGAAGACATGACCACCGGAGTTCATTTGACCATTACTAAGTTGCAGATGTCCGTCATTATAATTGTTGTTTCTTTGGACCATTAGGCCATGTGGTTAGTGCTGCATGCGCAGTTCTAATGTTCTGACAGTTGGATCACCGGTTGAGCTCGAAGGAATATCTGTTGGAAAATGCTGCAAAGGATGGCCGGAATACCGCATGCTGTTGAGCTATTGTTGTAAGGCACTGTAACTTTGCCCATGAGACTCGCCTCTGCGTGGTTGCTGATGGTTCTGCTCTTGAGGTTGGCGTTGTTGGCACCATGGAGTGCTGTTATTCTGAGCATCATTGTGTTGGCAGTAGTGGGCATTAGCGACAGGGGTTTTTTGCTGGTACTGCTTGTGACTTTGGTTGTTCATTGCATAAGGTGAGTGCTAGCTGCTGTTTGAACCGCCATTATTCTAAGCACTAGGACATCGGTAGAAGTGGTTTTTGAAACTAGGAGCTGGTTGGTGGTAGTGTTGGGACAAAGCAGTTGCTGGCAAACTTTCAGACAAGACAGTTTGAGTTAAACCTGTAGAGTATGACGTATCAAAAGCCTGTGAGAGGTGGCTACCGCCTGACATTCAGCCTGATCTGCTGGGCATAGGTGGCTCTGGATAGTTAGAAAGGGAAGATCTTGCTGACGAGCTTGAATTCTTGGCCAAGTGCGAGACAGTATCAGGTTGGCATTGTTGGGATGCTACTTGGTTATGAAAGGGTTGCTTCTTCTTTTCTTCAATGACTCTGTCAAGTTGTTCATAGATAGATGGGTCAGACCATATTTCATCATCATCAATGAATCCACAATCAAGGAGGCCTCTGCGGTTGTCAGCATGTAGAGACTGATTGGTTGCAATTTCTGTTGAATTATGTGGAGGCTCCAGTATCCTAACTCTTTTCTTAGGAGGCGCCGTACTCTCATTTCTTGGATCTTCTGACTGCTGCAAGGACCTCTTGTGAGCTGCCATTTGTGCTTCCGGTTCTGTCGGATGTGTGCTTGTGGTAACAGGGACGCTGTCTGTGGGATCAATACGTGGTTGCTTGGTACATTGTTCATGTTCTTCTGCAATGTTATTGTCTTCCGCATCGACAGATGCGGCAGCAACGAATGGAGCATCACTAGTGGATGGAAGTGCTTCCCGTGTCCAGTACTGTGCCAGAACCGTTGCCAGAATCACTGGGGACTTCTACTGTAGGAGCAAGGGAGGAAGTAGCTCTGGTGCGTTCTGTTTCAGCAATGTTCTTCTCATCTCTCAAAGTTTAAACAAGATGGACCTTAGCTTCCGGCAGTGAAGGAGGACGTTGTCCAGTGACATTGTTTAACTTTTTTGCAGGTTGGGATACAGTGAGGCTCTTTATGTTGGTTGAAGAGTTGTTGTGAGCGCTATCAGAACCGCTGGACCGTGCAGTAGTTGGTGACGTTTTCTCAATGAGATAAACATGTGCTCCAAGTGTATCGGTTGAGATTGGACCAGTGAGTAATTGTTTGTCAACCGCAGAATGCGAGGTTGATGTTTCAGTTGCGGTAGGTTTTGTTGTTTCCTCCAAGAGCTTCTCCAGTGGGTTTGTCAGAGAGTTGTGGTCTACAAATCCTCCAGCAGAACTTTGGGTTTCAGTCGGTATAGAACACTCAGAGAAATTTTCACCTGTCAGTATAATTGCCCCGCTCTCCAACATCTCAGATGTTGGCACGACGGGCTCATGAATCGGCAAGCCATCAAGGCAGTTGTGCAGATGGTTATGCACTTTATCCAGATGAATCTTGGCTTATTCATCAATGTCCTCTTTGTTGTGGTCGATCTCGTTCACCTCCAGTAGCAACTTAATCTGAGTTGATGATTTTAGGAGTGAAGATAGATAAATTTGGGACTGCTCCTTGTCGTACGGATTCTGTGAGTCTGGGTCAGGGGTATCGCAGCAACCCTTTAAATTTTCCAGGGAGTATGATGTGGCGTGAAGGACAATGGTCGAGCCACAGCTGGAAGAACTTTGACTGCTTGTTGTGCTAGAACTTGGAAGCATAGAATATGTTGAAGGGAGTGATGAAAAGGTTTCTTTTTCATTCGAGTTGTCCTGTTGCAAGTTACAATAAACACCCCAGTCGCAGGTCTTGATTTCTTTTGCACTAAGATCCCTACTAAGAGAGAGGAGCATCTCCAATTTCTGCTCGAGAACTGGTTGAAACAGTTACAAAAGTTCTGTGTACATTTCATTAATAACTTTGGCAATTTTCACCTTGGCCTGGAATTGAAAAAAAAACATCAGAAATTATTAATACCGAAAATGAAAAGAAGTGACCTACTGTACGTTCTGTCAAGAATTGCAGAAAAGGCATGGAATAATGTGTGCAGAAGCACACATGATGTGCTGCGGGAATCGCGGCTAACAAAGTCCACGAATCATAGTCAACACATTCCTTGAAGGAGCACAACAAACGTCCTGGACGAAGCACGCCTGACGTACTGTACGAAGCATGGTTGACCTACCGCCGGAGGGAAGCAGTGCTATATTTAATTAACACAAAAGCACAGCTAACGTACTATAGGAAGCACTTCTATATTTAACACAAAAGCACAGCTAACGTACTATAGGAAGCACTTCTATATTCACTACAAGGATCCGGGTCTATTGCAACAAAATCATTTGTTGCAATACATGCTATTTCGTAGCGATAAGTACCTATTGCCACGAAACGACATTCGTTGTCAGCCGTTGCGACTGGACACATGGTAATAGGCTATTGCCACGAAAAAGCAATCGTGGCAATAAAGTGTGCTATTGCAACATCCATGTGGAAAGTTGCCACATGTTTTCCCATGGCAACACTCACCTGATGCCACAATTTGATTTGTGGCGATAGCTTTAATGCAACATGTAGCGAATCGTGGCGACTGATATCTCGTGGCGATAGACATTTGTGGCAACAACCTATGACAACGACATCCGTTTCGTGGCGCATTACTCTTCCGTGGCAATAGTCAACTGTGGCAATAAACTATGGCAATGATCCTTGTTTTCATGGCATTAGGCATGTTGCCACGACCCACTACATTAGTGGCAATAAACTATGGCAACATTCCTTGTTTTTGTGGCATTATGCATGTTGCCACGACCCACTGCACTTGTGGCATTAACTTATGGCAACCAATATTCCAGTCGTCGTAACAGGAAATTGCAACATACTTATTTTGGTGGTGATAAATAGGTATCACAACAGGTAAAATGTTTGTAGCGAGAAACTATTGCGACAATTTAAACTTATCGTGGCGATACTCTATTTCAACAAAACTTACTTTGGTGGCGCCAAACAATTATCGCATCATGGAAAAATTTGGGGTGCCAAGCTGTTGCGACAATATAAAGTGCTCTGTTGCAACATCCTAGTGCAACAAAACGGGTAGGCGTAGCGACTGAGATATGACACAACACTATATTTTTAGTGGTGCTAACATGTGGCAGCCGAAAGTGTGTTATGGTAATAGCCTGTTGCAACCGTAAAAAAAATACAGGCGTCCAATTACAATATTCAAAACCATACGTATAATATGTATATTCATAAAATTCATAATTCTCATAGCAAGTATCCATCAAATGAAACTCAAATGTAATTTATCCATCCTAATTAACTGCGAAGACTAAACTGTCCATGGTCTAGAGTCCAGTCCAGCTGGTTCTTTGGATCCTGCAATCAAGAAATAAAAAAAGTTCTAGTTAATGAGTCAAACATAACATACTCCATACAATTATTCCAGACCCATTGTTAAAAAGAACTATCGCCAAACTAACTGGACTAATACTGTGTCAGGAAGCATGTAACTGAGATATCAGAACAATTATACAAGTGTAAATGTCTAAAGCATAAGCAGAAGTACATCTACTAAAAGCTTCTGCTATTGATTTAAGTTGTGACTCGATGTATAGTTTCAGTTAAGTTCATGTCCCTAGCTAGCACAAATTCGTTTTTTGTTTAAGTTGTGACTCGATGCAGCAACAACACATGGTGAAAGGGAAGAAGCAGCTAGCTAATTATGAAGAGAAATGACGTATAAAATGCAGGTGAACATGAAGAGAAAGCAAGGTTGTGACTTACCATTGCTTTAAACATTAGAGAATTCCTTGCTGCAGCTTGTATGAGCGCATTTGAAGAAATAACAGTTTGCCTTGAACGTGGAGTCTTATTAGGACTAGATCTCTGTAAAAGAGTATTCTGCAAGTTTGGATTACTATTTTCTTTGTCAGCCCTCTTCGTAGGCACCTATAAATAAAAGTGCACTTTTAGAAATGCAAGTAAGCAACATAAATCTTACAGGGTCGCAAGCATATGACTGTAATCACCTGTTGGGTTCCCATCTGTTGGCTCAATTGTGCAAACTTTGCCATCATGTTTTTTTCAAATTCCAGTCTTGATGTTCGCTCCTCTTCCAACAATCTTTCCCTTTCAGCACGCTCTTCTTTTAACCTCTCCTCAAGTTGTTCTCTCTCAGCATGCTCCAAGTTAATTAATCCTCTCTTGTGTGTTTGCACGTTCAGCTTGTAGTTGATCTTGTAATTCGTTGACCTGTTGGCTGAGCTCAGAGTTTTGTTGCTGGGTGGCTGCTGTAGCACGAGCTTGCTCTTCAATCTGGATACGAAACCTTTCAGAACAAGTTGAAGGTTTGGCCATGTATCCGTACCCACGAGACTGAGATGACTTGCATTTCAGAGTGTCTTTGTATGCGGTCTGGAAAATATTGTTTTTCTGCTCACTTGAAAGTGGACCTTTAGTTTCAGTTTCTTTGTTTTTAACCTCTTGAAGTGCTTTGTCCTAAAAATGAAAAGAACAATTATAGGTACGGCATCAATATTGACACCATAAAAGATGACACAAGAATAACATGATCCAACGCATGAATAATCCCAGGTGATGATGAAACATGCCGAATGCACATCATTGAATAACTAAAAGTCGGTGTACTCACGTAAACTTTCTGGGACTCTGTGTTGGACCATGTTCCATCGTTCGTGTGGGTGAGTTCCCACAGAGCAATACAATCTGGCTCTTCTCTAGTTTCCAAGTTTCTCTGCAAGCAATATAACAATGAGATGCTTGAAACATGAAACCATATTTAGCAGCGAGGCATACATATTTAATTAGACTCATACCTTTAAGAACACCTCACCCCTTCTTCTTTTGTCCACCAGCTTCTACAGCCCAAATCATACAAGAAATATTGTATTACTCGGTATTAGATTGTAAGAAATGATGACACAAATATAAACGAGAGCAAGTAGCATCCTGTAGTTGAGCACGGTTGATGCGAGCATGGGACGGCCATTCATCAAGGGAACACATGTCATTAGCAAACACTGGAGTGTCAGATTGTTCTCGAGTTCCTGTAAAAGATTTAGTAGTCTTGAAGGTTTAGCAATTTAACCCACACCAAGGTTTTATGCATTATAGCAAATGCTAAACAATTTACCAGATCTGGGTTGTCCACGTTGGTTTTTGTGTGATGTTATACTTTCCATCCTTGTTAAGAGAACAGAGCCTTTCTTTACTGAACACAAAAACAATCATGAGAGTTAGCATTAACAAAGCATTGATCTCGTGCACCATTCAGATAGGTGGTTATGAAGTAAGGATGTTGTGTACCAGGAGCATCCTCCGTAAAGTTCATCGGTGTGCCGTTGTGTAGGTAAAGCAGACATAAAATTGTGAGTCCATTTAAGAAGAAACGCAATACCTAAAGCAGGCATAAAATCAAATTAGTTTAACAAAAAATTAAAAGGTGTGAACAATTTGTCTGTCTGTTTGAAAACTGCCAGGCTCCCATGCTTACAGACCTAGGTAAAGTGAAATCTGAAGTAGAGCTAATTAGAAATGATCATACATTTCCCTATTAAACTTTCTTGGTACAACCAGGTATGTTCCAAAGTCACTATTCTCTTAACGGGAGAGATTTATCCAAGCATTCTTTTGTTAAATTCCTTGGGAGGGCCATGAGCAAGTTAGTTTCAGTACACAATTGAGAAGCTGAAGATATTGGACAAAGATTAATTCCTGAACATATTGTAGAAGCTGAAGATATTGTACTGAGTGTGTACCCAAATAGTGCAGTACAATGTGGGCTGTGTGCGTGCACGGGTATGGATGCAGTGTGGTCTTTGTTTGTATAAACTTTTCAGAAAATCAATCAAAATTTTGACAAAACCAGATTATCTCTGAATAACACTTAGTACATTGGCAATAGTTTCTGAAAAATTGGGAATGAACAATTATTGCAAAAGAAGGAAACTACGGCGATGGAGCGACTTATTGCAACATTATTAGACTATACACAAAATCTCCCGTCTCCAGTCTTGTGGCTATCCACATTTGATAAAGTCTAATTAAATGAACTGAATTCTCAACTTCAGAATACCCCCGTACATAGAACTAAAAATAATATAAAGAAGATACCGCCTAAAAGCACAATTTTTGCAATGGTTAACCCCAGATTTAAGATCTACTACATCTATACGTCATACTTTACCTTTGAGCTGGAGCTGAGGTCAGTGGCTGATCAGATTAGCATGGATGATGCTAGGTGTAAAGCTCGAGCCTAGCGCAGCGTCGCCCATCCGCTGTGGTTCGTCGAGCGATCGCATGGCGGCGTGATGCTACAACACCTAAGGGCATTGACGCCTTGATGCCCAGGCACACCTAACTTACCCAAAAGGCTACAGCCCACAAGGCTACGCCTAGGCCTGGCCACGTCTGAACAAGACCTGGCCTACTCATGAACCAGTTCCGAACAAGATCGCCGTGGGATTGTCTCTGTACCTGATGCACCGCTGTCAGCCTAACCTGGTGCACGGCCAAACAACTCTACACAATCGCTTCAAGAAATCAACATCGACCCTGATGCCTGTGCATCAGGGAGGCTCCTAGTAGCTCCGCCCCTGCTCTGAACATCATACTGCACTTAAATACACTCCGTAGGTTCAGCCAATTGAAGCAGGATATGAGGCAGATGTACAGCGCTCGCTAATTGCAACGAAAAACACTCTATGAGACTGATCCCATCAGCCAATTGATGTAGGATTTGAGGAGTAGGGAATAAAAAAAACTGATCTACATCGCTTGCTATTGATGTTTAGGGATGCGGCTTGGTGATGAACGTGGTCGCAAGGTCTCCACCTCGGTGATGAACCTGGACAGAGATACTACAATTGCGTTGTGGAGTCCAATCTATCTCTATCTAACATGAATCATTGTGTAGTACTACTTGGAGGTTGGCACCACCACTAAATTGGGGGACTGAACTCAGGAGAACAGACTAGAAAAGTAACTGTAGGATGTATAAGAAGAAACTACAGAGTGTAAGAATATGGATTTATTTTAGACATTGCGGATAATATCACATCAGGGAACACAAATTAACCAACTTGATTCAAACATAAGAATTAATGTTGGTTGTATCCTGGGCATGCTGGACATTCCTGAACTGAATCATGGTGACAGCGACAGAGATGGTAGGATGCTGAGTCTAATCTAAACATTCAGACTGAACCCAGGTGAAAAGAAGTGAGCTGACAGATTGGGGGACAAGCAAGATGGGGGAAGACAGGCCTTGAAGGCGTGGCGTGGCTTGCAGCCCATGAGCTGGAGCGCGCTCTGCAGGACGGGGCGCGTGCAGCGGAAGCTGCTCCTTTGGCGGTCGTCGGCGACGGAATGTATAGCTGCGGCCATGTCGTCCCCTGCCCTGACTTATTCTACGACCAAGCGGCGAGCGGAGGAGAGAAGGGATGAAGAGAGCGGCGCATCGAGGAGGAGCTCGGGGGGAGGGGGGTTTGAGCCCGGGCGGGCATTGTCGCGGCGTGCAACACCGAGGTGGTGTCGTGCTTGGTCCAGACACGGGATTAATGGGCAAGGGGACGAGACGGGAACTCCGCCGGCGCCGACGCCAGACCGCATCGCTGCCGCCGCCGGCATGGCCGAGGACACGAAGACGCGGCCCACATCGGCGGGCGCAGAGGAGAGGGAGGAGGGCGAGATCGAGGAGGACCGGAGGTTCAGGAAGGGAGGAGATCAGGAGGAATTACCTGACGCCGTGCAGCTGACTCGAGTGTTGTTCGCTGTGTTGACGCCGTCATGACGCCGGCAGCACAGAGGAACCAGGGACAAGAGCTCAGATCCAATCTCCCGTGAAGACGCCGTGGTGTGGTTCTGTTAGGAAGGTATTTAGCGGGAAGGTTAAATATACGAAAACATTAACGCCCACACGTGTGGGCGCTAGCCAACTCAACCACACGCCTCCATCTCCGTTCAACAGTTTCTGCACGAATCTTGGCATGTTTTGGCTGATTTTGTGTGCCACGTAGGACAACTCGCGTGTGTGGTGTGTGTGAGAGTTCGCCTACACACCGGTTTCCTCTCCGCGGTCAACGGTTGCCACTCGGGGGCGTGTGGTGGAACTGCTTAGCGCCCGCACGATCGCCCGACTGCGGTTGCCGTCAACCACGTCTCGCACTTCGCCCCCCCTCCCCTCGCGGTTCCATTTACTCGCTCCACTTCATTACTCACCCAACCCACCGCGTAGTTCATTCGATTGGAAGAGAAGCCGAGAGGAGAAGGCGGCGGCGGAGGCGGAAGAGTCGACGGCATTCGTGGCCGTCGGTGGGACTCGCCAGACCGGAGCGTCTTCGTCGGAGTGCCTGCAGATTGAAGGTAATGCTCCTTCACACGCTCACATTCCTTTGCCTGCATTCCCCCCTCTCGTCCGTGGACAATGTTCCGCTCGAGATTCATCGAGATTCCGGCGGATTCGCGGTGCTCCGGCGTTCCCGTCGGCGGCGGAGTCCCGTGCTTGCCGTTTTGGGTGGCATTGCGTAGTTTCGTCGCCGCCGCGGTGGCAGTCAGGCCGGTATGGCTCGGCCTGTTCACAGCCACATCCTGGTTCTGCGATGCGATTGAGCCAGCGTTTTACAGTTGCTAGTTATGTATTGCATCGAAATGCTATTTGCGATCAGTGGGGGAAGTTTTTCATTGTTGAATTTGAGGTTATGATAGTTGCCAATGAACCCTAGATCTAGGTAGTTGTATTTTCAAAGTGCAGTATGAAGGCAGCCATGGCAGTTTCAGCAATTATCTGCACTGGATGGCAACTAATTTCCTGATCAACTGTGTCATTTGCCACAAATATGATTTTCATGTGGCAACTATTTTTGTGAACACACTATGGCCGTTGCCATGCTGCAAGTGTAGTATGAAGGCAGCCATGGCAGTTTCAGCAACTATCTGCAATGGATGGCAACTAATTTCCTGATCAACTGTGTCAGTTGCCACAAATATGCTTTACATGTGGCAACTTTTTTTGTGAGCACACTATGGCTGCTACCATGCTGTAGGCAACATAATGTGGCAACTTCACTGTACTGTAGATTCAATTTTGTGTTTTTAGCAATGCTGATTAGTGATATCTGAACGTATTTGGCTGTATTACACGACAACTCATTTTTAATATGAGGCCAGTGTGTGATTTGCCACATTACAGGTTGTCTAGTGGATGTTTCCAGAACTTTTTGAATTGTCTTCCATCTTAACATGGCAATGTCAACCTAGTACATTTGCCTTTGAACATATGACAACTCATTTCTTATATGAGGACAGCGTGTGAGTTGCCACATTACATGTCTGCGTAGTGGAAGGTGTGCTCATTTCTTTGTACTGTCTTGTGCTAACATGGCAACTTGAACATTTTTGTGTAAGTGCCTTATGATCTGTACATTTTTTCAAGTAGAGCCAATGTGTTTAGTTGCCACTTTTCTTGTTGGACAATCATAGGGGGTCTGGGTGTTCCTATGATATTGCCTAGTATTTTTTGTCACTTTTTCAATTTGAGGCATGTGACAAGTACATTCTGTTAGGTGGCAACTGCTTCATTCATATGTTCATTTCACCCTGACATTTTGATTTTGTTCTTATCTCAGCACAATGACTCGCGGTGACCATCAAGACGATGATGATGATTTCACGGAGTTACCGCAACAGAATCGCGCAACCTGGACGGACAAAAGATGGCGATGAGGTAACTTTTCGTATGACATATGTTTTGAATGTCACATTTTAGTTCGCAATCGTCTGTTACGAACTAAAATTTCATGATACTGAAACATGGCAACAAATTATCATTTGTCTGTTTTGCAGAAGAAGAAACGTTATCGCAATAGGGCTTCACAGGAACGCCTGACTATATTGACCGAGGGATTTACCGACGATCAGAAGGGAGCTGCTGCTGAGATAGGGATGCAGGCTCTGATGGATGTTCGGTGCAAGAACCTAGTGAACCCTGTATGCGACTGGCTCGGTGAGACTTACGATACCTCCTCCAGGGAATTTGTTATTCCGGGACGTGGAAGACTCCCGTTGGACGAGGAATCAGTGTTCTGCACTTTGGGTGTGCCCCGTGGAGAAATCAAAGTCCCGTATGAGGTCAATAATAAGATTGAGGAAACGTTGTTTGCCCATTTGTTTCCTGGGATGACATCCATGCCGAACACGACTGTGCTGGCAAATTCGCTGTAGGGCATGAAAACCCATGGCGAGGTTTTTAAGATGAAGCTACTCATGTACCTGATCTCAGCTGTATTTGCGCCTACCACGTCTCTTCGCCCAAGCAACAAATGCTTTCCCATCCTGGTGAATGATCTATCTCTACTCCTTTATTCCCTCAATCTTTTGACTCCGATGTCATTTGTAAGCTATTAACTGCCAGTTTTTTGATTTTTTTTCGTTTGATTTCTGATGCGGCAAATTCTTGTCCTGAAATTTGTGTCGCGCAGGCGAAGCTGAAAGATGTGAAGAACATGAATTGGTGTAAGTTCATCGCGGACTTCCTGCATGATGCATTCTCAAACAAGATGTACCAGAAGGGTTGTCGACTCCATTTAATGGTATTTTTTCCCTATTCCTTTGCAAACACTCTTACCACGTTGATTGCTTTCCCAAATCAACGTGTCAGCTGCTAATAACTGTGAACCGTACAAGATCATGCATGGCAACCCATTTTGTTTTCATTTGTTTTCTATATGATTTTTGTTTACGTGTGAAGGCGACTTTCTGTTTAATCCATGGCATCCGTGGTTGCTGCCTACAAGGCAATATTGTTTGTCAACAACATACAAAAAAAAATTCATTTCATACATCCACTCTCTGTTCATACAATATGCATGGCAACCATGATGTTGACCTTGTTGCAACTATCATCACAACAAGATGGCAACTGCCATCACATTTTTTGGTTGCCATGTTGCATTTTTCTTTCGGCAAGCACATGGCAACTGGAGTGGATACAACATGGCAACTGCAGTTCAACCCACATGGCAACTTCAGTTGTTGTCACATGGCAATTACATTGCATTACACCTGGCAACTGCAGTTGCCTCCACACGGCAACTCCCTAATTTTGCACCTACATTTCACCTTCTACACCCTTTCTCTTACACAATTAACTTGATGGCAACTAACACATTGTACATCATGATGGCAACTACCACAGCTAGATGGCAACTCTTTTTTTCTTCGTCCCCATCAACTTGATGACTCAAGGAATATGCATTAGCTTCTTCTCAACATAGCATGATGGAACTGACATTTTTTTCCTTTTTATTTGTGTACACCAGCTGATGTACGTCGATCGTCTTGATCTGTCCACCGTTGACTTTACTGGGATAGGAGGTCCGCCACCTCCACATAAGTTTGCTATCTCTGCGTGGACGTACGATGCTGTCAAGGTTGTGCTTGCCGCAGACAAGATAACTGATAAGAAATACGGGAAACTGCAGGTTAGTTCTGCCTCCTTTCTTTTGCACGGCATTCTTTCAATTTTGATGCTACATAACATATGAAAAAAATCCCCATATGGCAACTGTCTATGGCTAACAAGATATAAATGCCCTTGTTAGCCATGGCTGTCTACGCATGGCACCCATGTCTGACGCCACACGGCAACACCGCCATCCGTGTTGAAATTTCCATTCTCCCCCCTCTTTTTTTTGCAATACATGATCTATTAGTTAGTGTTCCTTTATTTTCTCTCTTACATCCCTAGCTGTTTTTGATGTTTTCCAGCTGATGGCCAAGCATGCTATAGACTACAGCGTGTTTGGTGGGCCTCAAAACTTTGGCAAGTGGATGGACGTGCACTCAGCTCCGTCTTGTCCTCCTGAGGTAATCAAGGATTTTTATTTTGTTTTCTCAAATTGTTTTTCTCTCCTTCTTTTTTTTATATATCTCTATGGTTGTTTTGGTTTATTTTGATCTTGTGCACGTGACTCCAGTATGGTTGGTTACTGTTTGCTTCTTGTTTCGTGCACAGGCAAGGGCACCTGTTGAGCATCTAATTGGGCAGTTTGCCTCCGGAATGACCGGCTTGCTGGAGAAGTTGGTTGAGGGTTGGACGTCCCTTAATGGCTCTAACAGTGACGTGGTTGCGAGGCAGCTCACGCCATTTATTGCAGAACGGACACATCGGCCAACTGGTTGCCATGGCCGGTACGACTACAACAGCTCCCAGGAGCTCCCTGACACGCAAGATGAACTAGATGGAGATGCTGCTCTCGACAAGGACGATGATGATGACATGGAGAACATGCAACATGACACCGACGATGATGAGCACGTTGAAGTTCGTGCAGGTGGTAAGAAGGGCAAGGCTGCACCAGATGTCCCCCCACCGGAGAAAGTCAAAGAACATACCGCTGTGAGAGACAAGGGGGTGTCGCCCTCAAAGAGGGGGAGGGCTCCAGAGGACGTTGGGCAGGGCTCTCCTGGCAAGAGGACTAGGACCGATCCCTTAGCTACTAGGTGGAGGATCGACATCTATTTTAGTGTCTTATTTTGTCTCTCCTTTTGAACAGACTGACCCCTTTTTTCCATTTGTTAGCTAAGCGTGGCAATTATTTTCGTGGCTTACACTTGGTACCTTTTTTTTGTCATTTTCTTACACCTGCAGTGAGGCGACAGCTGGTGGACGAGCAGTTATGAAGAAACAAGCACCAACGCCAACCCGTGTTTCTGCGCGTTTGAACAAGGGTGCCCTCATTGCTGGTGACACCCCTTCCACTAGGTCATCTCCTTGTACGACGACGTCCAACGCCGGGGATCCTGTCGTGTTGGTAGACTTTAGGAAGACAGTCAAGAAGTAGGTTATCCCTGTTCTTTCAATGTCATAGTGCTATATTTTTTGCTTTTCAATGCAGCTGTCCAGCTTGCCACATGGGCTACTGCCATCAGTCTCACATGGCAACTGCTGTTTTCCCATGATCTCTTTTTTTTACTACATGGCAACTCCTGCTTGTCCTGTATGGCACCTGCTAACTAGGTCACATGGCAATTCTTATTCCACCTATATGGCAACTCTTATTCCACCTATATGGCAACTCATCCCATACGTAGTCCTGAAATGGCAGCTCTCGCATATCACACATTTTTTCATTCTTCAAGATGGCTACCATGGCAACTATTTTTGTTTATTTTTTATAACACTGTTCATGTGCTTTTTTTGCAGGGTGAAGAAGACTGCCACACACGTGACCAAGCAGAACCCCAGAGACCCACTCGAATGCATACACTCAAAGCTGTCGACAGGTGGCAACTCAGATTCTCATGAGGCGCGGGTCGACAAAGCTGCTGCTGCACCGTCCATTGTTCCAACTAGCTCTGATGCAAGCGGCCGACCTTCTCCGCCGGTTGCAGATGTGCAGGCTACAACAGCAGGCATCCGTACATCCGGGAGTGATGAGTCAGTATCTGCCAGGACTGCCGAGATATTGCACACTCTGCTGGTAATGAAGGATGCTGCTGTGAGCCATGCCACCCGATCAGCAAGTGTTGAAGTGGACGCCCCCGAGATCAACCTAAGCAAGGAAGATTCCCGCTCATCTGATACGGATTCCAAGCACGTGGGTGGTGGCACTTCTGCGTCCACGAAAGAAGGGGCTGAGGCGACAGTTCAGACTGATATGCCATCCACAGGTGAGAGTCTTGGCACAACAGCTCCAGCTTCTGGTGTTCCAGAGGTTGCTAAGGCGACCGTTCGTGAGCTGGTCTTCCACCTAGTCGTCGTAGCCCCCGCAAGCAATCGGCAGATATACCCAACGCACCAGCTGTAGCTAGGAGCAGCAGAGATGACTCTGGTTACGTGCCTGCGTCCACTCTGTTCCCACCACCTGCCAAAACCAATGTTATGGAGAAAACTGAAGACCGGAGTACAACTGACCCAGGTGGCAAATCGGGCACGACTGACGGAGGTGAACGTCCGGAGCACACTGCGTCTTTACCCGCCGTGGAGAACCCCAACTTAAATTTGCGTACTTCTAAGCTCCCAGTCAACATTGGTGTCCCCTACAGCCCAAACAAGAAGATTGGCAAGAAAGTTGCGACTGATACCGCTGACCACACGCCCCGCCCTACTAACAAGCCTGATGATTCTGCAGCAGGCGAGGCAGAAATGTTTGTTGATCTTTCACCCCTGGATTCTGCGCCGCAAGTTGTTCGTGGTCCGGCTAGTAGGCAGGAGAGGCACCCAATGGCCTTCACCCCACCGAGCTTTAGCCTTGGCATCAGCCAAGATCAACCAGCGGTGCACGATCCTACGCCAGTTGCCTTTGCTTTCCCGGCAGGCATGGCCCCAATGATGGCGCAACCAATGGCTGAGGGCAGGAAGGCTGTGAAGTTTGCAGAGCCGATTGTGCAAGGTACACTTTTTATGCATTTATCATTTTGTTGTACACATTTTTCTAGTCTGAATTTTGTGCCAAGCTTTTTTTTGGCTTCTCACCGGTGATGGCAAAAGTTATCTGATGAACATGGCAACTGGATTTTGCTGCACAATGTCACCTACATTTTTTGTTGCCATGTTGCATTTTCCATTCGGCAAGCACATGGCAACTGGAGTTGATACAACATGGGCAACTGCAGTTCAACCCACATGGCAACTTCAGTAGTTGTCAGATGGCAACTACAGTTCATTACACCTGGCAACTATAGTTGCCTCCACATGGCAACTCCCTAACTTTGCACCTACATTTTCACATTCTACACCCTTTCTTTGCACAATTAACTTGTTTTATTTTCCAATATGCCCTATCCCACTTTTTTGATCATTGCAGCCACTCCTGAGGAGATTACGCCGTCACTTGATGAAGCTTACCGCAGGATTGAGGAGGCAGCACTGCAGAGGAGGTCCTCATGAGGTCAGGGGCAATCAAGTTCTAGCATGCATACTGAGTCCGTATCTGAGGATACCATTAGAAGTGCCACCCCTGGTTCTGTGAGGCAGCATAGGGTAGTTCACGCACCACCCGCGGATGACTATGAGCCAGAAGTCAAGGCCACAAAGGATCAGAACCAGCTGTACGAAATTGTCAAGCGCTTTGGAAATGCGAGGTCCAACAGCAAGCACATGAAGGAGTTGAAAGCGTAATGACCACACCGCATAACCCCTCATTTGCTTTCCTTTTTTACTTTTCTTCCTTTTTGCTATTTCTATAGATGCTCTGTTTTACGATTTATTTCTTTTTTCTAGTTAGTAGACATGATTCTTTCATGTTATATCATTTTCATACAGCTCATGTTTGGACAGAACCAAGATCATACAATGTGATGCGACGTACGTTGACCTGGGTGATCTTGCCGAGTCTGTGAGGCCACTCGGAAAAATGTCGAGGAATGTAGTTGCATGTGGGATTGACTTCATCAACAGGCATATGGATATGTCTCCCGACAAAACAATCATGCAGTACAGCGTGACCTGCAAAATATGGGATGGTGACTTCCACCACAAAATCCTGAGGAAGCATTTTGCTGCGCATGGTGATTTCAAGCTCACAATGAAGAAATGTGTGAGTATTCCTCTCCTTTTTGCACATTTTCCCCCCTTGGTATGTTTTTGCCAGTAGATATGCTTCCCATGTGGGTTACACCCTGTTCTGTGACAGGTGTTTCATGCGGCAACAGCTGCCATGTAAAATGAGTTTTAATTTGTTTCTTAATGCAAGTTATGTGGCAACTCCAACTATAATACTGGGCAACTTAGTCCATACATGGATGGCAACTTCTTTCAATTACACAGTGCAACTACCCATTTTCTACGATGGTGTACTTTTTTGGACACCTGTTGCTTTTATGTCATTCATGTGCCTCTTAGTGCAACCTGTGATATCCTTACACATCATTTTTCCAACTACATCATGTCTGTTTATGATGTGAACTCTGCTTTTTCTTTCCTTTTTTTTTACTTGCAGGTCATGTTCCCCATGTTCCAGGAGCTTGCAGCACAGGACCCACATGACAAGTGTGGTCACCACTACGCGATTTGCCTTGACCTCAAGAACCAACGATTTGAGGTGCTTGATTCAGTGCGTTCAGAAGCTGACGTAGACCTTACTACGCATGCTGAATACTTCATCAACAACCTCAAAGAGACATGGAACCGTCACTACGAAAACTCAAAGGTCCAGATCAGACATTTTCCAATCGAGTACGTTGCGACTACGAAGCAAGGAAACGGGTAATTACTATCTTTTTTTCATGTGTCCTCTACACCAATGCTAACCCTCGTGCCACATCTTCATTGAAGTTTATGATTTCTTCTCTGTTTTCTTGAGTTCACCTGATTCTTTTGTTTTATAGGCACGACTGTGGCTTTCACACGTTGGAATACCTTGCTAAGTGGGAAGGTCGACGGGTCCCTGTCATCACAGCTGCAATGGCCGTCGAGCTCCGCAAAATTTACACATGGAACTGGTTGATGAACGAAGATTTCAACACGCGGTCCAATGCACGAGAGTTTATAGAGGAAGCTGTCAAGAAAGCCACCAAGAAGTACAAGTGATCACGTGGTGCTCCACACCGAACGCCTACCTTACATTCTGTTGCCGAGGAATGTAAGGTATTACCTTGTTTCTTTCAAAACTATGTCTGTGTAATATGCTATGACTGCATCTTCCTATAGCCTAGTATATAGTGGTGGCGTGTGAGCGACAGTTGAAAAGTTTGTAATATATGTGTGGATGTGAACCTACTTAGGTGTGACAGCAGATACGTTTATGTGTTTTCAGTATTACTATGCGTTTGTGGTTTTGTAGTATCAGTTTGGTGTTTTGAATGCGTCTATGATGTCTGAAAAACATGCAAATGTAGTTGATCAGTCATGGTTAGTGAAAGTTATCGTTCTTTCTCGTTTGGCTTTTTTGGTTTTTTGCATTGCTAACTGTATCGGCTAGCATGGTAGTTTGTACGCAGCCGTAACCTTACGGTTTTTGCACGTGATCGTTTCAACTTGTTTTCCATAGTTTGCACACAATACAATATGTGTGAACTATAATGTGTTGACTGAACACGGAAATATACGCGATGGCAGACTCAGTATAAATAACATGGCATATTCAGTAGAACTAACATGGCAGATTCAGTAGGAAAGGCATGGCATATTCAGTAGAACAGGCATGGCATATTCAGTTGAAACAACATGGCAAATTCAGTAGAAAATACACGGCAGATTCAGATGAAAAGACATGGCAACTTCAGTACCACACACGTGGCAACTGCAGTCATTGATTCATGGCATTTCCTTTCAGCTTCTGTTGCACCTCAAGAGTCATTCTCCCATTTTTACAAATTTATAACATCTAGCTTGCAAAAAATGTCACCAACAACCAAGTCACAGTGCTCCAATGTTGCTTACGGATTGCCCGTCCCTTTCTTTGTTTTCTTGTGCTTTGCTTGAATCTCCAATCCCGATTTGTATCTTATCTCTTTTGGACGCCCCTTTGTGATGGAACGGGGCGGGTTCCTGACCTGGGTTTTTGTGCTTGCTGTTCCAGATCCTACCTCCGAGTTTTCAGATGATGGCCCCATGGACGAAGGCACACTTGTGGTACGGGGGAACCTGTGTAAGGCTTCCTCAGCTTTCCTCTTCTTAATCTCATCAAGCTCTCTTTTCAGGGCCTTCCTGTGTTTTTCTGCGACCCTCGCTGTCTCATCGATCTTGCACGCTTCATCTATTAGCTCAGCATAGTTCTTTGTCAACACAACGTGCCTCACGGCATCCATGGTTGACTCTGGTCTCTCATCATGCACAGCCAAAACTGCATTTGATGTTTGTGGCCCCAATGCGTCGTCAGCGTCCCGAGTCCATCGCCGCCGTATGAAATGGCGGGGCATTCGTGTCACCGCGTTCATGTCCATTACTTTCAGTATGTGACAGCACACAATCCCGTCCCGTTCGAATTTGCAGCATTGGTAGTAGTATTCGCCTTCGCTTATCAAGGCCTTTACAAAGTAGTTCCTTCCCTTGTCTGGGTCTTCAGGTTCTGAATCCGACATGCCCATGATAGAACACACCTTGAATGTATGTTCGTCCTCCTGGAAAGCCGTATACATGCTGGCACGCTTTATTTCTTCCTGGAATCTGCAAGTTTTGTGTGGTTTTGTTAAACTCTTGTGCGATGTTTTTTGTAGCACCTTATGTTGTTGTAGGCTGTAACGTAGGAAAGGCATCTAAAATGAATGATGGCTATGGCATCTGCATGATATTTTTTTCACATGGCAAATGCATAACATTTTTAATTAGCATGTGCATTCCATACCATCATGGCCAATGGAGGTACAGTTCGTTTAAACATGGAAACTACAGTTCATTAAACATGGCAACTGCAGTTGAGTAAACATGGCAACTGCATTTCATTAAACATGGCAACTGCAGTTCATTAAACATGGCAACTGTAGTTGAGTAAACATGGCAACTGTATAACATCTTTAATTGGCATTTGCATTCCATACCATCATGGCCAATGGAAGTACATTTCATTAAACATGGCAACTGCAGTTCATCAAATATGGCAACTGCAGTTGAGTAAACATGGCAACTGCAGTTGAGTAAACATGGCAACTATAGTTCATTAAACATGGCAAACTGTAGTTCATTAAACATGGCAACTACATATCATGGTTACTCTGTACTCAATGGCTACTTTCAAAAAATCATCATTTTCAAATAAGCTTTTCAACTGCATTGCATTCTACATGGCACCTACTACCTTCATGCTTGTGCAAATAAGATTGTAACACAACTGACTTACTTGTTAAAAATCTTGTTGGTGTATATCTTGCTCATCTGCCTCTCCATCGGTAAATACGTTAGCAATTTTGGCTGCTTGAGCGGGGTGTTTGCTTCGTGCTGTAGCTCAGATCTCAGTATTTTTTGTTGCAAAGCGGAGTATTGCTTTGCAAACTGCAGCAATGAGTTGCCAGGGCTCACGTATCGCTTCAAAACAGCATTCAACCCCTCGCTGCGCTACGTAGTCTGCAGAAATGGGAAGAAGCGCTGCATGAAGTAGGCCGGCACCCAGTACATTCGCTTCTCCCACAGGCTAGCAAGCGTCTCGTTGTCTTGTACTTGATATGTTTCAATCATAGCCATCCAGCTCCTTTCAAACTCCTCCACCGTCAAGCTGTGGTCCACGCACAGCTCGAATGCCTTGTGCAGCTCTGGACGGTCAGCAAAGAACGGTCCTAGCGTCTCCTCAGCCTTCTATATAATGTGCCACCTGCAGTGCCTATGCACTGCCAACGGAAAGACCTCCTCTATGCCTGCACGCATGCTAAAATCCTGGTCTGTTATTATGTTCATCGGAGCAAGTCCACCCATGCACTCCAAGAAGGTCTTGAACAGCCAAGTGTACCCATCCGTGTCTTCGTTCCGAACGAGCCCGCATCCGAACTGCAATGACTGATTGTGGTTATTTATTCCTATGAATGGAGCGCATGGCATCTTGTACATATTAGTGAGATATGTCGCGTTGAACGAAATGCAATCTCGAAAATGTTTGTAGGCTCTTCTTGCAGCACCATCCACCCAATACATGTTCCTGACACGGTCCTCATCGTCCAATCTTATCCTGTAGAAGAAATCTGGATCTTCCTTCGCTTTCTCATCGAAGTAGGCTATCGTGGCTTCTATGTCAGCCAACCTGCTCCCTCTACGGTACTTTGCCTTTAGGTTTGTGATGTCTGCCGGTATGTAGGGCATGCTACTCAGAGTCCCATTTTTGCTGTGGATGAGGGATAGTATCTGGACCATTCTTGATGGACCGACGTTACAATCATGTAGCAGCTTTATGAATTTCTTCTCGAGGGGGGTGAATCCTCTATGGGCGGTCAGAAATTTTACCAGGTCAAACTTCTTTATGAGTTCGTGGTTGTGCTCGTCAAAATATTCAGTGACCACCCACCGTGCTCCATCTACGTTCAGCTTACACCGGACAGGGCATTCCGTCTTGACAATGATACCTCTCTTTCGTTCCGGAATGACAGGCGCAACACCTTTCCCCTTCTTGTTCCTTCGTGCCTTGTAGCACCTCATCTCACCTCTGCTGTACTCGTTAGTTTTTTTAATTTTCCTATGGTATTCGGTGTTGACCGCAAACCCATGGAACTTTGCATATGTCTGGTAGAATTCCTTTGCATCTTCAAACGAATCAAATCTCTGCCCAACATACGGTGGCTGAGGTACCATGATTTCTGATTGCCCACCATCTTCATCCTCTTGTGCTTCGTCATCAGTTTCATCATTCACTTCAGTATCGGCGGCTGTTTCATGTGCTTGAGTGTTGCTTGTGCTGGTGTGCAAAGGTGTGCTTGTCGGCATTGCTGGAATGATTGCCATTTCCGACACTGACTCGGCATTGTTTGTGTCATGATTGTTGGCTGGCTGGTGGAACGCGTCCTCCATGCGCTCAGAGCTCCCCGCAGTAGATGTCCCCACGCCGCTGTTGATTGTAGTTGAAGGTCCTGCAATAAAAAAAAGGTACGAGCGTAAGCTTTTGCTTGAGTGGCATGTTTATCGTAACGGAGTACAGCAATTGCATGTGATTTGGCATGACATCATTCACACATTAAGCCGTGAATCTACATATGGCCATGCATGGCAACTGTAGTTCTCCAGTCATGGCAGCTACAGTCCAACAAACATGGCAACTATTATTGCCAATGCATGGCAACCAGCTTCTTTTAGCATCAAAACTTGGATTCTATAGCCATGGCAGCTACAGTCCAACATACATGGCAACTACTGTTGCCACTACATGGCAACCAGTATATTCCAGCATCGAAACTTGTCTTCTAGGCTTGAGCTCACTAGGCAAATGCGATCAATCATGAATGTTGCACACACTCTTATAGCAACTGGCAAATCCCGAAGACAATAGATGACTCTTTGCACACGACCACTTGGTAGCATTTTTTGTTTGTTTTTTCCACCACCACCGTTACAAATCTACTTTTCCTCACATGCTATTCCCACAAAAGCAAATGCAGTACTATTTTTTGGTTCACATTTTTTTACCTTGTTGTGCCGCATGTGCCGATCTTATATGGTCTGTCATTCCAATTTGATGTGCTCTATCTGCAATAGCGCTGTCCTGCAACCGATGTGGTTCCACCGTAACAACCTGTGATCATGGTAGCAGTTGGTCATTGCATGGCAACTGTAGTTTGTTCAACATGGCACATGTAGCGGTGCATCCATGGCACACATGTTTGTTCACACGTGTCATCCACATTTGTTTTAGACATTTGCAATCACATTTTATAACACATGGCAACTCTAGCTGTCCAGCCATGGCAACTGCAGCTGTCCATGCATGGCAACTGCAGCTGTCCAGGCATGGCAACTGCAGCTGTCAGCTATGTTCCTTTCTCCTAATTCACTGTCCACAACATCACTTCATGTACTCACCTGTGTACGACGTTGATGGAAGGTACATGGTTGCCGCCTGATGCCACGTGCTGCATGAAGGTCCTACATTTTTCCGAAGTAACTCGTGAGTCGTTTGCCATCCTTGCAAGTTTAATTTCATGTCCACAACAGTAAGTTTCTTTTTCGTATGCGTTACCTTGATTTGCCACATTAGCTACTTGAAGTTGGTTGCCCGTACATTTGTCAGCGTTAGCGCCCTGTGACTGAACTTGCCATGGTGCCCCCCTGACTATGGTTTGGTCATAAGAACCTGCGAAAAATGAGATTGTAGGACATAAGTAGAATGACATCTTCATCGTCACGAACATGGCAACTGTTTCTTTTTTGTTTATCATGCATCGTACCGATGCGCGCGTACTGCTCCAGTAGTGGCAGCAAAGGCCTTGCAGAAATGAGTTGATTGTACTTTGCTGCATCCCAGGGGGGCGTTTCCGGCCTTTGAGAAAACCAAGGATCATTGTCGTCTTCGTGATTCATTCTTCCGCTTTTTTTTTCTGCCAATATGTTTTCAGTCACTGCATGAACAAGAACGCATCAATAATCCGCAAAATGCATTCTGGCTGTTTGCACATACAAGATAACATGGCAATCTTGTCACATTTCCTGCGTAGGCAACCAACACATCATGGCAAGTAGGACATGCACATTCATTCTCTTTTCTAAAATCTGGATGCCATCTATCATTTCGAAGCGATGGCAACAGCCAATATAATAGGATGGCAAGCAACAACATAACGTGGTGGCAGCTAACGACAATGATAGGTGGCAACTGACGTTAGATACAAGTGGCAATTATTTTTCCTCCCCTCCCTATGCCAAATTCCTCCTTTCTCTCCCTATTTTGAGTGATTCCTACGCATCCTTCAGTACCAACTACTCGCACCAAGGCAACCCAGAAGTTTAGCTCAACTCTAGTATAGTATATGGCAGATCTGGCGTATGTAGGTGGGCAAATGTGAATACACACAAATCCATGGTGTGTCTGCCCTGACATCGTGGATCCAGTCGCCATCTTCGTGGGCAAATTTGCAATATCAAATTTCTGGACAGAAGAAGGGCGAGAAACAGAAGGAGATCGGAGATCGACCTGCTTTTTGCTCGTCGTCTTGGGAGGGCGGGGTTGGGGGGGGGGTTTGGGGGGTGGGTGGTTAGCGGTGGGAAGGCGCTATGGATCTGCTCTGGTTGCCATGGCAACCAGAGAAGGAAGGCGATGGAGGTAGGGGATCGAGAGGTAGGAGACGACGGCGGCAGGTCGGACTGGGGATCGAAAGGAGGCCGGGACGACTGGCGTGCTGGGTCGTGCGGGCAGCGCGGTCGTTTGCTCGGACGTGTGGGCGATTTTGCCACACACCGGACGTGCGGGCTCTGGCTGCGCGCGCCCGGACGCGGTCGTGCGGGCGGGGTCGTCTCCGTGCCACATAGGGCGTGCGGCACAACCAACCGATACACCACACGTGTGGCAGTTATCGGCGTCCTAAATATAAGCTATTTTTTTGGTGAGAACAAACACGCTAATTTAGGACCTTTTAGCGGGAGGTTAAAAAATATTGATGCAAACAACAGTACACCTAAATTAGATGGTGGGAAAGTAATTATTTTTGTTCTAAAAAAATTAATTATTTTTGAAGGGAATGTTCTACTCCCTCCGTCCCATAATATAAGAGTGTTTTGGACATTACACTAGTGTAAAAAACGCTCTTATATTATGGGACAGACGGAGTAGTTTGTAAATCTATTTTGAGACGAAGGGAATACTAAATTTTGTTTGTAAAAAGTTATCCTGGTGAAAAAACCACCAAATCCGAAAATCATGGAGGGGCGATCCAACACCGTCCCCTGTAACGTTCTCGTCGTCGATATTTGTATAGTCGTCGCCATTTGAGGAAGCCAATTAACGAACGAAAAAGAGTTTCCCCGCTTTATATTATATAAATCAACCATCACATACATCGAAGCAACCGATACAAATGCACGCCGCACACATCCAAGGCAAGATACTCGAATGTCGGGCACCGACACACAACCTCAACAGCTACCAAGCATCTATAAGATGTGCAAAAAAGGGTTCCGCTTAGAGCAGATTGAGGCCACCAGCACAAGGAGCCGGGAAGATGTGCGACCGACACGCCGGACCGAGGACTCCAAGACGATGCCTCCAGGAAGGGCACGACCACGAACGTCGCCACCGTCCGATCCGAAGATCAAGTTTTCTCCCGGAGTAAGATGGAAGGAGTGGGAGCACCACAACGGAGCCTGCAAGGAGGAACACAGTGTCCACGGATGCCGTCACCATCGACCAGTGCACGGACTGGGTAGGTGATGTACCACGGTACTTCAACCCCTTCGCCGCAACCCTGGTCCGCCAACCACCCGCAACCAATTAGGAAGGTGTTGTTTCATCATGGATCTACACTTAGGTTGGGATATGTCAAAAATTTGTGCCTTGGTCAACTGTTGATCAAAGCAGCAAAAATTTGGCCAGTTTTGAACTACATATCACATAAACCTCATGCGACCCTCACTTTAAAACTATTAGGTTATACTCTTGTCTCGAACCATAAGTACTGATGGGATGGGTTGATGAGACGGTCGATCTATGTCTGTCTCGATCTCACATTCCGATCTTGAGATGGGGTGATCTCAGCATCTTTCATCCTACCGGACAATCCGTGGAGGGTTCGTCCATGCCAGAGTAGTCCAACATAATTATGTTGCACTTGTTCAAACGATAAGCATAGAGATTCAACTATGTAAATTAAACAACTAAACCAATTTAGTTTTGAGATTTATTGTGTTAGGACCATGTTGTTTCATCATGGATCTACACTTAGGTTGGGATATGTCAATTTTTTTTGCCTTTGTCAACTGTTGGTCAAAGCAGCAAAAATTTGGCCAGTTTTGAATTACAGTTCGCAGAAACCTCATGCGACCCTCTCTTTAAAACTATTAGGTTATACTCATGTCTCGAAACATAAGTACTGATGGGATGGGCATCTGTTGCATGTCCGTCCTCCCTTTTCTTTTCTCGATTTGTTCCTTTGTTCTCTTTGTTTTTTGGGTTCTTGAGGCTTGCTGCTGGGCAACTTGTAAACGTATATAAACTGGTGGAACTTAGAGAAAAGGACCGAGGTGGGACTATTGGATAGCGAAACTAGATTTTTGTAGCAAAAGCGTACATACTCGGTTGGTTGCCGTCTTCTTGACCGAATCGGAGATCGTCGGTTCGAACACCACATAAGACATATTTTAGTTGATCGCTTTTTCCAATCAACAAACAAAAAAAGAAAGTGTAGCAAGATGCGCGGCGGTCGGGAAATGCTTCCAGTGATGCAAGGTTAGCAGAACGAAGAAGTGGGAAAAAATTCCCCAGCTCGGCGAACAGGCGAACCAATTGGGCCCCACGCTCAAGGTGTCTAGCGATATCGTCGCTAATCATCCGCGGCTAGTGCCCGGTACCAATCCTGCTGATTACCTGAGCGATGATGTAGAGTTTGAAATAATGGAGGTGGAGACCTTCAGATACCAGTACGGAAAGCCTCTCATCAAACCTGATCATCCTCCTCTAACAACGATGATGCGAAGATTGCATGAATGGTACATGAAAACATGCAGGGAGTCTGGGAAGGATACTTTGATGCTGGGAATTAAAGAGGAGCACGGCCTCGTTGGAGTTGAGGTGATGCCTGTTGAATTTGTGGAGTTATTCCAGTTATACAATCAAATGGCCCTCGACAAACAACTCATGACTTGCTACTGTCTGTAAGTATTACTTTTGTAATTAAGTCTCTATAGCTCAGCTCTTTCATTACATGTATATATAATTATCCTGACTATATTATGCAGATTGAAGATCATCGAATGCAAAAAAGCACAAATCTATGACATTGGGTTCATTAACCCAAATACCATAAATGAATGGTCGGTTAAAAATAGAGTCAAAGATACTGAGAAAAACCTGCTACAATCCTTACTTTGAAATCAAAACAAAAGGAAAATACTCTTTCCTTACAACTTCAAGTGAGTGTTACTGTCTTGTGCATATTCGGTTTCGCTTACTCGAGATTATAGTAATGTATAATTGATGAGTTATGCATGCGTGCGCAGCTTTCACTTTATTCTGCTAGAGATTAAGTTTGACCGGGGTGTAGTAACTGTCTTAGACTCGAGACGAAAAGGTCCCCAGGACTATGCGGACACGATCTTGTGTAATTAATGGTTCCTTCATTTGCTTACTAGCTAGCGTGTCGAGTTCTCTCTATATGCATAGTAGCTAGCGTCGACCAAGCACGGAGAAAGAGAGGTCACTTCTCTCTATTAGCTAGCTAACACAATATGAAACCCCTAAATTAACCCTCCAAAACCCCCTAAACCCCCCCCCCTACAAAAAAAACACAGCTCCTGCCAGCTGCTGACGTGTGGATGCCTTTTGGTCCTGGTTGGTGTTACCAACCGGGACTAAAGGGCCTCCTGCCTGGGCGCCCCGCAGCGGCCACGTGGAGCCTCTTCTGTCCCGGTTCATAAGTGAACCGGGACTAAAGGTTTTGGGTTTTAGTCCCGACCTTTTTGTCCCAGTTCCAGAACCAGGACTAAAGGCCCTCTGGAACCGGGACCAGTTCCCTGTTTTCCACTAGTGGTTGATGAGACTGTCGATCTATGTCAGTCTCGATCTCACATTCCGATCTTGAGATGGGGTGATCTCAGCATCGTTCATCTTACCGGACAATCCGTGGAGGGTTCGTCCATGCCAGAGTAGGTCCAACATAATTATGTCGCTTTTGTTCAAACGATAAGCACAAAGATTCAACTATGTAAATTAAACAACCAAACCAATTTAGTTTTGAGATTTATTGTGTTAGGAACGTGTTGTTTCATCATGGATCTACAATTGTGTATCTTTGTTTACTCCCTAGTTGCCATGAAAAAAAAATTCAAACTTGGGATCTTTGTTTACTAAATCCGAGCCACCAAATCCTAGAATTGTGGAGGGTGATCCGTCAACCTCCGCTCTAACGTTCTTGCCATCAATATATGTATATTTCTTATTTATACTAGTCCTCAAAATAAATAAATAAACTACGCCAGATCCTCAAAAAAATTAAAAGATTACTCTTATCGATTCGTTCCCCAGTTCGGCCGCCGCCTGACCCGAGCGCTGGCCGCATCCAGCAGCCACATCATGGCGGCGCGACGAAGCAACCCGCGCCGGCGCCTCTCTTCCTCTCCCCTCTCCCTTTAACCTTGCTCCGCCACCCGCCGCTCGGCGCCTTCCGCCCGTCGGCCTCCTCCTCCCTGGATCTCGGCTGGTCAGGGGCGGAGCTACAGGGTATATGTCCGCTAGCTGTTAATCCCCATGGAGAATCTATCTATCTAGGCTTCTAGAGATAAACTAGTATTGTTAGTCGTACTTGGTGGAAATCGACGGATGGATGATGGACCGATGGTTATTGTGTAGTTGTGGTTCTAAGAGAATGTTTCTCTGTTGCTGCTTTTGTGGTTTTGCCTGGCCAATTTGAATATTTACGAATCATCTCTGCTAATTAGATGTTAATTAACTCTATAATGCTCTGTTCCCACAAAAAAAAATTAACTCTGTAATGCTCTGGCAGTGCTTGATGGATATATGATGGCCATATTTTCTGGATCGTGCTATTGTATCTAGTTCTGTTGTTCTGTGTAATTCCAAGTCAATTGTCTGAAAGTAGTCAACAACTGAATCAAATAGGCCTAACTAGAGGGTTAATATTTAGGGAATATATATGTTTCGTAGGTCTTATGTGCTTCTTATGTACAGTACAACTAGAGTGCCACACTACAACCATGCTTCTTATTCTACGTAACAATATGCTTCCATAAGGAATTCATGACATGCAAGACCAAAGACGTTATCTATCCATGCTTCGGTTCTATTTTATTATAGTTTCAAAATGCCAAATTTGAACACAGATTGTCTCATACGCTGGGTGGGCTTATGTATGTGGTTGAGTTGTTTGCCGGTGTACATGTGTGTGTTTCGATGTATTTGATCTATAGATCAAAATTTATGCACCTAAATCCTATTCAGCTAGAGCTTCAACTACTTGCATCTCTATACCTTTATGCTTCAATGTCAAATATGTAATGTTCCACTGCCGCTCTACCTCATATTTTATTAGCTACATACATTTTCCGGGGAATAATCTGATTTGTTGATTTAAATAATCTCACGTGATGCGTCAACTACTGAACCTCTATGTACATTAGCTTCTTCGGTGCTAAAATTTTAATGCTACATTACTACTCAGGAATTGCTCCAACTTATCTCCTCATATGCTTCCATCCTAATTTTATATACTTCTTTACTTTTTTCATAAACATTCTACACATGGTAGTACCCTTTGCCTTTTCATTGCAACCTAAATACAAGCTTGAAAGATGTGTTGCACTACTAAGTTCTGCCATTAGAAATTACAACTGCTCAAAAATGCCATCGTTCCATGAGATGTTTTCTCAAAAATGCCATTAGATATTTCAAAAATGCCATCATTCCATTAGATGTTTGCTCAGAAATGCCATTAGACATCGTTATTCCCAGGTCAAACTCGTTAACCATGTTATATGACAAAAATACCCCTATTCCCACATGTCAACTCTCTCTATCTCACAATGATAAATGTGGACCCCACTTGTTAGGAGTAAGCAAGCAAATAATTTTAGAGAAAATAAGAACACTGTTGGGATCAAGTGGGACCCACACTTTATTGTAGTGAGATAGAGGGAGAGCTGACATGTTGGTCTATATGTATTTTGGTCATTATGACATGAAAAACGAGATTTGAGCTGAGAATCATGGTGTCAAGTGGCATTTTTGAGCATGCGCCTAACGAAGCGATGGCATTTTTGAGCAGTTGAAATTCCTAGTGGCAAAACTGAGTAGTGAAACACAACCAGTGGCATAAATGATAAAAACCCTTCTTCTTTTGTTACTTACAGGAGATGATTTACCACCTCATGCTAATTGCCTGCAAGTAGGACATTGCCGAGGTCATCAAGAAGCCCCTGTTGTTCCTCATCAACGCCATCGTCCTTAATCGGGGCCGCCCTCCGGTCCCCTAAATGTTCCTCCATTGAAATATCGGTCTACACAATGGTGCCCATGTTCAAGTATGCATCAACCTAGAGGATGTGCTTATATGGTCTCACTGGCGCGCCCCCCTAGCACCGCGCTATTGTGGTGGACCACCGTGCCATCATACCCGGACGACACAACCTAACCATGTAAATTATCCATGCATGTTGTGTATGGAAGCAAACTGATCCTCATTCTATTTTCGTTTATAAGCAAATTATAGTCTTTGTTGGAAGGAATGGCTATAGAAACAAATATTTGCTTCGTTGGAAGCAAACTCTATTTTTTTTGTTGGAAGCAATGTAATTATCCGACAACAATTCTCCGGTTGTTCGAAGCACAAATTTTTTGGTTTGAAAACAAAATAAATATTCTGTGTAGGAAGCAAAAATAAGTTGCCCAGCATTAAAATTCGCCACAATCAGCAAAATTTGGTATAGATGGAAGCAAAATTTGCTTCATGTGGAAGCAAAACTGAATAGTTTTGGAAACAGTTTTATGCTCAATGTAAGGAAGCATATGCTCAATATAAGGAAGCATGCAACACAGCGAGGAATCTCATTTTCCTAGAGTTATTAGGTTCCTTAGATCAGAAGGTTGTTTCCTAAAAATCTGGAAAAACAGAATCAGCGAGCAATTAATAACAACTCCCAAGTAATTAGGCAGTCACGTGGAAGGAAGCACTCAATTAGTCAACGGCAGTAGCTAATCTGGCGCATGGCTTGAGAACCAAATCGGACGTCCATCTCGCTTCATATCCAACGGCGTAGGACTAGTCTGCTGGATGCATGTTAGGAGTAGTCTGATGCCTAGTAGTTCCCAATATTTATGTGCAGGTTGCAGCAATACACTTTCAGGTTAATATTTGATGCCTAGTAGTTTTATATCACGATACAAAGTCCAGGGATGCCTTCTTGTTGAAGATCAAACTCAAGAACCAGTGTCTATGTCGAACACACACTTGATGCTTGTCATTCTTGGATACACATATGATTTGTTTGGTTGTTTGCAAAGACATTCTTACTACAATAGCACTAACAAGATTTGTACTATGTAGATTTCTTTTATGCAAAACAGCAAAACAGAGACTTAATTGAGTATATCTGTAACACCATATTAGACCCATACTGATCTATTTATAAGTGCTATTGATAAACTAATCAGAATGTTCACATGTTATATTTGTTGCCAATTTTTTTAGGTGGACCACCCTGTCTTCAAATCCTAGATCTGTCACTGCGGCTGGTCGATCCTGCCCGTGGGCGCGTGGCTGGACCGCCTGACATCTCAAGTCCAGCGCCAACTGGCTCTGCTCCGGCTCTTTCGCCATCCTGCTGGCTTGCCTGGGACTGGCTCGCCCGCCTTATGGTCTTTTGCCATCAACTTATGGTCTTTTGCCGTCAACTTATGACATCTCAAGGTGGCGGTTGGTTGGCTCGCCCGCCTTAGTGTTGTCGCTATTTTAATTACTTTGCCGTCAACTTATGGTCTTTTGTGTGAATAATCTATACAAGTATGGCTGCTGAAATTTGTGTGCTGTCATGTTGAAACATGTGTTAAATATCTTGCTGAGATGGTTTGTTATATCCTACTAAAATCTTGTATCATATGTCCTTATATATATCTTGATGTAGTGTTGTTGATCTGCTAATGAATTCTTGCTGGAAATTAGGCTGGGATACAGCTTTTATGCTGCTCAATTGGTGGCTGAAGAGCCATTTAAATGGAGCCTGGGAGTGTTTAAAAATAGCTAGTATGCAGCCTTGCTCAATTTCTCTATTTAACACATAATTTTATATGGAATTTTCTTTTTTATTAACAGCACACATAAATACATACAATCACATCAAGCAAGATACAGAAAAATTAGGAAGAGAATGTGAGGATTTGCTGCTCAGTTCTAATGACTCACCTTTGTGAGAAGGGCACTAAGCTTGCCGTCTTTCCGGTGCCGAGGATGACCTTGCTACCGGAGGAGGTAAGTAGGGCAAGTGGAGGAGACCCTGGCGGTGCAAGAAACCCTAAAGTGAAGGGCGTCCGCGAGTTTGCAATGCTTCGCATGCGCGTAAGCGAGCGTCCCTCCAAGTTGTGGTACCACAGATGTCCACTTTGCAAGATATGTGACTAAAACACAACTTAGGTGCAAGTTGTGGTACCTATTGTGTTAATACCTCTATAAACTAGTACGCCCCTTTAATCAGATCCCGAGAAATAGTATAATAAATAAAGGAAAAAAATCAGGAGCACTGTAGAGAATATCGTTGCAATATCCTGCTCCTTTTTCATAACACTAGATGATTATTGCAATATGTTGTACGTATTACCATGGATGCTCAATTTGTCGCAATATGTAATAGTTATTGCAACACGACGAAGGCGAGGCAAAAAGTCACCCTATTACAACCAATACATGCTTTGTTGCAATACGAAGCCATGTTTTTTGCAATAGTACGTATGACTAGCGTCACATGTCAGAATTGTTGCAATATATGTCTAAAATATTACCACGAAGATGTACTTTGTTGCAATACCTAGTCTTTATTGCAACAAGATGACCATTTCATGCAACGGGACGGAACTGTCGCAATATCACTACCATATTACAACGCCGATGCAGCTTGTGGCAATACATGACTTCTATTGCAACAAAATGAGTACTTAGCGCGACGAAACGAAATTGTGGCAATAGGTAGATCCTATTACCACGAACTGGAATTTTGTGGTAATATAGCATTTTATTGCAACGAAAGATAGCTGTAGCAATAAATTTTGTTGCAATAGACCGGAATCCTTGTAGTGATTTAACACAAAAGCACAGCTAACGTACTATAGGAAGCACTTCTATATTTAACACAAAAGCACAGCTAACGTACTATAGGAAGCACTTCTATATTTAACACAAAAGCACAGCTAACGTACTATAGGAAGCACTTCTATATTTAACATAAAAGCACAGCTAACGTACTATAGGAAGCACTTCTATATTTAACACAAAAGCACAGCTAACGTACTATAGGAAGCACTTCTAATATGCTGCAGCAAGCACAGGTTACATTTTCCAGCAGTCACAGGAAACCAACTGGATGAACACTCGTAACATACTTTATGAAGTATGTCTAACCCGCCGCAGGGAAGCGGAGGTATAAGCATCATGGCAGCACACATTAGCTAACGCAGGGAGGACATGTATCTGTTTCGTAAAATCTTAGAGAACATCATTTCAAACATAAAATCAAGTGGACAAGCTGGAAATCACTTACGGAACAAAGTTTTTCTTGAGGCACAAATTCTTCTATGTAGGCCTCTAGTCTGGGACTCATTTGAAAAAACGGCGCCTGAAAGCCAGGCGGTGGGTGGAAAGGTGTGCGCCTAATGTCTTTCAGCTGCCATGCGGAAGGAAATAATGACAATCAAGTCAAATTAATACATGGCAGCTAAGTCATTATGTTGAGTCGAAAACTTCACCAAAGGAAAATGATGAAAAGTTGACTCACCGTGTGTTTCCCAAAAATTCCGTCCTCTGTTGACAGGCTGTCTATGTTAGCATAATTCTTAATGGCCTCTGTGTCCCATATGACAAGCCTTGCAGGAGTGTCAGATTTCAGGTCCATAATCTTCGTATCCAGGTACTCAAAATACGTTATCTGCAAGGCGGAAAGAGGTAAAAATGAATCATGTTCTTGTAGCTGCTTGTGGGTATAAAGAAATGTACAAGTTAATGAACGAACCACTGGAATCAGGAGGCAGCCACACAGGGCGCCTGTGAATCCTTTGTCCTTGAAGGTCTGCAGTGATGCCACCAATTTCTCTGTGACAGCATTGGACCAATCATATGATGATATGTTACTTGTTGGTCCTTCTAGAGCAGCTAAGTAGTCGGGGCTAATGCAATCATATGTCGTTGGGCATAGAAATACCATTGTCGCAAACATCACGAAAACCCGCTGAAACACTTCTCCTGTTAGCTCCGGGGTTATGAGACCAGTTAACTCTCTCATGTTTGGATCGTGCCCAGCACACCGAGTCTCAGACTTAACCTGACATCTGAAAGCTTCTGAGCATTTTCTAGGGATAATCTGCCCGCCCAGTGGAATTCCTAAGATCCGGTGCACGGTGTATGAGTTGATAAGGAATCTGTATCCACTAGGCAGTATGAAACACCTGGACGGGCAATCAAAATAGCGGACAAGCCAGCGAATGAAACACCTTGGAAGCTTGAGGCAGCACAGATCGAGGAGGTATCCAAAACCAATACCACCGAGAAGCTGCTTTTGTGGTTCTGTTAGCTTCTCACAGACAATAATGAATTTCTGCAAGCTCAGTTTTGTGCGGAACTCTTCTTCATATTCAGCAATTGTAACAGCCCTGTGGACAAAGATAAGAAATGACCTTTAACAAATGTATTGTTGAACCACATGCTTTTCTGGGAGAAGCTTACACATAAACGCCGAGTCAGCAAAACAGACAAAAATATTTATGCCGTGATTAAAAATGCAGCTAGAATGAGAGGCATTGATTTCCAAAGAAATTTCTACGACACACGAGAGATGCATGAAAAAAACACCTACTTCGAGGCAGCAAGCTGCTTCTTTCTCCTGTATTCCTCAACAAGCTTTTTGTGCACTGCACGTTTTAACTCGATCCTTAGTCTCTCTGTCTCTAGTTGGTCATGAACCATGAAATCTTGCGTGACAATCTTTGTGCCATCGACAGACTGAGACTGAGTCTCCGACAGCTGTGGGGTGGAGTCCATCTCATCGAACTCTACATTAGAGGTCATGAGACATCATCGTTACCAGGTCAGCTATGTAAGACAATTGTTAGCAAACCATGTGAGACCATCATCAATAGCTCGGTTGGCTAAGACGGATTCTAACTCTGAGTTAGTAACTCCTTTGCAAAACCGAACGTAAGTCCTTTGGATCTCTGCTATAAATTGCGGATCTATACAATCATTTGACCTGTGACCTCATGTTAGGGATCAGGATAGTGAATTTTGACTGCAGTCTCATTGAGCTCTGCAACTAATATAATCTATGGTCACGAGAGTGCTTACGTTTTGCATGGGTGGAGATATAACTCAACTTAGCAAAACCACGGCGCAAACATGCAGTTGGCAGGATTAAAGTGAGGTCAGCTGAGTCCTAATTTTAAATCCATAACCCTTCTCCCGTTAACAAGGCGCAATAGTTTGAGCACGGACCAGCTGAAAATAATTGGATCCGAAATGGATATTTAAATCGCGCCCCACCTGTTGTATTGCGCACATGCGATGTGTACCCAGCCCGCGGAATTGCTAACACCGGAAATTTTTTGTTCAAACGTTGAATCGGTGGGATAATCATGGTGAGGAAGCAATGGATTACCTGAACAGGAGATCCACGGCGAGTGAGATGAAGGAGACCGATAATTTTTCAGTGACAAGTGAGCGCTGTGGAGGGATCAGGATGAGACTGTAGGTTTTCCTTTGGAGAGCTAGAATATGCTTCGCCTGTCGCCACCGACGCTAGATGGAGAGAGAGCCCACATGTCAGTACGACTATGAATTCCACCTACCACATCTTCTCACGCCAGATGGAGGTACTCCTCCTAGGACTCGTATACGGCTGACCCCACAAGTTAGTGAGAGACTTAGAGGAATTAGTAATTGAGAGCCCACTTGTCAGTTCAACGGTCAAGTGAAGTCGACCTACCACATCTCGTCACGCCGAAAAACATGTGCATCTCTCATGCGCCGCAAAACATACCCCACCTATCAGGTGATTCTTTTCCTGCACGCAAAAAATCGAAGCAGGCTCTCTCTCTCTTCTCTCTCTCTCTCCCAGATTCAAAGTTATCCAAGGAGATCGCTGACAAACTGCAGGGAAGCAGATCCCCCCACAAATTCGAAAGGTGTGAGTTCCGAACAATCAGCGCATAAGATTGGGCAATCAAAGGTTAGTAAAAAATTATCAACGCACCTTCGCGTGGCTATTCCTGATACACGAGGTTCAGTTTTCGCGATGCTGGTTTTGGGTCTATGCCGAAACCTCACTTCATTATATCTTTGTTGTCGTGGTACATGCTGGAGTTTTTCAGTTTCCGAGTACTTCTTTTACGGCAGTAGGTAGTGTGGTTCTTAATTCAACATTGCGCTTCTGTTGAAAAATATTATGATGTTACTGCCTAAGTTGGTCCTCGGGAAGCTGCAGACAGAAATTCTGTTCGCTAGCTGTTATTGCTTAGAATCACTGTGATGGTGCTGATGAAATACCTGAGGTTGGAATGCATAGTACAAAACTGCTTGGTTGTACGTTGTTGATGAATTCGTTGTGGTCGTCGGGATTCATAGAATAAAACTGTTTGGTTTTACACTGCAGCTCTGATTTGAGTTTGTTTTTTGTTTTGTGTACTCTCGTCCTTGTAATATCAGCTTGTTCCTTTTGTTAGGATTCATGGTTATCTTTGTGTTAAGTGTTGCACAAGCAAACTAGCATCAGAGGATCTCACTTTGGTTGAGGTTGCAGTTTAATTAAAAATTAATATATGTATATATTTATATATCTCAATTATATAGAACTAAAAATATATGTCTATTGTGTGGTAAGTGTAAAAGGTTAGTAAGAACGATTGAGATCGACTTGGAAAAGGTTACAACACTGATGCTGCCGGTGTATAACCTTTATTTTTATTATGTCTCTTTTTCCGGCAGATGTTCAGGACTGCGTCATCTGATCAGGACAACAGGGACGGTCGGTCTTTGAACGACATTGGCAAGGATTATGGGAGGAAGGTAATAGTAAGGCAGTTGAACATTAGCATTTGGGGTTATTTGGTCTTTCATTTCTGGAACGTTTGCTGTCAAAGTGCCACCACTGAACACCAAAGAGTAGATCATTAACAAAAAAAATGATTAATATCTCATGGATGAATGCTATAATATCTGTTTATCCTGTGCATCTACTCTGCAGTTTAGTATCGAGAGGTGGAAGAAAAAAAATTACTACAAAACGAGAAGAAGATCAAGGATGCAGATGCCGTCCTACAGGCATATGCCATGCGGGCTGGAATAATTGGAGTCAAGAGTGAGATACAAGTTCTTGGCAAACGTCCCAACCAGGAGCATGGTGTGCAACAGACACCTGCGAAGAGGAGCATTCTAAGCAGCAGAGACTCCACTAAGCAGACTGTGCAGCTAACGACGAAAACTTCAAACCCTGGTTTTGAACGTTCGTGGAAGTTTTACGTGCTAATTCTTCGTAATACTCGCACGTGCCTCCAATTATATTTTGGTTTCAAGCCACGAACGTACACGGCCACAAGTCACGAACGTACATAACCGTGGCTGCAGAGACTTCAAGCCCGTGCTTTTAAAAACGCGCGACAGCGGTGACATCTGCAGTTATATCCCTGCACTGTGCCTCCTGCTCGTTTTTTTCTTTTCTGAGATCTTCTCCTCCTCCTCAGTTAAGCTCTTGTGTTTTTTGTACGTGCGTAGTGAAGACCTAAACTAACTCTCTATCTTGTGTTCGGTTTGCGCAATAAACGCATGAATGTGACTCTGCCTAATACTAAAGTATGCCTCCATGGGCTTCTCGTCCGTGCCTCTCCGTCTGAACGAGTCGACGGAATCATTCGGAACACAAACACAAGCGAACATGACTCTATATAATACCACACGATGCCTTTGTGGATTTGACGCCCGTGCCTGTGACCCTTATCACTGAAACACAGAAAGTCACGAACGTACAGGGCCACAAGTCACGAACGTACATAACCGTGGCTGCAGAGACTTCAAGACCGTGCTTTTAAAAAACGCGCGACAGCGGTGACATCTGCAATTATGTCCCTGCACTATGCCTCCTCCTCTTTTTTTTCTGAGATCTTCTCCTCCTCCATAGCTAAGCTCTTGTGTTTTTTGTACGTGCGCCGTGAAGACCTAGCCTAACTGTCTATCTTGTGTTTGGTTTGCGCAATAAACGCATGAACGTGACTCTATATAATACCACACGATGCCTTTGTGGATTTGACGCCCGTGCCTGTGATCCTTATCACTGAAACACAGAAAGTCACGAACGTACACGGCCACAAGTCACGAACGTACATAACCGTGGTTGCAGAGACTTCAAGCCCGTTTAGCTAATGAAATGTACGGCTTGAGCAAAAGACCGTTTAGCCAGAGACCGATATACCGCGTTCGCTGTTGGCAAAGTTACAGATTGAGAAAAAGGTACGGGCATTGTTTCACCACACCTACGTAAAACCCAAACCGGAAAGTGGCGGCAGCATCTTACTCCAGTACTGTTTTTAGCACTTACAAGTGAATGGATCCTGTAAATCCAGGTGCTCAACGCGTGCGTGCCATAGATCCATGTTCCTGTTGTTGCAACTTGGCGACAACCTAAGGCAAGCATGTTTAGAAGCCTTTTTGTCCCACTAAAGCACCTCTTGTTGCTGTTTGTAGAATTGTTCCGTGAAGTCTTCTTGAAGAAGAAACTTGATCCTGATAGTCTCCAGCTGTGCTGCGTTGAGAATAAAGAATGTCGCAAATTGAGTGCTTTTCTTGCATTGTACATAGCTTTCCAGCGTCAGTGACTTCAAACGAACGTCGTGATGGTGCTTACAAGAACAGTCGTTCATAAGACTTTTTTCGTTAGAGGCTCTTCCCTAAATAAACATGAAGATTTAAAATGGTTAAGCTCCATAAAGAGTGATTCTGTTGGGAGAGCAAGTGAAGGAATAATTCTATAACCTCCGTTGTGATAAAAGCTTTTTTAGTTTTGTCTAGACACAGATGTGCCTAATACTGGTCCATGACTATGTACAACTTTTTCCATTACATACAAATGTAAGTGACGCTTTTTTAGATGAATGGAGTTCTACACCATGCATGGTATGTGTTTACATTTTGTGTGAGAAGCATCACCTCGATATACAAGTTCTCCAAGCTTCGGAAGCGGTGCACCAAGGCAAAGACTGCGTGCAGATCATAATCCATGCTGATAGACAATGTCTTGATAGAATGAACCGCTGTGGATGTGCAGACTGTCGGCAAACACTTCATGTAGAATAAACATAATATTAGTTGAATAAAGGTTGGATTACATGGAACTTGTTTGTACGAACGAATGGAGGTGAAAGTATTGTTGAAAGTCAATACCTGAATAATTATACGGTCATTTGCGATACTGGATTCACAAAAAATATCAAATAATTTGCCCATGACCTGCAGTTTAGGTGCAGAGGTGATAACTATCTGCAAGTTCTTGCTATGATCATCACAAAGCAACCGTTGAAGTGAGGAGGCATCCTCCATAACAACTTTCCCATAGTAACCACAAATGCCAATGCTTATAAGGTTAGGTGAGTTTATTCTGATGCAATGGTGCCTGACTGTCCAAACAAGCAGCAGAGACTCAAGTGTAGGAGAACTAGAGTTGATGATGCTTTTTAATGAGACGTCTGATATATCAACATCCACCAGCGAGAGTCTCCTGAGCAGTGGTAGTTTAAGTGCCCGTACATAATTGTCTGGTAACCTGCAAAGAGCAAAGGCGATGGTTTGGAGAGAGGAGGAAATCTGAGGGTTGAATGCTGGTGGTGATGGCATGAGCGAAGGGCATGAGAATGGCACTATGTCATGTTGTCTCAAAAATGGTGGGAACAGGTAGTAAAACTAAAGCACCTGGAGATTGTTCAATCTGGTGGATTCAAGCCAGGCGTCGACGGTTGAGGGTCTGCACTGGAGGTAGAATGTCGGTATGCAGAGGCGGTGAAATGCGCTCTCACGGCCGGAGAGGATGGCCTCTGGAAGGTACGAATCATCATATGAATCATCTTCACCGACATGTTCTCCTCTAAAAAAAGTTCCAGTGTATGTCATGCAGATGAGTTCCTCCGGTGTGGCAGAGTTCGCGGTGATCAACTCAAAATGCACTTGATCTAGAGGCTTAAAAAGATGACTGACAGGGAACTCACAGCAGTCCAGATTCAGAGGAGCGGCGCGCCACAAAGGGCGCCACCGACGTGCGAGGATTTGAGTGCAGATGCCCTCCTTAGTGGAGAGACGGGAGATGACCTCATCGAGTACGGCGTTCGGGAGGTCGCTGATGCGGTCCGGACCAAACTCCTCTTTCTGATCCTCGGAATCAATGTGCGGCCCGCCGCCGCTTCCAGCCGCTACCGCCAAACCACCGGAGGAGGCCGTCGTCGGTGGCCTGAGCCTCGCCCTCTTGGTGCTCGGGCACCGGAGTGGACCTCCATCTCCGTCTCCATTGCTGGGTTCGCGCTGCCTGCGATCGCCGCTATATGTGGCGTGGATCTAGAAAGACGGCTAGGTCTTCACTGCGGGCGGATCCCAGTGAGTTAAAGATAAGCGAGGAGGAGAGAAGACGCGAGTGGTCGTAAAGACGGTTAGGTTTTCTGTGCGTCCTGTAGATTCATTACAGTGCTATTACTGGAAATTGAGACGTGCTTGTCATGGAAGCACCGTGCATATGCTTTATTTAAAACCGTGCCCAGGCTAGATTCAGAGCCCTGCCTCACAAAGTAAACATGATGTTTGCGAAAAAACATTTGGATCACAGAGGCAGTACCGTGCGTCTGGTTTGTTTATTCTCAATTGCACTGCTCACGGAGTGCTTGTGTCAGCGGAAAATTCTTGAATTCAGGGAGACTCGATTCAAGCCGTAACTGCTTACAATACAGAGAAGGGCGATGTAAAGCAGAGCCGTGCTGTTGTCTTTCTGATCAACTTGCGCGCGTCCGATGCATGTAGGATAGTGCGTTCCATATCTAAAAGGCCATGCTTTCTTTTCTTCCGCAACAGGGAAGAAAAAAGATAATTTATAGTTGTCGTCCAACTGGTCGCCGTCCCCTCCCCTCCCCTTCCCTCCTAACACACGGGATCCGCCCGCAGTGAAGACCTAGCCGTCTTTCCAGATCCACGCCACATATAGCGGAGCTCGCAGGCAGCGTGAACCCAGCAACGGAGACGGAGATGTAGATCCGGCCAGGTGCCCCGAGCAACAAGAAGGCGAGGCTCGCGCCACCGGCGACGCCCTCCTCTGGGGGTATGGCAGTAGTGGCCAGAAGCAGCGTGGGCCTGCTCAATGGTTCGGAGAAGCAGGAGTCTTGCCTAGACCGCATCAGCGACCTCTCGGACGGTGTCCTCGGTGAGATCATCTCCCATCTGTCCACTAAGGAGGGCACTCGCACTCAAATCCTCGCACATCGGTGGCGTCCTTTATGGCGCACCGCTCCTCTGAATCAAGACTGCAGCGAGATCCCTGTCGGTCGTCTTTTTAAGCCTTTAGAAACAGTTCATATCGACGTAGTCTCCATGCTCCCCAGCAAGGATGTCATTCGCATTAGATATTTTGGAACTCGCTGCAGTTTTCAACCTGACGTTGATGGTTTGAGCCTTCCGGAAGCCATGCTGTCCGGCCATGAGGGCGCAGTTCATCGCCTCTGCATTCCGGCGTGCTACCTCCACTACAGACCCTCTACAGTCGACGCCTGGCTTCGATCCCCAAGAGTGAAGAATCTCCAGGTTCTCGAGTTCTACTACATGTTCCCACGTTTCGTGGGAAAAACCATCACACTACCACACGAAATCTCTTCGTCCGCGCACTCACCACCGACTTCCACGCTGCTGTTTTCCTCCTCACTGCACACCGCCACATTTGCTCTTTGCCAGATACCTGAGAAGTATGCACGATCGTTTAAACTTCCACTGCTTAAGAGGCTTTCGTTTTTGGAAGTTGATATATTAGACGTCTCACTGCAAAGCATAATCAACCATGGTTGCCCTGCCCTCGAGTGGCTCTTGCTTGTTTGCAATAACCTGGACCACTACATCAGAATAAACTCACCCAAAGTTGAAGTCATCTGTATCCTTTGCGAGAATGGTGAAATCGTTGTTGAGGATGCGCCCTCACTTAAATCATTGATTCACGATATTCAGAGCCGGCACTTGCAGATAACTGTTTTCTCTGCACCTAAACTTGAGTGTCTGGGCAATTTTTATGAAGGATTTCCTGAATCCAAGATTGCTTTTGGCTCTACAGTTATCGAGGTACTCACCTTTTGCACTATACTCTTGAGTTGCATTCGTTCTAGTGCCCAAGTTTCATGTCATTCAACCTTTATCCAGCTAGTTTTATGATATGTGCTTGATGCAGGCTTTGTCTGTGGTCAGCCTATCAATGGCAGTTCAATCTGTCAAGACCCTGCTTATCCACATGTCATTAAATCTGAACAAGGTTGTTGCCTTGATGCGATGCTTTCCTAGCCTAGAGAACCTGTTTATCGAGGTAATGATTTCCAGACACATTGAAAGCACATACAATGCATAGTGTACTATATTGGAAGCCTCTCTCTCCCCTTGTACTCGTCGAGTATTCTCACTCTTCATGCATTTTCAAGGAGGAGTATGTCGCGAGGAAGGTGTAACAAATAAGTGGCGCCACAAGCACCGGGTGTTTCTCAAACAGCATGACATTTGTCTGAAGACAGTAACGCTGGAAAAATATGTACACTACAAGAAAAACATTGAATTTGCAACGTTCTTTATTCTGAACGCAAAGGAGTTAGAGACCATGAGGCTTAAGTTTCTCTCCCCCCCAGACATCACTGAAGGATTTTACGAACATCAAGAAGAGGTGCTTCAATGGGGCAACAAGGCTTCTAGACGTACTCGTCTAATATTGTCAGGGTATTGTAGGCATATGAACTTGGATTTAAAAGTACACATCTGGACGAACCAGTGTCCAATCATGGATTTGCCGGATCCATTGACCTGTGAATGCTGAAAACGGCTAACCGGCTGACAGAGATAGGTGTTGTTGCGTGCTTTCCAGTTTGGATTTCCAGCATGTACTTTATGCACTATCTGTAAGGTTGTCAGGAACTTGTTTTTGTGCTCTTCAGCCGTGAAGCAACTCACAAGCTCAAAAATCTATCTAGTTTATTTCCTTTTCATGTTACAACCTTTCCAAGAGACTCCAACCTTGCTGATATGATTGAGTGAGTGTGTGGCTATCTTTGTGAATAGAACGAGCGACTGAAAACATCTGGAACACGCAGTCACGTGTGATGTGACGGCCGTTCCTCTCCAAATAACTTGTTAGCTGAAATATTTTACAATACAGAGGCGCTCGTGCCTCTTGTATCTGTAAAACTGTGCATTTGTTGTCACTGCACAGCACTGCCTCTGTGTATGTCCGTGACTCTGTGCTGAATGTTTTGGTGGAAACATGCTACACAGTCTAGAACAATGCGTCCTGTAGAACCATGACAGTGCTCTTTCTGCAAATCGAGACGTGCTTGTCATGGAACCACTGTGCCTGTGCTTTGTTTAAAAGCGTGCCGTCGCTAGCTTCGCAGCCATGCCTGTGCATGTACGTTGCTTGCAAATTACTGTGCCCCTGCTTTGTGTACATCTGTGCCTCTGCTCACAAAGCGGAACTGCTTGCACTGCAGAGAAGCATGGTGTATGTACAACCTGCTCTTGCAACTCCGATCGATGAGTGTGCCTCTATTGCATGCAGGGCAGTTCTTCCCTTTTCTAAAAGGCCGTGCCTCGTTTCCTTCCTTGACAGGAAAGAAATAATATCAATATTTTTTATTTTGTGGGCGAAATAATATCAAAATTAATAATATAGTTGTTCTCCAACCGCCCCTTCGATCCATCCACTCCTCTCCCCTTCCCTCCTGTCCCCAGTTACACTTAGCCGTCTTTCCAGATCCACGCCACATATAGCAGCGCTCGCAGGCGGCGCGAACCCACACGAAGATGGAGATCCACTCCGTTGCACCATGCATCAAGAGGGCGAGGCTCGCGCCTCCGGCGACGCCCTCCATTGGTGGTTTGGCGGTAGCGGCTGGAAGCGGCGAGGGTGCGCCTACTGATTCCGAGGATCAGGAAGAGCAGTCTGGTCCGGATCGCATCAGCGACCTCCCGGACGCCATCCTCGGTGAGGTCATCTCCCGTCTCTCCACTAAGGAGGGCATCCGCACTCGAATCCTCGCACGTCGGTGGCGCCCTGTTTGGCGCACCGCTCCTCTGAATCTAGACTGCCATGAGATCCCTGTCGCTCGTCTTTTTAATGCCCTAGAAACAGTTCATATCAAGATCATTAGTAGGGCCTCTGCCTACAGCGAGGAGCTTGCTCGCATACAATACATCAGAACTTGGCATCGTGGAAAAACAGCTCATGATGATGGTTCGTGCCTTCCAGAGTCCATCCTCTCCGGCCATGAGGGCGCAGTTCTCCGCCTTTGCATACCGGCGTGCTACCTCCAGTGCTGACCCTCTACTGTCCACGCCTGGCTTGAGTCCTCCAGATTGAACAATCTCCAGGTGCTTGAGTTTTACTACCTGTTCCCATGATTCGTGAAAGAAACTGTCAAACTATCACACACATGCTCTTCATCTACGCCCTCACTACCGAAGTCCGTCTTTCGGTTTTCCTGTCCTCTGCGCACTGTCAGCTTCGCGTGTTGCCAGATACCAGACCATTATGTACAGGCACTTGAACTACCACTAGTCAATAGATTTTTGCTTGTTGAGGTTGATATATCAGTCTTCTCGTTGCAAAGCATAATCAACTCTAGTTGCCCTGCACTCGAGTGCCTGCTGCTTGTTTGCAATAGAGAAAGGCATCGCATCACAATAAATTCGCCTAACCTTGTAAGCATCAGCATCCGTGGTGAGAAAGGAAAATTCATCATCGAGGATGCCCCCTCACTTCAACGGTTGATCCACGATATCCAGAGCAATAACATGGAGGTATTCATTGTCTCTGCACATAAACTGGAGACATTGGGCAAATTCAGGATCTCGCTTCGCCCCACAGGTCTTATGGTACTGACATTTCACAATACTACCAGCTGCATTTCCTTGAGAAAGTAGTTTCATGTCATCCAACCTTTGTTCTAATAATTTTATGTTTTATTTTCTATGCTCTGTGAAGGATTTGGTGACAGTCAGCCTAAGTACAATGCGGCAATCTGTCAAAACCTTGCTTTTGGTCATGACTTATAAAGTGGACCTGGTCGTTCACTTGATAAAGTGCCTTCCAAACCTGGAGAACTTGTTTGTTGAGGTCATGATTCTCACGCCCAATGAAAAGCTCATACCATGCATAGTGCAGCACTCCCTGCATATCAAAAAGCTTGTCTTACATTTTGTCTGTAATGGATACACCCTATATCTAAGCATGTTTTTTTTATTATATATACATCCGTATCTAGGGAAATGTTCGACAAACTGATTGGGACGAGGGTCATAGAATTTATCGTTCATTTTCTCCTTCCATAGATCTTAAGTATCTTTCAACCTTTATGCGTTTTCAGGGAGCATTCGTTGCTGACGGTGCAAGAAATATTTGGCATCGCAAGCACCGTGCGTTTGTCAAAGAACACATCATTCATTTAAAGACAGTAACGCTGGAAGATTATGAAAAAAGCGGGAAGAACACTGAGTTTGTGAGGTTTTTTATTCTGAATGCAACGGAGCTAGAGACCATGAGGATTAAGTTTCGCTTTCCCTCGAACTTCACGCAAGAAGTTTACGAACAGCAACAGAAGTTGTTCCTGTGGGGGAATAAAGCTTCCAAACGCGCTCATCTCAAATTATCAGCATGTTGCGATCATGTGTGCTTGGATTGGAAACACAGGCGTGTTGAATGCCTGGATTTGTCAGATCCGTTCACTTGTGACTGCTGGAATCAGGGCTGTAGTTAGTTGCTCAAGCTAGTATAGTTAGATGTTGTTGCGCCAATCTGAGACTGGGTTATGTGTAAACATGGCCAAACAATCCATTCGCCTTTTGCACCGTTTTGTAAGCTTGTTATAACAATGCTTTTGTGCTATGCACCTGCTGTTCTGATAATTTGATGGTTTATGTCATTCTATCTTTTTTTTTTTAATAATATGTCATTCTATCTTGATGCTACAAAAACATTTGTGTGCGGTGGTCGACCAGGGAACAAAAACATTTGGAAGAGAAGAGGCAGGGCCTTGCCTGCTCTACAATGAACATGCATCTAGTGCATGTAAACCAGTGCGTCTGTAGTGACTGGACGGCACTGCCTCCTTGTACACACACGCATGGCCGTGACTCTGCTTTAATCTCAAACCGTGCTCCCAGCGACCTCGGACTGAACGTGACCCATGGGGAATTTTGGGACGTCGTGAGGCAGGATGGATCTAGAAACGTATGCCTTGTTGTAGATTCATGACCGTGCTTCTATACGAATTTGTACGTGCCTTTCGTGGAAACGCATGTCCGTGAACGAGTTTATGTCTGACTACAAACATTCGAGTCACGGAGGCACAGACGTGCGTCGGCTTCAGAAGTAAGCGTGACTCTGTAGATTGTAGATCTTATGTGTGTCAGCACTAGTGCGGTGCTCCTGCCTCACATAGGAACGTGCTTTTGACAAGTCAGTGCCATGTTACCAGAGGCATGGTTCCCCATGACTGCCAAAGCAACTGTTGTGCCTTGCTAGATCATAGTAACCCATATCTTGTGGAATGTTCCAAGACGAAAGATTGCCGGATGCGCCTCGCTAGCAGCACGTTTCTTTGAAAAATAAAATATTCAGGAGATCAATATTTGATGTGCGTAGACCGTCGCACACCCTCTGAAAGATTGCAAAAAATGAGATAGATGCCTTTATCCAAATAACCATGTCCAAGCATAAACTTATACTAGACGAGTATTCCTTGCAATGTTTCAAAAGAAGGCAACTGTTAATGACCATTCTTAGAGGATTGCCTTGATCATCAGGAGGTCATCAGTGTTCGCAAACCCTTGCCCCAAAAGATCACAGATGACGCTTTGCATCTTCTTTCTATTCTCCTTCAGCTTATGCTCCTCCTCCTTCAGAAAATCTCTGTCCAGCTTAATTTCACCCCTCTCGTCCTTAAGATTCTGAATGGCACTTGTGAGAGACTTCTGAATGCGCTTCACGTCTTTATCAACGATACCCATCTACTTCTTCTGGCTGTCAATCTTCATGGTAGTTACATTAGTTCTTTCCACAGCTTCAACAAGATTCTCGAGCTTAAGGTTCACTTGTTCAATCTCCATTTTAATCCTGCTTATCTCTTCATTCTTTGCTTGCCTATCATCATTGCTCTCATGCAACATCCCCCAGAGCTTGAGTAGGAACCTCTGCATAATGATAGGCCATGGGTGGCCAACCCATTCGAGGACTCCATAGTTCACGCCTCCCTGCGAACAAAAAGGAACAAAATGAACAGAAACTATTAATAAACTACTGCACAAGCTCTGGGATGTAATAAAGTTGACATATACTTGGTTTATAACCTCATTCAACTAACTATGTACTGTGTTTGTGTAATGTGGGACGTCAATGGTTAGGTACCCACATCACTAATTATGTTACTTCGCCCACCCTGTCCGCGGAGTTATTTCATAATTGTACTTAGTTTTTTTAAGCCAGCTTGAATTAATATGGAGCTACCTCTGCAGTCAACTTATTTAGAGAGTTTTTTTTTACAAACATGACAGTGTTTAGATCACTTCTTTTGTGTTCAGTGATGTATAATAAGTAGTGACCTTTACCTTTTATGTAAACTAAAAGGACTACACAATGTTTCCTACAATCAACCGAAAAACACAAGAAGAATTCAGTCTTCTTTGGAAGACTACATGTCCTATATCCAAACAGTTTGACTCAACAAGAAAGTAGCTCGGATTTTTGAAAGTGACTAACTTTCACAGCACAGCCGTAGAACCTCCTCCCTGTGTCACTTCCTTCAAAGGCCACACACCTGAGAGGCTTGGTATCGTGGAGAACGCAGTAGAGTGGACGGTCGACCTCTTTGCCACAAAAATCACGGTCTTCGATGGTATCAGGGTTCTCCTACAAGGACACATGAATGTTTAGAGCTCAGATCTTTTGTTGGGAAAACAAACCCTAGTTCAACACTCCGCATGTAGCAGGAAATCACCTACATAGAAATCAAAATCTAGCTCAAGGAAGTTCAAGCCTTCCTTCCTCCCCTCTTCTCTGATCTTTGGTGTCGACATGGCCCGGAGGATGTGAGCAGATGCGATGCTGTAGGCGGCGTCGAATTCGAGAGGAAAGAGAGAGAGAGAAAGAGGAAGAGAGAGAGACAGGGGAAGAGATATAGTGAGAGTGCAAGAGGGGAAAGGAAAGCAAGGGACATCGACATGGTCCGGCTCGACCAAAGATTCCACCTACTCGCCAGACCCACCACCCCCCTCCCCCCCTAACCCCTCCTTTTTTTGCGCTGGGATGGAAAGGAGCCATTTACTTTTCTCACTAGTTTCAGTTTTGGCGAGCGAGTAGACAAAATTACTTCCCTCTCCATAATTACTCCATAAATACATCGTTATGTGCGTCTCCTCTCCCGAGTCACTTGCTCTTCCGCTCCCCCTCTTGTCTGGTTCCTTCCGTCTTACTTGCTTCGTCTTCCTCACTCTACAGTCCACACAGATAGATCTACGGTTCGCCCACTTGCTCTGAAATACAGTAATTTTTTCCCTCTGCTTATTACTTATGCGTTGCGCACTGTGTTTTGTTAGTTGGATTCTTGTTGTATGTTACCCTTTTAATTTTAGTTTTTGTGATAATATCTTACCCCTTTTAAGAGGTTCTATAGGGGAATAATCTTGGAGGACGACAGTTGATTTTTCAGCTAGTTCGCTGCAAGCTTGTAGATTTGAGGAGGTCTGTGCGTGTTTTTTTATTTTTTACAGAGACACTGACATCAAGGGATATCACCATATCAGCATTCGCTCCGCTCTATCTTACTCGTTGAAACAAGCGTGTATCAGTGATGTACAGTCCTTTAATTCTATGTACCATTAGCGGAGTGTTGAAATAAATTTATCTTTAATAATTAATGAACCCGAGTCTTATATATTGTTACATCTCGCAGACAAACATGGCATGTGGTGTTTGCAGGAACCTCAACTGTCCCGGTGTTGAATCTGATGTTGCCCAATCTTTCTTGATTGTGTCTTTGCCTCATTGTTATGAGACATGCCTGGTAAGTTTACTACCAATCACGTGGCCAGTAAAAAACCTTCGTCACTGTCGTTGTTGCAGTTAACTTTATTCCGCAGTCAGTAGCCACACGTATTCCTTCGCAACGAACTATACTGCGCATGCTTGTTTTTATTTTATAGGCCATGATATAATTAGAAGTTCAACTGTGTTGTATAGGTTTAATTAAATATCATAGATGGTGCCTGTGCCTGTGCCTGAAAGCCAAGTAATTTCAAGGAAAAAAAACACTTTCTTGCATTTTTCTGAAAATCAGTAAAACTTTTATATACCTTTGTTTTAATTTTTCTTTTATGCAGTATGTCCCATGCTACTACCGGAACCAGGTCCTTTATTTGATCTCTTTATGGAAAGATGAAGCTTTCGAGGATGGTTTTGAAGAAGAAGATTTTGACATTGTGTTCGGCACTACTGAGGAATTGCCTTAGAAGATTAAGTTTACAGATGGCAACCACAGGTCTAAGTTTCATGGACGTGGATGGGAAAAGTTGACACGTGACTACGATCTGTTTTACGGTGATATTATAAAATTGGATTTGCAAGCAGAAGTTTTCTTCTTTCCCATTGATTTGATGTTGAGTGAATCTCGAGGAGGTCACAAAGCCTTTCCCAAACCTTCCGTTGGTATGTTCTGATCGCTTATCAATATTTGTTCTGGTTTAATATTTATCAATTACAATTTTACTGTGGCATGCCGTTGGTATTTATATGCTTAATCTCTGTGATATAATGTATTAAATCTTTCTTTGTGCTCACAATGTAGTTTAAAACTGTAATTTCCCTTTTAAAAATTATTATTCGTTTATTTTAGTTTTAACTGCTCTATTCATTGCTTCACACATAGTGGCTAATACATGCTTGTATTTATTTAGCTCTTGAAGGTCTCAGTTTATCAGAAAGGAGCTACATAGACAAGACAGTCTACACCCAGGGCATAAAACTTTCCTATATCGACATGGCTTGCATTATTAAACTAGTCCTAAATGCTAAACACATCCCTGCCATTACCTTTGTGCACTGTCTATGTTTCACCAACGTTCACACCGACTGTTTGGTACGTCGTTGTTTCTTTCTCTAATCCACCGTCAACATCTCTGTCCTCCTAATTTAATGCCAGAATAATTTTTTATTGTACAGAAAATCCCGGCTATTGTTACCAATGATCTTAGGATGAAGCTTGGATATCTGCCTCTCAAAGGCAGCATCAGGCTTGTTCAAATTTTCAGCAGCCTTGATTTGCCTGGCACGTACTGTATACACAAAGATGGAAGGATGGCGATCACCGGGATTTCTGCTTTTGCAGATGCAGCCAGGCTGACAGTTGATTGCGTTGTACTCATTAGTATCTAGTGGCGCACTGTGCGCGGGGAGGACTTGCTCTCACTTGTGTCACCGGTCTTTACAAAAAAACGGCATGACGCGTGTACGGTGATGGAGGTATGACATAACTACTGGTATCAAGTTAAGTATCGTATGTGTGTTATTTCAAACTATGCGTCCAGTTGAAATCCTCACAGTACACACCTAATAGAACTTATCAGTTCAAATTCTTATTCAGACTATGGTACTGAAAGCGGATGCAAACCTAAACATGGTTGTTGTCGCTGTTCTTGTTGTTCTGGTTGTTGTTGTTGTTGTTGTGGGTGTGTCTCTCGGTTCGAAATGTTTCCTTCGACATGTTTGCTCAGAGAGGCACTTGAACCTAGTGCAGGTTTGGTCCTGTGCTAAGAAGGCTCATGGTCATGCCTCTGTGCTTCGATTAACTTAGCTGACTCGTGCAGTAAGAGAGGCACGACCGTGAAGTTAGTGAAAGCACGGTCCCATAGTATAATAGGAGACGGTCGTGCCACTCAGTTGTCATTATTTCAGCTGAGTTGTGTACTCAGACATGAGCGTCTGTGGAGCAAGCGGAGGCACGGTCCCATATTAGGAAGAAGACTTACGGTGGTGCGTCCCATGTCAAGAAGAAGAGTTGCGGTCGTGCGTCCGTGTTCAGTATGTTTGTAGTGACACGTTGCTCGGAGAGGCATGTGCGTGAATCAAGTGGAGGCATCGAGTCCGACTTGTTGTCACTGTTCGATGTCACTGTTTGACGACATCAGTTAAAAAATACTACTAGTTAAACGGTGTTGTTGCAACACCTCCGTCTTTCAAAACGTCTTTCCAGATCCACCGCACCCGTCGCTCCTAGATGGAGTCCGATGCTTCTAGAACCAAGAGGGCAAGGCTCGTGCCACCGATGACGCATTCCTCTGGGTGTTTGGCGGTGCCGGCGGGGACCGGTGAGGGTCCGCCCACAGGATCTGAGGAGAACGAGAAAAAAACTCGTCCGGACCGCATCAGCGATCTCGTGGACGTCATCCTAGGTGAGATCATCTCTCGTCTCCTCATCAAGGAGAGCATCCGTACTCGAATCCTCGCTCGTCGGTGGCGTACTTTATGGCGCACCGCTCCTCTTAATCTCGACTGCCGTGAGATCCCTGCCGCTTGTCTTTTTAAGCCTCTAGAAACAGTTCATATCGAGAAAATCTCCGTAGCGCCTCCTACCTGGGAGCTCGCCCGCGAAAGACACTTCGGAACTAGGTGCCGTCGCAAATCTGGCACTGATGATACGACCCTTCCGGAAGCCATCCTCTCCGCCCATGGGGGTGCAGTTCACCGTCTCTGCATACCGGTGTGCTACCTCCAGTCCAGACCCTCTGCCGTCGACGCCTGGCTGAAATCATCCGAACTGAACAATCTCCAGGTGCTCGAGTTCTATTACATGTTCCCAGATTTCATGAGAGAGTGTGTCGTACGAGCACTCACACTCCCATCGTCTGCGCCTTTTGCACCGGCGTCCTTCTCTCGATTTGCATCCTCCCTACACACCGCCACCTTTGCTCTTTGCCAAATACCAGACAGTTACGTTCAGGCTCTTAAACTACCACTTCTCAAGAGACTTTCACTTGTGGACGTTGGTATATCAGACGTCTCGCTTGAAAGTATCATCCACTCTAGTTGCCCTGCACTCTGGTGCCTACTGCTTACTTGGAATATGGAAAGCCGTTGCATCAAAATAAACTCACGTAACCTTGTAAGCATTGGAATTCGCTGTGGACATGGCAAACTTGTTATAGAGGATGCCCCGTCACTTCAACGGTTGCTTAACGATATTCTGAGCAGCAACTTATAGATAACTATCATATCTGCACCTAAACTGGAGACCGTGGGCAAATTCCATGATTTTTTCTCTGAATCCAAGGTTACGCGTAACCCTACAATTATCCAGGTACTTACTATTCAGCTGCATTTGTCTGAGTAAACAAGTTTCATGTAATACAACCTTTTGTTCAATTTTTAAAATCGTTGTGCGTGCACCATGCAGGGTTTGCCGACAGTCAGCCTATCAACAGTGCTTCGAACGGTCAAGACTTTGCGCATCAAGATGTGTTTTGAAGTGGACGTGGTCGTTTCCCTGATGCAATGCTTTCGAAGTCTTGAGAACTTGTTTATCGTGGTGATGATTCTCACACACATTAAAAGCCCATAACATGCATACTGTACTACTTCTACTGTATGTCTTAAAAAGCTTGTCTTACATTCGTCTGTAAATTGATACACCCGTGGCTAGACATGTTTTAGTATTACATACACCCGTATTTACAAAAAATCCAATAAATACTTTACCAGGACGGAGGTAATAGAATTAATCATTCATCTGCTCTTTGGACAGAATCTCTATTTTTAGAGCTTAAGTATTTTCAATCTTCATGTACATCTAGGGAGGACTCTATTACGGACAAACAAATACGTGGCGTCGTAAGCACCGACTGTTTGTCAAACGAGATGACTTTCATTTGAAGACAGTAACGCTGGATGACTATGAACCCTACTTGGTAAACATTGAATTTGTGAGATTCTTTGCTCTGAGTGCAAGCAAGCTTGAGACCATGAGGCTTAACTATCGCTTCCACCAAGACTTCACGGAATTCTTTTACGAAAAGCAACAAAAGGATCTTCTGTGGCACAAAAAGGCTTCTGAACGTGCTCGCCTTATATTATCAGCAGCGTGCAAGCATCGGTTCTTTTATTTAAAACTCACGCGTGTTGAATACCTGGATTTGACGGACCCATTCAGCTGTGACTGCTGAACACAGAGCTGGAGTAAGTTGTTCAAGCTTGCAGGGTTACATGTTGTTGCGCCCTTTTGAACGTGCGCTTTGTGTGAACATGAACAGACAACCCTTGTACTTTTTTGCACCGTCTGTAAGCTTGTCATAACAATCCTTGGTTAGAAAGTGTTGTAACTGTGCTTGTCTTCTAACAGACGACACCAGCTGTAAGCAATTTTAATATGGTGCCATTTTATATGGCTTTATATCCTGTTACCAGATTGGTTCTGTGATGTAGAGCAGAATGCAGCTGGAAGGAAAAAAAACATTGAAGCTACAATAAATATAATTGTTGTTAGAATGAACAAGATGCTCATAGTGTATTTACACGACCTGTAAGCCGGTGGATCTACTGGTTGTAAACTCGTGCTCCGTGCTACAGGACGTCCGTGCCTTCCACATTGAATGTTTCAGCGGAAAGATTCTGAGTATTTACAGTCACGACCCTGACTCTTGTTAGTATAGGACCATGCTCCTGATAATGAACTCGTCAGTGGGAACCTTTCCAATACCGAAGCACGTCCGTGCTTCGTATGCCCATAGAACCGTGCCTCTTGTGACATGACGGCTGTTTTTCATCTTAAGGTCAGACTTTGTCAAGAAACTTCACAATCGTGGTTTTCTAACTGAGTATCCAGAAGGTTGGTACACGTACCTGTAGAGGCCTCACTTCGGTGCCTTCTGCGCACACTTTTGTGCACCCAGAGAGGGTTTATGCCAAGCCAGGCCTGGAGAAACGCCACGCCCGTGCGTGTAGTGGCTCCCCAACAGTGCCTCCGGCGCCTGCATCTACGTGCCTCACGTGACACAAGCAGTAACTCTTACGTGCCCGTGGAGCCAGACACCCGTGGGTACAGAGACTTCACAACGGTGCCTCTCCAACACAGTATTCTCACCCATGCCTCTGCCACCACACTTTTGTGCATCCAGAGGGTTGACACTCGTGCCTCAGAGGCTTCATTTCCGTGCCTTCAGTGTCTCAATCCACTTGCCTCACATGACGCTTGTCGTGACTCTTACGTGCCCGTGGTGCCACACCCTTGTGGTTCCAGAGAATCCACAACCGTGCCTCCCTAACTGAGTATTCGGATCCATGCCTCTGCCACCATAATTTTGTGCTTCCAGAGGGTTGACAATCGTACGTGCCTGTAGAGGCTAAACTTTGGTGCCTCCGGAGCCTGCACCCTTGTGCCTCACATGACACAAGCCGTGGCTTTTACGTTCCCCTGGAGACACACGCTCGTGGATCCAGAGACTTCACAACCGTGTCTTTTCAACTGAGTGTTCGCAGCCATGCCTCTGCCACCACACTTTTGTGCATCCAGAGAGTTGATACCTGTGTCTGTAGAGGCTTCAATGAGGTTCGTGCCTGTACAGACTTCAATTAGGTGCCTCCAGTGCCTGCATGCACGTGCCTCACATGACACTTGCGCCCGTGTCGTGGCGCCACACCCCCGTGTCTCTACAGACCGCACAACCATGCGTCCCTAACTGAGTATTCAGACCCATGCCTCTACCACCAAACTTCTGTGTATCCGGACGGTTGATACCCGTGCCTCGTGAAGACGCATGTCTGTCGAGGCCGTGACTATTCCACCACGTCTGTCGAAATCTTCTAGATTAGGTACGTATATATATTGTCGTCTTTGTGAATCGTAAAACCCTAACCCGCTTTCCAGATCCACTGCACAGAGAGCTGCAACGAAGGCGGCACGAGCTCGGCAATGGAGATGAAGAAGCGTCCCTCTAGCAAAAAGAAGACGAGATTCGCGGCTGTACCCGTGCCCACTAAGCTCGTTAAGAGGAGCGGCTATGGCCCGCCCACTGGATCCGAGAACCATGTTGAGTCTGGTCCGGACCGCATCAGCGATCTCCCGGATGCCATCCTCGGCGAGATCATCTTTCGTCTGCCCATAAAGGAAGGCATCCGCACACAAGTGCTCGCATCTCGGTGGCGCCGCATATGGCACACCGCACCCCTCGATCTCGACTATCGTGTGATCCCTGATACTCGTTCTACCAGATCTCTGGAAAAAACCTGTTGCCAAATCATCCGCGTTCTCCCCGGCAAGCAAATCGTCCAGGAAACATATGTCGGAACTCAATGCCGACATCTTAGTTGCAACTGCCGCGGAGAATCTGTGGCTGATGACTTCAGTCTTCCAGTATCTATCCTCTCCGATCACGAGGGCCCGATTCGCCGCCTCTGCATCCTGACAAGCTACCTCCAGTGCCAACCTTGTGGCGTCGATGAGTTGTTCCTATCTCGGAATCTGGACAAACTCCATGTTTTAGAGTTCTATCACATATTCCCAAATTTATTCGACCCAGGGCCCAGGCAAGCACGCAGAATCCCTTCTTCTATGCCGTCGCCACCGGCATCCATCTCGAGATTTCGCTCGTCTCTCCACACCGTCACCTTCGCCATGTGCAAACTAGAAGACAATATAGTAGAAATGCTTCGCCTCCCACTGCTCAGGAGACTTTCGCTGGTGGAGATTTATATATCGGATGTCTCCTTGCGGAAGTTCATCCACCACGGTTGCCCTGCCCTGCAGTGCCTGCTGCTTGTTTGCAACAAGAAATTCTGCTGTCTACAAATAAACTCAGCTAGGCTTGTAAGCATTGGCATTCGTTCTGACGGAGGAAAACTAATCATTGAGGATGCCCCTTCCCTCTGGAGACTGCTACATGATTTTGTAGATGCACAACTACAAATAATAGTTGTGTCTGCGCCTATGTTGGACACCCTGGGAAAAATTTCTGAATTACCCAATGAAACAAATATCGTCATTGGGTCTACAGTTATTCAGGTACTGCCTGTGCACGTTACTTTGACCAGCGTTATTCAAAAGCACATAAGATTCACATCCACAAGCTAATAATATCATGTTATGTGCTCAATGAAGGGTCTCTGCATAAGTAGCCTACATGCGGTGCTGGATTCTGTCAAGACCTTGTTTATCTCACAGACATGCTTTAATCTCGATGAAATTGTTGACTTGCTGTGATGCTTTCAATGCTTGCAGAACTTGTTTATCGAGGTGATGATTTCACACACGTTGAAAGCCCACGCACAATATACATAATATACTGGCACTAACTGCTCAGTTTGCTCTTCATGTGTGTTTAGGGGGGAGGATGGTATCAAAGAGGTAGAACAAATGAATGGCGCCAATAGCAGCGGCTGTTTCTCAATAATCACGACATTTGTTTGAGGACATTAACGCTGGAAGACTATGAAGTCACAGATGCAAACACAGAATTTGTGACATTCTTTATTCTCAATGCTAGGATGCTACTGACGATCAGGCTTAAGTTTGGCCTGCGCACAGATTTCACTAGTGATTTTTACAAACGGCAAGAAGAGGTACTGCAGATGGACAAAAGGGCTTCTAATTGTGCTCAGCTTAAATTAACAACAACTTGCAAGCATATGCACATGGATTTAAAAAACACAGGTGTTGAATATCTGGATTTGCCAGATCCATTCAACTGTGAATGCTGAAAATAGGTCTGGAGAAATGTACTTGCGATATTGAATGAGTGCATTGTGTAAACACGGTCAAACAATTCTCAGTCGTTTTGCAGCGTACCATCTGTAAGCTCTTTTTTCAGGCAGTAAGCTCATATTTTTAAAAATAGGAATATGAATGTTTATGATATCAATTACGTGCTTTCTGTTTACAATATCGTTCATATGTTTGTAGACCCAAAGGTAAAAGAAATCAGCTCACACATGCTAAAAAATCAAACTAGTTTCCTCTTGTTTATCTCAGTTGCTTGGCATGAAATTCTGTCTTTTAAAAGCAGCATGCGTCTACTACAAACCTGCATCTGCTGCAACCGCGCCTCTCCGAAGGACGTCCGTGCATCCCACAAGAAACATGCATCAAGCGGTTGTGAAAATCATACATCCGTGTGAACGCGTCACTGAAAACATTTGGAATACACAGGCACTTCCGTGCCCCTTTTAATTGCAGACACCGTGTCCCTCCGAGAGTCCGTGTCAGAAAAGAACAATTCGGAAAACAGTAGCACGGTCTTGCATCATTTAAACGTACACCCGTGCCTCTCTCAATGAACAAGCAACTGAAAATGTTACGAAAACAGAGGCACTTCAGTGCATTTTCTCCTTGGAGAACCGTGCGCACCGTGGCTTCACTTCCCTGTCCCTCAGAGTGGCTGTGTCATGCGACAGCAATTAGGCGAACACAAAGACGTTCGTGTGTCGTGCACATGTACAACCGTGCGCCAACTGCTTAAAGACCGCGGCCCTGTCAATGAACATGTCACTGAGAACATTTCGAATACAGCGGCACTTCCGTGCGTCTCATTCTTATCCTTACAGGACGATGCGCACCATGGCTTCATGTCCCTGTCCCTCTGAGAGACCGTGTTAGGGAAAAATATTTCGGAAAACAGAAGCATTGTCGTGCGTCATGGACATGTACAACCGTCCCGTGACTGCTTAAAGACCGCGCCTGTCTCAGTGAACGCGTCACTGAGAAAATTTGGAATACAGAAGCAAAGCCGTGCCTTATGTGCATGTAAATCCGTGCGTGTTGGGGCCGTCAGTCCGTGCCTCTATTCTCCTAATAAGCCAATAGTCTTATCTTTGCCGCTGTACAGTAGCCCCATGTTAGTGAGCAGGCGCGTATTATAACTGTCTATTCTGTTTTGTGCCAACCCAGATCGCCCCTCCCACTCACCCGCTGTAGAGTTCATCATCTCTTCTCTCTCGATTCTCCCTCTCGATCTAGGGTTAGTCCATTTTCTCTTCATTTCTATGTGAATTTTTCGTTACGATCCGTTTCCCTCTTTGTTGGTTTCGTCTCTTCGAGTTTGAAAGCGATGCATCTACGCTGTTATGCTAGGAATTGCCTGGAAATTTGTTGTGATCTAAACAAAATCCACGCAGTACGAGGCCGAACCTGTACACGACCCGTGCCTCTTAGGGGTGGGGTTGACTGGGAGTCGGCGTTTGTGCTTGAGAACACTACGAGCTGCAGCGACCTGCGGCGTCCAAGTCCTAGGTGAGCGATGAACTTCGCCGAGGGAGGTTGGTAGTTTAAATTGAAGCCCATTAGGTCTTGTAAACAACGGCGGTGGCCGGAATTCCAAGGAAGAGGCCAGACGTTGCGCTCTATTGCTAACCGGCCACAGGGTGCTGGAGGTCGGCGTTTGGGGTAGTGTTGACTAGGAGTCGGCGTTTGTGCTTGAGGACGGCGTTTGGGGTCCTGTAGGCTGGGGGCAAGGTTAACGTTGATGGATCACCCGTTTCAAATAACACCTAGCCACACATACTCGGGTGGTTGGCGTCGGCGACGGTAGCATAGGGTTGCGGATGACGTTGCTGGGTCCAGCTCTGACGAATTTACATATAATTTTAATGTTACAAACACTGTTTTGAGCCGCCTGATGATAGACTATTGTTTCTGCTTTTTGCTTGTCTTGTCTTGAAATATACATTTGCTAAAGCTGCTTTTATAACCATGCAGCAGAGATCCTTTCACTGATTGACATTGACAGCCAAGATTGTGAACTGCTCTAAAAATAGTCAGTACTGAATTGTGATGAATTAAGCAACCATTTAAAAAATAAAATACTGATTTAATTAAATTCATATTTCCTCTTTTATTACTACCGTTGTAGAACTGTCAAGTTGTGCACATGTCTTTTTAGGAATTTGTATGTGAACAACTATTTATGAAAAGTGCCCCTTTAGCCGAATAGTTTTTCAAGATAATATAATTTTCCTTGTGTTGAGAATTTCATAAAAAACGTTGTTTTGCAACGTATTCCAGGGGAAACCATGTGCTGTGATATATGTACGAACTTCGGTTGCCCTGGATTGGAGTCAGGCGTTCTTCACAGTGCGATAACGGTGCCTCTTCCTCAATGCTACAAGACAAGCCTAGTAAGGAGAAATGTTTGGCACCCCATGCCGCCCATCAGTTACTACCAACTACTGTATCTTTCTGATGGCAGGAAATAAAAGTTTCTCCCATATTGTTGGAATGGAATGCCTACATTTAACGAGATGTTTTCAATTTTCGATATACCTTGTTTTATCAAATGGCAACCTGTTGAAAACAATTGGTAGATATATGATAACCGCTATCTGTCTTGATTATACATGTCGGTATTCAAGGATTCCTTCTTGCCGGTTTGAAGATTTTTTTTCTTTTCTTTTTTTGCGCAGTATGTGCCATGCTATTGCAGGCAGCAAGTCACTTCTTCAATCTATCAGTGGAAAGAGGAAGCATTTCAAGAAGAAGGAAAACAAAGGAATCCAGTACTGATCACCAATGAGGATCTGTCATATGAGATCTGCATCACCGATGAACCTAACCGGTCTAAAATTCATGGACCTGGCTAGGAAAAGTTAATTAGCGACTACGATCTTCGTTATTGAGATCTAATCATCATAAACCTGGATTCTGGGAGTCTGTCCATTGAGATAGATCTGAGACTCAGTGATTCTCGAGGAGGTCACAGGCCCCTTCCCAAACCATCACTAGGTAAGTGCATCAACTTCCATGCTGCTTTATCAACTATGTTTATCAGCATACTTTGGTGCTCCTACCTCTGTCCATGAAATGTATGTCATATTTATAGTCGTAGTTATTTTCAAAACATTTTTTGCAATTCTGTTGATTATTATCCCAACTTGATCACATGGATTGAATTTAACCATTCCTTTTCAACTTTAATAGCGAGTTCATTCCTTTAAACAAATTCGTTTGAAAATGATTTATTTTTTTCCCTATAGCTCTTGATTATCTAAATGATTCGGAGAGGGAGTACATTGGGAAAACAGTGTTTGGTCGAGGCATAAACCTCTCATACAGACAATTTGGACAGATGATATACTTTGTGTTTGTGGCCGACGACTTCCCCACCATACCCTTTGTGCAGCGTCTAAACGTCACCAATGTCATAAATGGTCGTCTGGTTAGTCATTCAATATTTGTTTTGATCCACTGCCATGGTTTTGTTTGCTATTTTCGATGTTTTATGTCCTTGTACATTGATTTTATCTAGTAATATCGATACAATCTGTAGAGAATCCCGTCTGCTATTGTGAGGCTTCTAAAGATGAACCTAGGATATCTACCTCAAAACGGTGGAATCAGCCTAACAAAGGTGTATGATGCAATAGACATGAGCACGACGTACTCCATACAAACCGACGGCAGAATGGAGGTGACCGGTTTTTCAGATTTTGCCCGGGAAGCTCAGCTAAGGGTTGGTTCAATTGTCCTAATCACCATTGAAAAGCGGTGGCCAACTTTGGGAGACATGAAGCTGTTGCGGCTGATAATCAATGACCTTTTCTGATAGAGCGTTGGTGGTGGCTATACTTCCTATATCACAGTTCAGTAATGTATGTCTGGTTTTTGAACAGGCCATACATACCAGTTTTGTTATTTAGTTATGTCATGGTATATAACTGAGCATATAATTATGTCCAAGAGGACGGTGGTGAAAATTCCCGGTCAAAAAAGGTGAAACACTTACGTGGGTTACTTTATTTATATGTGATAATAATAAAAGGATTCGCTGACTAATAATGGAGAATGAATGGCTGTGTTGAAGTATAATTCTGCATAGTTTAGTGACGTTGCTAGCTCCCCACGTCAGTAGTATACATATTTTCACTATGGTGCTCCGCAGAATAGCGGGATGCCAAGTAGTATGTTGCGATGAGCTCAAACATACACCTCTGTCTACCGCACAGCAGTTATCCTAAAAAACCAGTGCCTTCCCCTATGGCTCTGTTACCTTAAACATCCATGCCTTTACAAAGTGAATCTTAAAATAGACGTACATGCCTCTACGAGTGAACAAGTCAGAGAAAATATTTCAAACACGGGGAGATACGCCCAAGACTCATCTTAGTGAAAATATTTGGATCACAGATGCACGGACATGGCTTCTTATGCTGCCATAGCAGCGTCTCTCGAACAAGCCATTCCGTGCCTCACAGAGTAAACAGTGTGTGTTCACATCTGAACCCTTTCCGCTGGGTTTCCGCAATTAAAGAAACTAACGTGACTGTGCATAAGACCAAACTGTGCCTTTGTGGGATTAACGCCCGTGCCTCTCCATCTGATCGAGTCGACGGAACTATTCGGAACACAAACACAGACGACAGTGACTCTATATAATACCACACCATGCCCGTGACTCTCCATCTGATCGAGTCCACACCTTTATCGAGTAATATACGTAACATCAAGAGAGAAGCGTGACTGTGCTTTTAAAAACAAGGAAAATAAGCTTTTGAAAACAGCGTCTCTCACATAGGCCATTCCGTGCCTCACAGAGTCAACAGTGAGTGTTCGCATGTCAGTCCATTCCGCTGGGTTACCCCAATTTAAGAAATGAATGTGAATGTGCGTAATGCAAAGCTATGCCTCTGTGGGCTGACCGGCCGTGCCTCTCCGTCTGATCGAGTCGACGGAAGCATTCGGAACAGAAACACAAGCGAGTGTGACTCTATATAAAACCGCACCATGCCTTTGTGAGTTTCACGGCCGTGCCTGTCGCCCGAAACACTGCAACACAGAAAGCCACGAACGTACACACCGTCATGAGTACGCAAGTCATGGCGCCACTCAGCACAGAACCGTGATTCTTTGTAATTCCACACCATGCCTTTGAGGGCTGACCGGCCGTGCCTCTCCGTCTGATCGAGTCGACGGAAGCATTTGAAACAGAAACACAAGCGAGTGTGACTCTATATAAAACTGTACCATGCCATTGTGAGTTTCACGGCCGTGCCTGTCGCTCGAAACACTGCAACACAGAAAGCCACGAACGTACACGCCGTCATGAGTACGCAAGTCATGACGCCACTCAGCACAGAACCGAACCTGCACCGTCTCACTGATAAGTTCATTAATGAGGCCGAATGCCTTCGAGAACACATGGAGCTCATAGGCCATGCCCCCCGCAATGATAACGTGTTAATGAATGGTTCTTGAAAACAGAGGCACACCTTCACGTGCATGCATCACGGGCCTTCGCGTCCGTACCTCCCTTAGAATCACGTCCGTGCCTCCAGTTCGTCACATGCGTGCCTCTACCTCAGGTAAAATCGTACCTCTCTCGTGCGTAACATGTTAAGAAAGTTGCTGACAGCAAAAACATCAGAAAACCGAGCCTTACGTCCACCCCACTGACACTAAACGTGATGTCAGCGAAAACGCAGAGGCAGGACTGTGCCTTACGGCCAGGTTCCGACGTATCGGGTCTATGAAGATTTGCTTCCTTCTTAATATGGGACGTGACTATCGCAAAGGCATAGGCTCCATCCTTCACGTCCGTGCCTCGACAAGAATAACGACCGTGCTTGTAACAGTGAAGCGTATAGATGATACATTGAGGAGACCTTAGGGACCACCTTGCACCTATTTCAGACATGACTGTGCCTGTTCCGTTTGCACATTCAGACATGACCATGCCTGTTCTGTCGGCACATTCGTGCCTCTCACAGTTAATTGAAAAACATTTTGGAAAAACAGTAACGGACGCGTATTGTCAGTCCTCACGTCACGTACCTGCGACGTCCATTCCTTCCTCACACAAGTAATAGCCGTGCCTCTGCCATAGAACATATAAGTGAAAAACGATTCCTCCTACACATGTAAAACCCGGAATGCCCTGGATAAATGTCGAATCGGATCTTGTGGTAAAACCATGCAGGCCGGTGCTTCTCAGAAGCACATCTGTGGCTTTTTGCGCATGTTGTCGAGTGCCTCTCTTAGTATTACGTCTCTTGTCTTGTCAAATTATCGTTAAAAGATTTCGAAACCATATTGAAATCTATAGAATCAAATATGTGCCCCAGTTGAGACATTTATTTTGTACTTGAAACTCGCTTGAAACTGCAATGATACTTGAAACTGCAATTTGTAATAAAACATACACCTTCCGTCGGAAATTAATTGGCTCAACCTTGTACTAACCAGTACAATGTGAATTGTACTGCCTGGTACGAAGTTAGTACAAAGTAGAGACATTTATTTTTGGATGGGGTAGTACTACTACTTAAGAACAAAACATGATTGCTTGACATGGAAATGAAACTGTCTGCATTCAAAAACTTCATACTTCAACCGTTACAGGCATACAAAACATGGAAAGCATAAAAACTATGCAAAGCAATCTACGAACAAAACTACACTACTCCCCGTCATCGGAGATGTCCACTATCTCCATTCTGACATCGACGTCATCGGCCTCCGCCTCCTGCTCCGCATCCAGCTCGTCGAAGAGCACATCGGTCTTCACTTGTTCTTCCCGGAGGAAGCGCCGGTTGGACTCCACGTACGCCTCATCTTGGATGGACTCCAGGATAGCGGTCTGCACCGCCATCAAGGCCGCCTCACCGAGATAGAACTCCTCCTCGTCTTCCTCGTCATCCCCCTCCCCGTCATCCTCGTCATCACCCTCCTCGTCATCCTCGCCATCCTCGTCATCCCCCTCCTTGTTGTCCTTGTCATCCTCGTCATCCCCCTCCTCGTCGTCCTCGTCATCCTCGTCCCCCACTTCCTCGTCGTCCTCGTCATCCTCGTCACCCACTCCTCTTCCTCCACCTCTTCCTCCATCACCTCTCCCCCCACTGGATCAACTCCCATCATGAGCTCCGACGCATCCCCCTCCCCTTCCTCCACCTCCCCAATCTCCTCCGGCACCGGCGAGTCCGGAGACATGCCCGCTGCGACCCGAGCGGCGCGCCGCGAACGGATGTCCTCCTGCAACTGGAAGCGGCGCTCGGGAGTAAGCATGGCATAAGTAGTTTTCTTGTGCCGAAACATGGCTGGGGCGGTAACAAGCGAAAAGAGGAAGATGGATGATTTCCTAGGGTTGCCCGCGAAAAGAGGGAGAAGCAGGATGATGTCTTGTGGTGGCGGATGCCGCTCGACTTAAATAACTGGTCCCTGACCTCGGGCGAGGGGCCGGAATGGTGCCACGCGGCGTTCACTTCACCACCGGATGAGACACCCGTCGGTCCTTTTGGCTTCCGCAGCGCCGATACGTGGCGTTCACTCTATTAAATACCTCGACCTCCTCCAGAGCGGCGTCACCGGAGGAGACGCCCGTCAGACCACTGGGTTTCGGGAGCTACACCACGTGGCATTCACACGCGAATACGAGGAGACGCCCGTCGAACGGATGGGTTTCCGCAATAAACGCACGAATGTGACTCTATGTAACGCATAACCGTGCCTCTCCGAGCTTCATGGTTGTGCCTTTCCTTGCGAATGATTGAACGGAATCATTTGGAACACGAAGACAAACTAACGTGACTCTACACAATACCACGCCGTGCCTTCCTGGGACCCATGACCGTGCGAAGAATATACCACACCAGCGTCTCTCAAATAGGCCATTCCGTGCCTCACAGAGTAAACAGTGGGTGTTCACATCTGAACCCATTACGCTGGGTTTTTCCAATTAAAGAACAAACGAGAAGGTGCCTCTGTGGGCTGAATGCCCGTGCCTCTCTGTCTGATCGAGTCGACGCAATCATTCGGAACACAAACACAGGGGAGTGTGACTCTATATTATACGACACCATGCCTTTTTGCGCTTCAAGCCCGTGCATGTGACCCTTAACACTGCCACGAACGTCCACGCGTCGTGTTTGTTCTCTCTAGGTGCAGTTTTCTTAACTTTGAGTGGACTTGCGAATTGATTTTGGTCTGTACTGTGTGCTACCTGCAGGGATTGTAACACTGAACATCGAAGATAATGTGGTGGAGGATGAAGACACTAGTAGCATCGTGAGCAGTTTCTCGACAGACAGCCCCTTCTCGATAGACCCCGAGGAGGAGACTAACAAGGAGGAGCCTGACAATGAGGAGGAGGAGGAGGCTGACGAGGAGGGGGTTGACAATGAGGAGGAGGAGGAGGAAGAAGAGGAGGAGGAGGAAGACGCTGACGGAGACGGTGACAAGAAGGAGGATCAGACTGACGACGACGACGGCGACCAGACTGACAATGACAATGGCGAGGACCTCAGTTACCTCCAATTTGTGCTTAAGACATAGTAGATGATTTGCTGGAAATAAGAAGTCTTATGCATCTTCTGGGCAGCTATATTATCTATAGACAAAGCCTGTTGTGTCAGACCCTAGCTAACAGAACTGTGGCTGTATACACTTCACGCCCGTGCTTCTAATAAAAGAAGCGCGACACAACTCAATACAGAACCGTGGCTTTTAAAAACAAGGAACTTATGCTTTTAAACACCGCGACTCTCGAATTGGCCATCCCGTCCCCCACAAACTAAACAGATAGCGTTAACATCTAAACCCACTCTGCTTTGTTTCCATAATAAACGTACGAACGTGACTCTGCGATAGACCAAGCAATGCCCCCATGGGATTCTCGTCCGTTCTTCTTCTTCTGAACGAGTCAACGGAATCATTTCGAACACAAATACAGGCAAACGTGACTCTATATAAAACCACACCATGACTTTGTGTGATGCAAGCCCGTGTCTATGACCCGAAACACTGCAACACAGAAAAGCCACAAACTTACAGGCCTTCATCAGTACACAAGTCATTACAATACTTAGTTCAGAACCGTGGGTGCAGAGACTTCACGTCCCGTGCTTCATAAGTAACAACGCCTAATTACAATGATACTGGAAACCAAAATACATTTTGTTAACAAAGTAACTGACAACGAAATTTCACAAGACAAGGTAAGAAACTCCAGTCCACTGCTTAACAACACCAGATGCACACAACAGCCAGGGACGCTGCTGTATACTTAGTCCCCACCGACCTTCTTGCTGGTTTGCTCCACGCGCAGTTCATCAATCTGCTTCTGCATTGCCTCCTCAACCTTCATATACTCGACACGTTGCTTCACAGCTGCCACCGATTCCTCCAACAACCGGACGTGCTCGTTAAGGAGATTGTTCTTCTCAACCATAATTTCTACAATACTGGCTTTCGCCTTCTCTAAATCTTCTCTTGTTTTCTCGAAGAGCTTCTGCCACCCGTAGATGATCTCCTCCAAATCTTCACTTCTTTTCTCGAAGAGCTTCTACCACCCGTAGATGATCTCCATCAGCTGCTCGGACATTTTGTCAACCTTTGGCCTTGAAACCAAGGCATTCATCTGATGGAGCAGGTTATTGAGAGTAGTTAACAGGGAGTTAACAGTTTGTTCGCCTCCAAGACGAGTTAGCTGGCTTGAGCCGAAGCGAGCCCATAAGGCCTCCCCTTCGCCACGGGACCTCTTAGCACTTGCCGTCGCCGCCCCGCTTACCATTCCCTTCTTCTTTCTCGAGCCACAACTGCTCCCCAATTCTACAGCAGGGGACTTTTGTTGAAGACCATGACGCAGCCCAACCCTAGCTCCAATTGACTGTAAATCAGTATCAGCAAGACACACCCGCATCAACTTAGGAGTCAGCTCAACACAATAATTCATGTTTCACAAACTAAATCAAGTAGCCGAAAGAAAGAGAAAACGAACGAAGCAGAAACAGGGTGAACTTACAGACGAGGAACCCTCGCCGGCCGGGATCTTCTCCCGCGACAGGACACGGCGGTCCGGAGTAGTCTCCTTCTGCCCAGCCATGGCGGAGATTGTCAGAGGATAGAGAAGAGCAAGAGGAATTGAAGGCCTGGCGGCGGACAAAGGGAGGAGTAGGATGTGGCTAGGGTTTCGAGACTCCATCCGTCCGCCTTAAATAGCCGGAGCTTCCCCTTGGCCGACGAGCCAGAGCGGCATCACCGGAGGAGACGCCCGTCGGACCATTGGGTTTTCGGAGCGGCACCACATGGCATTCACACCCGAATACGAGGGGACGCCCGTCGAACCGTTGGGTTTCCGCAATAAACGCATGAATGTGACTCTGGGTAAGGAATAACCATGCCTCTCCGGGCTTCACGGCCATGCCTGTCCTTGTGAACGGTTCAACGGGATCATTTGGATCACCAAGACAAACTAACGTGACACTTCACAATACCACGCCGTGACTTCCTGGGACCCACGACCGTGCGAAGAATATACCACAGCAGCATCTCTCGAACAAGCCATTCCGTGCCTCACAGAGTAAATAGTGAGTGTTCACATCTAAACCCTTTCCGCTAGGTTTCCGCAATTAAAGAAACTAACGTGATTGTGCGTAAGACCAAACTGTGCGTTTGTTGGATTAACGCCCGTGCCTCTCCATATGATCGAGTCGACGGAATTATTCGGAACACAAACACAGATGACCGTGACTCTATATAATACCACACCATGCCCGTGACTCTCCATCTGATCGAGTCCACGCCTTTATCGAGTAATATACGTAACATCAAGAAATAAGCGTGACTGTGCTTTTAAAAACAAGGAAAATAAGCTTTTAAAAACAACTTCTCTCACATAGGCCATTCCGTGCCTCACAGAGTCAACAGTGAGTGTTCGCATGTCAACCCATTCCGCTGGGTTACCCCAATTTAAGAAACGAACGTGACTGTGCGTAATGCAAAGCTATGCCTTTGTGGGCTGACAGGCCGTGCCTGTCCATCTGATCGAGTCGACGAAAGCATTCGGAACAGAAACACAAGCGAGTGTGACTCTATATAAAACCGCACCATGCCTTTGTGAGTTTCACGGTCGTGCCTGTCGCCCGAAACACTGCAACACACAAAGCCACGAACGTACACGCCATCATGAGTACGCAAGTCATGGCGCCACTCAGCACAGAACCGTGATTCTTTGTAATTCCACACCATGCCTTTGAGGGCTGCACGCCCGTGCCTGTGACCCGAAATATTGCAACACAGAGAGCCACGAAAGTCCACGCGTTTATGAGTACAAGTCATGACGCTACTTAGTACAGAACCGTGGTTACACGGACTTCAGGTCCGTGTTTTTCATAATCGTGTCTCTGGAATCGGCCATGCTTTCACCTTCATGTTTTGGCACCGTGACGTGCGTTTTTTGCTTGAAAAACGTGCCTTCTACATCCACGCGACTGTGCGCCTAACAAGGGAGGAACGCGAGCTCGTATTAAAACCGTGGCTCGTATGACTACACTTCCGTGCCACTTACTATGGATCCTCTCCCAGAGAAAACGCCTGTAAACACACCCACACACTAACATGACTCCGCCTAATGAAAAAACATGCCTCAGTAGACTTGACGCCCGTGCCTATCCAAGTGAACGAGTAAGCGGAATCATTTGGACCACAACTACGCACGTGTCGCAAAAATGTGCTCCCCGCGGCCCCATGAAGTGCGTCTGGTGGAAGAACAACCGTGCTCCTACTGCTAACACGCAACATCCATGCCCCGAGCCTACTCATCTACATGTACCAACAAACGAAATAACACGACGACAATGCAACGCATAAATTCCTTACAAAGTCATGGCAGTACAAAGGGCCACATGCGCCAACGCAATGAATAAACACGCTCCAAGCTCTCTGCCTACACTCCAGCAACCTTCTTGATCGGCTGGTGGGCGAGGACATCCTCAATCTCCTTCTTCGTCGCCTCATGAGCTTCCTTCACAGAAGCAAAGGAATCCTCCACCAGGCTCTTGTACTTGACGAGGACCTCCGCCTTCTCATCCATAAGCTCCCCCGCTTCGCCCGACAGCTTCACCACCAACGCACGGCTCTGCTCTTACAGATTCTTCCAGCGGGCGGCCTCCTGATCCTTCTGGTCGAGCTCGTTGACAAGCTTCTCATTCTCACACAGAGATCAAAATATGAGACCAGTGGACTTCTCCACTGAGGCATTGCTCTGCTGCACCAACTTCTCCAAGCGAGCGATGAACTGCTGCTTAATTAGCTCATCAAGCATGTCGTCGCTGGCTAAGGAATTCGGTACTGCCATCTTGCCGAGATCGTCTCCATGGTGAATGTGCTTGTGAGAGGAATCGCCTCCACGCGAGAGATCGTTCGACACCTGGGCAACGGGGCAGGATATCCCTGCCGCCGCTACAGCGTAGCGGCGGCACCTCTCTCTTCTTTCCGCGGCTTTGGTCCTCGCTGCCTGGTTACTTGAAAACCCAGAACCCCTCTTACCGGCCATGGCGCAAGCAAGGAGTTACCAGCAAGAAAGAGGTGCCTGTCTCTGGAGAATTGTGGACGTGGAGTGTTCCATGAGTAGGTACCTTTTTATAACATATGCACATCGGTCAGACGGTCAAACGGAGTAACCGAAGCCTCGAATTGTCACAATCTCTCTTAAATACCTCGAACTCTGCATGCCTGGGAAACACTAGTACTCTCCTTTTCGTCTCCCTGTGCGTTCGTCCACACTACAACCACTCAACTTCTTTCTAATGGTCCGTATATATTCCACAGAAAACATCTCAAATATAGTTAACTTACTGTGTCCGTCCGTCTGTAGTCCAGAGAAGTTACTGTCGAATTCATACCATTATCCATTGTCATTTTTTGTTTTGAAATGATATTTATATCAAAATCTTACTATATCCGCGAATTAACTTGCACGCATCTCAAGGTGACTCCTTAGTGAAAACGCCCGTAACACACGCAGATACGAACGTGACTCTCTCTAATAACAAACAATGCCTCCCTGGAACACACCACCGCGACTCTCCACAACAAAGGAACGAGTTGACAAGGAAAATGTTTCCATACACAGAGTCAGGAGTGTGCCTGTTGCATTAGTAACACAGTGCCAGCTCGGCTTCACTTCCACGCACCTCACAGTGACTGGACAGAGAAAATGTATGTAACACACGCGTGGACAAACGTGACTCTGGCTAATAAGAAGACGTGTCTCCGCCGGATTCACGTCCATGCCTCTCCAAGAGAACGAGTGAGCGGAATCATTAGGAAATACCAAAAGCATACCCCCGTGGTAACGTGACTCTGGCTAATGGGTAAACATGCTTCCTTTGAGTTCATGTCCATGCCTCTCCAAATGAACTGGCGAGCGGAATCATTTGGAACACAAAGAACCATGAACGTGACTCTGAGTAATGCCAAATCATGCCCCTGTGGGTGACACAATCACACTAAAATCAAAAAATGCTAACGTCGCACCAACTAACAGTTAAGAAGGCAAGCAAAAAACAAGCTCATCGAAGCACACAGAAAGTTGCACCAATCTTGATGTCCAAACGGACGGTCGAACATTCAAGACGACTCGCCATTTCCATGGGAGGGTGAGCGCTGTTGGCCTCACTTCCATGCACCTCACCGTGGAATGTCAAAGAAAACGTCTGTAACACGCGCAGGCACGAACATCAAAGAAAATGTCTGTAACACGCGCAGGCACGAACGTCAAAGAAAAGGTTCGTAACGCACGCAGACACGAACGTGACTCTCTCTAATAACAAACAATGCCTCACTGGAACGCACCACCGCGACTCTCCACAAGAAAGGAATGAGTTGACAAGGAAAACGTTTCCATACACAGAGTCAGGAGTATGCATGTTGCATTAGTAACACAGTGCCAGCTCGGCTTCACTTCCACACACCTCACAGTGACTCGACAGAGAAAATGTATGTAACACACGCATGGACAAACGTGACTCTGGCTAATAAGAAGACTTGTCTCCGCCGGATTCACGTCCATGCCTCTCCAAGAGAACGAGTGAGCGGAATCATTAGGAAATACCAAAAGCATACACCCGTGGTAACGTCACTCTGGCTAATGGGTAAACATGCTTCGTTTGAGTTCATGTCCATGCCTCTCCAAATGAACTGGCGAGCGGAATCATTTGGAACACAAAGAACTATGAACGCGACTCTGAGTAACACCAAACCATGCCCCTGTGGGTGACACAATCACACTAAAATCAAAAAATGCTAACGTCCCACCGACTAACAGTTAAGAAGGCAAGCAAAAAACAAGCTCATCGAAGCACACAGAAAGTTGCCCAATCTTGATGTCCAAACGGATGATCGAACATTCGAGACGGTTCGCCATTTCCATGGGAGGGTGAGCGCTGGTGGCCTCACTTCCATGCGCCTCACCGTGGAACATCAAAGAAAACGTCTGTAACACACGCAGGCACAAACGTGATCCTGTCTAATAGGTAAAACATGCTTCCTATGAGTTCATGTCGATGCCCCTCGAAATGAACTGGTGAACGGAATCAGTTGGAACACGAAGTCGCAAGAACGTGACTTTGGGTAACCTCAAACCATGCCCCCGTGGGTGTCACCACACTAAAATAAAAAAATGCTAGTGTCCCACCGACCCGCAGTTGAGCAAGCAAGCAAAAAACAAGCCCATCGAAGCCCACAGAAAGTTGCACCAATCTTGATGTCCAAACGGACGGTCGAAGATTCGAGACAGTTCGACCATTTCCCTCTCACGCCCACTACCTTCTTGCTTTTCCTTTCGCACCAAAACTCTCGAACACTTTGCCAGTTCCCCTCTCTTGAACACCCTCCTCTCTCCTTCTGCCCCCATTGTCCAATCCAGCAGACCAACCAAAAATCCAAATCGGGTTCGCCTCACCCACCAGCCGCCATCGACTTTGAGATACAGACAGTCGGTCGGTGCCCGCGACAGCACCAAAAACAACTCCCGGCGGCGGCGGCGACTGACGGCGAGGACCCGTGCTCTCAATACCGGCAGCGGAGATACCAACAGAGAGCAAGGACAAAAACCAGCCAATGGATGCCACGAATCCCTCACAAGCAATCGAAGGTAAAAAAATATTAATCCATTACATTCCATTACCACAGGTCGATCAAAGCGATTTTTCCCCTTTTTGACGGACATGAACCCTAACCGTCACACAAACCGTGTTTTCGAATAGTCTGTTTAGACTTGTCTAACAAAATTGAAATAAGGTAGACACGCGTGCAATAGAATGCTACCCCTACCTGCCAGAGAAATTTGCTTGCAAGATATTTGCTTAAAACGTACTGTACATGCCAGAACTACCTAGGACACCGCTGTAGATTCAAACCATGAGAGCATCCTTACACATCAAAACCTGGTACTTACACGAGATTCTATATATCCGTTGATGGTATCTGTTTCAAATTATGTGCCTCTCTCATACTAAAATCCGTGCTCCAAGAATAGATCTAGCTGTGTGCTTATACCGTGAAACAACCTGTGCCTCTCCGACAATGCCTTTTTTTGTCCACGGGATGCATCTCCTATTTTGCTGTGAAATTCAATTCTGCTTCTACTATTGGTAAAGCCTGGGCACTTTTATGCAGCAAGGACTGGTAAGAAGGAAAACAGGATACCTGCGGAAGAGCCTGCCGTGCAGCAAGGTACTATAAAAGGCTCACACAATCCATATAACAAAAACTATGTAGCAGCAGCAGTAAGTTAACCACTTACGTCCACACAATCCTGGGAAATTACACTTCGTTGAAATTTTTCACACATTATGTATATTATTATTCATTCAAGAACATTTTATCTTATCCTCTAAACCTTACAATTATTGCTCCAATTTACAGAATATCATTTGTGGTGTATTTTGCCTATAAAAAAGACTTCCACTCACTTCGCTGAACTTGACAGCAGCGATACTACACACACCTGACCCTAATTTCTATCACTGATTGACCAAACCAAGGGTCAGGAAGACTTGATATAACAAGAAAAGAATGGATTAATCGCCTTTTTAGGTCAGGAAATGAAAGGAAAGCGCTATCTTACGAGTCTATGTACATTAAGTTTCAGATTCTTTTTGTACGGTCGTGGAAGACATATTTTTAAAACTATATCACATTTATTTCGATGATACTACGTAATCCTTTTGTTACATAATCATCATGCAGGTCATGTAGGAGGAGATATTGAAACGATATTGTCTGAACTTAAAATTGAATATCCAAAAGCACTAGGCATCTCTCCTAACCCGTCAGAAAAAAGAACGAAGCAGAACATGGACAACGAAGCACCTGAGCACGTGCAAGCACTAGCTTCCAGCAGGGAGGGCAACAAAAAGCAAGTAACTAGCAGCAGAAAAGAGAGGCAATCAGAAACCAAGACTGTTGTTCCTCCTAGAGAAAAAAGACAAAAGAGAAAGGACAAAACTCAACTCATCAGCGACGGTGCTACCTTGCAGCAGCAGCAGCCAAGTCCTCTAATGGTGCTCCCGCCAGCATTTCCACACGTCAAGAATAAACTAACTGAAGCCAAGAAGAAAAACAAAAGACAACGGGTGGAAGAAGACGAGGATGATGCCAGCAAAGAGTCACAGTGTGATACTGCCGACGACGACGATGGCACAAAACATGATGATGATCTCATTCATACAGAGGGCGATGACGCCACAGAGGACAACAGTGGCGACGCCGAGGACAACAATGATGATGTAAAACACATTTTCTCTACAAATTTTTGCTACCACTTTTCACCCATGAAAACCAAATGATCCTCTATAACAAAACCCTCTTTTTCTCAACAACGAAAATTAAACCGGACGCGCACAAAGAGGAGAAAGACAAGTGGAAAAGAATTGGCAGCACCAACGGATGATGAACAGGAGGCAACAACAAATGAGGACAAATGCAAAATCAAGGTAGGGGCAGCATTTGTTCAGGTCAATAGAGCATGGAAATTACTTAAAGAACGTCACCAACAAGATGGTAGGACGGCCGGGTTTGCAAGCATAGAGAAATGCCAAATAACGCGCTCCATCTGCAAACCGCTTGCAGCACACATCTACGACAACTTGGACACAGAAAGCATGACAATAACGTTCAGTGATGCTGGTTAGCAGAAAGAAATCAAGATAACAAAAGAAGGCATCCACAAGGTGTTTGGATACCCAAACGGTACGCACAAGTCAGCACCAAGGCCACAGATTTCCACCGATACAATAAGTGAACTGGTCTCAGAACTTGGCCTCGACAAAATGAATTTCAAACACGAAGATCTGTTTGAAAAGCTAGAAAATTTGGTGGAACTAGATGACAAAGAATCAAACAGAAAATTAGTTAAAATATTTTTCCTTATTTTTTTCCACAACGTTGTCTGTGGAACAACTGCCTCTATCTTCAGCCAACAAGCTATAATGGTCAAGGACATGGACTATGAAGAAATGGCAAAGATGGATTTCTGCGAGGTAATCATCGAAAGTATCAAGGAAGGAGCCAAGAAATGGCAAAAGCACAGGACGTTGTCTCAGGAACAAAAGAACAAAAAGCATCTCAATGGTTTGGCACAGGGACCAGTAATCATGTACCTCGACTCACTGCTGCTGCCAACCGACACAAAACAAATGCAGAAGATTGCCAAGAAAATGGACAAGACATCATTACCGCGAGCAAACCACCTCAAAGAGAGTGACCTAAAGAAAATAGCTAGAGCAGACATGAAAAGGGACGGAAAAGCACAACCGGATGACTATGAATTTGGCAAGATACAGGTATAGCCCTATTGAATATATATGCATTATTCCTTATAAAAACGTTTTCCAATCTAACCAATTCCATTCTGCCGAAACAATGCAGACATGGAAACGAACAGCAGAGAGGATCTTCTATGCCAGCACAGTAACACCTTCGTATTCAATACAAACGATACCAGCACAACAACAGAAGCACCAGCAGACGACCAAACTACTAACACCTCCAACCAAGCGCCAGGACGAAGCACATGTTAGCACGAGTGGAAGCAAGGAACCCGAGAAAGGCACCAACACAGGATCAGATGAAATATTCGGAAGGATAGATGAAATGTTGCAACAAGTACTCGACGAAGCAAAACAGATACCCGGAATAACGACCAGGGCTGGACACCAATGCAGCGAACAACAGGAGAAATTAGATCAAAAATACAAGAACTCAGTGGTGCAACAAACAATGTCCATGATGGAATCTTTTGAACAACTTAGAGAATTTCAGGACATATTTTGAAGAATGAATTTAGCAGAAGAGACGACGCTGAAGGTGCTGGATCGAGCAGACGCAGGAGCCACAACTGCACTAGTCGATGGCAACCACACGAAAGAAGTCGTAGCCGCAGCAGAAGCAGGGGGGAGGAGAAAAAGAAAGAAGGAAGAACAAGACAAACAAAACGAACAGGAAGGGAAGAAAAGAATAACAAAATAAAGATCACAGACCTCGAGAATTAGCCAGAGGGAGACAAAAGAACAGAACAAGGTGCAAAAAGAGCAAAGCAAGGAGCACGAATCAGCCAACACGGCAAGTACCCAAGGACAGCAAAACCAAGGTAGAAAAGTAGCTGTAGAAGCGGAGATTCAACATGAGAAACAGGTAAATGAGAACAATTACATCATCCATGTGACTCGAAAGCGATGTTTCAAACTTGAACTTAAAAAATCTGTCTTCCATACTGTCAGGGACACGGCAACAGAACGCCACCCCAAGATAAAGGCCAACAGCAGCATGTCATCAAGAACACCGAGCAAGAGGATGCAAGCAATAGAACAAGCAACCCCACAACAGATAATGCTCCCTCAAGAACGTCAACAGGAGCAGTACAAGGGACGAACAGGATCGGAGCCAGCAAAGACGTGAGTATAAAAAATCAGTCTCTTCTTTCTAATAAGTCTCTTTCTTTCTAAACTAGATACGGTTTTGAGTTAACTGACAAATCTGCAACGAAATATACACTCAGCTGGGCAAGTATCATATCGGCGGTCCCGCAAACGAGGCACGGGCTGATCTACCATCGACCGTTAACAGCACGGCAGATAAACAAGAAGAAAACTACGAAGGAGAGGTAAAACTTCCAAACCCACTTTGCCCAATACCGTTAACTCATATTGTTTCATCTATCAGGTATTACAAGCACAGCAAAAGGAAGAGGATGCCCATGGAAAATAGAAAGTTGATGAACAAGAGCTTTTCAGCACAACAGCATTCCAGATGACCGATACAGGGGAGAAAGCCTCGGACACTGCACCCGATGACACACCCAAGGCTGGTATACATAGCAAAGAAAAAGTGGCCGCACAAACGGATATACGAACCACCGGCGCAAAGGTAAAATTCAACAAGAACCATTTTTCCAAAATTTATAAGGAATGTACTGCCCAGTACAACCTGCCACAGTAATACAAGAATTACAAGGAATGAATCACGCTTTTCCTTTCATGAAACGTAGGAAACAAACGAGAACGCTCATGTCAAAGAACAGCAAGGAGTACAAACGGAGCAAGCCAAAAAACAAGGGCAAATGGTGATTGAAATAGTACCCAGTACCCCGACTAAAGAGCAGTCTTCACCTAACAAACACAACCGAGAAGGGATCCCACCAGCATCAAAGACCGAAGAGGTGAAGTTACACGCACCTGCTCCTACAACATTAAAAGAAAAAAAGTTATGCATGCACAGATGAAGTCCAAACTTTATTTACATTTTTTGATTGAACAGAAGAAAAAAACAAATGAAGCAGAAGATGTGCCTGAACAAGCGATAGAAAGTGCTGCTACCGCTCGACAATGTACAAAAACTTCAGAAGACAAAGAAGAAGTAACAGGCACGGCACCAGAGATAATGAATGTAGAGGTCAAGCTACAAAACCTGTTTCTATAGCATATAAAAAAAATACATCCACAGACAGAAACGCAGACACATTTTAATTAATTTTTACGTTCCGACAGATGCAAGAAACAGAGGAGAGCACCAACATTCAAGACCAACAAACACAACAACATAAGGGAATGGAACAAGCGGAAGATGTTCTTCCAACGGCAGACAGCGTCACCGTTGTAGACCAAGCCAGAAAACCTTCACTGTGCGGGCAAGAAATAACAAGGATGGCAGCGGCGCAAAAGATCGAAAAGGTGAAGTGAGATAAGCTGCTTTTAGGAAATTAGAAATTTGAGTGAACACAGACACAAATGCAGTCTCATTTACTTACCTCTATGTCTCAACAGCCACAAGACAAAAATGACGACACCACAGATGAACAAAACAACAAAGATCCAGAGGAGGTCCAAAAACCTCCACTCAGCGAAGGAAAGATCGAAGAGGCAGCACCTACAGAAACGACTGAAAAGGTGAAGCTACAATAAAAAAGTTCAAAGACACAGTAAACATTTGGGTATTTTTCTTAGGGAACGGACACTAAACTACAATGAAAATAACAAGCATATTTATTTATTTTTTAACCACACTTTTGCATGATAACGCAGAAGCCTCACCAAGAAACGCACACGGACACAAGCAAAGAAGCAAAGGGCCACAGTGCATTGGAAAACCTTGGAGCAAATATTCCAGAGAGAGAGAGTCAGACAACATCAAGAAAAAAGCCGCACCATCAGACAAGCTAGATTGTGCTGTAAAAGAGGTTGCCGCCACAAGCACGACGGTAACCCAGGACGGCACTCAAACAGAAAGTGAACCGTTGATCATGCAAAACCTGGTCATCGAGGAAGGCACAAAAGAGGAAGGGATCGAACACCTGTACAACAACGTCATGACAGCGAATAAGGACAAAGGGTAAGTTCATGTTACCACCAAAGAATTACTTTCTTCCAATGATTTCCTCCCTTAAACATTTTATATGTATATATATATATATATATGTATGTTGTAGGGACGAGATTTTAATAAATACAGAGAGGTCAACAGTAATTGTCAGCCACATGGCACAAAGCTTCGAGATTGGAAAGGCAGTGCGCACCGAAACCATCGAAGTCATGCTACAGATGTTGAAAAAGCAACTCAGGGGCACAAATAGAAAGATTCTATCAATATACCACACCGTAAGTAAAGATCACGGCAAAAGCTCAAGTTTCAACAATGAATATCAGTCTATTGATCAATCAACCTTTCTGTACAATTGAATTTACAAATTTCTTTTACGCACATGTGACAAAACAAGCAGACAGCAATACACAGAGCCAATCAGGAAGATCCATTGGAGTTGAAAAATAAAAACAAAGCACACGTCAGAGATAAAACAATGCCCAAAAGGCTTAAAAGATTCCTTGATGTGGAAGGAGAACAACTACAAGATTTTGACATGGTAAGCACATCTCATGTTACAGATAAGAGATACAATCACGGCTCTACAATTCCGTTTTACGATCAACAAATCACGACTAAATCTAAGAAGGATCCCTTATTTATTTATTTTGCATTTTGCAGTTCTTTCTACCAGTTTGCATAGGCGGGCCTGTTCAACAAAGATCTATGGGCCACTACTTCACTATTACCATTAACATGAAAAAAGAGCGCTTTGAACTCCTTGACTCTTTAACAACTGAATATCCAGGCACAATGGATTACTTCAACACAGTAACAAGCAGAGTAAAGAAGATATGGAAGCAAATAAGCACATGGCTCCAACTGTCTCCATGTAGTATTGACCATTTCAAAAAGGTCAAAATGCAGGTGCCACTTCAGGGACAAACATAAGCAATACAAACCATTCTCCTTTTCCTTACTGACTGTAACAATTATTAATGCAATTCATAAAAAACATAGGACGTTAGGGCAACTTCATCTAAACTGCCCAAACGTCTTTGGACAGCGACAATAACCAATCATTCTTCTACTTACAGACTGGACTGTGCGTTCTATATGTTCATGAACACGAAGCACTACACCGACGGTGGAGAAACAATGCTACTAACAGAAGAACAAGTCCCAGAGTTGAGGAAGAAAATTCTCTATCAAATAATCAGCCAATACAGAGATACGACCGCACTATCATTAATCAACTACACCACAGGTTTCTCTTTCTAAAGACAACAAAGTAAAATTTTACTCATCTAATTTTCAGAGACACACCAATAAGTTTTTATTTTTTATTTTAACAGATATGCTGAACTGTGAGGTCGATATGGAAGACAGAGAAATGCAACGAATACATTATGACATAGAAGAACAAGAGATTCCTCCAACTCTCGAGCACATTGGGACAAGCGCTCAAGAGTTAAAAGTTATTGAGATTAATGACACATGCAGCGATGAGGGGAAAGAAGATTATCATGTGGGCAGCAAGGATACTACCAATGTGACTGAAGAAGCACTCACAGAAGAACATGCCCAGACATATGCTGATTTACAACGGGAACAACATGCGCAACCAGACACTGATTTACAAAAGGAAGACGAACGGAAAGATCCAGCGATAGAACCAGACAGACCACCCCCAGATAAAAAGACCGAAGACATAACAGGCTCTCCTTTAGAAGTGGATAACATGACAAAGAGCGTACCAACTCGCCAACAACAGCTTTCCAAACAGAACAAGAACCCTGTTGGCGAAGATCGCATATCAGGAACATCACCCGAGGCGAAACATGCACAAGAAGAAAAGAAGCAGAAAGAGAATGATTTAGTAGAAAAGATACTTCAAAAATGGAAACGCGATGATGTAGTCTCGGTAGAACCGAGCATCAAAAACAACAACACAAAAAAGGGAACACCAACATCTAGGCAGCTTAATGGGCAGTCACAGTTCGGTCACGACAAGAAAAACGCAAGGCATCTTGCAAGAGTGCAGACAAGTTCCCCAAAACCCTCAATGATTCAATCATCAGAGATCAGCTCAGCAAACATAATGTCAATTAAGAGGCCATTCAAGCGAGCAAGCAAGGAATTTGAGAAAGTCAACGTTGCATAACTTGTTCCAGGAGATTTCATTTACAAAGAAAAGGCCATGCAACTCTATAGATATCTGATGAGCCGACAAGGATAGAAAGAATGCGGAGGGTAGGCAGATTCTCCTTGTTCCATGGAAACGATTACAGAGAGCTGCAGATTCTCTAACATCCAACTAACCATTGACTCACCTAGTTCTAAACCCTCCTTGCTTGCAGAGAACGGCTATATAAAAGCTCAAAGCGAGAAGACTACATTTCAGGAAAATCCTTCATGGAACAAGCAGGAAAAGGAGAAACACAAATGGAGGGCTCCATGCTAAATGCGTTACTGGAGGAATGGACAGAACAGGAACAATTCAACCCAGACGACAAAACTGTACTCCCTGCAGATATCGCAAATGTATGCATACCTCACCCACAAAAACACCACCGTCATTACTATGATAGAATATATAACTAAAACCACACACTCTCTTTCTTGAAGCTGGTGCTCGATCTCAATTATAAAAAAGGAGAGCTATCAGAATTCAACGAGGACGACGCACTAAAAGGATTTGAACTCCTCGTGAGAGGTAAAAACATCCTACATTCGAAGATGGTAAGTTCATAATTATTACTAAACACATGACTTATTCTCCTTGAGCCTCAACAATTAAATGAAATTTAATTTTTACATCAACAACGATCTCCTCTCTCAACGTAGATCATGATACCTCATCACACAGACAGCCACTACACGCTCTATGTACTGAACAGGTACAGAGGTAGCATAGACATTCTTGACTCACTGAACTACGTATACTATGCCGATTCGTCTTGGAGTGAACACCATGTGCATCGAGCAGAACTAGTACGTACTTTTGTACATTGATTTATTCTTTTCCTCGTGATAGTATGATACGCTTACTTTTCTCAATGCCGCACCCGAACAACAAAATCAAAATGCAATCACAGATGAGAAGGATGTCTGTACTGATGAACAAGTATCACCAACTAAAACACAAGAACCAACCAGACTGGGAAAGGATAGCAGAAAGGCCTCACAGGGTCTGCACACCAAAGCAAGAGGGAACACAATGCGGGCACTTCACGGCCCAATTTGCAAAATACTAGAATGGGAAAGAACTGGTCAAGGACAGAGAGGATTTTCATGTAAGTTACCAGTACATACACGTCGAATAACTTCATTTCTTTATTACCGTAATTAGTTTAGTCACAATCGTGGACAACACGTAACTATAAACCATACATTTTGACATGCCTGCAGCCCAGCAAGGTGGATGCCGAATGGAAACCAGAGTACGTATTCACACTCATATTTGGTAAAACCAACCAAATAAAGCAGCATCAACTTCCTGCAAAACTCAAGGAATTCAAACCAGAGACTATAAACCTTTTTTCGCCCATTAAAGTTAATATAACTATTTTCATTTTTACCATCAGTCAACATGACAAGAGCTTCAAATATTTCTTTTAGAAACAACAGCCATAAATTTTTATCTGTTTCGACAGAGCGAGACAAAAAACACCAGCATCAATCAGGGAGCAGCAAGAAATACCCGCGACATCGGCATTCGTTTAGACACGTGGATAAGGCAAACGAGCTCTACGAGATAGTCATGAGTGACACATGGCAGAACAAATTCAAAAGGTGACTTGGTTCCTTTTGCACCTGAAATTAGTTAAAGTTAGGCGGCAATCACACAAATAAGACAGGAAACTAAAAAGGACCTTAAATTCATGTTTATCAGCTTCCTAGTTAATGACTTTCTGAACAAAAATTTCTTCTACTGTCCTGCCTGTAAGTAGAAAAATAGTATACTTGCGACATCATTCACAGAGCGACAGCACATCTCTTACTGGATCAAACCTGAAGGAAGTATTTGGGCCTGTAAAGAAGAAAAAACGTCAACGTATGGAAAAGAAGGTGCTCGATGAGTTTGCAGAGGCATGGGAAAGCAACCAAACTCCACACAAAAGACATAGACTATTACTAGGCCCAAGCTTTGCAGAGGTAAATTGCAAAAAAACCACAATGATCATCTAAACTCATCTTTTTGCAATGATTGTTTAATCTCTTGGTACCGATCTGTTTTTTCTAACTCATTTTTATCGTATTTTATTTGTTCCCTATAGCATATACTGGGTTTAAAGGATAAAACAAAAACTATGACGAACTTCAGAGATGATTTCATACGAGAGAAGGATAACTTGGTTCCCTTGCACCTTAAGGAATGTCAATCAGAGAAGCTGAAAACAGAAAAAAATGGTAATAGCGTTTTCCATACAACAAGATAAAAATAAGCATTTCAAACAGAATACTATATTCTAAACTCTCCTCTAACAATAAAACTTTTGTACACACTATTCGTGCTCGAGAGATATACAAGGAAACTTCAAATCATCAAACCAGAAGAAACCTCTCTTGAAGAATTGAAGAGGCAAGAATACCTAAAAAATCAACGTGATCGACATGTGCATAATGGCCGACTAAGTAAGATAATTGCTGAGATGGAAATCGACGAAGCCAACAAAAAAAAGGAGCATAAGAAATACCACAACCATAAAGACAAACTGGTAAGAATTGTAAATAACATCATCTTTCAGTTTTACAAATTACACTACATGTCTCTCTAAAACAAAAACAAAATGCAATTCCCAGGTGCCCAGGTTTAAAGAAATATACGAAGTATTACTTGACGAAAAATTCGAAAAGGAAAAGGGTAGATGGGACGTTCATTTTTTACAGAGCGTTCCAAAGGTAAACAAAGGTGAAACTCCATTTGCTGTTCTAAGGTTCGCGCATATCTTTGATGGCAACGACTTCGTCGAAGAGATAGATAATTTTGACATAAGTTTTCGCTGAAAACTCGCACTAAATTTGCTAGATGTCATACAACTGCAAGAACTAATTCTGATGTGTTTTTTCTCTTTGTTTTGCTGAACTTTTTATAGGATGACACGGAACAATGGAAAGCAGAACAAATGTGAAGGCTGTTATTTAGCGAACAGAACGAAATCAAACCCAGCGCAATGGGTGATGAGATTAGAAAGCTCTTCGAGAACATCACAGTCTAAAAGTTGTTGATAAGCGAACGAGCCTAGCTCCATCGAAACATCAGAAAACAGTTTAACCGCACCACATACTGTGATAATGAAGCAACAGACTCTTTTTATTCATGTAGTTCCTTGTTTCTTCTGTAACCGAGTATTCAAACACAAGCCGGTGCTGCTAGACACTTCACAACTGTCGATCCAGACGGTTGATAACCATGCCCCATGAAGCCCCAAGTCCGTCCCTAGACATGCGTGCGTCATGTCGACGCGCCATGACTCCACATACTCCTCACGCGTGATCACCCGTGACTTTGATGTTTCGCCTCTGTGCAACCGTGTGCTCCGAATGGCACAAACCTACAGCACTGTGTGCATCTGGCCTGGGTACAGGCCGGACTCTCTATATGAGTATTCAAACCAATGCATGTGGTGCCGCCCACTCGTGCCTTTAGATACTTCACACCTGTGCATCCACAATGGTGCCTCCCTACCTCAGTATTAGGAAGCATGCATCTGCTACCAAGCCACCATGCATCCAGAGGGTTGAGAGCTGTGCCTCGCGAAGCCCCACACCCCTACCGTAACTCTTACGTGCCCGTGATGCCAGACACGCGTGACTCTCTTGAGGCTTCAAAACCGTGACTCCCTAACTGCGTATTCGGAAGCATGCCTCTGGTACCACACTTTTGGGCATACACAGGGATGATACCTGTTCGCCTCGAGAAACCCCACTTCCGTGCATCTTGTGACTTCACTTCCGTGCCTGCATCCACGTGCCTAACGTGTCACGCCCCATGACTCTTACATGGTCGCGGTACCTCGCCCATGTCGCTTCACAGACATCACAACCATGCATCTCTAACCGAGCATTCGGACACATGCCTCTGCCACCACACTCTTGTGCATCCACAAGGTTGATACCCGTGCATCGACAAGTCCCAAGCCCATACCTGTGGTGCCTTCACTCCTGTGCCTTCCGTACCTGCATCCAGGTGCCTCACATGACACTTGACGTGACTCTTACATGCTCCATGGTGTCACACACCCTTGGCTCTGCACACTTCCAAACCGTGACCTTCTAACTGAGTATTCGGACCTCACCTCTCCTACTCCATCCACGTGCCTCTGGATGCTTGTGGTGGCTTCATTTCTGTAGAGACTTCACTCCCGTGCCTCCGGCCCCTGTAGTAAGACACGCCCGTGGCTCTAGAGACTGCAAACCTGTGCCTCTCTAACTGCGTATTCCGACCCATGCCACTGCTGCCACTCCTCGAGAAGCCGCGCTTGTGTGCACAACTAAACTGTACTTAGCGTCCAAAGACTGCTTTGTATTTTGCTGTTCATAGAGTGAAGAGCAACATAACTACTTCAAAACGACATGATTGCTGAATAAACATAGAACTAAGCAAGCTAAATAACTTGTTCAATCACATAAACAAACTACGAACTTGACATAGGCAAACTTGTTTAACCTGATACACTAACATTATAAACTGGTTCATTCTAACAGAAGTAAACTACGAACTTGAAACAATAGAAACGACAAGCAGAAAAACAAGAAACTATAAGGCCAGATTCTTAAATTTTTGTCATCACTAATAGCCGTAGTAGGGATCGTCATAGTTCTTCTCTGCCTCTTTTGCACTCTCCAGACCTTCTCTGATGTTTTCAATTTTCTTCCACGACTCGTAGGTGGCGTACGCATCTATCGCTGCATACTCGATAAGGTAATTTGGCAGTTGGCTGATCCCCCAAAGTTTATGGTCTTCATCCCTGTCAATCTTTTTCTTCATCTTGTTGTAGAATGGGTGGATCACGCTGCCTGCAAAATTAGCCAAAGAGTGGAACCTCTTTCTTTCCTTGAACAGAACTCTCCATTTGCGCTGGATGTCGATGTACTTGTCGGGGTTGAACTCCAAACCAGATCTCTGCAGCATCTCTTTGTCACCTTCAATACTGAAACCGGCAAAGGTGTAGAACCTGTCCTCCTTCAGGAACGGGCGCAGGCTCTTGGGCCTGCAAGGGGGATGACAGATTGAAGGTGGATCCATCAAGTACATGCTTATATAGTATAATTCATGGATGAATAAATTTCAGAAACTACTATACAAAGTTCAGAAATTAAATTCAAGCACAACATGTTATTTTTCTTTTGGTATTTACACTTGAGTCAATGACCTATCTACTTCTTAGCCAGTTTACCACATCAATTCAAGAAACTGTACTATAGCATCAAGAACAGAAACTACACTAGAACAGAAACTACACTAGAACATCAAGATCAGAAAATAATCTCGTACATCAAATTCATAAATTAATCTAGTGCATCAAATTCCTAAACTGATCTGGGGCATCAGGTTCAAAATCTATTCTACAGCATCTACTTCACAAACTTCACTAGTACATCAAGTTCATAAACCAATTTAATCAAATTTCAGGGTGCATAGATAATTAAATAGAAGCATGAAGAGGTTGGTTTTGTAGGATGGTTCACCATTTTGTTGCCGCGGTAATGTGGTATACCAGACAGAGTTCCTCCACGCATAACTGCAGAACTGCTGCCCTCTACGGAGTTTCGTCTTCCCTGGTATACTCGACGTCAACGCCGATGTGCTGTGGGTACAAGCCGCAGACCCTCTTCATGATCCTGGTGATCATCTTGTCGGCTTCGTATGGATTGCTGGTCCATACGACATCCAGCTTCTCCTTGCCGTGGATGTCAACCTCCTTGAGGTACCTACTATAGTCGAGCTTATGACCGGGGACCTGAACGTCGCCGACCTCGGTGCTCTGGTCGGACGTCTCACCACGGGGACGCTTGGCAGATGGTTCCTCTGCCATTACCCTCCTCCAGCGATGGCGGGCTTGAGACAGAGACTGTGGCGAGTTGCTAGTTGAGATGGAGCGGCAATGGTGTTTTCGGAATTGAGCGACAATGGAAGCAGAGTTGCCTTTTTGTGGCAAGGTTTGAGTCGTGGAGGAGGCGGTTGGACGCGGCCTCGTCGTGGTAGTGGGGGCGGTAGACATGCGCTCGTTGTTGCAGTGTGTCGAGGCAACCGCCGAGGGGCAGTGCTCGCGGTTGCCGGGAAAAAAACAACCGTCAAAGCGTCCGCTTAAGCACGTACTCCTACAAATGTTTTTGAATACGTCGCTTAAGCACCTACTGCACTGGCCCGCGTAGATAGTGTGCACTGCGTTAGCTACTATGTTGAACTGCATGCACCTTTCCCGACGCACAGCACTGCTACCACACGACCAATGCTGTAGAGACTTCACACATGTGGACCCACAACCTATCCTCTCTAACTAGGTATTCGCACCCCTGCCTCTACTACCATACTTTCGGACCCATGACTCTTACGTACCTATGGTGACACACGCTCGTAACTCTAAAGACATCACAACCGTGACTCTCTGAGTGAGTCTTCGGATGCATGCCTCTGCCACCACACATTTGTGCATCCACAGAGTTGATACCAGTGCCTCTAGAATTCCAACGTCGGTGCCTGTAGAGCCTGGTCTTCCATGCCTCACACGTCTATTAAGATGCTATAGTGAACAAAAAAAACCACAGCCAGGCAGCACGAATCTTGATGCTAAAATGGGACCCTCGAAGATTACTGACGGTTCCACCATTTCCATCTCTCCCACCTCCACTACTCTCTTGCTTCCTCCCTCCCACAGTAAATCTCGAAACATTCCGCACTCACACATGGTCTCCTCCTCCCTTCTGCACACGGGCCCAAATTCGAAGTAGAGTTCCCCTCACCGAACAACCGCCACCGCGCTTCGCCAACCGCCCTCCACTTCGAGATACAGATCATCAAACGGTGCACCCAACAACACAAAGTCCCCACCCAACGGCGACGAAGCGAGGACTTCAACACCGGCGGCGGAGATCACAACAAAAAAAGAGGAACGGACAGAATAGACCAATGGAGGCGAGAAGCCGAACACAAGCAATCGAAGGTAAATACCAATCTATCATATTGCATTCCTCGAGGTAGATCGTAGTGATTTCTCCATTCCAGGGACAGCAACCCTAGCCACCGCAACAGCCGAGTTTTGCACTAGCCAAAATCAATTTGTCTAGCAAATTGAAGTACCGTACACACGAGATTTAATAGAAACGCTACAGCTCCCCGCTACAGAATTTTCGCCACCTGATATGTGCTTAAACATACTATACCTGCCATATCACTAACTAGAATACCTCAATAGATTCAAACACTGCGAGCATACTGAGAGCTCAAACCTGGTAATTACACCAGATTTTCTCTGTCCCTTGTCCCTTGATTGTAACTGTTTCAAATTTAAGTGCCTCATGTCCGTCACTGCATTGGCTTTACTTCAGTGCCTCCCGTACCTGCATCTACGTGCCTCACGTGACACTTGTCGTGACTCTTACGTGCCCGTAGTGCCACACCCACGAGACTTCACAACCGTGGTTCTCTAACCGAGTAGTCGGATCCATGACCCTGCCACCACATTTTTGTGCGTCCAGAGCGTGCACGTACGTGCCTGTGGGGGCTTCACTTTTGTGCCTTCCGTGCCTGCACCCACGTGCCTAATGTGACATGCGCCGTGACTCTTACGCGGTCCCAATGCCACGCCCGCGTGGCTCCTGAGACTTCACAACCGTGCCTCTGTAACCGAGCATGTTGACACATGCCTCTGCCACCACACTGTTGTGCATCCACAGGGTTGATACCCCGTGCTTCGAGAAGCCACAAGTCCGTGCCTGCGTTGCCTTCAATGCCGTGCCACCTGTGCCTACATCCACGTGCCTCACGTGACAATTGCCATGACTCTTACGTGCCCCGTAGTGCCACACCCACGTGACTTCACAACCGTGGTTCTCTAACCGAGTAGTCGGACCCATGACTCTGCCACCACACTTTTGTGCATCTAGAGCGTGCACGTACGTGCCTGTGGTGGCTTCACTTCTGTGCCTTCCGTGCCTGCACCCACGTGCCTAACGTGACATGCGCCGTGACTCTTACGTGGTCCCACTGCCTCTCCCGCGTGGCTCCTGTGACTTCACAACCGTGCCTCTCTAACCGAGCTTCCACGACACATGCCTCCGCCACCACACTCTTGTGCATCCATAAGGTTGATACCCCATGCCTCGAGAAGCCGCAAGTCCGTGCCTGCGTTGCCTACAATGTCGTATCTCCTGTGCCTACATCCACGTGCCTCACGTGACACTTGTCGTGACTCTTATGTGCCCCGTAGTGTCACACCCACGTGACTTCACAACCGTGGTTCTCTAACCGAGTAGTCAGACCCATGCCTCTGCCGCCACATTTTTGTGCATCCAGAGGGTGCACACCCGTGACTCGACAAAACCCACGTACGTGCCTGTGGTGGCTTCACTTTTGTGCCTTCCGTGCCTGCACCCACGTGCCTAACGTGACATGCGCGGTGACTCTTACATGGTCCCACTGCCACGCCCGCGTGGCTCCTGAGACTTCACAACCGTGCCTCTTTAACCGAGCATTCTAACACATGCCTCTGCCACCACACTCTTGTACATCCACAGGGTTGATACCCGTGCCTCGAGAAGCCGCAAGTCCGTGCCTGTGTTGGCTTCATTTCCGTGCCTCCGATACCTACATCCACATGCCTCACGTGACACTTGCCTGTCTCGTGGTTCTCTAACTGACTATTACAAGCTTCATTTCCGTGCCTCTTGTGCCTGCATCTACGTGCCTATAGAACCGGCACTTTCGTGCCTCGTGTGCCTGCATCCACATGCCTGTAGAGAGGCTCCACTTCCGCACTACCAGTCTCAACACTAAAATTAATAATACTGTAGCAAACAAAAAAACCCAAGCCAAGCAGAACGAATCTTGATGCTCAAACGGACGGTTGATGATTAGAGACGGTTCGATGGTTTCCATCTCTCCCTCCCTCTTCTACTATCTTGCTTCCCCTTTCGCAAAGTAAATCTCGAAACCTTCATCACTCCCGCACGCTCTCCTCCTTCCTTCTGCACACAAACACAAGTTTGAAATCGAGTTCGCGTCACCGGACTACCACCACCGCGTTCGCCAACCGCCCTCCAATTCGACATACAGACCACAAAACACTGCCCACGACAACACAAATAACCCCGCCGGTTGCGGCGACCGACGGCGAGAACTTCAACACCGGCGGCGGAAATCGCAACAAAAAAAGAGCAACGACACAATAAGCGGATGGAAGCGAAGAACACCACACAAGTAATTGAAGGTAATTATCATTCTATCCCATTCCATTCCACCAAGTAGATCGTAGTGATTTTTCCACTTCCAGGGACATCAACCTTAGCCACTGCTACCAAGGAGTTTTCCAATACGCTAAATCAATTTGTCTAACAAATTGAACTAGCGTAGAGATGAGATTTAATAGAAATGCTACTGCTCTCCGCCATGGAATTTTTGCCAGACGATATGTGCTCAAAGGTACTATACCTGCAACATCACTAACTAGAATACGTCAATAGATCCAAACCCCGCAAGCATCCTGAGAGGCCAAACCTGATAACCACACGAAATTTTCTACATCCCTTGTCCCTTGACTGTAACCGTTTTTCAAATTAAGTCCTCTGGTGTGAAAAACCGTGAACAAAGAATAGGTGTACCCTGTGCTTCTAGGGTGAAACAACCCGTGCCTCCCTATCCATACAAATTTGTTTTCACACCATGCAGTTTTTTTTTTCCGTGACACTCAACTCTGCTTCTAACACTTGGACATTTTTTATGCAGCAATGAGAAAATCTAACGAAGAAACTAACACCCAGCAAAGTACTGACGAAGACCCTGCTAAAGAGCATGCAATCCAGCAAGCTCCTGTCAAAGGTTTGAGCAAAGTGTCCACTGTCGATATACCCAAAACTATATAGAGACATTAATAACTTAAGTGCTCTCCTTGACAACAATAACTTAACTATGTCTACAAATAAAACTACCTGCCCCTTTTTATATATTTCTTTATAGAAAACATTAAAAATGTTCACACACTATCTTATTTTTAATTCAAAAACAGTTTATCTTACCCAATAAATCTTCGACTCTGCTTGATGATATTCCTCCCATTATGAAATATCACCTGGAGTGTGCATTTTTGTCTCAGAAAATGCTTCACCCTAACTTCATTTCCTCAGCTGCACTTATAACCATAATTAATATTTTTTTCTATCCCCTGATTTGCTCAATCGGTAACAGTAGTAATAACCTTTTTTAAACCAAAAAAAGAAACTAAAAAATCCCCTTTGGGAGTTTCACATTCCTTATGCATAATCGTGGAATATATATATTTTAAATCTATATCAATTTTTTCGGACAAAACTATATACTTTTTTGTTACCTGGTCATTATGCAGGACACGAAGACGGTGATATTGAAATCGCAGAAACACACACCATGTCTCCTCATTCATCAGAAAAGGACACATAACAAAACATGAAGAACAAAGCACCTGCGGCAGAAATGGTAACTTACACAAGGCTCAACAGGACTAAACATCTAGCAACAAGCAAAAAAACGAGAAAATCAGATACCAGCACTGTTTTTACTTCTGGAGCAAAAAGGCAAAAGCAAAAGGACAATGCTGAAAACATTGTCAACACTAGTACCTTGCAGCATCAGCCATTACCTCAAATGGTACTCCCGCCAACAGCACCAACCGCCACGAAGAAACAAGGTGAAAGCAAGAAGAAAAAAAAACGACAAAGGGTAGAAGAAGAACAAGACGATGCCAACAGCAATGGTTCAGATACCGATGATGCCGACGATGACCGACAACATGATGCAGATTTCATTCCTACAGACGGCGATGATGCCGAAGAGCACGACAGTGACGCAGAACAGGACGACGATGTAAAAACGCACTTATGTACTAATTTTGAATACCACTATTCAGCACTCAAGATCTAACGTTCCTTTCTAACAAAACCCTTTTTTTCTTCTGAAACAGCCAAAATCAAGCCAGAAGAATGGGAAGAGCAGAAAGACAAGCGGAAAAGAATTGGCAGCACCAACAGTTGACGAAGAAGAGGAAGCAACAAACGAAGACAAATGCCAAATCAAGGCAGGGGCAGCATTCGCTCATGTCAAGAAAGCATGGAAATTACTTAAAGAACATCACAAGCAAGATATTAGGACGACAGGATTTGGCAGCATAGAGAACTGCAAAATAACGGGCTCCATCTGCAGACCACTTGCAGCACACATCTACGACAACCTGGACACAGAAAGCATGACAATAACCTTCGGTGATGGTACCGAAGACAAAAAAATCAAGATTACCAAGGAAGCTATCCACAAGGTCTTTGGATACCCAAACGGCACGCAAAAGTCAGCACCAAGGCCAGGGACTTGCCAAACTTCAATGAAAGAACTGATGTCAGACCTTGGCTTCAAACGTATAGATTTCAAGCCAAAACAACTGTTCAAGGACCTAGAAAAATTGGTGGAACTAGATGATGAAGAAGCAAACAGGAAATCAGTTAAAATATTTTTCCTTATTTTTTTCCACAACGTTGTCTGCGGGTCAAGCGCCGCTATCTTCAGCCAACAAGCTATAATGGTCAAGGACATGAAGTATGAACAAATGGCATAGATGGATTTCTGCGAGGTAATCGTCGAAAGAATTAAGGAAGGAGCCAAGAAATGGCAGGAGCACGGGACATTGGATCAAGAAAGCAAGAACAAAAAGCACCTCAATGGTTTGGTACAGGGACCAGTAATCATGAACCTCGACTCCCTGCTGCTACCAACCGACACCAAAGAAATGTGGAAGATTGCAAAGACAATGGACAAGACCTCATTACCACGAGCAAACCATCTCAAAGAGAGTGACCTAGCAAAAATAGATAGGGCAGACATGAAAAGGGACGGAAAAGCACGACCGGATGACTATGAATTTGGCAACATACAGGTATAGCTCTGTTGTACATAAATCTGTCCTTCCTTTTTAAAAACGGTTTCCATTCAAATCAACTCAATTCTACCGAAACGATGCAGACATGGAAATGAACAGCAGAGAGGATCTTCTATGCCAGCACAGCATCAACTTCGTCTTCAATTCAACAGATACCAGGAGAACATCGTAGACAACAGCAACACCAGCACACGACCAAACTGCTACCACCTCCACCCAAGCGCCGGCGCGAACCACGTGTCGGCACCAGTGGAAGCAGGGAACCAAACACACGCACCAGCACAGGACTAGAAGAAAGATTCGAAAGGATAAAGAAATTGTTGCAAAAAGTGCTCGATGAAGCAGAACGGTTACCCGGAGTAACCATCAGGGCTGAACACCAATGCAGCGAACAAGAGGAAAGATTGGATTAAAAAAACAAGAACTCAGTCGTGCAACAAGCAATGTCCCTGATCGAAGCTGTCGAACAACTCAGAGAATTTCAGGACATAGTTTGCACAAGGTACCTAACAGACGAGACGACCCTGCAGATGCTAGAGCAAGCAGATGCAGCAGTCACAAGTACACTAATCGATGGCAACCGCACGAATGAAGTTGTAGCCACAACAGAACCAGGAGAAAGGAGAAAAAGAAAGAAAGAAGAAGAAGACAAAAAGAGGAAGAGAAGAACAAAATCAAGGGACATGGGAATTGACAAGAAGAAGATAATGCTGCAGAAACAGCTAAATAAATAGTAATGCATGATGCCATCCGCCCCTAAAGCAAAGCCCTGTTTTCATACCTGAACTGAAAAGAATTGTCTCAATGCTTTCAGGAACGTGCCAATAGCACGCCAGGCCAAGATGAACTCCAACAGCAGGATAATGTCAACAACCCCAACAACAAGAATGAACGCAACAAACAAAGCAACCTCACAACAGACAATGCTACAACAACAACTACCCCAACACAAGCACAACATACGATCGACGTCAGAACCAGTGAACAGGTCAGTATGAACATCCATTTTTCCTTTCAAAACTGGATAGAGTTATAAGTTAACTGACAAACCTCCAACAAAATATAGGCTCAGCTGGAAAACCATCAAGTCAGCAGTCCCGCCAACCAAACGCAAGAAGCTGACCCACAATCAACCGTTAGCATCACACACGACAAAGAAGAAAACAACGAAGAGGAGGTAAACTTCCACAGCCCACTACACCCCACACTGGAAACTCATAATGGCAGGAAGAAAATGGACCGCAAACTCATATTCTTTGATCTCCAGGTATCACAAGCAATGCAAGAGCAAGAGACGACCCATGTTGAACTTGAACCCCATGGTGAAACTCAAACAGACGAAGGCGTCATAGAACAGGAAGTTTGTGTACAAGAGATTTCACAAGCACTGCAAGAGCAAGAGATGACCCGTGTTGAACTTGAAGCCCATGGTGAACCTCAAACAGACGAAGGCGTCACAGAACGGGAAGTTTGTGTACAAGAGATTTCCAGTGCCACAACAATGCAGATCATCATCACGAATACTGAGGAGAAAGCCCAAGACATCCCAGCCGATGAGAAACTCGAGACTGTTATACCTGACAAAGAAACAGTCGACGCAGGCACGAATAACCCAGTCATCAACACAGAGGTAAAAATTCAACAACAACAACCCCTTTTCAAAACATTTATGATGTCTGAACTACCTAATACACCCCGCCACCGCAATACAAGGATTATAAGGGATGACTCACCCTTTTCTCTGAACAAATGCAGGAAACAAATGAGTACGTTGATCTCGAAGATCAAGAAGCAGCACAACCAAAGGAAACTCAAAAACACATAGAACTTCAAACAACAATATCTGAAGAGGTGAGGTTACAAAGCCTGTTTCTATGACAAAAAAAATTGTTGCAGCGATGAAGTTCACATGTACGATGTAGCTCAGACACAAAGGAAATTCAATCTATAATTTCATTTTTTATTAAACAGGAAAAGGAAGCAAACGAAAGCACTGGCATAGACATTCAACAAGAAAAACAAGAGGACAGCACGAAACAAGGAGAAGCCGTATTTCCAGCAGTAGACAGTCCTGCCACTGCAGAGAAAGAGGTCTTATAAAAAAAATTGCAACTGCACAGTCAGAAATGCACCCATTTTTTAATTATTTTTTGTGTTGGAACAGGCACAAGAAGCACAAGAGAGCACCAATAATCAAGACCATCAAACAGAACCAGAGGAGGCCAATGAACAAGCAGAACATGTTCTTCAAACGGTAGACAGAAATGCCACTGAAGACCAAGCCACAAAAAATTCACTCACCGAACAATAGGTGGCAGAGACGGCAGTAGCGTCAACGACTGAAAAGGTAAAGTTACGTAACCTGCAACTATGAAATTATAAAATTGCTCCGTGCACACTCAAATAAAGTCCCACCTACCACATCTGTGTTCACTCAAATGCACTCTCACTTTTCCACCTCTATGTTTGAACAGCTGCAAGAAAAAAACAAGGACAGTGACGATGAACAGCAAAATGAAGAACAAGAGAAGGACCCAAAACCACCACTCAATGAAGAACACATAGAACAATCAGCAGTAACAACAACAACTAGAGAGGTGAAAACACATAATACCTCTTCACGATCTTATAGTTCAAAAATACGCATTTGACATTTCACTATTTTCCTGTCATCGCAGACAGAGGAGGCCAATGAGCAAGAGGAGGCCACTGAAGAAGGGCAACATGTTCCTCAAACAGTAGACATCAACGTCACTGAAGACCAAGCCCCGAAATATTCACTCACCGAAAAACAGGTAGCAGAGACGGCAGCCGCAACAACGACTGAAAAGGTAAAGTTACATAAGCTGACCCTGTGAAAGTATAAAGAAAAACGACGACAAAAACGACAAATGAACTCCCACTTAGCCACCTCTATGTTTCAAAAGCTACAAGACAAAAACGATGACAGTGGCAATGAACTCCAAAAGAAAGAACAAGAAGATGCCCAAAAACCTCCACTCAACGAAGAACAGGCGGAACAGTCAGCAGCAGCAACAAGAACAGTAGCAGAGACAACAGAAGCAGCAACAACTGAGGAGGTAAAGTTCGTAAGCTGATTCTACGAAAATATAAAGTAGCTCCATGAAAACTCAAATGCACTGTAACTTAGCCACCTCTATTATTTAATAGCTGCAAGACAAAAACGATGACAGTGACGATGAAGACCAAAAGAAAGAACAAGAGGATCCCCAAGAAACTCCACTCAACGAAGAACGGGTGGAACAGTCAGCAGCAGCAACGATAGCTCAACAGGTGAAGTTGCGGAAAATGTCTCTACAAAATTATAACTTAATCACAATCAAAATAGCTCAAAACACGCACCAAACGCTTCGCTATTTTCCTATAACAGCTGCTATAATTAAAATAAAGTAGCAAGTTAAATTATTTCATTGCTTTTTCAATGATAACGCAGAAACACGAAGAAGGCAACCACAGAGATACAACCAATAAAACAAACACATAGATTGTTCTATGGAAACTTGCTAATGATATTCCAGAGAAAGAACCAGAAACTATCGAAGAAAACCCTACACCGTCGTACGACGGTGATTCTTCTGCCAAAGAGGTTAGTGCCAACCAGGTCGAGACTGAAAAACAAGACTGAAAAGACCACCAGCAAGACATGACGGTTGACAAGCAAAAACATGATGCTAAGAAAAGCACAAACGACTCAAACGAGGATGAAGCAGAAACTGGACAAAAGTGTACCGACGAACAGAGCTTCGAATGTACAACGCAAAAAGGAGAACATAACATGCCGCCAGAAGCAGAACGACAACAAGAAAGGAACAACACTGGACAGGACATATCTTCTAGCATCGAAGCAGGCAAGACAATAGAAACTGAATTGCTATCTTGTGACTTGAAATTATTTACATTAATTTCGAAATCATCGCAAGCACAATGGAGAAAGGTGGCAAACATAGTGATGCCGTCAACAAAGCCATCGAAGACCTGTACAACGCTGTATACAAGCCATGGACAAAGAAAGAAAGGTAAGTTCATGCAACTAACACACAACACATTCTTACATGCGATCATTCTAACTGTATCATGTGTAAACTAAAACATTTTTGTAAATATACTTTCCAGGGATGAGCTTTTCATTACAACAGACAGGTTTGATGTCAATCTAGGCAATGTCGCCGAAAGCTTCAAGGTCGGTAAACCAGTGAGCAGCGAAGCAATCGAGCCCATGCTAACGATCTTGAGAAAACAACTCAATGGCACAGGGAGAAAGATTTTGTCGTTAAGCAACACTGTAAGTAAAGATCACGGCAAAAGAATCACGTTTAAAATGATAAATATGAGTTTATAAATAGATAAACTTGCCCTATAACTGAACTGACAAATTCCCTTTGTGTATCTGTGACAAAACAAGGAGCACTCAATAAAGGAAGCCGACAATGAAGATCCAATGTGCTACAAAAGTAATGATCAAGAACATATTAGAAAAAAACTACTACCTGCCAGGCTTAGAGCATTTTTCAACATAGAAGAAGAAGAAAAACTGCAAGATTATAACATGGTAAGCAGATAAGCTGTTACAAAAACAAAATACAATTGCGTATGTTATGCAAAGTTCTCTTTTTATTTTTTGTTTCTAAATCTAAGAAGATTTCCAAATGTTTTCTTTTTATTTTGTGTTTTGCAGTTCCTTCTACCATGTTCGTTGCGCGGGTTTAAGAAAGACGAAACTATAAGTCATTACTTCACCATCACAGTTAACATGCAAAAATAGTGCTTTGAACTCCTTGACTCTTCAACTCCATATCCAGGCACAATACAATTCTTCACTAATGTAACCAGCAAATTAATGAAAATCTGGAAACACGTAAGAAAAGAGCTCCAGCTTTCACAAAGAAGCATCGACCATTTCAAAAAGGTCAAACTACAGGTGCCACTTCAGGGAGAAGACACGTAAGCACTTCCAAGATTTCTCTTCTTTCTTTTTTTCAATGCAAGATTCACTACTACCATTACTCAAATAATTCTGTTCTTTCATTTTTTTTCAAAGCAACAATTTTCTCTTATTTCCGTTTCTCGAATGCAACAATTTTCTCTTCTTTCCATTACTCAAATTACACCACTAACAGTTCTCTTCTTTCCGTTTCTCAAATGCAACAATTTTACTACTACCATTCCTCTGCATGCAGAATGGACTGCGCATTCTATATGTACATGAACCTGAAGCACTACTCCAAAGATGGAACAACAGCGGCCTTAGAGCCAGAACAAGTACTAGAGTTGAGGAAAAAAAATCTATATCTACTAATCAGTCAACACAGAGGCAATACCGCACTGTCATTAATCAAGTGTACAACAGGTTAGTCTTTTCAGAAACAAAACCTTACAATTTTTGTCACACTACCAACTACTAATAAGTTTTTTTTTTATTTCTAACAGATATGCTGAAGTATGAATTCGATATGTGAGACAAAGAAATGGAACAGAGAGAATGCTGCGTACTAGAAGAGTTTCCGCCAAATCCCGAGCTAAAGGAACATATTATGCACGCGACAACCACCCAACAACAGGAAGTTATTGATATTTGCAGTGAACACAGAAAGCTTATGCATGCCAGCAGCCACATCGTCGTCAAAGAATATTGCACGCACCACAAAGACAAGGATCCACCAATAGAACCAGATCAACCACTACCAGATGACAAGATACTACACCAACCTAAAGAGGCAAGGGACACCACTAACAAGCAAAATATCAACAACAATATCCCGAGCACAGAGCAACTTGAACAAACAGGCACTACTTTATAAGAGGATGACAGAAGCAACGACGTGCCAAATACACAAGAACAGGTTTCCGAGCAGAAAAAACAACCTGCCCTTCTTCAACAAGAAACAGGCTCAACAAGCAATCAGCAAGGCACCTCCAGCACCATCTCTTTAGACTTCCTAAAACCCAAAACAAAAAAAAGCATGAAGAAGTTGATGAATTTCTTTTAAGCCTTAACCCGCACCAACTACAGGTATACTATGAGTTTATACAGATGGGCTATGAATTCGATGTAATCAAAACATTATTGGTTGAGCATGAAGACTTTGAATTCAACAAAAATGCCATGCCGTATCTGACAAGCTTGCAGCAAGAATCAGGAGAACATTCAATGGCTCAATCATCTGAGAACAGCTCAGACAAGAACATCTCAGTCAAGAAGAGGCCGGTGAAGCCTTCAAGCAGGCTCCATGGAAAAATCAAGATTCCTACATTTCTAACAAGAGATTTCAAATTTATGAACAAAGCCAAAGCACTTCATGAATACCTATTCAGCGAAGAAGGACAGGAAGAATGCGGAGAGTAAGTACTTTCTCTTGTCAAAACAAAAAAACAAAGAAGTGCTGCTCCTTTTTAAAGCCACCTAACTAATGTATAAACCTTTTCTGCTTGCAGCCTAAACGTATATACTAGCTCAAAGTGACCCGATTGGATTACAGGAAAAGACATAATGCAACAGCTACGAAAAGGAGATGGACAGATGGAGGGCTCCATCGCAAACGCATTGTTCGAAGAATGGACGGAACAACAACAATACAACACAAATGATAAAGCCATACTATCCGTAGAATTTGCAAACGTATGAAGTCCAATTGGACAAAAACACTTGCATCATTTCAGTGATTACAAGTTTGAACCAAAAAGTAGAAAACTTTTTTGTCGCAGCTTGTGCTCGGTCTTAATACTGGAGAAGAAGGAGGACTAGGAGAATTCAATGAGGACGAAGCATTGAAACAGTTTGTACCCCTTGTAAGAGGGAAGGAACTTTTAAAGAAAAAGCTGGTAAGTTAATAGAAATATAGAAACATAATTGATTCTTCCTATAGATTGCACATTTACATGTCATTTAATTCTCCTGACAAGAATGAACTTTAACTCACGCTGTCTCCAAACACCGCAAATTATGATACCTCACAACACAGCTAAACACTTCACATTGTACGTGCTCAACAAGTACACGAGCTCCATCGACATACTTGACTCACTGAATTACAGACACGCAGGACATAATACATGGAAAAAACACCATAAGGATCACCCAGAATTGGTACGTCCATTCAACCTTGGTTTTCTAATTCTTGCATTCCCTTTCTTAATGGCAATATCAAACAATAAAACCAAATCACAGATTAAAAGGATGCATGCACTCATGAAGAAGCATTACGGAGAAGTGGAACTACAAGCCAACAGTGAACCAAACTGGTCGAGGATAGCAGAAACACCTAACAGAGTTTGCGTGCCAAAATAGCAGGGTACCCAATGCGGGCACTTCATGGTTCAATTTGCAAAATACTGGAATGGCATTGATCTCACAAAAGATGATGAAGATTTCCATGTAAGTGAATAGTATGAGAGCAACAATTTTATTTTAGAAGCAGCACTCCTTGAATACTTCAATTATCTCATGAAAGAAAAATAAAAGAATATCCGATGACCTTCATGCAGGATAGCAAGGTAGATGCCAAGTGGAAACCAGAGTTCCTTTTTATAGCAATATTTGGTGAAACAAACCAAGTAAAGTGCGAGCAACTACCTGGAAGAATCAAAGAATTCAAACCAGAAACTTCAAAGTTCTTTTCCACCAGCAAAGGTAAGAAAATTGTTTCTGGTTATCTTTTTTTTTGTAATGACCTACCCATCCCATGGTTAACCAATGTCTTTGGTATCACGAGAGCTTACGTATTACATATCTGCTTCCGCCGACAGAAACAGATGCAACAAAAAGGAAAAAAGGATGAAGCACCAATCCATACCCAAAACATTCACATTGCTTCCAACACACAAAAGAGGCGTCTCACCTCTTCCAAATAGTCATGAGCGACAGCTGGCAGGAGAAATTCAAAAAGTGAGTTGTTTTCTATTGCACCTCAAAATAGTTGGACCGAGAGGCCAAAAATAATATAAAAATCTGTTTCTCACTGACCCTGACCTCCAAAATTATTTTATCTCCCTGTCGCAACAAAACCATATTTAGGCACATTCATAGAGAGAGTGAAAGCACGCAACTTACTGGAGCCCAACTGAAGGCAGTATTTGGTCCAAGACCAGCACAGACGAACATACCACATCACATGGAAAAGAGAGTGCTCGATGATATAGTAGAAATCTGGGAAAGCACACAAGATTCAAAAGAGGGTGACAGAGTAATATTAGGCCCAAACTTTGCAGAGGTAAATTTTTAAAAAGCAAAAACTTGTCTATATTGCAACGCCTACTCTTTTTATATTGTTACACGGCTGTTTTTTCTGACAGTTTTTTTATCGTAATTATTGTTTGCAGCGTATAGTGGATTTAAAGAATCACAAAACTACTATTGAAAAATTTAAAAGTGAATTGCAAAAAACAAAGAATCAGCTGGTTCCAATGTATCTCAAAGAACATCAACTGAAAAAGCTCTCAACAGCAAACATGGTAGCATCCCTTTCCTCCACAACAAAATCACAAAATATGCGTTCTATCAAATTACTTTATATTAAACTGTCATCTATGCAACAAATATTTTGTACGCAGATATTCATTCCACTAGAGAAGGATCACCGCTACATACTATATATGCTGGACAAATATAAACACAAAGTTCACATTATTGATCCTCGAGAAGCGACTCCAGAGGAATTTGAGAAAGAAAAGATAGACAAGGATCATTTGGATCCATTTGAAGCAGATCGACTTCTTCAGGAAATTGAAGAGGCTGAAAAAGAAAGAAAAATACAGTTTCAGGAATATCATGTTCATAAGTCAGCAATCGTAAGCATTTCTAAATAACAATTTTTTCAGTTTTACAAGTTGCAATATTAAAACAAATTACAAAATGCAATTCCCAGGTACCTAGGATAAAAGAAGTATTCAACGCCATAATAGGACAAGCAATGAATCCCAAGAATACAAGATGGCAGTTTCATACCGTGCAAGATGTTCCAGTGGTAGAAAAGGGCGAATCACCATTTGCTGTTTTAAAGCTTGCATTCCTCTACAATGGTGAAAAGTTCATCGAAGACCTGGATGATTTGACAGTAAGTTTTCAATGAAAATCTTTTGGACACAATACATAGAAAATATTGGAATATATATATTTTTACTTATATACAACTTTTATGCACCAACTCTAGTAATATACCTCTCTTCTCGGCAAAATTTCACAGGATGAAGTTGAAGACCGGAGGCAGAGGCAATGTACATTCTTTTACTTAGCGAGATGAATCAAGTCAAAGCTAATGAAATGGGTGACGAGATTAGCAAGATCTTCAGCAAGAATGAAGACTAAAACTTTTGATTTAGCCAGCGAGGCTAAATCCATCAAGACGTGACAAAACAGTTTATCAATGACTCATATTTGTATGTAATGTAGTTACAAATTACGTGTTCATGTTGAAAAGAGAACATCATCAGAGAGTGCCACTACACTATAAACAACAGTGCCTCTTTTTATTTGTACGACAGTAGTGACTCCCAAAACGAACTCCTACACATTACTCTGGAGACCACCCGCCCGTATGGCCCTGTACCTCCAAAGCTTGCATGACCATGCCCCTGGACAATATCCACGCACACACATACCTCGAGCGCCTCAACCGTGGCTAGCTGCTACGCACACGTGACTGGAGATGCTTCACACCCGTGCCTCCGCATGCGACAAGGCCCCATGCCTCCGGGGAATACACATAACGTGACTGCAGATGCTTCACACCCGTGCCTCCGCATGCAACAAGGCCCCATGCCTCCGGAGAATACACATAACATGACTGCAGATGCTTCACACCCGTGCCTCCGCATGCGACAAGGCCCCATGCCTCCGTAGGATCCACACATGTGCATGCACGCACATACCTCTACTGCCTAAACCATGGCTAGCTGATACGCACATGTGACTGCACATGCTTCAAACCCGTGCCTTTCGAAGCAAAGGAGCTTGCCTTTTGCACGACCTGCATAAAAATTAAACGAGCCAAAGGCGAACAGGAGGTTCCCTCGCACCGGAGGCGCCGTGTCACACCACGACGGACAACGCGCCGCACGAACCAACACGCCGCACGAACCAGCACGCAGCACGACCAACACACACTTCGACCTATGCCCCCCCTTCAAGATGTTTATGAAAATTAAACGAGCCGAAGGCGAGCAGGAGGTTCTCTTGCGCCGGAGGCGCCGTGTCACACCACGACGGACAACGCGCCGCACGAACCAACATGCCGCACGAACCAGCACGCTGCACGACCAACACACACTTCGACCTATGCCCCCCCTTCAAGATGTTTATGAAAATTAAACGAGCCGAAGGCGAGCAGGACGTTCCCTCGCGCCGGAGGCGCCGTGTCACACCACGACGGACACCGCGCCACACGAACCAACACGCCGCACGAACCAGCACCCTGCACGACCAACACACACTTCGACCTATGCCCCCCTTCAAGATGTTTATGAAAACTAAACAAGCCGAAGGCGAGCAGGAGGTTCCCTCGCGCCGGAGGTGCCGTGTCACACCACGACGGACAACGCACCGCACGAACCAACACGCCGCACAAACCAGCACGCTGCACGACCAACACACACTTCGACCTATACCCTCCTTCAAGATGTTTATGAAAATTAAACGAGCTGAAGGCGAGCAGGACGTTCCCAAGCGCCGGAGGCGCCGTGTCACACCACGACGGACAACGCGCCGCACGAACCAACACGCCGCACAAACCAGCACACTGCACGACCAACACACACTTCGACCTATGCCCCTCTTCAAGATGTTTATGAAAATTAAACGAGCCGAAGGCGAGCAGGACGTTCCCAAGCGCCGGAGGCGCCGTGTCACAGCACTATACAAACCATGCCTCTGCTAGTATACTCCTGTGCCTATATAGAATTCACAGGATTGAACGATGCTCTGTAGTCATCATGACCGTGCGTCAAACCATGCCTTTTCTTCGTTTGTATGAAAAAGTTGCTGTTTTTTCCTTACTTGAAATGTCACATTTGATAGCGTTGGTAGTCCCTGCCTGTAACTACCCCATAAATCTCCATTTCCCGGAAATATAATGGGAACAAAAAGGGAAACGGAAAAGGGAAACAACGCGGTTGGCCGGTATTTTCTTCGTGTTATCTCGCGGAAAGGGAAAAACGGAAAATGCTAGTAGTTGGAGGGTCAAACTGCAAAATGCACGAATCCACAAACCGGAAAGGGAAAATCAGGAACCAACCGCGCCGGCTGGTTTTCCCTTGCGGGAGCGCTCCGCGCGCGACACTTGTCACGCGCGGAGCGCTCCCAACTGCTCGTTAACTAGTTGTTCTCGAATAGAGACAAACAGGACGAAGCAGGTTACGCTCGCGTGCACGATGGTTTGATGGGCCATTAGCCTATTACTTAGTTGATTACTATTACCTAGTAAAAAAATTCCATCTGGGCTGGTGGGGCCACGGCCCCCTCAGCTCTCTACATAGCTTCGCCGTTGGCTGGGCTGCTATTCGATCGATCTCTAGTTTTTTTTTTGGAACGATCAAGAGGCTTAACAAAAGAAGGACGGGTAGGAGAGAAAAAAAAAGGAGAGTTCTCAGCCGTCAATGTTCATGATTAACACAAAATAAACGGGTATAAAGGGGTGACGTATAGAGAACTAAGAAAGCTTTCTCCTTTTAATATTAAGGTATAGACTGTGCCTAAGTGGTTGATGGCATTTAGCCCAGCCCAGGATGGGAGGAGGCAATATGCAAATCGATCGCACCAGGGAAATCGATCGATACTCAATCCCTAGTGCATGGTTAGGGATGTAAACGGATCGGATAATGCTTTCCTCATATCCTTTACCATATTTTTTGTTGGATTCGGAGCGGAGTGGATAATGACCGGATGCGGATTCGAATGCGGATTTTATCGGATTATGGATTCGGGGCGGAAAGGGAGCGGACTCGGATCGGAAACAGGCAAAAAATATCGGTTCATACGTGCAATGAGACATGATTTTATTTCTACAATTTAAACAATATGTACACAAATTTATATCCAACTGCATAACATTAGAGAGTGACCAAGCATTTAAAGTCATAACTCACACCAATACGACAACAATTTATATGCGGTAATTCTAATTAGTGAGTTAATTGGATATTTGGGCTTGTCATTGGGCTAATTTATAGGATAATCCTATTTTATAACCTCAGATAATCCACAAAACATACAAGATAATCCACATCCATCGGATACTATCGATACCATATCCTCTACCATATCCGTCGGATATCCGGTTGACCAAAATCCGTATCCGCATCCATATCTGGTGGGTTCGTGCAAGTGCATACCATATCCTAGAAACGTAAGCGGATACGGATACGGATTCGGAATGGAAATTATCCGTACCATTTACATCCCTACACACGGTGCACTGCACGCCGCCGCCGAACGAAGTAACTGGCCGAACGCCTCCTCCTTCACGTCGCCGCACCGCTGGACACGGCCTCGTCCGGCTCCTCCTCTCTACAGACCACGGCTCCCCTCCTCCTCGGATGTTGGCCTCCTACTCGGCTCCCATCCTCCTCCTCCATAACTCCACCAAGTTTCTTCCGGCTCCTCTTCCTCCTACAACTTTTAACACACTTGTGCTAAGATTTACATTCATAATTTTTTGGTTCACATGTTGTAGGTGTCGCTTGGTATTGTGGGGTCATATGGTGGCATCAAGTGAGGATTTCAAGAGGCAAGAGTCTATTTTAGTAGTTTCTTAGGTTTTTTTGCATTCCCATGTTCTAGTAGTTGAATTTTATGAGTTTTCATTGAGCGAACTTGCATTTCTACCTTAAAAATTTTAGACCTTAAATGTTTTGCCCCGGCAAAGTTCAATTCCTAGGTCCACCACTTTCCATAGGAGTTCAACTAACATGGCAAAGTTCTGCTCCTGCTAAGTGTGCCGGTAGTGATGGAAGTTGATGAAGAAATGTAAGATTCTTGACATTATCTTTTCTATCGACTTATCTTTTCTATCGACCATTTGATAGTGTCAATGCAACAACATGATCAATCTCAATCTTGGACATTGCATTTACTGAAGGTATAGTTAATACTCCCTCCTTCCCAAAATATAAGGCACGATTGACTTTTTCTGGTCTTCATCACAGAACTTTGACTATGATTTTTACTTATTGTATGTCTACAAAATTAATATAAATACATATAAAATAAAATTGTTTTGCAAGACAAATACGACGATACCATTTATATGCATTCAATCCATATATTTTGGCACATATTAAGGGTCAAAGTCATGTATCAAAGACCGTGCAAAGTCAAGCGCGCCTTACATTTTGGAAGGAGGGAGTAATTAAGTGGACATCTTTGCTGTAACTGCTTGACCAATTGATGCTCACCCAACATTTGTAACGGGTGCATGTCGCGCACCACTTAGCAAAATGGGTGTTTTAACACTAACAATTTTTGAAAAGGGCATAATGTAATATTTATTGTCTAAGTGGTAGTGATAGCTTGAGCACGAGGAATGGCTTTGGCATAGAATACTAAGAATAGTGAGAAGGAACTATATTTAAAATTTATTGATTTTTCAGCTTAAAAGAAAACATCTTGACTCTTGTTGTAAATGTTAAGCAAATTCCCCAGCAACGAGTTAGACGCATAGTGAGGATGGTAAAAAGAACTTTGTTTCTTACTGGATTACAAAAATATAAGTTATTTGAATTTTCCCTTGGGTTTAAATAGTTATCAAACTGCATACACAACTTTTAGGCTGATTTCAGTTTGAAGGTCTAGGAAATGTATGCATCTGTGTCTGATTTCTCTTTTTCTCTTTCCTCAACTGCGAACATCATATCTCTTTTGTGTGTTTTCTTCAATCATTGGGCAAGGGCTCCTCGTGTGGATGATATCCAAAGTGGGTGTGAAGGTAGAAAGGGGTTCAGGTAGGTGCCAACCACCTAAGTGAAGGACCGTTACCGACGCCAGAAGAAAAGATAAAGCTATTCTAGAATGTTTTCTTTAATCTGCTCATTGTTGGAAAGAGCCTGTAAATGTCCATCACTTGCCCATCTTGGTTTGTGCTACCCAAGTTTTCAAAATCTGTTGCATTTAGATGTGTGCGAGGGATGCATCATCGAACTCAAACTTTTTTAATGCAAAAATGGGTTGATGTATTCGTTGTACAACTTTGTCAATATGGAAGAAACAATATTGTTTCCATTGCATGTTACAACATTTCCACCAAAATCATATAACTCGTGGAGGTTAAGAGTCAAAGTTGAAGGCCGTGACAGGAGCTATGGCCGACGGTTGTGAAGCGAGCACGTTGCTTCACGGAGCACAATGGTTGATGCATTGTTTAGATTGGGATAAGAGCACATGCAAGCATTTTAAAATAAATTAATTTAACATCGTTGTCTCAGCAATGTAAGGATATTTAGCTATGTATATATACGATCAAGAGGTGTGGAATTGAAGCACTGTTGTTTTGTCATCTAACACCGGGGAGTGTTCTGAGTAGAAGAAGCAATATATTTTAATTTGATTTCTGAACCTGTGGACACTTAAATAGGATCATGAAAGGTTAAAGATACCTTGCACAAGGATCGTAAGTTTATGTTAGACACGATTGATGTTGAACTATTAGAATATGTATGCGACAATTAACTAGTCTAAGTATATAAAGTAAAAGAGATTCAGGTCGTGCTTATGAATTCATTCTCATCTCGCCTCTCAGCATAATCCCCTTTTGATTTTACTTCCGACCCCCAAATCTGTCCAGAATCAACACTGCGTAGGAGCTCAACCTTCAAACAGTAGAAAAAGAATTAAAATATGTAGGTGATAGCGTGAGTAATGAAAGAACGGCCTATGGCCCTTCGATAGCGTGAGTAATGATGCACCGTGGCAGACATGAGCATCCGATGGCGACAAGGGCACATGGCCGCCCCTTTGGCCTTTGCTCCGGCGACATGGGCACATTTAGTTAACATAAACAATCCTTGGTGATCGCAAACCTAGTAACATAAAGATCGCAAACCTAGTACTACTATAATAATGCAATGTGGTAGACGAGAGCATCTTCCCTCAAAGTAGTCCGCGCTCCCCGCTTTGGCATCGGCAACCGCTCCCCTGATGCTGCACATTCTACATAACTTTTTTTTCAAGGATACGTCAAGTTGACGTATCGAGATCATAGATAGAAGATGCCAATAAGGCGGTTTATTTACAACTCATCCACGGCATAGAATGCCAAAGAACCACAAGCGGACTACTCACCACTATCTACCCGACCTACCCTAACCGGAAGCGATCCTGCTACCCGTAGTAGCCCAGCCGCCCTCCAGTTTTGGCCTTCTTCCTCAATCTGATTTAGCACATCATCAACCCAGGGTGAGGCACCATTGAACACGATGTCATTCCTATGCCTCCATAGTGTCCAAGCCACGAGTGTGATCAACTTCCAAACTTCCTTTCTTGACTGCCTTTGAGTGTTTATCGTGGTCCACCACTCAACCAGCCCCGCATCTCGGTGTGGTATCTAGTCTGGTTTCCCCCAGTTTGTTGCGATGACAGTCCAAACTTGTCTGGCAAGAACACACCCTAGAATGATGTGATTGATGGTCTCGGGCTCCTGGTCGCAGAAGGGGCAGGCTACCGGGTGTGGCAGCAGCCTCCTTTGAAGTCTATCAGCCGTCCAGCACCGGTTCCTCGCAGCGAGGCATGCGAAGAATTTGGAGGATGCTGGTGACATCCTACATTACTAAATAGATGATCCCCTAACATATTTATCTCAACATGCAACCATGCATGAAAAAGTCTACCATAACATTCAATCATACATAAGAAAAAAGAGTCAACATTTTCCATTCAATTATGCTATTTATATTCAATAATTTTTTACAACTATACAATAATCAAAAACAGTAAATTATATGTATTTTTAATTTCAATTCTCAAATTATTTAATTCAAATATTCATTTTTCATACAACCAAATCTCATTGAATATACTACAACAATTCCCGCAGCAACGTGTGGGGTGTCATCTAGTTTAGTTAACGTAAATAATCCCTCGTGATCGCAAACCTAGTACTATTGTAATAATGCGATGCGGTAGACGAGAGCATCTTCCCTCTGGCTACTGAGGGGAAAATAACTGTTTTGACCTTTTGTGCTAACAAAGTCTCGAATTGACCTCGTTCACAAAAAAAAATTGATTCTAACCTCTTTTGGTGACGCCAACATCCCTGGCGTCTGGGTTGCAAGGGAGACGCCAGGGTTCATGGCGTCTGGCCCCTGGCCCGTACGACCCGCCTGCCCGTTGACCTGCTGACATGGCAAAAGACCCAGACGCCAGGGTTCCTGGCGTCTGGCCCTGGTAAGTGGATAACCCCACGGGAGACTGTGTGGGACCCACCCCACACACTTTCCCCAATCCAGCCCGAGCTTGAAGAACACTTGCTGCTCCCCCACTCTCTCCCACCCCTCAAGCTCCCCCTCAAATCCTCTCCAAAAGGTGCTTCCCTTAGGTGGATCTTTCCATCACTTTGTTTCTTGTGGTAATCTCCCCCAAATCACCCAATTTTCTTTGGTTAGATCTTGTTATTTTGGTTGCATTTTTTACATGTTGGTGGAACCCTAGTTCATGTTTTCCCACTTTATTTTAGTGTGAATGTCTTGGTTAACTTTGGTAATGTAGTGATATGCATGGTGTATAGTAGGAATATTTGCTTGTTGAGTAGAAAGATTGGGGGTTAGGGTTAGTTAGTGTTTAGGGTAAACTTTGCTTAGTGTGTGTTGATATTATTTGGATATAATGAAATGTTTTTGGATAAACACCAATTCTCATTGATGCCTTAAATGCATTCATGTTGTTTTTAGATGGGAAGACTTGTTAATGTTCATTACATGGACAAGGAGGCATTCTTGAGTAACAATGCCGACACGGGTGAGGAACCATTGGTTTTTGATACAAGCCCTAGCTATGAGGATGTTGTTGCAAAAGTGAGACATGTCTTAAAGTGGATGGACACCAATGTTGATGTTAAGTTAATAGGAAGGTATGATGTTGGAGTTGGAGCCAAATCTCGCTTGAAAAGTATGCCTATCACCTCGGATTTGCATTGGGATGTATACAAGGAAAAAGTTTCCCAATCGGAAGACAAGTCACTTGAATTGTTTGCCACCAAGGTTGAATCTCCTCGGTTTACAATTGATTTGAACCGGCATGTCTCTTCCCCAATGGATGACATGAGCGAGCGGACAATGGTGCCACTTATTGAGCATAGGGTTGTGGTTGATGCCCCCAATGCTTATCGCCAACCACGTCCCCGTGTACCATTTAGTCAAGCAAATGAGGTTGAGTTGTATGCCCCCAATGCTTCTAGCCAACCACCAACGAGCCAAGCAAATGAAGTTGAGGTGATTGCTAGTGACAAAGTAATTCAAGAGGATGAAGATGCTCATGATGTCGACGAAGAGCACGAGGAAGGGTTCCATGGTAATGATGTTGGTGACTTGGATGCGTACATAGCGCAAAAGGACATGGATCGTGAGTTGCCTTTTAGGCGTCAATATGCGTATGACTCGGATGTCGAAGGTCCGGGGAAGACTTGGATGAGGATGGATTCACAAAGGAGGAAAACCAAATCCATTTTGAGTTGACGGGCTTAGAAAAAAGAATTCACTTGTTTCAAGATCTAAGCCTTGTCCATAAAGCTGTTGTTGATGGTGGAATGAGAATGACGGCGATTGAGCCAACACCATGCCCATATCCAGGCGAACCAAGGGAGGAGAACGAGGACGAGAATGCTTATTTGAAGAAAGGAGTGAAGTTTCTGAGCTTGCCTATGCTGAAGTTTTGGTTGTCTGACTATGCCATTCGGAACCATAGGCCATTTTATGTTGAGCACTCCGACATGAAGTTGCGTTACACCGTGAAGTGTGAGCATGAAGGATGCCCATGGAAGGTTCGTGCAAGAATGCTTAAAGAAACCAAAGAATGGGTGTTAAGAAGTTGTGTTGCCACTCATAGGTGCAAACCGCCTTCGAAACGACTTCGAAAGACACACCGTCAACTCACGTCTGAGTATCTCGGATACAAATGGATGAAAGACATAGCCGTTGATCCCATAGTGAATGTGAGGTTTCTCATGCGGACGGTGAAAAAACAATTTGGTTATGAAGTCAAGTATGGGAAGGCATGGAAGGCAAAGGCAAATGCTATTAGGATGTTGTATGGTGGTTACGAAGAAGCATACAACCAGCTCCCGAAGTTGTTGGGCGCGATTGCACATAGGAACCCGGGCATGTTTCATGTGGTCGATGATCACGAGGGAGTGTTCCACCGTGCCTTCTGGAGTTATGGACAATGTGTGGAGGTGTTTGAGCATTGTCATCCGGTCTTGTCTATAGATGGCACATTTTTGACCGGTAGATGCAAGGGCACACTAATGGTAGCAATGGGGCACTCATCAAACGACAATGTGCTGCCAGTGGCATTTGCTTTGGTGCCTTCCGAGCACCAAGACAACTGGGATTGGTTCATGGGTCATGTTAGGCACAAGGTGACTGGGGCTAGGGAGGTATGCATCATATCGGACCGGCACCATGGCATACTCAAGGCAATGGACATTGTTATTCCAGGATTTCCAAAGCTTCACCACAGATGGTGCATGAGGCATTTCGTGGCCAACTTTTACCAGGCATGTATGAGCAAGGAGCTCAGCAAAGACCTTACCCATGTATGTGTGGCCTTCACCACCGATGCTTTCGATGCTCGGTACAACAAACTCATTGCAGCGGTGAACGAAGGGGAAAAGAGTTCTTAACTAGGAATTTCAGCGAGAAGCACAAGTGGGCACGCGCTCATGACGATGGAGGTAGGCGATATGGCGACATGACGAGCAACCTGGTTGAATGTTTCAACAATGTGCTCAAGGGTGCTCGTTCATTGCCGGTGACTGCAATTGTGGAGTATACCTTCTTCAAGCTTAATGAGTACTTCCAGAGCCATTCTGAAGAGACTGCAAAATGGATAGGTGAAAAAAATGGATTATCCGGAAAAGGTTGATGAATGGCTGTAGTTACAAGCAAGTCTTCACGACAACAAGTTATCATATTTGACAGAAGTGAACTGATCTATCAAATTGATGAGCCAGGTGGCACAACACGAGACGCTTTTCAATATGGTGGTGCTGCGTTTGAGGTGCGTCTCAAGACTCAGTGGTGCCAGTGCGAGAGGCCTAGTAAGTATCATTGGCCATGCTCTCATTTGATAACGGCGGCGAAGGCCAGAAACATACATGTTTGTGATGGGAAAACCGTGCGGATGCAAGAGTTCCATGTAGAAGCTAGTAGGTTGACATGGGCGCCTCGATTTCACCCTTTCTAGACCAATCACAGTAGCCTGAGTATCATGGCCCTCATATTAAGCCAGACCCTCTTCTGAAGGTGGAGACCAAGGGTAGAAGGAGAACTAAGAGGTTCAGGGGTGATATGGATGACCTAGCTGGATACACTAGCATGAAACAATTTGGTAGCGGTCATTTCATGGAGGCTCCTGACACTATCAATTGTGGGGGGTGCGATGAAGGGCGACACAATGCGCGGACATGCAAGAAAAGAAAAACTTCAAAGGGGGGCATTCCTAGCACTAGCCGTAAAGGAAAGACAAGTCGTGGAGGTGGCTCCGGTGGTGAACGAGGTGGAAGAGGTGATGGTGGTGGCCGTACAGGAAGCACAAGTGGTAGAGGTGGTGGTGGTGGCCGTAGAGGAAGCACAAGTGCTAGAGGTGGTTTGGTGGTGGTGGTACAAGAGGAAGCACAAGTGCTAGAGGTGGTGGTGGTGGTCGTAGTGGAAGCACAAGTGGAAGAGGTGATGGTGGTGGCCGTAGAGGAAGCACAAGTGCTAGAGTTGGTGGTGGTGGTCGTACAGGAAGCACAAGTGCTAGAGGTGGTGGTCGTCGTAGACGAATGGTTGATAATGGATCGGCCTTCGGTTATTTGCATAATCCAGATGGTTGATATAATAATAATGGTATATTATTTGTGCATATACTTCCTACTATTTCTTGTTTACTTTGTTCATGTATTTTGCTAACAATTTTTCCTGTTGTAGGCATGCACTACTAGGGAAAACCCTAGTAGTAGCGCTTGAAATATGCATAGCAGTAGCGCTGGGTCCAGCGCTACTACTAGCGCGCTACAGCTAAGTTGTAGTAGTAGTGCTGTAACGGGCAGCGCTACTGGAAGTATTGTTAGCAGTAGCGCTTCCTGGACCAGCGCTACTGATAACTATCTGTAGTGCTTGTTCACAGGAAGCGCTGCTGCTAAGCCAGCGCTACTGCTAGGTGCTTTCCAGCGCTACTGTTAATGTTTCTGCTTTCGCCGATCCGCACCCCTCTACGTATTTGTGCTGTATTTATACAGGCTCTATACAAAAGTTTCATCAGATCATACTAAACATACACTATTCTCATCATATCATAGACATACAGTAGTCTCATCATACCAACATCATCATCATCATTCAACACAAATATCATCACATCTCGAAAATAGCGATATACAAGTGCGATCATGTCATGTCTCGAATAAGTGCAACTGCATGGTCATGGCACACACACAAGTTTCATCATCTCTATCTAAACCATGATGTAGAAGAGAAGAGCAATCAGCATGAGCAAGAGTGCGACTATGTAGTACCGGCAGTCCCGCCCCTGCTCATGCTGGAGTGTCCACCTAAAGTAACTACTTTCCGCTTCGGCTCTGCTGTCGAACCCACTGTGGCTAGCACCCGGGTACCTGTGCACCTGGGCGTGAGCGGCTGGCCAGTGGTCGTAGACTCCTGGAACCCTCCCAACGTACACGGCGTAGTAGCCCTTCGCCATCTCTGATCTATGTACCTGCATCGTGAGTTGATGAATTGAACGATAATATGCAACATAATGTACTTAAGAAAACAAAGAGGCATAATTATCAAAATACAAGCAACCAATAGTAAACATAAATGACAAAGTTCCTCATACCCAAACTAATTAACTAGAGCGATCTATGCTAGTTCAGGACCACCGTTTAGTTACATCACATAGTTTCGCCGTGCATAAATTCAAAGTTTTGCCATAGAAAAAGACAGTAGTGACACATTGTCATCAACAATCAGTCCTCCATGTCGGCGGTCCAATCTTCATAGTCAGGGAGGAAGCACCCGAGCTTCTTGAAAGGCTTCAGGTCCAGACGCTGAGCGAGTAGCAGTGCTCGGACATCTTTCCGCGTGATTGGCCCATGGTAGAACATCCCTGTTGGTTCGAGGACCTGCTTCATGATCACTTGGGCAAGTTCACACTGTACGTGATAAAACTCAGCTCTGATTCGATGATCCGGTGTCTTTCCTATGCTTGTGGCCCAGCTGACAATCTCGGCATCGTTGGTAGTAGGTGACATGCGAAGGCGTTGATTATCACTTCTGTACTCGAGCAGGTGATGCATGAGGTAGAATCCATCAGCCATACTGGTGAGCGGTTGCTGGATGCAGCAGAAGTCGGTCTTATGACCGAAAGCCAGCCCGCGATTCCTGTACTTTTTCACCTTGATATATCCACCAGACAGGCCGAAGGTTAACAGGGCACTATCGAGAACACTCTTTATGTGCTTGTAATCCTTTTTCCTGAGGTTCTTCGATGAGTCCAAGTACATAGCATGGGAGTATTCCGGGTACAGAACGTGATGAACGGCGCGCCCCCCCCCCCCCCCCCGCGCTGCGCAAATTAAGTACACCTCAAATTAGCCTCCATGCTTGCAAAGGAATGATTAAAACTTACGAAAGGATATGTGCAGATGACTTACGTGGTATGATAAGGCACGAGAATCGCTTCCTTGTCCTTATTAGAGATCATGAAGTCGCCGAGGTACTTGCTCGCATAGTCACGGTGCTCTTTGCAAACTGCCAAGAAGGTCTCGTGCATATAGAACGGGTCCGCGACGCAGATATATTTGATGTTCTCGACCCGGATGAAGTAGTTCAGATATAGCGCATACATGCGGATGAACTGGAAATCCAGCTTGGTCATGTGGAACATGTCGTAGATGTAGTCAAATCGTAGGATGAACTTATTCGCGGGCCATCTCTCGACGTACAACTTCCCACCCGGCACCTGAGCCGCGTAAAGCGGGTATCCTGGTTTTTCCGCGATCAGAAGGCTTTTCTCTCTGGCCATCACATCTTCATGGAGTCTCCTTAGATCATTGTTCAGTATGTGCTCTAGCGCTTTGGCAGGTAGGATCGGGTCGCCGGCGACATGGAAACGCTTCTTACCTTCGACAGGTATTCTATCTACCACTCGGGGCTTCTGAGGCGGCTGGCTGCTTGAAGCAGCTCTGGCGCCTTTAGGGGCTTTCCTGTCCGGTCTCCTCCTTTGCTTCTTGGCGGGTGGCGGTAGTGAGCCCACCATACCTTCCCTAACCACCACCCCCAGTGTCGTCGGGCTAATCAGTGGACGGGCCTCGGGGGGTTGCTGGGTACAGGCGGCATCTAGAGGCGTCTCCTGCGAGGATCGCTTGAAGAGAGACTTTTTGCATTCCGCCTTAGGGCGTTCCGGCTCCGGCAAATCAGGCAGCATCAAGTCATCATCTCCACGCTCATAGCCTGAGTCTTCGTCGTCCTGAGCCATCAATCCTCCATCATCATAGGCGGTATTGAAATACTTGTCTGGGTCATCATCATCATCCTCCATGTCATCATCAACATTTGCTTCTTTAACAGCGGGGGCTACATCATCTGGCACTAATGGAGGCTCTCCCTCGCGTTGTCCGCTATCACTCGCCACGACAGGTGCAGGTAATGTGGTAGGTGGGGTGGTGTTCATACCTTCTTGAGAAGGTGGCATTGGCGTGATACTGGGCGCCTCGAGACGAAGAAGAGACTTCGGCCAAGGCAAGAACCAGCTCTTGCATGCGCCAATCATCTTAGGGGTCTCGTCATCATCGATTGGTACCGGAGGAGGCAAACCCTCGAACCCCGCTAAGACACTGGCCACGTTAACCTTGAAGACGCCATCGGGCATCTCTTGGTTGTGGAACATGCGGTCCTTCGGCTTCACGATCGTTGCCTTTCCAACGGCCACCTTCTGGCCCTTGATGTCGTAGAGTAGGGTGCACGGGGTGTTGTCGGCCTACGAAGGAGACATGTCTGCGATGTCAAACATCCGAAAGGCAACTGAAACGGAAGACTATAGACATGCTGGTGAAAAGGGTATGACGCGTAATTACCGTGAGGGCGTCGAGCTCAGCCAGCGATGAAGGCCCACCGAGCATGCAAGAGACCGCATGTTCGGGCTGCTATGAACAGGAGGAGGACCTTTTGCGATTGCTTGAGCAGGTGCTGGTGCTGTGGTGTTCGCCGAATTGCTCCCGACAAAGCTGGGAAGGGGAAAGTCCTCCAGTCGTGCATTTGGATTGTTCTTCGTGAAATCGAAAAGTGCCAGAAGCAAGCTGACCACCGCGTCAGTGACCGCTGCATTGACGGCCCCGAGCAACTCTTCTTTGGTCTCAGCTTTGGTCTTATTGACCGCAATCCCGACCTTCTCGTCGATGCTCTGCTAAGTGACGACCGACCATCTCTTCCTTCTTTCCTCTGGCTCCTCGTGGTAGCACGTCTTCCACGAGGCGCCATCTCCGACGCCGTGCACACGTCCATAGGACGGCGGCTTGTCCACCGGGACCTTTTTCAGTATGTTCAGGGCCCGGTTGAATGGGGTGTCCCACTTGGGCCTCGCCGACGACTGTGACGACTCGTTGCTTTCGGCTACCTTTTGGTGCTGCTCTTTCTGCAAAAGGAACATGGATGGTTTACTAATGTGACAAAAATTGCAGTCAAATTGATTGGAAGCTAATATGATAATGTGGTAATATAACAATTACCAGAAGTCTCATGAACTCCCTCGTGTTCGGGTCCGTGTAAAAGATCTTTTTGACTTTGTCCCACTTGTACCGGGCCCTGATCCAGTCATGGTCCAGCGGGTCGGTGAACTCCGCCAAGGGGTCTGGGATTCCGTGACTTTCACGTTCGACGTCCTCCTTGGCCCATACGTGCCTCTTCCCCTCGTAACCATGGCTTCCGAGGCGGTGAGGAGGCGTGTTCCTCGCCTGGAGTGCCTTCATTTTCTCCGACCTTGCCTTGACTTCTTCTTTACCGCAATTCTACTTGAATTTTGCAAAGTCCTCTTCCGTTATTGTCGGATTATCAGCGTGAATCTTGGACCATGGTTCATTCTTCCCAATCGCTTTTTTCACCCGAACTTTCCAGGAGGACAAGTCGTTGGTGAACGTCACCATCGCCTTGTCGTTTATCTTTGTCATGGCGACGTCGTCCCACGGCTCTTTATATTTGCCTTCATTCCGGCCGGCGAACAGGAACCTATTGTGCAACTTCTTTAGGAGCATGTGCTCCATATGTGGTATCTGCTTAACCTCTCGTCGTTGATGTTGGCGGTTTCCCTGAGGATGCATCCAAGTTGATTGCCCCAGCAAGAGCGCGGATCCTCCGGCGCAGTTGGCTCTAACTTCTTGGGTGCATCTCCGTGACCACAATTTGTCCGATGCCAAGCTCGTTTGGTCTTCGTGTCCTCTTCTTCTTTGGTGCTTGACCGGCTACGACAGCATCGTTGCCGGTCTCAGGAGTGGTGTCAGTCCCGGTGCCAGTGCTGGTGCCGGTGTCGGCGTCGGTGTCGGGGTTGGTGCCACTGCCGCCACCATGCAACCCCATCTGTTGTTCGTCCAAGTAATTGAAATAGTGATTTGCTGCCTCGATGGGGTCTTCGAGGTGAGCAGAACCACCCACGACTTCGGCGTCGGTAGACATGTTTCCTATTGATCAATAATTGTGAATAAAAGATATAATGAAGAGGAAAAAGGGGCCTATGTTTGGTCGGAATGTTGATTCATTCCCCTTCCGGCAAATCCCGGGTACTCCATATGTCCTAGTTTCTAGCACAAGTCATGCCGAAAATCACGGAAATTTTTGGCATGACCTTTGCTAAAAAGTGTACATATGGAGCGCCTGAAATTTGCCGGAACGGAAATGAATCAACATTCCGGCAAAACATAGGCCACTCGGATATTTTTCGACATTCAACCAACATTGCAAAACCAACATATAACATCAATGACACATATCATTCAAGCAAAAGCATGCTTGTACTTAAATGCACAAAAATGACAAAAATAGCTACAAACTTGCTCTCTCTCTCTCTCGCTCTCTCTCTACTGCTTTTGCTAACTTGCTCAAAATTTTGCTAACTTTGCTACTGTTTTTTTAATTTTCTACTATTTTTTTTATTTGCTACTGTTTTTATACCTAATTTTTTGCTAAACTTGCTAACTTGCCCTAAAAGCCCTAAACAGAGAGAGAGGAGGGCAGGGGAGAGGAGAGGGAGAGGAGGGCAGGGGAGAGGAGAGGCTTACGGCGATGCAGGAGAAGCCGAGGATGGAGGTGGAGGGCGGCGGACGGCGGCGGTGGCGAGGTCGAGGGCGCGCGGGCAGGGGAGAGGCGGGGGCGGCGTTGTGGTTGAGGGCGGGCAGGGGTGGCGCCGGTGAGGTCGGGGGTGGGCTCGGGAGACGGCCGGCGACGAGGTCGACGCCGGCCAGGGGCGATGGCCGGCGGTCAAGGGCGACGGACGGCATGAGGGCGGGCAGGGCGACGGCGGCGGCGACAGAGTGGGGGAAGAGTGGGGGATTGGGACTTGGCGGACTTGGCAAAATTTGAGCCCTCGCGGGTTAACTCAAAATAGTAGTTGCGCTGGATTGTGAACCAGCGCTATAGCTAACTTAGCTATAGCGCTGGGTTGTAATGCAGCGCTACTGCTAATGGCACATAGTAGTAGCGCTTTTTTGGAACCCAGCGCTACTGCTAACTGTTCCAATTTTTATTCTTTTCTTTTTATTATTTTCCTTTTCTAGTTTTTAGTTTTCTTTTCTTTTATTATTTTCCTTTTCTTTTCTGTTTACTTTTCTTTTTCTTTTGTACTGCTTTCTCCCTTTAGTTTTTGTTTTTTTTTCTCCCGACGACGGCGTCTCCCTCTCCCCCATTGCGCGAATATCACCGGAACCATGCATGTGGTGGTAACATATCAGTTGACTGATAATGGTTACTTAAGTGCGTACACAAAATAGATACATATATATAAATGTAGGTTTCTGATCAGCTGCGTCGACGACGTTTCACATTGAGCTTCTTCCCTTTCTTGTTCGTTGCCGAGTAATTGAGCCCCTCCTTGTGACTTTTCCTGAGCCATGGATTACGATCTTTCTTAGGTAATGTAGTATTGATTCTTCTTTTCACGTATGCTGCATTGTCATCGTCATCTTCCCTCATCGGGTTGCCGTATTGGTCGTAGTCTTCCTCGTTGGTGACTCCATCCATTCCGATGATGCTCCTTTTGGATCTCCTCACGACAACACGGCTGGGATTGGCCGGGTCGGTTATGAAGAAGCATTGTGTCACGTGCTTAGCGTGTACCCATGGCTCATTTTTGGCGATGACGTTAACTTTCACGGGAGTGCTCTTCGCGTCGGGCATAGACATGGTGGTGAAATACTTGTTTTCTCTTACGACGTCCTTGGCCCATCTGACACGGAACATCATCGGATCGTGCATTCTAGCATAGTCAAGCTCCCAGATCCCTTCGACCCTTTCGTAGAATCTTTCAGTTGTGCTGTTGGCGTTAGTCACGCATTGAATTGTCACCCCGGAGTTCTGGTAATCACTGTCCATGTCTTTGGCCTCCGTGTAGAACGTGCACCCATTGATATCGTAGGACTGATAGGTCGCGAGCTTGGGCGCGGGGCCATGTGCTAAGGCGTGTATGAGCAATCCGTCCGAACTGCCCTCTTCCGGGGAATTTTCAAGAACTTGCTTTTTGAACCAACACAAGAAAGTGGCGTTGTGCTCTACAGTAACTTCGTCGTCCATCTTGAGCATCCCCTTATCACGGTACTTCTTTGCGATGCTTTCTTTGTGCTGTGCCACATAATCATCTACCACATCTAGGTGTTGTAGCACTACTAAGTTAGCCCTGTCAAAGTCGTTCCGTCGATCCGAGTAGTCCACATGCAATTCCCTCCGGCCGTTGTTGTGACCATCTCCTTCGAGCTTCCCATCGTGCTTCTTGACAGGAAAACCAACAACAGGGTCTCCGACGCTTATATAATTCTCGCAAAAGGAGACGCACTCATGCGTCAGATACCCCTGGACGATGCTCCCTTCGGCACGGGACATGTTACGAATGAATCATTTGATGACCCCATTCATCCTCTCGAACGGCATCATGCTGTGAAGGAATGTCGGCCCGAGGTCGATGATGTCGTCCATGATGTGGACACACAGATGCACCATGATGTCAAAGAACGCGGGCGGGAAGTACATCTCAAGCTCACATAGTATGACAACGATCTCTTCCTGTAGCCTTCGGAGCTGCTTCACACTTATGGACTTTCGAGATATAACGTCGAAGAAGTTGCAGAGACCAGTAAGCGTGTCACGGACGTGCTTGTCCATTATCCCTCTAATGGCAACCAGGAGTATCTGCGTCATCATCACGTGACAGTCATGAGACTTCATCCCGCTGAACCTTTTCTTCTTGGGGTCTAGAAATCTGCTTATCTTCCCATAGTAACCGGAACTAACTTTGATTCCCATAAGGCACTTGATGAATTGATCGATCTCCTTTGCACTTAAGGTGAAGCAAGAAGGGGGGCAATAATTCTCCTCCTTCTTGTTGACTTTTCTGCCCCTTTCCCCTTCCTCCGTCTCCTCCATCGACTTTTTACGGTGGAGCTCTTTCCTGATCTTCAAATCTTCCAAGTCTTTCCTTGCCTTCGGCCCATCCTTGGTCTTCTCCGGCATGTTCATCAGTGTGCGAAGCAAGCTCTCGAGGACATTCTTCGTGATATGCATCTGATCAAGGCAATGAGGCGTGTCGTGATTGGGCCAGTACTCCAAGTCCCAGAAAACAGACCTTGTTTTACATACCTTCAGCAGCGGCTCCGGCGCCTTTTTGATCTTTCCCGGCGCGGGGCATTGTTCCCAGTGTCTCAACAGCTCATCGATTTTGGCGCCGCTCCTCTTACGTGGAGGTCCTCGAAGCTCAGCCAACCCATTGAATAGATCTCCACGCTTTCTCCACGGGTCATCCTTCTCGAGCCATCTACGATGCCCCATGTACACAATTTTCCCGGACCCGCCATCTTTCGTTGACGTAAGCTGCTGAGATGTTGTATCATCCATGCACCTCGTGCATCCGCAGTATCCATGGCACACCTGGCCTGAGGTGTACCCGTAACCGAGATAGTCGTGCACCGTCGTCATCAGCGCGGCTCTCAAAGGGAAATATTCTCCATTGCTGGCGTCCAATGTCCATGCCGGTGTTTTCCATAATGTGTCTAGCTCCTCTTGCAGAAGCCCCATATATAGGTTAATACTATTTCCCGGTTGTTTCGGCCCTTGAATCAGCATGCTCATGTGTATGTACTTTGTCTTCATGCACTTCCATGGGGGGAGATTGTACATCCATACAAACACAGGCCATGTGCTGTGGTTGGTGTTCTGGTTTCCAAACAGATTCATGCCATCGGTACTCGCACCAAGCACGATGTTCCTTGGATCTTCTGCAGCAAATCCATATACGGCGTTGAATGCTCTCCACTGGCTACCATCTACGAGGTGTCTCAGCCTCGGATCATCTCCATCGTCGGGCTTCTTTCTCTCCGCGTGCCAGCGCATGAGCTTTGCTTCCTTAGGATCTACGAAATACCGCTGCAGACGGGGAGTGATCGGAAAGTACCATACAACTTTCTGAGGAGCTTTCTTTCCTGCCTTCTTGTATCGAGAAGCATTGCACACTGGACAGCTGGTTTTTTCCGCGTGCTCCCCCCGATAAATGATGCAATCGTTGATTCATGCGTGGTACCTAACGTGCGGCAAATCAAAAGGGCAAACGATTTTCTTGGCCTCCTCGACACTAGTAGGACACAGGTTCCCCGCGGGAAGAACTTTATTATGTAGATACTTCAAATGCTCATCGAGGCTTTTGTCTGTCCATTTGTTTTTGGCCTTCGTCTTTAGAAGTTCGAGCGTGAAACTCAAGAGGGTCACCTCGGGAGCGCAACCGTCATACAATGGAGTCCTCGAGTCTACTTCAAGTTGCGCCAGCTTGGCCTCCTCTCTAGAAGCAGCTCTCTCGCTAGTCGTACTCTTGCGAAGGAGGTCTCGAACATGAGGGTCCTGCAGGACTGCACTTAGTACCGTCGAAGACTGAGGCGTGACCACCGCCTCTTCTCCGCCATGCCCGGACTCTTCTTCGCCGTGTCCAGAATCTTCTCCGCCGCCGTCGTCATTTCCGGACTCTTCCCTGCCGACATGTCCGGCGCCATCGTCTTCATGTCGATCGGTCATCTCTTCGTCTAGCCCCATGTCGTTATTCCCTGCCATGTGGACGTCCTCATCATCATCATCTTCTTCACTTATCCACTGAGTATAGCCATCCATGAAACCATTCATCAGCAGGTGCGCCTTCAAAGTGCCACGATCAAAAGGGTCCAAAAGGACTCCTTCCTTGCATCTTGCACACGGACATCTAATCCTAGTCCGATTATTTGCATACATGTCCATCACCGCGGATTGCATGTACCGCTCCACCTTCCATCCACTCACCTTCATGACCGACTGCACGGTATAACAAGCAAAAGTGTTATAAAATAAATAATGCATGCTTCAAAGTCATATATATAAAATTTTGGCATGACCTTGCCTAAAAATAGGACATATTGAGTTTGCTCGAAATTCACCGAAACGGAAATAAATCGACATTTCGACAAAACATAAGAAACTCGAGGGCATGTCACTCGCACAAATCTCTCCATATATATATCCCAAACACACATATTCTAATTCACACACATATTCCCATTCTTGAAATGAACAACTTTTTACTCACCTATATATCTCCCGAGAGAGACTGAGAGCACGCGCGGTTAATTAGATGATGAGAGAGAATGATCGAGAGAGCACGTGTGGTTAGCTAAATAGCTAGCTAGATCTAGTTGTTGGGGAGGAGAGGTGGATCTAGCTAGCTAACTAATGGAGAGGGGTTATGGTGGAGGGGGGCATTAATGGGGGAGAGAAGAGAGGTGTAGGAGAAAGAGAGAGGCCATTTATGGAGGAGGGTGCCATTAATAAGGAGAGAAGAGAAGAGAGGTAGGAGGAAGAGAGAAGAAGAGCAACAATGGTGGAGAGTGGAGAGTGGAGAGGGGAAAGGAGGGGGAGAGAGGGCAAAGTGGGGGAGGAGGGGAGGGGGTGGAAAAGGTGGCACCAGCCGCAACTAGCAGCAGCGCTGCTTAGCAAAAAGCGCTGCTGCTATGGGACTTAGTAGTAGCGCTCTCCTGGAACAGCGCTACTATTAAGTGGGGCCCATTAGCAGTAGCGGCGCAGTACAATTAAGCGCTGCTACTAAACTAATAGTAGTAGCGCTTGTTTCTGTACAGCGCTACAACTCCAGCGACCGTCGGTGGCCTCGTCTGGTCCCACATAGTAGTAGTGTGTTTTTGCTTACCAGCGCTACTACTAGAGTTTTACTAGTAGCGCTTTCTAGGAAAAGCGCTACTGCTAAATAGCAGCAGCGGTTACTATTTTACAGCGCTACTACTATGCTACTGTGTATAAGCATTTTCCTAGTAGTGATGGCTTCATCCGGTTCCAGGACGAGGCCATCGTGCGCGGACCAAGAGGACATGCCGAAGACGTGTAGTGAGGCCAGGTTGGACAAGGAGAAGGAGAAGGATGTGCCCACACCACCATGTTGGTGTGGTGATGTTTGCAAGGTGAAGGTGTCTACGGACCGCAAAAAGTCATGGACAGAAGGTAGAAGTTTTTTCGTGTGTCCCAACTATGCACATGATCGTGCGCAGCCAACTAACGCATACGACCTACCACCGGTATGTTAGACGTACATACAAAAAATGTAAATATGTTTGAACTCATATTACTAACACAAACATGATTTTTATGTAGTCGCCTCCTCCACTTTGTAAGTACTTCACTTGGATAGATCGCGAGGTACCAAAAGATGTCCAAGAGGACCAACGTCGAATTTGCCTATGGAGGCAGCGCCTGTTCGAGGAGTCCTTTGCACGGGGATTGGAGCGGGAGCGTCGTGAGAAGGAGAAGAACGAGCGCAAGAAGCGTGAGGAAGAGAGGGCATGCAAAGAGAAGGAGGCTCGTCAAGAAGAGAGGGCAAGAAAACTTGCAAGGGCTCGCGATGCACAAGAGGAGGATGAGGCACGTGACAAGAAGGGAAAGTGGCCCCGTACTACTCAGTAGACAAATGGAAAAGGCACCGGCATCGATGATGGACTTTCGAGACTTTGTGTGTGATGAACTTGTCATTCGAGGCCTTGTGTGGTCATGAACTATTTATGTCATTCGAGACATTGTGTGTGATGAACTTGTCATTCGAGGCTATTCGTGTCATTTGATATTATATGAAAACTATGTTTGTCATCCGAGACTAGTATGCTTTGTTCATATTTTTTTTGTGATTTCCAATGTTTAACAGTGTGTGCAACAAGTTGCTAAGCAAAAACATCAACAAAAGCAACTAGTTTTGAGTGCACCAGGGCCAGACGCCATGGTCCCTGGCGTCTGGTTAGCTAACCAGAGAACATTTTTTGGTTTGTCTCTGATGCACCCCCCAGACGCCAGGCACAGTGGCATCTGGTATTTAGGGCCATGTCACCCAAACGCCATGGTCCCTGGCGTCTTGTTAGCTAACCAGAGAGCTTTTTTTTTGTTTGGCTCTTATGCACCCCCAGACGCCAGGGACAGTGGCGTTTGGTGTTTAGGGACACGTCACCCAGACGCCAAGGTCCCCGGCGTCTGGTTAGCTAACCAGAGAGCATTTTTTTGGTTTGGCTCTTATGCACCCCCAGACGCCAGGGACAGTGGCGTTTGGTGTTTAGGGCCATGTCACCCAGACGCCAAGGTCCCTGGCGTTTGGCCAGTTAGCAGTGGATAAGATGCTTTGGGCCCACCTTTAGCCCTCTCATTCCATTCTTCTACAATCACACTCACGAGCTGCTGCCCCCCTCACTCTCTATCCACCACCCTAACCCCCCTCAAATCTCTCACGAATCGGTCCCGTTTCATCGTTGGATCGAAGGCATTTCCAAACGAAAAGGTAAATCAACTCCACCCCCATTATTTGGTTGGTTTAATGTATCATAGTTTTGTGCAAACCCTAGTTTTCTTAGTTTAATGTGTCTTGCAGATGGCTAAGGGTACTCAGTGGGTGCTTAGCCCTATTGTTCATGTCCAAGGCTTTCCTCAAAGTGTTCTGCCAGTTAGTGAAGTGGACATCACTTTTGATTGGTTAAAGACTAAATTCATGTTGAAGCAAGGGTTTAAGGAAGACGATTTTCTATACTACATCAGCAGCTTGCACTCAGATGGCCCTGGGGAAAGAAAATTGATTGAAATAACTGATGATGGCAAGATTCAAGAAATGTTGAAAGAATGGGAATGGAAAAGGGTTGTTGACTTGCATTGCTATAGGAAACCTAGTTATATGTGATGTTCATGTCGTTTGAACTATCGTGGACCAACGTGGTCATGAACTATTTATGTCATTCAAGACATTGTATGTGATGAAGTTGTCATTCGAGACTATGTTTGTCATTCGATACTATTTGTGTCATTGGAGATTATGTCAAAACTATGTTTGTCATTCGAGACTATTTGTGTCATTTGATATTATGTGAAAACTATGTTTGTCATTCGAGACTAGTATGCTTTGTTCATATTTTTTTGAAATTTCCAATGTTTAACAGTGTGCGCAACAAGTTGCTAAGCAAAAACATCAACAAAAGAAAGAAGTTTTGAGTGCACCAGGGTCAGACGCCATGGTCCCTGGCGTCTGGTTAGCTAACCAAAGAGCATTTTTTTTATTTGCCTCTGGTGTACCCCCCAGACGCCAGGGACGGTGGCGTCTGGTATTTAGGGCCACGTCACCCAGACGCCATGGACCCTGGCGTCTGGTTAGCTAACCAGAGAGCAAATCAGTGGGTTTGCTCTGGTGCACCCCCAGACGCCATGGACCCTGGCGTCTGGCTGCCCTGTTTCTGGAGTCGAGGCACTCTGTTCCTGGTTGTTGTCGACCCCCAGACGCCAGGGTCCATGGCGTCTAGCCCCTGACTTGAAACCAGATGCCAAGGACCATGGTGTCTGGTCCCCTGTACAGGATTTGTTTAACACATTTTGCACAAGTTCAACTTTGCACAGATTTTGAACAAACAAAAGATACATCACTTGAATATTTTAATAGGATCAACATTTCACAAAAACATAGAAATGACTAAGTTCAACATTTAACCGACAAATTCATGCATACAAACATCAACAAGTTCATGCACTGCCAAAGAAGACATCAAGTTCAAGAAAACCTAAAAAGTTTTCACCACAACACCAAGTTCATGCATACAAACGACACCAAGTTCATGCACTACCATACAAGACCTTTCTAGCTCGCTTTTCTAGCCTCCACCTCTTCGCTAGCCTCCTCCTCTTCGCTAGCCTCCTGCTCTTCGCTAGCCTCCTCTTCGTTGTATGCCTCCTCTTCGCTAGCCTCCTCTTCGTCAGACTCATGTCTTTGCATTCCTTGGGGCAAAAGTTTATGAGGATACTCCGGACTATGAAGCTTACTGTTCCATTTCTTCTTTCTCGGCACGCGTGGTGTCTTAGCTTTCTCTTTGCCTTTCCTAGAGAGAGTTTGGCTTTGTGACGGTTGTGTAGGCTGAGATGGCTGTGGAGCATCAACATCGTACTCATGCTCTTGTTGTGTTGGCTCCTCTTGATGTGTTGGCTCCTCTTGATGGACCTCCTCCTCTATCTCCTCTTCGTTGCGGAGATAATGGCGTCTAGTAGCTCTGGCGGCGCGGCTACCAGGTGCAATCACATCAGCGAACTGAGCACCATGGCAAGAAAGCATAGCTGCCATCTTGTGGAACCGCTTCTTGAACTTCTGCGACAACACAAAATAGGCTATGATATGAGATGCAAATAACTAATCCGCGAAGAGAAGCTTTTATAATAGATTGCTCATACCTCCGTCATGGTCCTAAGGGTCCTCTCAGATAATCCACCACCCGGGGGATGACTGAGTGATACATTGGCATCGTTGACGCACAGAAGCAATTCTCTGCCCTGCAAGTCATGAACACACAAAACGTTCATATGTCAAAAAAGACAAGATAATGCAAGTATAGGTGAATAGGTTCATTAGACTAGTACCAATTCGTCATGCATCGGTGCATAGTCAACGTGAGCACCTTTGGTCTCTCGCACCGTCCTGTTGAAGGCATGATAACCTTCTGCAGTCTCCGGGTCTTCAGACACCAACTCCAACCACTCCTCGTGAGTCCAACCGGGCTTTAGCTTCAACCGGTAACGATTCGCATACAACACTTGATACTTCTGGTATGCTGAATGACTGAGGGGTCTATTCTCTGATTGCACTAACGTCTTTCTTTGATTCCATATTTCTATCCACTTATGGTGTTTGTTCGCCCAATCCGATATATCCTGATTATTCCTTCGATCGAACCTACAAATGATGCATGATATAAACCATTACCAAACACAGACTAATTCAATGCTCAACTAGATATCTCAAAGTCATGCTTGCTCACCGATGCGGAGATTGTATTTCCTCCTTGCTCTCCTCAATTGGAATACCTTGTCTTCTTCCAAATTGTCTTGCAACACGGTCTACGAAGTGCCACTCGACTGCAAAGAAGCATATCATTGGGCACCTCGCCCGCCAAAGATGGCGATCACGACTGCACATTTCGTTAAGAGAGAAGCCACGATCTTCCACACAAGGCAACCAATGGACCTGCAAAACAAAGAAATACATTGTTAGATACAAATTTCATTCCTGACCAATTTTTTTGTGATTTAACTTCTCAGTACCTGCTCAGCAGTCAAGGTGTCCAGCTCGTTCATATAGCACTTGTATCGCACATGCGAGCTTCCTGTGTACACCGTCACCCATTCCCAATAGTTCGCAAGAGAGGGTTTGGCTGTTCGAGGTTCTTAAACTCGGGGCGTCCAACCGGTATCCGCTCCCACATCCACACGGATAGGCTCCAAACAAACCCACACAATGAGGATGTACCTTCCTTCCTACGACACGCCAAGTCAAGCTGCAATCAAACATACATGTTAGATATGGAGGCGCATGACAAATGCAAGATAAATGGTTGCAAATATCTCTTACCTGACGATACAAGTATGCTAGTGCGACCGAACCCCAGCTATACTGAGTATCCCAGTTACTGAGTAGCTCTAAGAACATCCAGAGGGCAGAGTTCCCGGTTGCGTCTGAGAAGACTACCTTGCTTAGTACATACCAAAGATAGGCCCGAGCGTACTGCTGCACAACCACCTCATTGGCATCCTCAGGGCACGGATTGTCTTCTCCTCTGACTTGTTATACCCAAGAATGCCTCACTTTCGAGCTATCGGCCTTGCCTGGGAGAGAGAGATCGGGCTCAACACCAATTAAAACACCAACACGAGCTCGCCAATTCACGGCGCTGACATGACCAGTAACAGCTTGCCCGTTGATAGGAAGGCCGCTTATGATAGCCATGTCCTCTAGGGTCATCGTCATCTCCCCACAGGGAAGGTGGAATGAGTGAGTCTCGGGCCTCCAACGATCCACAAGTGCTGTCAGCGCCTCGTGGTTCACCTGCGGAGGGTGTCGCTTGAACTGCAACACGAATGGGAGAAGACCCAATCTCCGAATGTATGGCTCGTACCGCACGTCGTATGGAAAGTCAGCCACGCCATGACCCCTCATGCGCATAGCAACTACAAGCTGCAAATAAAGTGATTTTCGGATCAATACAAGAACACAAATGAAAAACAACAAAAATTCTTAAGTCTTGCTTCTTACCGTCCCGTTCTCAATGGCACGAGCACGATGCTCCCTGTCGAACTCCTCGATTAATCTGTCATACCAAGGTCCATCATCATCCGCCATCCTACCAAACAAATCACAAACATCTATAAAGACATCAACAATATCAAACAATACAATTTCCTTCTCCAAGTTATGCCATATGCACACATCATTCTTCTCAAACATAAGCACATCATTTTTTTTCTTCATATGCACACATAAGTCTTCTCAAACATACCAACATCATCTCAATCAAATAATTCTTCTCAAACATACAACCATATGCAAAGTTTCATCATATGCAATATCTCTCTTACAACATTTCTATTGACAACATATGCAAATACATATCATCTAGAGTACCAAATTTCATCATATCTTTTGCAAATAAAGTATGCTAACAATAGGATTATGTACACATAGAGACATCATATATAAATTCAACCGTATTGTTATACCACATACACACATCATCTATCAAACCAAATTATCAAACAAGTCTATTTTACATACAAAAAACGTGTATTCATCACCCCTCTTAGTACCAAAAAAAAATCCTATGGACAACATATGCACGAAAAGGAATTGATTTTGCCTACATGTTCAACTACACATCATCTACTACCTACAAAATCATCTATCAACTACAAACAAATTCCTAAAACAAAAAAACCATCTATGAATCTAACATCACCTAATGTTGAATAAAAAAGAGGACTCAACCAAATAAATTGGAGGAGAAGGGGGAGGATAGCTCAAGGATGCTTAGGGGGCTCAGATCCACAAACTTGAGTGGAGGATGGAGTAGATCGGGGAGGATTTGGTGTGAAGGAGAAGAGGGGCGAAGGAGATAACCCCTCTGTTCGTGCGCCGCCAGGGAGAAGAGGAAATGGGTGGGTTGGCTCGGCCCGCGCTCCACTTACCAGGGCCAGACGCCAGGAACCCTGGCGTCTGGGTCCTTTGCCACGTCAGCAGGTCAACGGGCAGGCGGGTCGTGCGGGCCAAGGGCCAGACGCCATGAATCCTGGCGTCTCCCTTGCAACCCAGACGCCTGGTATGTTGGCGTCACCAAAAGAGATTAGAATCGAAATTTTTTTATGAACGAGGTCAATTTGAGACTTTGTTAGCACAAAAGGTCAAAACAGTGATTTTGCCCGGCTACTGACTTGGTCCGCCTTTGCTTTGGCATCAGCACCCGGTCTCCCGGCACTGCACATTTAGTTAAGAAAAACAATCCCAGGTGATCGCAAACCTAATACTTCCTCGTACCAAAATAAATGACTCAACTTTACACTAAATTTAGTACTACTATAATAATGGGATGCGGCCTTGGTGATTACGTCGCCTCACGGCAAGGGGAGCTCAGATGACGGATCCGTCGGCGCCCTCGCTGATTAGGCTGCCGGAGGACGTGGTGTTGGAGATCCTCGCGCGGGTGCCGGGCGTCGCGGACCTCTTGCGGTGCGCCAGCGCTGGCACGCCCTCATCACCGAGTCGTCCTTCCTTCGCCGCCGCTGGCCGGAGCATGTGCGCCACCGCTCCTCCCTCATCGGCTTCCTCGGCCAGGAGCGGCGCCAGCACGGCCATGGCCGAGAAGAGCATGACTTCGTGCCGGGCGCCGCCAGCCTCATTGGCGGCCGCGCCATGCCGCTCGCCTCGCACCGCGGCGCCCTCCTCGTGCGCTTCGCCCCGCGCGACGGCGTAGAGCCCACCATCGACTGTCTCGCCGTGTGCAACCTGCTCTCCGGCGTGTGCTACGTGCTCCCTCCGTTGCACTGCGACTGGTTCTTCGACTACCTGGACACAGGCGCACACGCCGTTCTCACCGGCGTGGACTGCTGCCCCGACGCCCAACAGCAGCAGGCACTAGGGCCGGCTTTCTTCAAGGTGCTGGTCATCGGCGTCAGCGAGGACCGGCGACACGACACAACGTCCTCCACACCTTCTCATCCAGGGAGCCAGGCTGGAGCGCGCCTAGCGAGTGCTTGGACCCGGCATACGTAGAGCCCGGCATCTTCGGCCCGTTCAAGCGGCGCAGCGCCGTCGTGAGCCATGGGTCGGCTAACTGGGTCCTCTGGGACCTGGCGAAGTTCCACGAGTGGCCGCGCCTCCTTGCAAATGCTACCGACCCACCGCCTGGCGAGGGCGAGCTCTCCTACCAGTATGGCACCCCACACTTAAGTGTTGCAACCAACATGGCGGCGCTATCGTCGCTCTGCCTGCTGAGCCTGGACCTCCAGGTGGAGATCTGGACACGGCGGGACGGCGGCGAGGATTGCGCCGGAGACTGGTGCTGGGATAGGGTGGTCGACATGGAACCACCCGAGCAGAATCAGACCGTTGACGGGCCATGGTGCATGTGCTCTCGAGAGAGGAGCGGCACTTTGGTGGGAAGAAAATCTTATACGACCTGATCGTACGCATCATCTCGTGAGACCGCATCGATGAGATGACACGTGGCTGCGTAAATCTCAAAGCAGCCAAAGAACGCATCGTCATCTTCATTACCAATCAGATCTCGATTGGAAATCCCCATTTGTGGTCTGCTGGGCACGGTGGCGGGATTCCGCTGGCCGCTGGCACAGCGAGGCGTGGTGGGCTTTCCACACCAGCTCCGATGGTGTAGAGGGTCGACGGCCCGTGGAGCTCACCGGAGATGGGCAAAAGCTGAAGTTTCTCTCCCAAAACGAGGTTCGTCCGTTCCATGAGGTTGCGAGGTTGCCGGAGATGGCTTGTACAGCGCCACCACGAGCTCGCGTGCGCTCCAAGTTTTGTTGCTGCTGCATCCCAGAGGCCTCAAGTTGAGCCACTCCACCCTAGTAGCTGCCTGCAGCGCTCTCTTGCCGCTGCAGCCCGGGACAGCGCGCCGGCGGCTGGTCTTCTGGACATCACGAGCTGGTGGGAAACAGCCCAACGGGTAAGGAAGAAGACGACGATGCGTTCTTTGTTGCTTTGAGATTTGTGAAGCCACACGTCATCTGATCGATGGGGTCTCACGAGACGGTGCGTACGACCAGGTCGTATAAGATTTGCTGGTGTATGTATATTTTACATCTCGAGAGTGGCGCCATGGAGGGGGTGACGGACCATCTCCGTGGCCTCCGGAACTATAAGACAGCCATGGCAGTGGAAATCGATTGGCCGGCCTTCTTCGTGTACCGGCTTCGTGGTGAAAAGGTGCGTGTATGATTTGGAGCGATCGTTTCTCCCTCACCGGCCTGCCCAAAAATGCTAAAAAATGCTAGACACACGGACTGACCACTAACAAATTTTACCGACGGGCTGATCTGTCCTGTTTTAATTGGTCAAAGTAAACTCCTCCTACTTAACCGGCCCCCCCTGATTTTAACTGCTGGGGTGGGCGTCCAGGCCCGTAAACCCCCGTATTTTTCCGTCGATGTAGCAAAGCTCACGGCCTGCCTGTGTTAAGCTCGAGATCACAGCCAACTTTCTGTAACCGGCGCAAACCTCAACTCGTCCGTACGTATGTATTTGTTGATCCCTCGCAAAAAATAATTATTATTTGTCGAGGTAGTACTACTGTTTTGCAATAGAAAAAGGTGTGGCTGAACCAGATGCACCTACCCTCTAGCACAGACCCTTTTTTCCTGAGAAAAGGGATTTTTCCATGCACGGAATATCCAGTGCATCCATCTTCCGGCTATTCATTTGAAGATTGGAATGTTCATTTGGAGATTGGGATGCATGCAAACTTGCCACAATGTATATGCGTACTCCCAGCATTTCAATGAATAAGGCGCGCGAGCTTTTTAAAATTAAACTTTAATCATAAATTAGACGAACAAATTATGGATTGTATGTGAAAAAAATTATAGTGTTAAATTTGTTTTTAAAAGAAATTTTCAATGGTATAATTTTGAAGTCACAAAATTATATATTATTAATCTAATTCATAGACAAAATTGGATTTTGGAATGCGTGTGTACCTTATTCATTACAATGGATGGAGTAGTATTAATCATTCCCGTATTACGATCAGTTCATCTATCAACTTTTTTCCTTGCCGCTCCAGCTTTACCATCATGCATGCCAACTTTTGGCTAGATCCTGGTCAAAATTAGATTTTGGAATGCCTGTGTGGCTTATTCATTGGAATGGAGGAGGTAGTATTTGTCATTCCCGTATTATACGATCAGTCCATCAATCAACTTTTTTCCATGCCGCTCCAGCTTTTCCATCATGCATGCCAACTTTTTTCTTAGATTCCTGGTCAAAATTAGATTTTGTGTTGAGTACCGTGATTGTTTAGGAAATATAGGATAGAGTAGGATTTTTTCTACCTTATCTTGTTCTCCAAGAAGATCATGTACTCCTATATACTAGTCAATGTGTACGTGCAATGCACGTTAATTTGAAAGTATATTATGTGCATGCGGATATTAAGGAGGATATTATTTGCGTGTTATTATGTGATTAGCACTATATTTGGCATGAAGTTAACTGCACGCTAAACGTGTTGAGCGCTCGACATTAAAGCAGTTTAGGTCGTTGGATTGACATGATTTGATGGCCGAGAATAATTGGATCTGCCCATTTGGCTCTTTTTATATTGGTATAGATACGCCCATGAGGCTCAATCTTTGACCAATCTATTCTCTAATTCTCTTACATGGTATCAGCCTAACCCTGATCCTAAACCCTAGCCGCCGCCGCTTCCGCACCGCGTCGCCCCCGGGGAGGCCAATCTCCATCATAGCTACCGGGGCTGAGCCGCCCGTACCTAGGGTTCGTCCGCCGATCGTGTTGATCGGCTACCCAATAGAGTCTTTTTCCCGATCCTTTGATCCGGGTTTTATTCCTCTCTCTCACCGATCATTTTAATCGGCGTTTTCTTTTGGTTTTCCGATCTAAGATCGGTTTGCGTCGCCCGCTGCCGCTTGTCGACCTTCGCGCGCCTCTACTCCGACTTCGGCGTCGACTGCACCGGCCCCTGCTCCAACACGGCGACGTCGCGCGACACACGGCGACACATAACGGCTGTCGTCCACGCATCCGTCCGCCTGTCGCTCTGCGCTGGCCGACGTCGCCTTCATCCGGTCGGGATCCTACACCAACCACATCTCCATCCCGCTCGGATTGCATCAAGCTGCCGGCCCTAGCGCCGCAACACACGTGATACGTTGGCCAGCTGCGTTGCGCTGCGCACCTCCGCGCCCCGCTCAGGCGTGGGCCCGTGAACGCACTGTCCGTTCGCGCGTGGCCCCGGTGGCTTGGCCACTTCATCACCGAGCAGTGACTCCAACCCAGCGAGGAATTGGATTGATCACCCGAGCGCCCGCGATCCCCTCCATCCGCGCTGCACGATCGACCTGATCAGTCGTTTGCTTGCGCCTACGCAGGTTCATGTGAAGATCGTCCCCGAGTTTGCGCGCCTCTCCACCCATTGAGCAACGGGCTACCGATGCGTCGCCCCGCAGCGCCGCCGCCCCGTGGTTCTCCCCGCGGCTGCACCGAGCCACGCACAGCCGCTGTGTCGCCCCTTCGGGCCATAGCGCCGCGGCACGCAGTCCACGCAGCCGCTTTTCTATAGGCGACCAACGTGGCCCTTCACGGGCTACCTCTGGTTCTGCCGACCACATCTTCATCTTCGTATAGTACCAGATCATCGCCAGCGTCACCTTCATATTCCCTGACCATTTCATCTACTCCGACAACCGTCGTCAACATTGGAACCTTCTACCTCACGCCGATTTGCGACGCAACCGTCATCGAGTCCTCCTCTGCTAGTCCCTCCGACATGGCCTACACCTAATGCTGGTCCCCGTCTACGCATGCTCGGTGCTGGCAACACCAACTCATGCCTTCGTCCACGACGTGTCTCCGGGCTTGGAAAACCTAGTACGGCGCCTCGTGAACACCGATTTCTTCCCGTCTACGCATGCTCGGTGATGGCAACACCGACGCGCGCCTTCGTCCACGACGTATCCCCGGGCTTGGCAAACCCGGTGTGGTGCCCCGTGAACACTATTTTCTTCCTAGCACACCACTGCGCCCCTGACTACACGGTGCTTCATTGCGCCCGTGGCTCCATGGCGACTACCTCGACACCGGCCATCCCCGACTTGACATCGACCATGGCGTCCCTCGCACGGCTACCTCGCCCACGGCTACACCACCCTCCGCTCTCGGCTACCTCAACAACGGCACAAAGGCTACCGCCTTGCTTGAGCAACCTCATCGGTTTTCACTCCAGACACAACTGTAGGGGGGTGTCTGTCGGCTTACAACCTTCGGATTCTTCTCCAGTCTCACTGTCTACGCCGCTACCGTTGTGACTGCAGGAGTTGTGGGGGGGGGGGGGGGGGGGGGGGGTTGAGTATCGTGATTGTTTAGGAAATATAGGATAGAGTAGGATTTATTCTACCTTGTCTTGTACTCCAAGAAGATCATGTACTCCTATATATACGCCCACGAGGCTCAAGCAATAAATCATTTATTCCACCAATCTACTCTCTAATCCTCTTACATTTTGGAATGCCTGTGTACCTTATTCATTGGAATGGACGGAATAATATTTGTCATTCCCGTATTACGATCAGTCCATCGATCAACTTTTTCCCATGCCGCTCCAGCTTTTCCATCATGCATGCCAATTTTGTCGTAGATTCCTGCCACCACTCTCCACCTTTTTCTTTCACACCGCGCATACAATGAGTTCTTTCTCTCACTCATTCGTACATGGATTTTATTTTCAATCTTATAATATAGACCAACTATATATATTGAAATAAATCTTGGATACATATTCCGTTTGTATGTGTGCCTTTCTTTCGATGATATCTTCAAAACAAGCCCAATAATGAATATGCTTTGACAATATTGAAATTTAAATTTTGAAACATGACAAAACTGTTATGAAATGGTCTGAACTACAAGAAACACAACAAAATATTATGGCACACACCTAAACAAGGTAAAAACAAGGCACTACTACATATCCAAATAGTACTGACCCCTACACACTGACCGGCCATTGACCACGTGTTAGTGATGGGCCTTAACACTGATCGACCTCTCCGTAAGCGTTAGTGATATCGATTTTTGGGCTCGGCTTGATAGTTATCACAGACCGGTCTAAAATTGACCCGTTAGTGATATCATGTAACGATGATCAAAAGGACTGAAGGTAATCACTGACCGACCGCTATATTTGACCCGCTGTGTAGTCTATTCAAAAAAGACCCATCAGTTTTCGCAGCCTGTTATAATCAATCGATCACTGCCCCTCCACCATGAAAACCCTCACTGCTCATCCCCGACACAACTCTCTCTTCACCGTTCCCGGCACCACTCCTCCCGGCTTCACCATTCCCGGCCACATGTATTCCTTCCTCTTTTACCTCCCCTTTGCCCCTGCTCCGTCATTAGGAGAGAGTCCGGCGCCGCGGTCGGCATCGTGCATCGCAAACACACAGATCAGCTATCGCCCGACGCCACCGCGCCTTCACTCCCTTCGTGGACGCCTTGTCACGTCGTCCATGGCGAAGCGTGGGCTCTGTCTGATCCGGACGTTGCATTCCGCCCGGCCGTCGGATGCCGGGTCTCCCGCACATGTGTGTGTGCGGTCATAGACACGACATGTGCTTCCTCATTCTTTGGTCATGGTGGCGGCCACGATGGTGAGCTCTATTCCTTTCTATTAGTGTTAAAATTTGAAGTTTGCTATCAATCTTTTGGACGAGTCATTATTATTGTGGTATAATTTTGTATAATAGTTTACTATGCATGTTAGAATACTATTTGTGCACATTTAGACTAGATTTAGAACCTTAAGGCCGGACTATGAAGGTTTTATTCGTATCACCGTTGATGAAAAAACTGAATATATCTTAGTAATTTTGTCCACATACTTTCCTACATAACTTAAACAAACTAGCATATGATATTGTGTGTGGGTGATATCTGAGACAAGTAATACCAACTTTGTATTGTATTTTTTTCGTATTCACATTAATACTACACTATCACTTTTTACTACTATGTGTTTGGCTATCAAGTATATCAAATGAACATGTTCTATGTTTTGTGCGAACGGGCTTATGGACAACATCGTTGCTGTTGTGACCTTTTAGTGTACTGCATAAAACATTTTTTTATAAGAGTGTTTTGTGCAGTGCAACTAAAATATCACATAGGGGACATTACTCTATTTTAGGTGCGCTACACAAAAAGTTTGAACCAAATCGCACAACAACTGCGCCTTGAGTTAGGTCTTCTTGGAGAATTTTGAAGCAATTGTAAGTTTTCCACTTACTCTATTTTTTTACATTTATCAAGTTGTTATTTATTATGCATTGCCTTCTCTTATACAAAATCTATATGTGTTACAATTTTGGAAAAGTCGCCCCCTTCCCCTTCCCCATTGATTCGTTGACATAACTATCTTCTCTGTCAACCTCAAATGGGTGAAGTGGAAGGTCAGCCATGGGAATCCTTAGAGTGAAATTTTCTCACTCGGGTAGGAATATCATCACGGTCAACTCCAAGATTTCGTCGTCATTGCCAATTTTGTTAGAAGTCTAAGATAATTTTGCGTTTCACTTGTTTGGTTACTATGTTATCTCTAAACAACAGAAATATGTATGAAATGCAATGCTTTTATGAGCTGAATGTGGATGTGCTTCTATATTGTGCTGTGTTAAGTCTTGTGCTTTGCAGCTTGGGGCTGCACTCCTAGCTAGCTAGCTAGCAGTGCATTCCCAAGCAGCAAAGCAATTATATGTCATCACTGACCGGCCAGCTTGGACATCAGTGACAGGCCTCCGATCAGTGATAGCTTATCATCACTGACCGGCTACGTGGCCCGTCAGTGATAGAGAAGTCATTACTGACTCGGAACCACAGACGGGCCTCGCGCGTCAGTGATGACTACTTTTGGCCGGTCAGTGCTATTTCGCGCCCGTAGTAGTGAGGTAGCACACTCACATAAAATGAGGCATTATAATATGACCTATAACATAACGAAGCCCAATAAAATTGGTGTGAAACGTAGTGAAACATTGTGGTACACACCTGAACAAGATAAAGAATAAGGAAACACAGAAATGCAAAATGAAACATTATAATGTGATCCAAGGCATGACGAAACCCAAATAAAACTTATATGAAACACATTGAAATACAAAGAAACATTGTGGTACGCACCTGCACAGGATAAAAATAATGCAACACAGAGATACATAATGAAACATTATAATGTGATCGAAAACATGACGAAACCCAAAAAAATTGGTGTGAAACACAGCAAATATTGTGGTACACACCCAAACAAAAAAAATTATCATTGCGAAGAACCCACAACTAGAAATTTAAGTCTTTTTTTTGTGAATGAGAAATTTGAGATACTTATTTTCTAGAGAGTACATATTGCACTTTCTTTAGTCATTTGTTCAAAAATATAAATCACTTTTTTATTTGCCAAGTTCAAAATTTGATCATGAGGAAAAAAATTATAAGTTTCATATATTCATGTGGGATCAACATCTTAAAAATTGACCAATGATGACTAAAAAGATCGTTCGTTTATGAATAGTGGTGTTGCATTGCCTTGCAAAATACGTTTCCTCCCCTCAATCTCCGCCGGTGAGCCCATGGATTCACCCCCCTCGGCCTGCCGCTCTGGCGACCAGTGGCGGGGATGGGAATCCTGGTACCTCAGCATCGGCTAGTAGATAGGTCATTCTTCTGGACTTCGATCCTCCTCAAGTTCGTCCACAGGGAGTGATTAGATGGAGCTCCGGCGTATATTCCTGCCAGCTCCTCAGGGCAGCGAGGTTAGGTTTTCTCGCCGTGCATATGCGACGACGAGATTTGGTGACAGGTCTTCAGTCCAATTCAGGGGTTCAACTGTGACAACTGCGTCTCCGGGGCACTGGTCCTTAGGAGCACTCACTACTATTGAACCGAATAGCACTGATCGGCCAAATACTATTATCACTGACGAGCGAGTGGCCCATCAGTGCCTCTGGTCAGTGATGACTTTGTCATCACAGACGGGCCAGCTGACCCATCTGTGATGATGTTCATCATTGACCGACTGGCTGGTCAGTGATAACCAAATTTGGTTTAGGCAAATTGGGGCTCCACTGCTAGCCATGTGCTAGTAGTGAAGCCCCAAGATGTACTAAGGCAAAAAGTTATACACATGGACAAAACATACGCACATACAACGAAATTGCATTACATTTCATACATACATGTCCGAATGTTTAGGGCTACAAATTCAACTAAGTGCTAATGTATTGATCTATGAGTAGATGAGTCTTGTTGTCGAAGAATCAGCAATGCCGCCGGTGCTAATCTGACACTTGAATGAGTCCTTCAACTCACCGAAAATGCCCCTCGACTTGTCAGATTGATTCTGGCTGACTAGCATCACAGCCAAGCTACTCGGATCAGCTTGGTTGTGCTCAGCCGGCACTGGTTCCTGGCCACTCGGGTTGATCTCAGGCAAGACCACAGCAACTTCTGGTGTGACGTCCATGGCAGCAGGGGATTGCCTGGAGCTAGAGAGATTAGCCTCAACATCATGAATCTCATCAACTCTTGGGTTCAGTTCAGCTGGCTCGGTCTGTAGATTCTCTTCGGGTGCGGTAAAAATTTCCTTCTCCTTGGCTGCAGCAACGATGATTTCTTCAGCAGTAATAATGAGTTGCCCTTTCACTCGAGTTATAAGAGCAGGAAGTCACGTACCTCTAGAGGACACCGCATCCGAGTCAAGCGCCCATCCAGACTTCACTATCACGCACCCTGTGGTATGGCTAGCAAAGCTCATAGCACGAGCAGCTCTATGGATTTAAGAAAAGGAAGTTGAGAGTTTCTTCAAGATTCAGAAATTGCGATGTTTAATTAAGTTCACTTACTGTTTTGCAGTGGTCACGGCCTTCCTCAGTTTAGGCACCGCTGTGGTTTCCTGGGGTTTGTTGGAAGTTTTCTTAACAGGTGCTTTTGGCTTCAAGGGAGCTGGCGTTTTCTGCTTCTCCGGGACTGGTTCGACTCAGGCCTTCTTGGGAACCCAACAGGCATGATCATCATCAGTCGGGTCATGCCTCGTCTTGCGCCAATGTTCTGGATCAACAGTCACTGGGGGAGAGGGTGTCGATTGCGCTTCATCATCAGAGCCATGTCCTTCCTCCTCGTACTCATCTCGAGATCGTTGTCCCATGCCACTTTCTTACACCTCTTCATCCAGATCATCTCCAGGAGGAGTAACAGGCGAGTACATGTTGTGGAATTCCTACGAGATTTTCTTGTCGATCGGGCATAATTTCAGTCGGTTTGCAATTTAGTTCGAAACATAAGAAGAAGCTTTCAGTCGAAAGAAAGGTAAATGCTTTCAGTCGGGAGACTTACCAGAAGAGGAGGTTTTGAAGCGCTGAAGGGAGGCACCCAACCCTCCATGCGTAGATTGCCACGCACCATTGTCAGGTGCCTCGTCTTCTCTTCAAACTGATCTTGGGAGAGCTCTCACTGGCTAACTCTGATGGGATCATCAATCCCCCTGTAAGTGTACATCGCCCTCACTCAGGCTTGAAATGGTTGAACACGACGGCTCACCCAGGCAGTGGTGGCATCATTCCCAACCAGTTCTTCATCCTTGAGCATGCCAATTGTATTTGTCAAGATCGTTACTTCTACTTTTTCGGCCTTGGTGAGCCTCGGATTCCACCAGTGCAATTTTGCAACTCGGTCAGGGTTGTAAGGAGGCAGACCAATATCCCCTTTCGGCATGGCCATGTCCTCACAATAGAACTAGTTTTGTTCCCACCCTTTAATGGTGTCAGGCCATTTCATATCAATGTAAGTTGTAGTTTTTTTAATCTGTAGCCCTAACCCACCACACAGTCAAACGATGTTGGTAGGTGGATCTTTTGGGCTATCCTTCTTCACCATTTGGGGTTTGGAACTAAAGGTATGTTTCCAAAGCGCCCAATGCGGCTCAGTGCCAAGAAAATTTTCGCAGAGGGAAACAAAACAAGACCTATGGGCTATGGCATTGGGTGGAAGATGGTGAAGCTGTGCATCATGGAATCAAAGAAAAGCTCAAAGGAACGGGTGGGGCGGAAGATAAAAACCTCGATCTAGGTGAGCGGTAAGGAGTACCCATTCATCGAGGCGTGGGTGCGGCTCCGTCCTGCCAGCGTCAGGGATCCTCCACCCTTTCTCCTGCAAGATTCCCTCTTCAGCATACTTGGCGAGCATCTACTCCGTCACCGTCGACGGCAGCCAGTCGCCTTGCCTCCAGCCAGGCGGAAATGTGGTGGAGGAGGACGCGACGGCGGTTTTCTGCCGCTCGAGCTTGCGAGTTTGGTTGCTGGCCATGGCAATGGCGGAGGAAATCGCAAGTGGCTGCGTAAAACAGAGATGGGCGCGGCGGTATTTCTCAGGATAGAATGAGGAATGGGGAGAGAATGACTCAACCTCCCTCTCCACTTGCCTTTATATGGCAAGGGAGTGGCAACCGTCTCTCAATCCCAACCACACATCTGAAAGTCCAGCTGAACACATGTCCAAGGCGAAGACGAGATTTTCGATTAGTGGAGGAACTCTTGCACAGTAACCCGGAAAAAAAATTCTATGAGACCCGGTCTCATAGACCAGCTTGTGAGACGCAACCGGATGAGCGACATGTGGCATCAACAATCTCATAGCACCCTAATCCCACTTCACGTCTGATCTCAATCCCAACAGCTGATTCCGGATTCCAAAACCCCACGTACGTACGTACATACTTCATCACGCTCTAACAGGTACGTGGGATTAGGGTTTTCTTATTTTCCTCGCGTCTATGGCGGCCACGCCCAAGGGCCTCGAAGGCGGCGGCCAACCGGCACGACGCAGCAGCGACGACCTCTCTTCCATGACCTCGCCGAAGAAGCTCGTCGCCAGCGGCCTGTCGGACGGCTCGTCCATGGCGGATGCATGCCACGATGTTGGCCCGGCGGACACCACGTTCACGGCGGCCGTGCAGCAAGATGCATCCAGCTGCTATGTGAAGCCATTGTCGATTTTAACCCAACAACTTTGGAGATATCTTGTTCTTGCAAGTTGTATGGATGTGTGGGTATGTATACATTCTTCGTCCGTCAACTAATATGAAATTCTAGGATTAACCTAATGGTTTGCTATTAATTTTGTAGGTATTTTGTGCAAGCATGCTCATAAAGTTTACAATTTTTGTAACATTGTCACATTGCCAAGCCAATACATAATGAATAGATGGACAAAGTTTGCAAAACAAGATATCTTCAATTCTAAAGTAGGGGACAATGATAATGCAGAATTGCAGTGTGCCCAAATTTCTCGAAAGATACTATCGCTTGCATTGAAGTGTAAACCCTCAAAGGAGGTTCTTCGACACCTAGACAGTGGTATTGATAGGTTGGCTTCTGAAGTATGTGAGTTGCTAAGCAAAGTAAGCGTGGATGAAAATGAGGAGACAAAATGTTATGCTGAATTTACCGCAGATGTTGATAAAGCACGGGTATCAGTTCGAGCCCCTAAATGGAAAAAAGGCCCAATGGAGAAACGGTCAAAAGATGCACTGGAAGCACCAAAGAAAGGAAAAGATAAGGCTACATCAAAGAAAGGAAAAAGTAAGGCTGCATCAAAGAAAGGTAGGTTTACTGTTTATTTCCCTAGGTTTGAGTAGTTTCCCATCTTATACAAAAAGAAACATAATGTGCAGGGGGAGGTATAAAACATTCTGCAGTGTCACGTACAACCGAATTAACAACACATCCGGTTGGACCGTCAGAATTTTTCGTAAGTATATCAAATGTTTATACTATATAATTCTTATATTTATATGGTGACATAATTTATTATATTCATTCTATTTAAACAGGGGTCATTGGAACTTAGATCAGAGACGGGTATGTTTATTATTTATTTTCCTAGGTCTGAATAGTTTCTAATTTTTCCAGTAATCTCGCATTTTTGTATACAAACACATAAAAAACACAATGTGCAGGGAGAGGTATAGGACATTCGTCAGTGTCACGTACAAGGGAATTAACAACACATCCAATTGGACCTTCGATATTCCCGGTAAGCATATCAGTAAAAGTTTATACTATATGATTCATATTTGACATGGTGACATAATTTATCCCATTAATTTTTTTATAACAGCGGTCATTACATCATACAACGGAATTAACTACAAATCTGATTGGACATTCAGAATTTCCCGTAAGCATATGAACAATGTTTATACTATATGGTTCATATTTTGACATGGTCAAATAATTTATTTCATTCCTTTTACTGAAACAGGGGTCATCGAATCCGAATGCTTGTTTTCAAAATATAGCTCCATCATCGGCGACATCCATGTCATTTGGTGATTATTCTGCTTTCTATGCTCCACCACGTATTCCAGGGGAATTTACAAGTTTGTTGCTTCAAGCTGATGAACATAACCCAACACTGTCTACAGTTCGGCAATTGGATTTCAACGAAGGTACAAGTACAAGCAGGTTTCAGTGGTGACAAGTGTTCTAGTCATCACATAAACCACAAGAACAGGAGGCAACTGCATTAGCAACGAGCTCATGTGTCCTTTTCATTTTTATTGTCTGGGTTTTTCTTACGGACCTGTAAACAAATATATTAATTTTAGTGGTTGTTCTTTGGAACATCAAGCCAACAAAACACATCGAGATGAACATATATTTGTTTCTCATGCTTCGAAAACCATTCTAATCATTTCAATTGTGCCAGATGAGCTCATGTGTCCTTTACTTTTTCATGTCTGGATTGTACCTTATAAAGATGTAAACAAATATTGTACATCCACAATTAGATCAAAGCATAGGTTCAGCAAGTCATGCTGAGGAGGAGAGCAACCAAATTCGTGTAGTACTTCATTGAAAAAATCATCATGGCAGTAAATGTATTTGTTTCACAAAATCATCATGGAGTTTGGGCAATGAATAATATGATTTCATGAGAATCAGTACATGGGATCGATCGCTGGGCACGAACTTGTGATATACAAGCAGGTAACGGAATCCAGCTTGATGCGTCTCGGCTCTGCTGTCGACAACGAGTTGGTACGACCACTCACGACGTCTTAGCGTGCAGCAACATGACCGTCGAGTCCGGCCAGAAAGCAATCATGGCATACGGCCGCCATGGTCGAGCCCAAGCAGTCCGTCTCGCCGCGACGGCGGAGACAAGCGAGTGCACCGGCAAGGAGCAGTTAGACGCGTCTCTACGAGGAGTCGGTCCGGCCGTCCGCAACTACGCCTTGGCGCACGGCCGCCGTGAACGTGGTGTCCGCCGGGCCAACATCGAGGCATGCATCCGCCATGGACGAGCCGTCGGACAGGCCGCCGGCGACGAGCTTCTTCGGCGAGGTCATGGAAGAGAGGTCGTCGCTGCTGCGTCATGCCGGTTGGCCGCCGCCGTCGAGGCCCTTGGGCGTGGCCGCCATAGACGCGAGGAAAATAAGAAAACCCTAATCCCACGTACCTGTTAGGGCGTGATGAAGTATGTACGTACGTACATGGGGTCTTGGAATCGGGAATCAGCTGTTGGGATTGAGATCAGACGTGAAGTGGGATTAGGGTGCTATGAGATTGTTGATGCCACATGTCGCTCATCCGGTAGGGTCTCACAAGCTGGTCTATGAGACCCGGTCTCATAGAATTTTTTTTCCCAGTAACCCAGGCATCACCCACGTGTTTCCCTCAAATGAGCAGCTGTTCACACCAGTCAAAGAGTGTCAAGCGGGGGAGCCGAGGAATTCGCCTGCAACGACGTCTTGTCAAATCCCATTAATCACGCTTCGAATATTTTCGGTAGCACGCAAAAGATACTCTCTGATATGTTCAGGGAAGTCATCAGTCGGTTCGTTTCTTGTCGTGTCAAACTGTAATCCTGACTGAAGAAATTCCAAATCAAATATTCCGCACAACTTGTGCGAAGATAATACCGAGTGAACTTTTACTCGGTGCAGATCAGCTCTGCAATATCATGAACCAATGACCCATTCTTCCTAGATTGCCAGATCATTTGAAGACACCTTGAACAAGGGGCGAAATTGATATCCTTCATGGCATGGTTTGGACCTTTACGAAGGAGCCAAAGTATCGAGAATCACATGCTTGGATCCGAATCAGATGAATGCAGGGCCGGTCCTGAGATTTTAGGGGCCCGGGGCGAAACTAAAACTGAGGGGCCCTTAATATATATTGTTTCGACGGGGCTATAGGCCTATTGATATAATCGTCATAGCAATTATAGTACATATAAGCGTATATAAATTACCAACATACATTATAGTAAATCTGCCTACAAAAAAATTAATAATAATTCCAAAATCAGTATTGATATGAAATTGTTTATACACACAATGTTGAAATAAAGAAATTTTGCATCAAAAGTACTCCCTCCTTTCCTAAATATAAGTCTTTTAAGATATTCATCAAATAGAGGCTACATACGGAGCAAAATAAGTGAATCTACACTCTAAAATATATCTATATACATATGTATGTAGTCCGTACTGAGATCGCAAAAAAGACTTATATTTAAAAACGGAAGGAGTATGACAAACAAACAATGCATCATGTTGATAAAGATAATTACTCCCTACTTCCCAAAATATAAGGTGCGATTGACTTTTTACGGTCTTTGATGCACGACTTTGACTGCTAATATATATCAAAGTATATGGATTGAACATGTATAAATGACATCGTCGTATTGGTCTTGCAAAACAATTTTATTTCATATGTGTGTATACTAATTTTATAGACACACAGTACATAAAAATGATAGTCAAAGTTATGCAACGAAGACCAGAAAAGTCAAACCGCGTCTTATATTTTAGGAAGGAGGGAGTACATAATTTTCAATTCACGTATAAGGAATAAGGAATGGTAGTTTGACCAATGATTAAAATCCTCGGAGAATGGAAAACGCAGCAACCAAATTTACAACAAAATTTTAGCCTAAATCAGCATGACCAAATTTACAACAAAATTTACCCTAAATCAGCACGATCTACTGTGATCTTGGCCTACATGTCAATCGCGGAGAAATTTTCCTGCAGGATTGCGCCGCAATCTTGGCCGTTTCGCCCGCCAAACAAAATCATGAATATGATATTACCTTCGATCGGTTGAATCGGTGTCGATAATTGTTTGATCGGGTGCTCGGCATTGACGCAGTGTGTATATGTGTCTGGGGCAAGCACTTGGCGATGTGATGATCACGTGTGTGCTGGGTGATTCCCGTGATGGCGTTGATGGAGTAGAGCACTAGAGATGGAAGAGCGGAGTTCAGCCATGAAACGGCGACTCCGTTTAGAGCTCGCTATCGCGGCTGGGGATACTCGAAGACCTCAAGCCTCGATCTGATCTGGGAATGAAATTAGGGAAACTCTTTTAAAAATAGATGTGAATTAGGATACTTTTTTTAGGGAAGGGAATTATAGGAAACTTGAACAGGCATCACGCGATCAACTCGTACGACCCTACGACGACTTCAAGGAGTTCGACCTATACATGGGCCCTGACCGAATGAGTGGGATATGTGCGTGCGTGGGCTACCGAGCTGCCTATTGTGACTGCTTGCCCAGCCCAGGGCCAGCGCGTATCGCAGCTGCGTATCTGCGGATCTTTACGTCGGTAGGCTGCCACTTACGTACCTGGATGGGGGCCCCTGGAGTTGGGGGCCCCGGGGCAGCCGCCCCCCCCCCCCCCCCTCAAGGCCGGCCCTGGATGAATGACTGGTGTTCCTCAGGGATATTGGTTGGTGTCTCTTCGAGATAATTGTACCAAACACCTCAATCATCACTTGGGTTTCATGATACATCCTCAGTCAGGTCAGTAGTCAGCCTCTCCTAAGATATGAATATGATTGAGTATCACCAAGCTTTTCCTTAACTTGTCCCTTCAACTTAAGCCACGGGTTTTTGGATCTTCAGAGTCCATCAGGGTCTCTTTCCGAGCAAATCTGTGGATCCCTGAACCCAACGAACAGTCGGAATTTATATTCCATTGGAGGTTCAATCGGAATCCATTTCCATGGAGGGTTCATTCGGTTTTTCCGTTTCGAGACCCTCATGCACTCGGGGGCTCATGACGAGGATATCTCCCATCAGGTAGGCCCACGGCGACATAAGGCCAAGCTAGGGCCCAGGAAGGCCCAAGCCCATACGTATGATAGCTCTATGCATTATCAGCATCGTGGGTGGCTTATCAATCTCTCCAGTAGGTCAGCATTCAGTCGGATCGTCCGTCAGCCTGAAGATCTTCAGTCGGTTAAACTAAGAGAGTGGTATGCAATCAATCGGATGGCATTCACTCGGTTTGAGCTACAAGCAGGATATCGTCACTCGGTTTATATTCACTCGGCTCGCCGGAAGGCTGACAGCCAGGCGCATAAGTGGGGGCGTTACAGAGACACACCACTACACATTGAAGCCTGGCGTTACTGGCCGTCATCATTGTTGATAATGAGCGTCCGTTTACTTCAGTAGTGGACATAGATTATTACCCATTAAAACACATGTAACGTAGCTAGCTTAGGGGCCCGGGGATACAGCATACTCTATATAAGCCTACCTCCGGCGCCCTACTACGGGTTCGAAACTTCTGTAATCTCAATCCCTACGCAAGAACAACTCCCAGAGAGACAGGACTAGGGTCGTTACCTCCGCCCCGAGGGGCCTGGACCTGTATATGATTTTGTGTCACCCATCTGTGTCTCGTTAGATCAAGCCTCGTTCCTAATACCCTCTTACTGTGAGATTTTACCCCACGACACGGGGAGAGGCCGAATTAGATTTTTGGGAAGCGCTTCATCCCGCCGTCTCCGTTGCCGTTTTCTTCGACCGGTCTTCGCCAACATCGTCGTCAACAACATCGCCTCTGCAACAGCCATGGCTACTTCCTCTACAAATGATCAGTACGTGCGCCGTGTCCCGATCTACACTATTATTATGCCTGCTACTACGTATGCACTACTGCTTATTTGAGATATACATGCTAATAATTGATTTAATCATGATTTATATTCTGGAACTAATCATGAAATGGCCTAGCTTTCCAACATTTTTATCTATCAGGCTTGCGGTTGCACACAGATGGAGTGTCGGCGACAGAAATTCATGATGAAGCACAAGGTGGTAGCATGGGCAGCGACGACAATTCCATATCAGCGACAAATCAAGAAGGAATTCCAAAGCCAATCGAGGATTGCTAGTTCTTTGGTAGGCGCATTTTTTTCTTTTTCTTAAAGTGCTATATGTAGCGCATCTATGCAGTTGACCGTTGCTTGTGTTGTATTAATATTGTTATGTCCTTTTATACACCCGCTGCAGATTGGCAGAGACTAGACGCCGTGAGACTTAACTTTTGTGGACAATAGACATGGCTGGTCCTCAAACGTGGAAAACAGTCTGCTGAATTTGTATATTGGGTCTACAACTGCATTGAGTATTGAATTGAGGTTGCATGAGCCTCATGTGAGGCTTTGAGAGCAAGCATGTAGACAATATAAAAAGCCTAAAATGCTGACACCAACTTGCACAATGAACTCCCAGAATACCAGATCCGAAATTTTGAAGATCGCTTGGACAGATGGACACATTATGATTGTTGCCTTAAGATCAACTAGGCACCACTCTCGCAAAGATTGACGCAAGTTAACAACTATTACCTCTGTTCCTAAATGTAAGACGTATTGATAGTTCAAATTGAACTGCCAAAACTTCTTATATTTAAGAACAGAGGGAGTAATTCATAGTCCTCGGTTATCCGTTAACTTCCTCGGCCTTATTCTTTAATCAGAGCACAGTTTATTAATTTCCTACTAGTACGTTGCATGTTCGAAGCTTGAGTGCGTGCTCGTAATTAATGGCGACGAATGTTCTTGGCTCATCTCCGCGGTGTGCAAGCGCTGCTGCGCCCTCGTGACCGAGCCGTCCTTCCTGCGCCGACGCTGGCCGGAGGACGCGCGCCACCGAAGTCCCTCGTCGGCTTCCTCGGCCAGGACTGGCGCCAGCGCCGCGGCAGAAAAGACGACGACGCCCACGCGGAGCCGCACTCGGGCTTCGTTCGCGCGCCGCGGTCGGTGCTCGGCTCCAGCCGTCCCCTGCTGGGCTCCTTCGTGCCGGGCGCCACCGGCATCTTCGACTACCGCGTGGTGCCGCTCGCCTCGCACCACAGCGCGCTCCTCGTGCGCTTCGCCCCGCGCGGTGGCGCAGAGCCCGGCGTCGACCGCCTCGCCGTGTGCAGCCTGCTCTCCTGCTCCCGCTGCTGCACTGCGGCTGGTTCGTCGACTACCTGGGCACAGGCGCCCACGCCGTTCTCACCGGCACGGACTGCTGCCCCGACGCCCAGCAGAAGCAAGCACCAGGGCCGGCTTTCTTCAAGGTGCTGGTCGTCGGCGTCAGCGAGGACCGGCGGCACTACGTCCTCCGCACGTTCTCGTATGGCGAGACGGGCTGGAACGCGCCTAGCGACTGCTTCGACCCGGTAGAGCCCGGCGTCTTCGGCCCGTTAAAGCGGCGCAGCGCCGTCGTGAGCCATGTCGAGATTCAAGATGTACTATCACTACACATTTCTTGTCAGCTAAATGACTGAACTAACAAGCATGCTTGTCAGCTCTTGCTAGAGACCAATAGAGTGGATAATGCAACTGCATGTACAGGTGCAACAGGACGTACCCAGAAGAGCTTCTTGTATCCGCAATTATTTAATTATGTACTATAAGTCTATAACTCTGTAAGCAAGTGAACAGGTAAGCAAAATAGAGGCAGAACAGCTCTATAATCTTACCAAGAACCTCATGGCAAGAATGAACAGGAAAAATGGAAGAACCAATGAAGTTGTTCTTTGGATGCCATTGTCCTTAAATGTTACATAAATAAATGCATTAGAAATAGACAGCTTAAATATAGCAAATGTTGCACTAAATAGAATACATGTAAAAAAGATTCAGGAGAAAAATGCTAATACATAGTTGCCCTGTTCGTTCATTCAAGAAACACTTGCCCTCGGGTTCCATCCTAGGAGTTAGAAAGAACATATGAACAAATGTTACATCAATGTTTTCTAAAATTCAGATAAAATATCACGTGGTGGATGAATACCAGTAGCAAAATTTATAAGTTGGGGGATTTCTCTGGGAATGTGGCGATCTGGAGCCTGGTAAGACCGCTCGCCACATCGGCGTCAGGGACGCCGAGGTGTTGGATGGAGGGGAGTCACAACACCGGGTCGAAGCTGCCTTCATGGAGCCCGAGGTCGAGGGTTCCACGCTGTGGAGGGAGGCGGTGCTGCAGGGAGGAGTTGGCAGCGCATCTAGGCCGACATGCCCGCGCGAGGGGCGGCATTGGAGCATGGTGAGGCGGAGGCGGCATTGAGGCGAGGTGAGGAGTTGGGAGGTGCCATCCAGGGCGATGCATCCGTGAGAGGGGTGTGCGGCGGCGGTACCCTGCTAGAGAAGGACGACTGAGTGAGGGATTGGTGTGGTGCGGAGGCAGTGGTGCTGCGAGGGATGAAGGGGAGGGCGTGGTGGCGAGCGGAGAGCGCAGTAACCGCGAGAAACATGCATTCGTGGGTTTTCGCCCTTTTTTCTTTGCTTTTCTACCATGATAAAAAAACTAAAACAGGAGGAGGGGTAAGGAGTAGGACGTACCATCCTAGGCAGAGTCGGGCAACAGACCATCATTCACCAACTACCCTTTAATAGTAAAGATACAACTTGGCATGGTGCCATCTGCTTTGCAGGGACACTGAAACCCACCCCACCGGAAAAAAAAAACACCGCAGAAAAAAGAGACACTGAAACCCATCGTGCGTCTACCTTGGGACAGAAGAGTAAAGGTTAGAGGCAAAGTCGATTAATTTATCATATTTTGCCGGCAATTGTACACACTCATGTCTTCCAAATAGCTTCAGAGTTGGTTCCATTGCTTAGATCAAAATCCAATCCATTTCTTTCCCAGAGTAGAGCGCTCATCCACGTGGGCTGTTGCCTTATTTGTCAAAAGCATAAAGTCCCTTTTGATTTCGAACATTATATATATTAATTCCAGGCCGTGCTTGCGAACTCATTCTCTTCTCTTCTAAAGTAGTCCCGTCTTTGCTTTGGCATCGGCACCCGGCGCACTCCTACTATAATAATGCGATGCGGGGCTACTACGCAAATCTAGTACTCGTACTATAATAATGCGATGCGGGGCTGGTCGTCAGTCGTCACGGCCGGGGGAGATCAGATGAGAGATCCGACAGCGCCGTCGCTGGTCAGGCTGCCGGAGGACGTGGTGCTGGAGATCCTCGCGCGGGTGCCGGGCGTCGCCGACCTCTTCCGCTGCGCCGTGGCCCGCAAGCGCTGGCGCGCCCTCGTCACCAAGCCATCCTTCTTGCGCCGCCGCTGGCCGGAGGACGCACGCCACCGCTCCTCCCTCGTCGGCTTCTTCGGCCAGGACTTGCGTCAGCGCCGCGGCGGAGAAGACGATGACGGCCACACGGAGCCGGACTCCTGCTTCGTCCAAGCGCCGCGGTCGGTGCTCGGCCCCGGCCGTCCCCTGCTGGGATCCTTCGTGCCGGGCGCCGCCAGCGTCTTCAACGACCGCGTCGTGCCGCTGGCCTCGCACTGCGGCGCGCTCCTCGTGCGTTTCTTCCCGCGCGGTTGCGCAGAGCCCGGCGTCGACCGCCTCGCCGTGTGCAGCCTGCTCTCCGGCGCGTGCCACGTCCTCCCGCCGCTGAACTGTGGCAGGTTCTTCGACTACCTGGACACAGGCGCCCACGCCGTTCTCACCGGTGCGGACTGCTGCCCCGACGGCCAGCAGCAGCAAGCACTAGGGCCGGCTTTCTTCAAGGTGCTGGTCGTCGGTGTCAGCGAGGACCGACGGCACTACGTCCTCCGCACGTTCTCGTCCGGCGAGCCGGGCTGGAGCGCGCCTAGGCCTAGCGAGTGCTTCGACCCGGTATACATAGAGCCCGGCATCTTTGGCCCGTTCAAGCGGCGCAGCGCCGTCGTGAGCCATGGGACGGCACATTGGGTCCTCTGGGACCTGGCAAAGTTCCATGTCCTAGACGTGAACGCCGCGACTGGCCGCGCCTCCTTGCAAATGCTACCGACCCCACCGCCGGGCGAGGGTGACCTTGCCTACCAGTATGGCACGCCACATCTGAGTGTTGTACCCAACAAGACGGTGCTATCGTCACTCTGCCTGCTGAGCCTGGATCTCCAGGTGGAGATCTGGACGCGGCGGGACGGCGGCGAGGATTGTGCCGCAGACTGGCGCCGGGATAGGGTGGTCGACATGAAACCACCTGAGCGGAATCAGACCGTTGACGGGCCATGGTCCGTGTGCTCGGGCGAGAGGAGCGGCACTTTGTTGGTCGCTGACCGCTGCGGGTGTATGTACATTTTACATCTCGAGAGTGGCGCCATGGAAGAGGTGACGGATCACCTCCGTGGCCTCCGTGACTATAAGACAGCCATGGCGGTGGAGATCGATTGGCCGACCTTCTTCGTGCGTCGGCTTCTTGGTGGAAAGGCGCGTGTTTAATTTGGAGCGAGCATTGCTCTCTCGCCGGCGTAGACTGGCCGGCCTGGTTGTATTAAGTTCGAGATCGCAGCCAGCTTTGTGTAACCACCACCTAATGGTTGGGCCGAGCTGAATATTTATGCAAGCTTTGATCACTCCACCAACGCTACGAGCTTCGGGGTTGTCGCAAGGAACAACAGGGGTGAGGTCCTCTTGGCGGCTGCATCGCCTGCGTGCAAGGAGTTCGACTGTTTTCAGAGGGTGCAAATATGCCCTTGATCGTTGAATTAGACAGTGCAAACGTCATCCGTGCGCTTGAGAGCAAAGCAGTGGATCGATCGATCTCATGCCATCAGTACTTGGAAGTGTGAAGGCTGGCGTCGCAACTCCAGGATGTCATCTATCGCCATACTCTACGAGGGGCTAATAAGGTTGCTCATGCGCTAGCACAGGTTGCCGCTAGGAGCGCAAACAGATCCATCTGGATCCTCGATGCGCCACCTGTTATTTTTGAGCAACTATTGATTGATTGTAAAGATATTATCATTAATTATTGAAAGCCCCTTGATTGTAAAGTGAGGACAGTAAGCTAGTACAGATCTTGATGCAAAGTTGGACGGTACATATAGGGGTATGCACCTGAACACGGGTTTAGAAAGTCCTCTCCCCCACTTTGTAGTATACAGCGCAGGATCGTTCCTCGGCCAGGGTGAACGCAAGGGCCCCAAAAACCATAGGGGCCGCTGCCTCGGACGGGAGAGCTTTTCTGAGATCCTCCTAGATCCTGAAGAGAGGTCAAGCCACGGGGGGTTTGCGCGCGGCTCCCAAGGCGCACCTCCTTCTACAGAGTCCTTACGAAAATCATGGGTGGACGGTCTAATCTAAAAAGTATTTTTTTTATTTAAAAAAAACCTTTCATTTAAATTCGATGATGTTACTCTCTTTGGTTTTTGCTTGTGTGCACTTAGTGTTTTCCTTAAAAGTAAAATGCATCATAAGTCCTATAACTATTCAATGTGTGTCACTTTAGTCCTATAATTTCTAAAGTGCAGATTTTGGTCCTAAAATAATTTCAAGTCGTTCATCACAGGTCCTAAGCTCGCCCGAGCAGTGTTGACTGTCCGACGTGTCACCTGGACCGGTGCCACATCGACCCGAGGGACCTGCCAGGCTAACCAATGAAGCGCATATTTGTAGGAAAGGCCTTGGAAACTCAGTTCATCTCATTCTCAGACCCTCCATCTGTTCCACACACGAAGCTCTCAAAGGCGGCGATATGGTGGCAACCAGCGGCGTGCGCACTTGATGTCCGGCGATTAGAGGTGCAGGACGGGAGTTGGAGGCTGCTAATCCGACCATGGCGCTGGTCCGATGGCTCCATCATGGCGGCTTCCCAACGCCCCTCCTCCGGAGTATGGTAAGAACCCTAAACCCAATCCCTGTTGTCCCCCCTTTTAGCTTAGAGATTTCAACAGACTAGCACGATTTGGGCATTATTGCTTAGATATTGTGTCAATTCAGACTCAATGTACATAAGGCTTCTCGTCCTGTAGTGAAATCTATTTACTGGAGACTGCTCGTCCTGTACATGATCCCTGCTGTACCTGAATCCTTACGTACTGCTCGTTCTGTACACCTATATTAGCATTTGAAATTGTACTGCTGATGTATATATTTAACTCATATACAGTGGGTTTTTTCTTTTGCATTAAGCTCGTCTTGTACACCTATATCAGCATTTGAAATTGTACTGCTATATATGTACAACTGGTAATGCAAAAGAAAAAAAAATCATATGAAAGAATATACTTAACTGAGGTGCTTAATGCTGCATAATGCATCATTATCTGTACACCTGCTACTTAATTGTACAGCTGCAGAATTAAAGGTTGCCCCTTTGCACGTACAGAATTAAAGGTATATATTATCTCGATACCTTTGTTGTACACCTGCAGAATTAAAGGTATCTATATACCTTTGTTTTATATTGATACAAGTTGTGATGCAAAGAAAAAAAAATATAGAAACATCTAACTGAGTGCATACTGCGGCATTATTGTCTCGCGAACTAGTTGTATGTACACTTGCCCTCTTAGGACTCATTGGTGAGTACAAGGTTGACATAAACAAATACATATGTTCATGCAGAGCTTGGCAGCTAACAGTCATACCATGTAGACATGGCATCTCTTGTCTCAGAGGTGAATGAATCAAACCAGAGGATGTTGTCTCTCCATGCTATAGTATTGCAGCATTCAAGAAAGTATATGGTGAAGTTATTATACCTTGCAGAGACCCAAGAGAGTAGGAAAAGATGAATGTTGCTCCAGTCTTACCACCACTATATGAAAAGCATGTTGGGAGGCCTAGTAGCAATAAAAAAAAAGAAGAATCCCATAGAGACTGATGAAGGAAAGTTGAGCAGGCATTGTGCAGTTTCTCATTGCAGTATTTGTAGGTCAGTTGAGCATAATAAAAGAACTTGCCCTGAAAAAGGTAGACAGGAACAACAAGCTAATCCAGGGCAAGGGCAGCAAGATAAGGCAGGGCAAGGGCAGCAACCAGAGGCAGGGCAAGGGCTAGAAGATGAGGCAATGCAAGGACAAATCTCAATTCCTAGGCATATTGCAAAAAAGACAAAATTACCAGTGAAGAGATGTAACATCCTCAAACCCTAATCTTGCCATTATACTAATTAATATTGCCAAGTCACCATGCTTATACTAGATGAAATGCAATTAGGATTTAATCCAATTTTCAAATTGTTTAAAAAATTGTAAAACCCAAAATGTTTTTCAAAAATGTCTAAACCATTTTCTTAAATCCCTACAATTTTATAATATAAAAGTAAAATAAAAAGAAACTTAATTTGGTTAAATAAATTTAACCAATGACTTATACAAAAAGTTTTAACTCAAACAAAATTCATTTGACACCTAATTTAAATAGAAAACAGTAGCTAACTGAATAACAGAAAAGAAAATAACAAATACTTACTATGCACTCTAGCCCAACCGCTATAGGATAACTTAATAATATGAATAATGGCATATAAGTGGAAGGCCGTGCTGGAGAGCAGGGTTGTTTGCTCCACTTAGCCGACCTAGGACCTGAGTTCTGCTTATTGATCCAAGAAACAAATATACGCACCAACCATCACGCGGGATAATGGTTATGGGGCCCTCGGCGCCGAAGCTTTCCAGATGTCACATAGATCCAGGTGTTTATTGTGTGTGTGTGGACTGCAGGTACAGCAAGGATAGACATAAAGATGTGACGGTGATGTGGTGTGATCTGGTGGTTTCACACTAGTAGAAAAACTACTTTATGTGAGGGACATTAGTCCCGGTTTGGAAACGGACCGGCACTAATGTGACCATTAGTGCCGGTTCCAACAGCTAGGGGGCGGGCATCATTAGTCCCGGTTTGTGTTGAACCTCTAGTACCGGTTCGTGACACGAACCGGGACTAAAGGGGTGGTGGCAGGCTGGTGTCAGGCTAGGGCCCCACTAGCACCTTTAGTCCTGGTTCGTTTCACGAACTGGTACTAGAGGTGCACCTTTAGTCCCGGTTTGTGTCATGAACTGGGACTAAAGATGCTCCTATATAAACCCTTCGTCCAGCCCGCGACCTCTTTGTTCTTCCCCTTTTCTCTACTCTCTGTTTTCTTCCTCTCCTCTCGAGCTCATCCGCCATTTTTGCCAAAATTTGTCAAGATTTGAAGGCACCCCATCCATCCAAGTGTTCACAAAGGTTAGCAACTTTGTCCTTTCATCTCTCATTGCTAGATTAGCTCCTCCAATGCTATATAAGTTTAGTGATTTGTGGGTTTTAGTTTGAAAGTATTTATATGTGGTAGTTTATTTGATTTATATGCAATTTGAGCTCAAATTAACTACTTAGTTTGCATATGTAGGTGTGGTTTACTTAGTGCCTTCTGTTGTTTGCTTGAACTACGTCGGTATTTCCTCAAAGAGGAAGGGATGATACAGCACAGCAACGGTAGGTATTTCCCTCAGTGATGAGACCAAGGTTATCGAACCAGTAGGAGAACCAAGCAACACTACGTAAACATCACCTGCACACAAAGAACAAATACTTGCAACCCGATGTGTTAAAGGGGTTGTCAATCCCTTTCGGGTAACGGCGCCAGAAATTGGCAAACGGATGTGAGATAAATTGTAGTAGATTGGATAAATAGATCGCGGATAAAATAAAGTGAAGCAAAATATTTTTGGGTTTTTAGAAATATAGATCTGAAAATAAAAGTGGCAAATAAATAAAAAGGCAAATAGCAAAATAGATCTGAAAATATATGATGAGAAAATGGACCCGGGGGCCATAGATTTCACTAGTGGCTTCTCTCGAGAAAAATAGCATACGGTGGGTAAACAAATTACTGTTGGGAAATTGATAGAACTTCAAATAATTATGACGATATCCAGGAAATGATCATTATATAGGCATCACGTCCAAGATTAGTAGACCGACTCCTGCCTGCATCTACTACTATTACTCCACACATCGACCGCTATCCAGCATGCATCTAGTGTATTAAGTTCATGGAGAAATGGAGTAATGCAATAAGAACGATGACATGATGTAGACAAGATCTATTTATGTAGAAATAGACCCCATCTTGTTATCCTTAATAGCAACGATACATATGTGTCGGTTCCCCTTCTGTCACTGGGATCAAGCACTGTAAGATCAAACCCATCACAAAACACCTATTCCCATGGCAAGAAAAATCGATCTAGTTGGCCTAACTAAACCAAAGATTCGAAGAAGAAGTACGAGGTTGCAAGTAATCATGCATATAAGAGATCAAAAGACTCAAATAACTTTCATGGATAAAAACATAGATCTGATCATAAACTCAAAGTTCATCGGATCCCAACAAACACACCGCAAAAAGAGTTACATCAAATAGATCTCCAAGAGACCATTGTATTGAGAATCAAAAGAGAGAGAGGAATCCATCTAGCTACTAACTACGGACCCATAGGTCTACAATGAACTACTCACGCATCATCGGAGAGGCACCAATGAGGATGATGAACCCCTCCGTGATGGTGTCTAGATTGGATCTGTGGTTTCTGGAACTTGCGGCGGCTGGAATTGATTTTCGTCGACTCCCCTAGGGTTTCTGGAATATTGGGGTATTTATAGAGCAAAGAGGCGGTGCGGCAGGTGGCCGAGGTGGGCACAACCCACCTGGGCACGCCTGGGCCCCCAGGCACACCCTGGTGGGTTGTGCTCCCCTCGAAGCCCACCTCAGGTACTTTCTTGGTCCAACTTGTGTCTTCTGGTTCAGAAAAAATCACCAAAAAGTGTCGCTGTGTTTGGACTCCGTTTGGTATTGATTTCCTGCGAAGTAACAAACAAGCAAAAAACAGCAACTAGCACTGAGCACTATGTCAATAGGTTAGTCCCAAAAAATGATATAAAGTTGCTATAAAATGATTGTAAAACATCCAAGAATGATAATATAACAGCATGGAACAATAAAAAATTATAGATACGTTGGAGACGTAGCAACATCCCCAAGCTTAATTCCTGCTCGTCCTCGAGTAGGTAAATGATAAAAACAGAATTTTTGATGTGGAATGCTGCCTAACATGTTCTGAAGGAAATATGCCCTAGAGGCAATAATAAAGTTGTTATTTATATTTCCTTATATCATGATAAATGTTTATTATTCATGCTAGAATTGTATTAACCGGAAACTTGATACATGTGTGAATACATAGACAAAATACCGAGTCCCTAGTAAGCCTCTACTAGACTAGCTCGTTGATCAAAGATGGTTAAGTTTCCTAACCATAGACATGTGTTGTCATTTGATGAACGAGATCACATCATTAGGAGAATGATGTGATGGACAAGACCCATCCGTTAGCTTAGCATTATGATCATTAAGTTTTATTGCTATTGCTTTCTTCATGACTTATACATATTCCTTTGACTATGAGATTATGCAACTCCCGAATACCGGAGGAACACCTTGTGTACTATCAAACGTCACAACATAACTGGGTGATTATAAAGATGCCCTACAGGTGTGTCCGAAGGTGTTTGTTGGGTTGGCATAGATCAAGATTAGGATTTGTCACTCCGAGTATCGAAGAGGTATCTCTGGGCCCTCTGAGTAATGCACATCGTGATAAGCCTTGCAAGCAATGTGACTAATGAGTTAGTTACGGGATGATGCATTACGGAACGAGTAAAGAGACTTGCCAATAACGAGATTGAACTAGGTATGAAGATACCGATGATCGAATCTCGGGCAAGTAACATACCGATGATAAAGGGAATGACGTATGTTGTCATTGCGGTTTGACCGATAAAGATCTTCGTAGAATATGTAGGAACCAATATGAGCATCTAGGTTCCGCTATTGGTTATTGACCGGAGATGTGTCTCGGTCAAGTCTACATAGTTCTCGAACCCGTAGGGTCCGCACGCTTAATGTTCGATGATGATTTGTATTATGAGTTATGTGTTTTTGTGACCGAAGATTGTTCGGAGTCCCGGATGAGATCACGGACATGACGAGGAGTCTCAAAATGGTTGAGAGGAAAAGATTGATATATTGGACGATAGTATTCGGACACCGGAATGGTTCCGGATCGTTTCGGGTATTTTTCGGAGTACCGGGAGGTTACCGGAACCCCCCGGGCAAAGTAATAGGCCAACATGGGTCATAGGGGAGAGAGAGGCCAGCCCACAAGGGGTGGCGCACGCCCCCCCATGGGCAGTCTGAATTGGACTAGGGGAGGGGGGCGCGACCCCCCTTTCCCTCTTCCTCTCCCTCTCCTTCCCTCTTTCCACCTCCATGAGAAGGAAAAGGGGGGGGGGGGGGCGAATCCTACTAGGTTTGGAGTCCTAGTAGGACTCCCCCCCATGGCGCGCCCCCCTTGGCCGGCATCCTCCCTCTCCTCCTTTATATACGGGTGCAGGGGGCACCCCAAAGCACATCAATTGTTCTCTTAGCCGTGTGCGGTGCCCCCTCCACAGTTTACTCCTCCGGTCACAGCGTCGTAGTGCTTAGGCGAAGCCCTGCGCGGATCACATCACCATCACCGTCACCACGCCGTCGTGCTGACGAAACTCTCCCTCGACCCTCTGCTGGATCAAGAGTTCGAGGGACGTCATCGAGCTGAACGTGTGCTGAACTCGGAGGTGCCGTATGTTCGGTACTTGATCGGTTGGATCGTGAAGACGTTCGACTACATCAACCGCGTTAACCTAACGCTTCCGCTTTCGGTCTACGAGGGTACGTGGACACACTCTCCCCCTCTCGTTGCTATGCATCTCCTAGATAGATCTTGCGTGAGCGTAGGAATTTTTTTGAAATTGCATGCTCCGTTTCCCAACAGTGGCATCAGAGCCAGGTCTATGCGTAGATGATATGCACGAGTAGAACACAAAGAGTTGTGGGCGATGATAGTCATACTGCTTACCACCAACATCTTATTTTGATTCGGCGGTATTGTTGGATGAAGCGGCCCGGACCAACCTTACATGACCACGTTCATGAGACCGGTTCCACCGACAGACATGCAACTTATTTTGAATAACGGTGGCTGGCGGGTGTCTGTTTCTCCAACTTTAGTTGAATTGAATTTGACTACGACCGGTCCTTGTTGAAGGTTAAAACAGCAAACTTGACGAAACATCGTTGTGGTTTTTATGCGTAGGTAAGAACGGTTCTTACTAGAAGCCCATAGCAGCCACGTAAAACTTGCAACAACAAAGTGGAGGACGTCTAACTTGTTTTTGCAGGGCATGTTGTGATGTGATATGGTCAAGACATGATGTGATATACGTTATTGTATGAGATGATCATGTTTTGTAAAAGTTATCGGCAACTGGCAGGAGCCTTATGGTTGTCTCTTTATTGTATGAAATGCAATCGCCATGTAATTGCTTTACTTTATCACTATGCGTTAGCGATAGTTGTAGAAGCAATAGTTGGCGAGACGACAACGACGCTACGATGAAGATCAAGGTGTCATGCTGATGACGATGGAGATCATGACGGTGCTTTGGAGATGGAGATCAAAGGCACCAGATGATGATTGCCATATCATGTCATATATTTTGATTGCATGTGATGTTTATCTTTTATGCATCTTATTTTGCTTAGTACAGCAGTAGCATTATAAGATGATCCCTCACTAAAAATTTCAAGGTATAAGTGTTCTCCCTGAGTATGCACCGTTGCGACAGTTCGTCGTGCCGAGACACCACGTGATGATCGGGCGTGATAAGCTCTACGTTCACATACAACGGGTGCAAGACAGTTTTGCACGTGCGGAATACGCGGGTTAAACTTGACGAGCCTAGCATGTACAGACATGGCCTCGGAACACTGGAGCCGAAAGGTCGAACGTGAATCATATAGTAGATATGATCAACATAGAGATGTTCACCATTGAAAACTACTCCATCTCACGTGATGACCGGACATGGTTTAGTTGATATGGATCACGTGATCATTTAGATGACTCGAGGGATGTCTATCTAAGTGGGAGTTCTTAAGTAATATGATTAATTGAACTTAATTTATCATGAACTTAGTCCTGATAGTATTTGCATATCTATGTTGTAGATCAATGGCCCGTGCTACCGTTCCCTTGAATTTTAATGCGTTCCTAGAGAAAGCTTAGTTGAAAGATGATGGTAGCAACTACACGGACTGGGCCCGTAACTTGAGGATTATCCTCATTGCTGCATAGAAGAATTATGTCCTTGATGCACCGCTAGGTGAAAGGCCTGCTGCAGGAGCAGATGCTGATGTTATGAACGTCTGGCAAGCTCGATCTGATGACTACTCGATAGTTTAGTGTGCCATGCTTTACGGCTTAGAATCGGGACTTCAAAGACGTTTTGAACGTCATGGACCATATGAGATGTTCCAGGAATTGAAGTTAATATTTCAAGCAAATGCCCGAGTTGAGAGATATGAAGTCTCCAACAAGTTCTATAGCTGCAAGATGGAGGAGAACAGTTCTGTCAGTGAACACATACTCAGAATGTCTGGGTACCATAACCACTTGACTCAGCTGGGAGTTAATCTTCCGGATGATAGTGTTATTGACAGAGTTCTTCAATCACTGCCACAAAGCTATAAAGGCTTCGTGATGAACTATAATATGCAAGGGATGGAGAAGACTATTCCCGAGCTCTTCGCTATGCTCAAAGCAGCGGAGGTAGAAATCAAGAAGGAGCATTAAGTGTTGTTGGTTAACAAGACCACTAGTTTCAAGAAAAAGGGCAAAGGAAAGAAGGGGAACTTCAAGAAGAATGGCTAGCAAGTTGCCACTCCCGGGAAGAAGCCCAAGTCTGGACCTAAGCCTGAAACTGAGTGCTTCTACTGCAAAGGGACTGGACATTGGAAGCGGAACTGCCCCAAGTATTTGGCGGATAAGAAGGATGGCAAAGTGAACAAAGGTATATTTGATATACATGTTATTGATGTGTACCTTACTAATGCTCGTAGTAGCACCTGGGTATTTGATACTGGTTCTGTTGCTCATATTTGCAACTCGAAACAGGGGCTATGGATTAAACGAAGATTGGCTAAGGACGAGGTGACGATGCGCGTCGGGAATGGTTCCAAGGTCGATGTGATCGCCGTCGGCACGCTACCTCTACATCTACCTTCAGGATTAGTTTTAGACCTGAATAATTGTTATTTGGTGCCAGCGTTGAGCATGAACATTATATCTGGATCTTGTTTGATGCGAGACGGTTATTCATTTAAATCAGAGAATAATGGTTGTTCTATTTATATGAGTAATATCTTTTATGGTCATGCACCCCTGAAGAGTGGTCTATTTTTGTTGAATCTCGATCGTGGTGATACACATATTCATAATATTGATGCCAAAAGATGCAAAGTTGATAATGATAGTGCAACATATTTGTGGCACTGCCGTTTAGGTCATATTGGTGTAAAGCGCATGAAGAAACTCCATGCAGATGGACTTTTGGAATCACTTGATTATGAATCATTTGATGCTTGCGAACCATGCCTCATGGGCAAGATGACTAAGACTCCGTTCTCCGGAACAATGGAGCGAGCTACTGACTTATTGGAAATAATACATACTGATGTATGCGGTCTGATGAGTGTTGAAGCTCGCGGCGGGTATCGTTATTTTCTGACCTTCAAAGATGATATGAGCAGATATGGGTATATCTACTTAATGAAACATAAGTCTGAAACATTTGAAAAGTTCAAAGAATTTAAGTGAAGTGGAAAATCATCGTAACAAGAAAATAAAGTTTCTAAAAACTGATCGCGGAGGCGAATATTTGAGTTACGAGTTTGGTCTTCATTTAAAACAATGTGGAATAGTTTCGCAAATCACGCCACCTGGAACACCACAGCGTAATGGTGTGTCCGAACGTCGTAACCGTACTTTATTAGATATGGTGCGATCTATGATGTCTCTTACCGATTTACCACTATCGTTTTGGGGTTATGCATTAGAGACAGCTGCATTCACGTTAAATAGGGCACCATCTAAATCCATTGAGACGACACTGTATGAACTATGGTTTGGCAAGAAACCTAAGCTGTCGTTTCTTAAAGTTTGGGGTTGCGATGCTTATGTGAAAAAGCTTCAGCCTGATAAGCTCGAACCTAAATCGGAGAAGTGCGTCTTCATAGGATACCCAAAAGAAACTGTTGGGTACAACTTCTATCACAGATCCGAAGGCAAGATATTTGTTGCTAAGAATGGATTCTTTCTAGAGAAGGAGTTTCTCTGGAAAGAAGTGAGTGGGAGAAAAGTAGAACTTGATGAGGTAATTATACCTCCTCTCAATTTGGAAAGTAGTTCATCAGAGAAATCTGTTCCCGTGATGCCTACACCAACTAGAGAGGAAGCTAATGATGATGATCATGAAACTTCGGATAAAGTTACTACCGAACCTCGTAGGTCAACCAGAGCACATTCCGCACCAGAGTGGTACGGTAATCCTGTTCTGGAAGTCATGTTACTAGACCATGACGAACCTACGAACTATGAGGAAGCGATGATGAGCCCAGATTCCGCGAAATGGCTTGAGGCCATGAAATCTGAGATGTGATCCATGTATGAGAACAAAGTGTGGACTTTGGTTGATTTGCCCGATGATCGGCAAGCCATAGAGAATAAATGGATCTTCAAGAAGAAGACTGACCCTGACGGCAATGTTACTGTCTACAAAGCTCGACTTGTTGCGAAAGGTTTTCGACAAGTTCAAGGAGTTGACTACGATGAGACCTTCTCACCCGTAGCGATGCTTAAGTCTGTCAGAATCATGTTAGCAATTGCCGCATTTTATGATTATGAAATCTGGCAAATGGACGTCAAAACTGCATTCCTTAATGGATTTCTTAAAAAAGAGTTGTATATGATGCAACCAGAAGGTTTTGTCGATCCTAAAGGTGCTAACAAAGTGTGCAAGCTCCAGCGATCCATTTATGGACTGGTGCAAGCATCTCGGAGTTGGAATATACGCTTTGATAGTGTGATCAAAGCATATGGTTTTATACAGACTTTTGGAGAAGCCTGTATTTACAAGAAAGTGAGTGGGAGCTCTGTAGCATTTCTTATATTATTTGTGGATGACATATTGTTGATTGGAAGTGATATAGAATTTTTGGATAGCATAAAAGGATACTTGAATAAGAATTTTTCAATGAAAGACCTCGGTGAAGCTGCTTATATATTGGGCATCAAGACCTATAGGGATAGATCGAGACACTTAATAGGACTTTCACAAAGCACATACCTTGATAAAGTTTGGAAAAAGTTCAAAATGGATCAGTCAAAGAAAGGGTTCTTGCCTGTGTTGCAAGGTGTGAAGTTGAGTAAGACTCAATGCCCGACCACTGCAGAAGATAGAGAGAAAATGAAAGTCATTCCCTATGCTTCAGCCATAGGCTCTATCATGTATGCTATGCTATGTGCCAGACCTGATGTGTGCCTTGCCATAAGTTTGGCAGGGAGGTACCAAAGTAATCCAGGAGTGGATCACCAGCGGTCAAGAACATCCTGAAGTACCTGAAAAGGACTAAGGATATGTTTCTCGTTTATGGAGGTGACAAAGAGCTCATCGTAAATGGTTACGTCGATGCTAGCTTTGACACTGATCCGGATGGCTCTAAGTCACAAACCGGATACGTATTTATATTGAATGGTGGAGCTGTCAGTTGGTGCAGTTCCAAGCAAAGCGTCGTGGCGGGATCTACGTGTGAAGCGGAGTACATAGCTGCTTCGGAAGCGGCAAATGAAGGAATCTGGATGAAGGAGTTCATATCCGATCTAGGTGTAATACCTAGTGCATCGGGTCCAATGAAAATCTTTTGTGACAATACTGGAGCAATTGCCTTAGCGAAGGAATCCAGATTGTCGGAGGTATTGACCATCGGTACCCCAAAGACGGCGAAACGACATTTCAAGACATCGGGGCCAGCAAACGCCCCTCAGTCCGGCTGCTCCGGCCGGCTCGCCACCCGGCTCCAGACGACAGTCAGACGGGGCGCCCGCCCGCCCGGGCCGACTGCTCCCCTGGCCAGCTGCTCCACCTGCGCCGGCGGCCGGCTGGCCGAAGTCAACTGTAGTCCAGACCCGACACCGACAAGACGGCCATACCGCGGACGCGACGGCTGTACCTGTGCACTGTTGGCGAATAGTGGAGCACTGTACATATATAGTGTCACTTGTCCCTGTGCACTATTTATGAAGTGACCCAGGGGACAAGTGTGACATCCATGCCATGCCCATGCCCACCACCTAGTTTACATACTAAGCTAGCCACACTATAAAAGCTAGCACCAAGCCATCCATCCATCCACACCCGGCCACAATGGCTCACTGGAGAAGCCACGCCACACACTTGCATGGCCTCCTGGCCATTAGCTCAGGCGGCCACTCGGCCACAGGCATACATGCCCAAGCACCCATACATACATATACGAGATCAGGTGCCCATGGCACTGATCTCAGATACAGCTCCAGAAGCACTTTGTACTGCCAGATGTACACTCCATATATATATTCAGACATGCAGGAGTAGGGGCATTATCTCTCCGGAGAGCACCGACCTGGGTAAATCACCGCGTGTCACTCGCATACCCGTCTCCGGACATTCCACGGCAGTCTTGCCCTCACCTCAAGCCACCCCGTGACATCTGTCGACTCGCGGTACCCCCTGCCGACTGACGCAAGATTACCCCGACAGTTGGCGCCCACCGTGGGGCGAACTGTTGCTGGAACTGCGGTCCGGGTGGGACCATCGTCGTCATCACCGCCGCGGCGTCGCGCCGTCTCTCCGGCAGCGCTCGGGGGCTCGACTTCGACCCGCCCCCGGAGCGGCTGCGCGGGACGGCGCGTCCTCGTCGTCGGCATCGCCCTTTTCGTCACCACCACCGCGACGCCGGCCGCTTGTCGCGGCTCCGGTGTTGCTCTCCCGGTGCCCGTCCTCGCGCACGCTGCTCCGCCCTCGGCCGTCTCCCCGGTCGTCGGCTCCGGCCTCGTCCCGGCCACACCTCCGCGCATAATTCCGCTGGCCGTCTCCGTCCCTGTGCGTGCACGCATTCATGTCCAGCTGGCTAGCTAGCAGAGCCCACTGAGCCAATGGATTCAGTTGGGCTAGCTAGCTAGCTAGTTTGGCTGGTGTCCGCGCGGACGGCCAGCCACACTAGCGTCCTCTTCCGCCCCCATGCACCGCTCGCGCCGCCGTCCACGGCCGTGTCCGCAGCGGGTCCGACGGCCTCCACGACAGGTAACGCCAGGCTCGAGCCTCCTCTGCTCCCGTACCCAATGCCGACCAACCTCCTCGTCGCTGCCCGAGCCGCTCCCGCGCGTGCGCGCTGCGGGCCTCCTCCTCCTCCGCACCCGATGCGCGCACCCGTCCTCGCACCGGCCTCGAGAACCGCTCCCTGGCCGTGCCCAGGCGTGCGCCCGCCCACGCACCCTTTGCCGCGCCCCCGCGTTGCTCAACCCCGCACGGCCGCGCTTCGGCCCTGCCTTGCCCCTGCTCCGGCCTCGCCGCGTCACACCGCTGCCCTCCGGCCGCGCGCCGGCCCTGCCTCGCCCCTGCTCCAGCCTCGCCGCGTCGCACCGCTGCCTTCCGGTCGCGCGCCGGCCCCGTCTCGCCCCCGCTCCGACCGCCCACAGTGGCTCCCAGTCGCCTGGCCCCGCGCGCCTGTGCCCCCGCCGACGCGTCCGCGTCGCGGCACCCGAGCACCCGCGCTGCGCCGCGCCTGCATCGCTCCGGCACGGTGCCCCGCCGGCTTCGCTCCCCTTGCCGCGTGCTCACGCGCCCCTGCGCCCTGCCGGCTCAGCCCTCGGTCGCGCGTCCGCTCCGCCTGCTCGCGCCCGCGCCGCCTACTCGCTTCCGCCTGCTCGCGCTCCGGCGTCCTCCGCCCTCAGCCGGCTGGAAAAGTAAAGGGCCGGGTGCCCACTCGGCTGCAAAAAAAAATGTGGGAAGCCGACTGGCAGCAAAAAAAAAAACTGTACGTCCGGGTGCCCACAGCCGGCTGACGAGAAAAAGAAGAGAAGAAGAAAAGAAGGCTAGCTGGTCCGCCCGCCCGTGGGACCGCTCGGTCGGCTGGCCCGCGTCGCCGCTCGGCCGGCTGGCGCGCCTGCCCGCGTCGCCGCCTTGCCGTCTGTCCGGCTGGCCCGCCCGCCTACTTCGATACCGGGCTGGCTGGAGAGCCCGTCTGACTGCCCGTCCGCCTCAACGCCCATTCGATCAGACCCGACCGGCCGAGACCCCCCTTCGAGCACCCGGAGGCTCAAAGGCTACACCCAGCGGGTGTGCCGGCGCGCTCCGCAAGCGCCGAGCCACGCCGGCTGTCTTCGGCACCCTCCGCCTCGTCCACGAAAAACCAATGTGAGCTCCTCACCTGCATAATTTTGCACCATGCAAACACGGATAACCCCCAGCGACACTCGGGAACCACCTCAGCTCTTATTACAGTTGCACCATTGTTCGCCCCGGTGCCAGCCAGAGTTGTCCCGGAGGCTGGTCGCTTGGCCTGAGACGTTCGTTCCCACAGACGGCTTAGTAGCGTGCATAGTACCAAAGGCTCACTCTTCGTCTCAGCTACAGACCGCAGCGCAGCGCAGCTGCCCGGCTAACAAGAGCAAACGCTGGAGGACACCCATGCAAAAACGTCCGGGGAGAAAAACGGTTCAGGCGACCCGGCCGTTTGCTTTATGAGTATCTGATAAATCCCTCCCAGAGTCTAAGTACTGTACACTCCACACCGCGGCCCACTCTCAACCACAGACCGCAGCGCGGCTGTCCGGCTAGCGAGAGCACAAGCCAAAGAACGGAGGGGACATGAAAAAGATTGAAGGGGGCTCGGACGAAACCGAGTCGGCACCCTCCGTTAGAACTTGCACTGCTAAAAGCAAACATTTGACATATCTGCGCAGACTAACCTTGTCTTTTGCACGATCATCGCCGAGGGGAACCCCCTCCGCACCTGGAAGGCTCGGAGGCTGGTCGCAGGCCCGACGCAGGCTGCAACCGGCATCCCACCACCCGCTTCATCTGTGGCAAAAACCCTCCACCCGACTCTTCGAGTCGCCCGGAGGCTCGGAGGCTACACCCAGCAGGTGCGCTGGCGCACCCCCACTGGAAGCAAGCCACGTCGGCTGTAGCCCGCAGCCGGTTGTCATCGACAGCACCAGTCGGCGGACCTCGCGTCCACGCCCGACAGCATCAGCCGGCGGACCCCGCGTCCGCGCCCGACAGCTTCAGCCGGCGGACCCCGCGTCCGCGCCCGACAGCTTCAGTCGGCGGACCGCGCGTCTACGGCGGACCCCGCTTCCGTGCCCGAACGCTTCAGTCGGCGGACCCTGCGTCTGCGCCCGACAACATCTGTCGGGGGGCTCCGCGTCCGCGCCCGACAGCATTAGTGGGCGGACCCCGCGTCCGTGCCCGACAGCATCAGTCGGAGGACCCCACGTCCGCGCCCGACAGCATCAGCCGGCGGAATCTGTGTCCGCGCCCGGCAGGGCCCTGCGCCCACCAGCCGGCGGACTTCGTGTCCTCGCCCGGCACCCTCGATGTCGCCGTCGGTTTCATCATCAACAACAAGACCCTCCGCCCAGCTTTTCCAAGTTGCCCGGAGGCTCGGAGGCTACACCCAGCGGGTGCGCTTGCGCGCCCCCGCTCGGAACATGCCGCGCGTATTGCACGCCCGTCGCCGGCTGCAACCGGCCCCTCAACGCCATCGTCTACACCAACAACAGCGAAAATCCTCCGCCCAACTTTTCCAAAGTTGCCCGGAGGCTCGGAGGCTACACCCAGCGGGTGTGCTCGCGCGCCCCCTCCGGATGCAAGCCGCACCGGCTGCGGCCCGCAGCCGGCCGTTATCAGCATCTTCTACATCGACGCCCGCTAAAAAACCTCCGCTCAACTTTGCCAAAGTTGCCTGGAGGCTCGGAGGCTACCGTCGGAGGTATTGACCACCGGTACCCCAAAGACGGCGAAACGACATTTCAAGACATCGGGGCTAGCAAACGCCCCTCAGTCCGGCTGCTCCGGCCGGCTCACCACCCGGCTCCAGACGGCAGTCGGACGGGGCGCCCGCCCGCCCGGGCCGACTGCTCCCCTGGCTGGCTGCTCCACCTGCGCCGGCGGCCGGCTGGCCGAAGTCAACTGCAGTCCAGACCCAACACCAACAAGACGGCCATACCGCAGACGCGACGGCTGTACCTGTGCACTGTTGGCGAATAGTGGAGCACTGTACACACATAGTGTCACTTGTCCCTGGGCACTATTTATGAAGTGACCCAGGTGACAAGTGTGACATCCATGCCATGCCCATGCCCACCACCTAGCTTACATACTAAGCTAGCCACACTATAAAAGCTAGCACCAAGCAATCCATTCATCCAGGCCCAGCCACAATGGCTCCCTGGAGAAGCCACGCCACACACTTGCAAGGCCTCCTAGACACTAGCTCACGCGGCCACTCGGCCACGGGCATACATGCCCAAGCACCATACATATACGAGATCAGGTGCCCATGGCACTGATCTCAGATATAGCTCCAGGAGCACTTTGGATTGCCAGATGTACAATCCGCATATATATTCAGACATGCAGGAGTAGGGGCATTATCTCTCCGGGGATCCCCGAACCTGGGTAAACCACCGCGTGCTAATCGCATACCCGTCCCCGGATATTCCACGGCAGTCTTGCCCTCACCTCAAGCCACCCCGTGGCATCTGTCGACTCGCGGTACCCCCTGCCGACTGACGCGAGATTACCCCGACACAGATTTCACAAGAGAACCAAACACATCAAGAGATGCTTCAACTCCATCCGTGATCAAGTCAAGGAGGGAGACATTGACATTTGCATACATATGGATCTGAATGTGGCAGATCCGTTGACTAAGCCTCTTCCATGTGCAAAACATGATCAGCACCAAGACTCCTTGGGTGTTAGAATCATTACTATGTAATCTAGATTATTGACTCGAGTGCAAGTGGGAGACTGAAGGAAATATGCCCTAGAGGCAATAATAAAGTTGTTATTTATATTTCCTTATATCATGATAAATGTTTATTATTCATGCTAGAATTGTATTAACCGGAAACTTGATACATGTGTGAATACATAGACAAAATACCGAGTCCCTAGTAAGCCTCTACTAGACTAGCTCGTTGATCAAAGATGGTTAAGTTTCCTAACCATAGACATGTGTTGTCATTTGATGAACGGGATCACATCATTAGGAGAATGATGTGATGGACAAAACCCATCCGTTAGCTTAGCATTATGATAGTTAAGTTTTATTGCTATAGCTTTCTTCATGACTTATACATATTCCTTTGACTATGAGATTATGCAACTCCCGAATACCGGAGGAACACCTTGTGTACTATCAAACGTCACAACGTAACTGGGTGATTATAAAGATGTTCTAAAGGTGTCTCCGAAGGTGTTTGTTGGGTTGGCATAGATCGAGATTAGGATTTGTCACTCCGAGTATCGGAGAGGTATCTCTGGGTCCTCTCGGTAATGCACATCATGATAAGCCTTGCAAGCAATGTGACTAATGAGTTAGTTATGGGATGATGCATTACGGAATGAGTAAAGAGACTTGCCGGTAACAAGATTGAACTAGGTATGAAGATACCGACGATCGAATCTCGGGCAAGTAACATACCGATGACAAAGGGAATGACGTATGTTGTCATTGCGGTTTGAATGATAAAGATCTTCGTAGAATATGTAGGAACCAATATGAGCATCCAGGTTCCGCTATTGGTTATTGACCGGAGATGTGTCTCGGTCATGTCTACATAGTTCTCGAATCCGTAGGGTCCGCACGCTTAACGTTCGTTCATGATTTGTATTATGAGTTATGTGTTTTGGTGACCGAAGATTGTTCAGAGTCCCGGATGAGATCACGGACATGACGAGGAGTCTCGAAATGGTCGAGAGGTAAAGATTGATATATTGGACGATAGTATTCGGACACCGGAATGGTTCAGAATCGTTTCGGGTATTTTCCGGAGAATCGGGAGGTTACCGGAACCCCCCGGGGAAAGTAATGGGCCAACATGGGCCATAGGGGAGAGAGAGAGGGCAACCCACAAGGCGTGGCTCGCGCCCCCCCATGGGCAGTCCGAATTGGACTAGGGGAGGGGGGCGCGGCCCCCCTTTCCCTCTCCCTCTCCCTCTCCTTCCCTCTTTCCACCTCCATGAGAAGGAAAAAAGGGGGGGCCGAATCCGACTAGGTTTGGAGTCCTAGTAGGACTCCCCCCCATGACGCGCCCCCCTTGGTCGGCCTCCTCCCTCTCCTCCTTTATATACGGGGGCAGGGGGGCACCCCAAAGCACATCAATTGTTCTCTTAGCCGTGTGCGGTGCCACCGTCCACAGTTTACCACTCCGGTCATAGCGTCGTAGTGCTTAGGCGAAGCCCTGCGCGGATCACATCACCATCACCGTCACCACGCCGTCGTGCTAACGAAACTCTCCCTCGACCCTCTGCTAGATCAAGAGTTCGAGGGACGTCATCGAGCTGAATGTGTGCTGAACTCGGAGGTGCCGTACGTTCGGTACTTGATCGTTGGATCGTGAAGACGTTTGACTACATCAACCGCGTTAACCTAACGCTTCCGCTTTCGGTCTACGAGGGTACATGGACACACTCTCCCCCTCTCATTGCTATGCATCTCCTAGATAGATCTTGCGTGAGCGTAGGAATTTTTTTTGAAATTGCATGCTCTGTTTCCCAACATGTTCATCACATATTCTTTTCTTTGTAGCATGGACATTTGGACTTTTATATGATTCAAAGCAATAGTCTACTTTTGACATGAAGATTTCAATACTCAAGGATATCAACAAGCGACCATGTCTTTCAAAATATCAACACTAAAGCAAGTTATCCCTAGCCCATTATGCTCAATCATTGATCCATTCATGAAACACACTCGCATATTAGCTACACCCAATGCTCAAGTACGATCATAGTGCCCCTTAGTTGGTGCTTTATAAGAGAAGATGGAGACTCAAAATAAAATAAAAATTGCATAAAGTAAAAGAAAGGCCCTGCGCAGAGGGAAGTAGGGATTTGTAGAGGTGCCATAGCTCAAAGGGAAAAAAGTAGAGATAAAGCATTTTGGGTGGCATGCTTTTCCTGTCAACGAAAACGATCGAGTAGTTCCCAATACTTTCCATGCTAGATATATCATAGGTGGTTCCCAAACAGAAAATAAAGTTTATTCCTTTTTCCACCATACTTTCACTTTCCATGGCTAGCCGTATCCACGGGTGCCTTCCATAACAACACTTTCCAAGGAATTTATTATTTGACAACATAAAGTAAATTCATTTTTCATTTTGGGACTGGGCATCCATAATACCTTTGCCGTACTCTCGTGCAATGACAAGTGAATAAACACTCATCTTGAGAATAACACATCTAGCATGGAAATATATCAGCCACCCACTACCGTTTCATGAGCGGTACAAGCTCACAAAAGAGAAATTTATTCTGAAATTAGAGATGGCACATACAAATTTGCTTAGAACGGCACGGAAATACCGCATATAGGTAGGTATGATGGACTCATATGGCAAAACTGGTTTAAGGATTTTGGATGCACAACTAGTGATCATACTTAGTGCAAATGAAGGCTAGCAAAAGATTGAGAAGCATCCAACAAAGAAACGAAAAATCTCATAAGCGAGCATTAAGCATAACTAACACCGAATAATGCACCACAAGTAGGATGTAATTTCATTGCATAACTATTGACTTTCGTGCTTGCATAGGGAATCACAAACCTTAGCATCAATATTCTTACTAAAGCATAATTACTCATTAACATGACTCACATATTATATGAACATATCGCAAAACTATTACAAGGAATCAAGTTTATTTTGTCCAATGATCTTCATGAAAGTTTTTATTATATCCCTCTTGAATATCTATCACTTTAGGACTAATTTCATAAGTTGCTTTTGATAGCTCAAACAAATCTAAGTGAAGAACATGAGCATAAAATTTTCTTCTCTCAAAATAATTTAAGTGAAGCAAGAGAGAATTTCTAATTTTTTTTACTAACTCTCAAATAAATCTAAGTGAAGCATGAGAGAATTTCTTCAAAAATACTAAAGCACACCATGCTCAAAAAGATATAAGTGAAGCACTAGAGAAATTCCACAGCTCATAAAGATTTAAGTGAAGCATAGAGAGCAATTCTAACAAGTCATAGCATAATTTTGGCTCCCTCAAATAGGTGTGTCCAGCAAGGATTCATGACTTAAAATACAGAGAAAAACAAGTAAAGACTCATATCATACAAGACGCTCCAAGCAAAACTCATGATATGTGACGAATAAAAATATAGCTCCGAGTAAAATACCGATGGTCGTTAGAAGAAAGAGGGGATGCCACTCGGGCATCCCCAAGCTTAGTTGCTTGCTTCTCTTTGGATAATGGCTTGGGGTGCCATGGGGCATCCCCAAGCTTAGGCTCTTCTTACTCCTTATTCCTTCATCCATCGTAATCTCACCCAAAACTTGAAAACTTCAATCACACAAAACTCAACAAAACCTTCGTCAGATCCGTTAGTATAAAAAAAAACCAATCTTTACTTTAACTACTATAGAAAACCCATTCAAATTCTGTTCTTGCATTATATCTACTTTATTCTAACTTTACCATGGCTTATAACCTCAAATACAAAACATAGATTCATCAAAATAAGCACACAATGCAAAGAAAACAGAATCTGTCAAAAAGAGAACAGTCTGCAAAGATACGAATTGTTATCATACTTCTCTAATTCCAAAATTTCTGGAAAGGTTGTACAACCGAGGAAAGTTGTATATCAATCTTGTGTAAAAAATTTAGAATTTTTCATCGCTTCTGCGAATTTTCAAAATTGTTTTACTGGATGCAAAATTTTCTGTTTTCCAACAAGATCAAATCAACTATCACCAAAGCTATCCCAAAGGATTTACTTGGCACAAACACTAATTAAAACACAAAAAACACAATCATAATAGTAGCATAATTGTGCAAATACTCAAGAATAGAAAGAAAAAGACAAAAATAAATTTTATTCATTGGGTTGCCTCCCAACAAGCGCTATCGTTTTACGCCCTTAGCTAGGCATAATGCAAAGATCTAAGTATTGTCATCTTTGTTTCTAGATCCATAAGATGCCCTCATGATTGATTCATATGATGGCTTAATTCTTTTTCTAGGGAAGTGTCCCATACCCTTTCTCAAAGGAAATTGGAATTTGATGTTCCCTTCTTTCATATCAATCACGGCACCTATAGTGCGCAAAAATGGTCTACCAAGAATAATTGGACAAGACGGATTGCAATCAATATCAAGAGGTTTATTTTATATGATTTTCTAAAGTTTTAATCATTTTTTGAATTTATTTAAATATTTTAAATAAACATTATCCATAATAGTATGGGATGACATCAGAATGACGTAGAGGTGACGTCAGCAGTCAACAGTCCGCTGACCAGAGTCAAATCCGACCAGTGGGTCCCACTGGTCAGTGACTATGCCAACTAACAGGGTTTAATTTAACTAAACTAATCCTAATTAACTAACTGGGCCCATTGCCAGTGTCTATTTAGTGATTATATTGATTAATTTAATTAACTAACTTATTATCTAATTAATTAAAAATGTTAAATCGGCAGGACCCACATGTCAGTGACACGGGGCCATCCCAGTCAGCAGTTGACCCAGTCAACTGGGTCAACTGGGGCCCATGGGGCCCAGAGTCAGTGACACAGGGGTGAGGCCCTCCGGCGCCAGGTCAGCATGGCGGCCGGAGCAACGCCGGCGACCTCTCCAGCGGCCGATCCATGCCGGAGTTGGTCGGTAATCGATCCATGGCGGTGACGCGGGCTAAAATGGCCGGAGTCAAGCGCTACGACGACGCCAGCGGCGAGGTCTTTTGGGCGAGCTATGGAAACGACGTTCCGGTGCGCAAACGAACGAAAGAAGAGGCTAGGCGGGGCCTACGCGGTGCGGTGAGCGCGAAGGTGGCACGCACGGGACCATTTGGTCACCGTGGCCATGCCGGCAACGAGCTCAGGCGGTGGCGGGTTCGGCCATGGCGGGGGCGACGGCTACGAGCGAGGCAAATAGCAGGGAGAGGAGGGGATCGACGCGGGGGCTCACCGCGGTCCCGGAGGTGTGCTAGAGTGTGCTCGGGGAGGCTCGACGGCGGCGATGCAGGTGGCCGAAGGTGGAAGACGACGGCGTTCCTGGCGATGGAGGGGTCCTTAGCTTCGGCTCGTTGGCGTAGGTGACGTAGCGGAGCTCGGCGGTGATGCTGGACTCGGCGGAGCGGCGAGGCGGAGGCGGTGGCGGTGGCTACGCGGGCGGCAGAGCAACGGAGAGCGAGCGAGGGAGGGGAAAGTGAGGCGAGGGAGACACCATGGGGTCGCGGGGCTCGCCCTTATCAACCACGAGCGCGGCGATGCGCTGTTGAGCGGCGAGCAGGGGGGCCGGGGTGCGTGCGCGCGTGTGTGCGCTGAGTGTTCGACAGCAGCCGCGGGTGAGCAGTGCGAGGTGGGAGGAGGTGTGGGGTGGGCTGGGCCGGCGCTGTAGCCACTTAGGCCCAGCCATTGCGGGCCTTTTCCTTTTTCTTCTTTTCTTTTCTATTTTCTTTTCTGTTTTCTTTTGTTTTTCTGTTTTGCAAAATGTGTGGGCCCATTTATAGTTTTGTAAAATATGTAATTTGGTCCAATAAATAAAGTGCATTATTTCACACTGCTAGAAATTGGTTTGGAGGCAAATGGACTTCATCTGAATTTTGTATTAAATAAAATGGATTAAACCTTGCTGTTTTGGTACTGTTTTAGGATGTTAGAGTCATTTAAATATTTCAATTAATGTTGCTGCTAATTTTATAAATGCCCCTGGATTATTTGCAATATGATGAACATTATAGTTCCTGGATTTGAAAAACTTTTATTTTCACTTTAAATTAATTTGAAGTTTGAATTAGGAATTTGAAATGCAATATGATGCAAATGATGACTAGGCACTGTTAAACTTGCTGACAAGGCATTAACTAAGGGTGGTCACTGTGGTTAATCTCATGGGGTGTTACAATTCTCCTCCTCTAACAAGAATTCTCGTCCCGAGAATTAAGAAGACGATCCTCGCGTTCCCAAGTGGCTTCATCTTCAGAATGATTCGACCACTGAACTTTTAGGAATTTGATTAACTTCTGACGAGTTTGACGTTCAGCTTGATCAAGAATGCGGACAGGATATTCTGGATAAGATAGATCTTCCCGCAATTCAAGTACTTCATGATCCACAGCTCGAATAGGATCCTTGAAGCAGCGACGAAGTTGGGATACATGAAAGACATCATGCACTTGAGAAAGATTTGGCGGCAATTGCAACTGATATGCCACTTCTCCTCGACGGGCAAGAATACGGAACGGGCCAATGTAGTGAGGAGCTAACTTGCCCTTGATTCCGAACCGATGAGTGCCTTTCATTGGAGTGATGCGAAGGTAAGCTTGCTTGTCAGGCTGATAGAACATTACCTGGCGCTTTCGGTCATAGTTGCTCTTCTGACAAGACTGAGCAGGTTTTAGATGTTCTCGGACAATGCGGACTTTTTCTTCAGCTTGTTGGATAATGTCTGGTCCGACGAGTGAGCGTTCCCCAGTTTCTGACCAATTCAGAGGGGTTTGACACTTACGTCCGTAAAGAACTTCAAACGGTGCCATCTTCAAACTAGCTTGGTAGCTATTGTTGTAAGAGAATTCGAAATACGAGAGAGATTCCTCCCATTTCTTACCGAAAGAGATGACGCAAGCCCGAAGCGTATCTTCGAACACTTGATTAACTCGTTCGGCTTGACCCTGAGACTGAGGGTGAAAAGCGGTGCTGAAGGACAGATGAGTTCCCATAGCTTCTTGGAAACTTTCCCAGAATCTAGAGGAAAAGAGGCTGCCATGATTTGAACTGATCTCCAATAGAACACCGTGGAGTGACACAATTCGGAAACATACAAGTCTGCTAACTGACTAGCAGTGATCGTCTCCTTGACTGGCAGAAAGTGAGCAACCTTTGAGAATCGGTCAATGGCGACAAAGATTGTATCATGACCCTTCTGAGATCTAGGAAAACCAGTAATGAAATGCATTTGGACCTTGTCCCATTTCCATTCAGGAATATCAAGGGGTTGTAGAGATCCAGCAGGCTTCTGATGTTCTGCTTTTACGTGATGGCAAACGTCACATTCAGAAACATAACGAGCAATGTCTCGCTTCATATTAGGCCACCAGTATCTCTGACAAATGTCACGGTACATCTTTGTGCTACCAGGATGAATTGACAGAGGAGTGTCTTGAGCTTCTTTCATAACGTGCTCTCTCTCATCCTTGAATTTGGGTACGAAGAGACGGCGTTGGAAGAATAGGATCCCATCATTATCAAGATGAAATTTCGACGGCTTTCCTTAGGTATCGCTTAATCCTTTGTACTTCAGAGTCATACCTTTCCATAATCTTAATGCTGTGCTCAAGATCCGGTTCAACAACCAGGGTATTGAGATAACCCTCTGGAACAATATGGAGGTTCAATTTGCGAAGCTCTTCATAAAGAACAGGTTGTGCTTCCTGAACCATAAGATTGTTGCAATAAGCCTTGCGACTAAAAGCATCGGCCATTATGTTAGCCTTGCCAGGGTTGTATGAGATATTAATATCATAATCAGCTATTGTCTCGAGCCATGTTTGTTGAGGAAGGTTCAGATCTGGTTGAGTATATAGATACTTCAAACTCTGATGATCCGTGTATATCTCACAATGGTTACCGAGAAGGTAATGTCGCCATAGCTTCCAGCCATAAATAACCGCCGAAAGTTCGAGATCATGCACTGGATAATTTTCTTCGTGAGGGCACAATTGTCGAGAGCCATAAGCAATCACTTTGCGCTCTTGCATTAGGACACAGCCTAATCCTTGACGAGATGCATCACAGTATCTCACGAAATCCTTGCGAGTATCCGGGGGTGCTAGCAATAGGGCAGATGTCAACTTATCTTTTAGCGTCTGAAAGCTTTCTTGACATTTTTCTGTCCACTCAAACTTAACACCTTTGTGGAGCAGGTCAGTCAGTGGCTTTGCAATCTTGGAAAAGTTCTCAACGAACCGACGGCAATAACTAGAGAGTCCGAGAAAACTCCTGACTTGCTTAACATTCTTCGGGGGAGTCCAGTCAAGAATAGCCTGTACTCGTTCCGGGTTAACAGCAATGCCATCATTGGAAATCACATGACCAAGATAGGTCACTTCAGATAACCAGAATTCACACTTAGAGTACTTGGCGTAAAGCTAGTGTTCTCGAAGCTTCTCTAATACAAGCCGAAGATGTTCAGCGTGTTCCTCTTCATTCTTGGAATATATAAGGATATCATCCAAATAAACCACGACAAATTTGTCGAGGTAATCCATGAAGATATAGTTCATCAGCCGGGAGAAGGTTGCTGGAGCATTGGTTAATCTGAAAGACATAACGGTGTACTCGTATGAGCCATAGCGAGTCACGAAAGCGGTCTTCAGAATATCCTCCTTACGAACTCGGATCTGATGATAACCCAACCTTAAGTCGAGTTTTGAGAACACAGAGGATCCAGCAAGCTGACCATAAAGGTCATTGATCCGGGGTAGTGGGTATTTATTCTGGATTGTGGCTTGGTTAATGGGCCGGTAATCCTGAACCAATCGGTTAGTTCCATCCTTCTTCTTAACGAAGAGTGAAGGTGCTCCCCAAGCAGAGGAACTGGCGGTTGAGCTCGAATTGTTGCATCATAGCTGCCATATAATCTGGCGGTGGTGGGTGTTCAGGGCCACGACCACGACCACCTGGTCTAACCATCCTGCTGAGTTTCAACAGGGGTATTTTAGTAAAAGCAATTGCGAGTGTTTAGCGACAAACATGATGTAACTCGACGGTAATCAAGTAGTGTAACAGATACTTAATAGTAGTCCATTAAGACATACAGATCCATACACAGAGTCGGGTACATGCGGACAGCATAACGACACAAATTTAAAAGCTAGACATGCTAGGCGGCGCGCAGGCACGCGGTAAGGAAGTACACAACGAGACATAGCAAAGGCTACATCAACGTCGGAGAAAATTGCTGGAGCGAGGAATCTGCAAGTGACAACACAGGGTGCCCTCGATAAAAGGATCCTGCAAGCAGAACCTGGCCCACAATCTTGAAGAAAAAGGGGGGGGGGGGGTAATTTCAGAACTCCGGGTGGAAGTGATCACGAGAACCAAATGTTCGTTTTAGTAAAATTTTAAGCCGAATGGAAGAGAGATCAGAGTGCCAGAGTATAGAAGAGGAATAAAAGATCCTAATACCACCCAGTTGGCGACGTGGGCCCGTAAGCCACACAGCCAAGTTAGTAAAATAGTCTTTTGATGTCTAGACTCAACTTCTACCAAGGAATTTGGAAGGGGACTTCCTACAGGCAGTCGGCTCTGATACCAACTTGTGACGCCCCCGACTCAATCGTGCACTAATCATACACGCAAACATGCACGATCAAGCACAGGGACTCACGGGAAGATATCACATCACAACTCTAACACAAATAAACGGAGATCCATGAATACTATAGACCAGGGATCATGAGGATCCGAATACATAAGTCAGTCATACAAATAATATTTGGGTACAGACATAGTTAGTCAAGGTTCGCCTTAAGAAGGCTAGCTCAAACAACGACTCTAGATCGAAAGGCGAAGGCCACCTACGTAGGACCACTGATCCTACTCCTGGTCGGCTGGCTCGATCCAGTAGTACGTGCTATCTGGACCCTCCTGGTAGTAAGCTCCTGCGGTGTCATCCGGCTCCTGAGCTACACCGTCTAAGGTAACATCAAAAGGGGGTATGGGGGAAAAAGAGGTAGCAAAGCAATCGTGAATACTCATCCGAAGTACTCAGCAAGCAAGGATGTACACTACATATGCAACATTATCAAAGAAAGGTTGTATATGTGGACTGGGCTGCAGAAACGCAAGAATAGAGAGAAGACCGAGTCCTATCGAAGACTAGCATCTTCACGAAGCCACCATCTTGCAGCAATTAGAAGAGTACAAAAAAGCATTTTATTAAGCAAGCATGTTGAGGCAAAGCCTAGAGATCCTTCCTCGACTCCCAGCGAGAAAGCGATCCCGGAGCTTCAATTAATTAAACAAGTATCCAATTCAAGTAATAGATCGAGATACCAAACTGAGCGTCCTGTTACCGTGGACACGGCTATTCGAATAGATCACTTCCCTGCAGGGGTGCACTACTGTTACCCAACACGCTCGATCACCTCTCGCCGGACACACTTGCTGGTTAATGCCCGGCCTTGGGAGATCGACACGAAGCAGCGCCCTACCTAGGCTCAGCAGAGAAGTCAACACGCCGGACTAACCTAGGCACCCAGGGGTCTTGGGCCATTGCCCCGGGCACTCCTGCACGTTGCAAGACTGGCCGGGGAGCAGGCGCAACACTGAACTCGCCAGTGAAGTATCCAGCCCAACCGCAACAATCAGCTCGCACGGTGAACTGTGACGTCTGACGAGCTTTCGGGAGAAACATACGACGTAGAGGGCCCCATAAACCATTATCCCACATGGTGGTAGTACGTATAGGCCATTGGCCAACTCGGATCAATTACCCAAATTCGTGTGACACCCCCGACTCAATCGGGCACTAATCATACACGCAAACATGCACGATCAAGCATAGGGACTCACGGGAAGATATCACAACACAACTCTAACACAAATAAACAGAGATCCACGAATATTACAGACCAGGGATCACGAGGATCCGAATGCATAAGTCAGTCATACAAATAATATCTGGGTAAAGACATAGTTAGTCAAGGATGCCTTAAGAAGGTTAGCACAAACAACGATTTAGATCGAAAGGCGAAGGCCTCCTGCGTGGGACCCTCCGATGCTACTCCTGGTCAGCTGGCTCGATCCAGTAGTACGTGCCGTCTGGACCCTCCTGGTAGTAAGCTCCTGCGGGGAGATCTGGCTTCGGAGCTCCATCGTCTGAGGTAACATCAAAAGGGGAAAGGGAAAAAAAGTAGCAAAGCAACCGTGAGTACTCAGCAAGCAAGGATCTACACTACATATGCAACATTATCAAAGAAAGGCTGTATATGTGCACTGGGCTGCAGAGATGCCAGAATAGAGAGAAGACCTAGTCCTATCGAAGACTAGCATCTTCACGAAGCCACCATCTTGCAGCAATTAGAAGAGTACAGAAAAGCATTTTATTAAGCAAGCATGTTGAGGCAAAGCTTAGAGATCCTTCCTTGACTCCCTGCGAGAAAGCGATCTCGAAGCTTCAATTAATTAAACAAGTATCCAGTTCAAGTAATAGATTGGGGTACCAAACTGAGCGTCCTGTTACCGTGGACACGGCTATTCAAATAGATCACTTCCCTGCAGGGGTGCACTACTGTTACCCAACACGCTCGATCACCTCTGGCCGGACACACTTGCTAGGTAATGACCGGCCTCGGGAGATCGACACGAAACAGCGCCCTACCTAGGCTCAGCAGAGAGGTCAACACGCCGGACTAACCTATGCATCCAGGGGTCTTGGGCCATCGCCCCAGGCGCTCCTGCGCGTTGCGGGACTGGCCGGGGAGCAGGCGCGACACTGAACTTGTCTGTGAAGTATCCAGCCCAACCCCAACAATCAGCCTGCACGGTAAACTATGACGTCTGATGAGCTTTCGGGAGAAACGTACAACATAGAGGGCCCCATAAACCATTATCCCACGTGGTGGTAGTGCGTATAGGCCATTGGCCAACTCAGATCAATTACCCAAATCCGTTAGGCATATTTAATAACTCACGGAGATGATCAGAGTTTCTGATGCTTCGCCACAATATCTCTCTCGGGTGCCCTCCTGGCAAACCCGACTGCATAATATCCCCGCGGGTACCCCTCAGGGTCGACCCGCCTGCGACAAAGGTCAAAGCAACCGTGTGGTCATAACATCATGGGGGAAACCTCTAGGAATCACCCTCGGTGGATTCCACTCGATGAAATCAGCAAGGTGAAAGTAGGAGGAATCACCCTCGAGGTTCACACTTAAGGGGTTGCACGACAGAGTCGTATCGGGAGTGTTGAAAGAGGAATCACCCTCGATGACCACGATCGAACAACTACTCTCCAGATTTATCATCAGGAGTGCGTTACGAGGTATCACGTTGATCGAGTCATCGATTATGAAGCAGAGGCAACAAGGACAAGGTGGGGGTCACTGAAGGATCACTAACCAACCTATACTAAGCAGTTTAGATTAAGTAGGTAGGTATCAATAAGCAGGTTACAAAAAGCAGGCTATGCATCAGGATAGGAGCAATCAATTATAGTAGCAAAATCTAATGCAAGCATGAGAGAATAGAATGGGCGATATCGGAGTGATCAGGGGGGGGGGGAGGCTTGCCTGGAAGCTCTGCTGAGAGGGGCTAGTCGTCAGAAGGCTGCTCGTCCGGAGCGTAGTCGTACTCTGTTGCGTCGGCGTCGGTCTCGGCGTCTATCGAGAGAGAAGGAGGGGGAAAGAAACAATAAATTCACGGCAAAAATGCAAACAATATGCATGACATGCCTAAATGATATGCAGAGGTGTTCTACTGCCTAACTAGATGATTTAGTTAATTTAGGAATTTATTTGGATTTATTTTATTAAAGTTGAGCACTATTCATTTATCAAAATCATTCTAAAAGTTCCATGTTCAGGTAGTTAGGGGCATCTGACAGTAATACGAAGGGCATATTTGGATTCGTCTCGTCGTTCTGAGCAACTTTCATGTATAAAGTTTTTCGATCGGAGCTACTTTTTATTTTATATGAATTTCTAAAGTTTTAATCATTTTCTGAATTTATTTAATTGTTTTAAATCAACATTATCCAGAATAGTATGGGATGACGTCAGCATGACATATGTGTGACATTAGCAGTCAACAGTGCGGTTGACCAGAGTCAAACCTGACCAGTGGGTCCCACTGGTCAGTGACTGTGCTAACTAACAGAGTTTAATTTAACTAAACTAATCCTAATTAACTAACGGGGCCCACTGTCAGTGTCTATTTAGTGATTATATTGATTAATTTAATTAACTAACTTATTATTTATTTAATTAAAAATGTTTAATCGATGGGACCCACATGTCAGTGACACGGGCCCAGCCCAGTCAGCAGTTGACCCAGTCAACTGGGTCAACAGGGGCCCGTGGGGCCCAGAGTCAGTGACACAGGGGTGAGGCCCACCGGCGCCAGGTCAGCACGGCGGCCAGAGCAAAGCAGGCGACCTCTCCAGCCGCGGATTCGCGCCCGAGTTGGCCGGAAATCATCTATAGTGGACCATTTGGCGCAATTCTTGTGGCGTTCGAACAAGGGCTCGATGCCGCATCTATTCGTGGCGTTGGCACGGGCAAACTGGCCGGAGTCGAGCGCTACGTCAACGCCGGCGGCGAGGTCTTTCGGGCGAGCTATGGGAATGGCGTTCCGGTGCGCAAACGAACGAAAGAAGAGGCTAGGCGGGGGCTATGCGGTGTGGTGAACGCTATGGTGGCACACACGGGACCATTTGGTCACCATGGCCATGCCGGCGACTAGCTCAGGCGGTGGTGGGTTTGGCCATGGCGGGGGCGACGGCTACGAGCGATTGAAAGAGCAGGGAGAGGAGGGGATCGACGCGGGGGCTCACTGGCGTTGCAGAGAAGGCCCGGGGACGGCTCGAGGAAGGGCGATGGCGGCGAATCGTCGGCGGCGATGCAGGTGGCCGAAGGTGGAAGACGACGGTGTTGCAGGCAATGGAGGTGTCCTCGGCTTCGGCTCGTTGGCGCAGACGAGGTAGCGGAGCTCGGCGGTGATGCTGGACTCAGCTGAGCTGCGAGGCGGAGGCAGTGGCTACGCGGGCGATGGAGCAACGGCGAAAGCCGCGTCGGCCATGGCGGAGAGCGTGCGAGGGAGGGGGAAAGTGAGGTGAGGGAGACGCCAGGGGGTCGCGGGGCTCGCCCTTATCCTCCACGCGGGCACGGGCGCACTGTCGAGCGGTGAGCAGGGGGGGCCAGGGAGGGTGCGCGCGTGCGTGCTCTGTGTGTTCGAGAGAGGCCAGGGGTGAGCAGTGCGAGGTGGGAGACACTGCGGGATGGGCTGGGCCGGCTGGCTGTAGCACTCAAGCCCAGGTACAGTGGGCCTTTGCCCCTTTTCTTCTTTTTCTATTTTCTATTTTGTTTTCTGTTTCCTTTTCTGTTTTGCAATTTCTTAGGCCACTAAATGTCTTTTACAAAATGTGTGACTTAGCTCATAAATGGCAGTGCATTATACTCTATCTCTAGAAAGAAGTTTGGGTAAAATATATTTTCATATTTAACTTAGATTAAATAAAAGGTTATTAAATGTTGCTGTTAGCCACTGTTTGAGGCTGGTAGGGTCACTTAACCAAGCCCATTGATGTTGGTTACAATTTTATAGTTGCCTCTGAATTATTTGCTATTTAATGAACATTTTAGTTTCCAATTTGGAAAAAACTTTTATTTTAACTTTAAATTAATTTGAAGTTTGAATTAGGAGTTTGAAATGCAATATGATGCAAATGATGACTAGGCACTGTTAAACTTGCTGACTTGGCATTAACTAAGGGTGATCATTGTGGTTAATTACATGGGGTGTTGCAATTCTCCTCATCTAACAAGAATTCTTGTCCCGAGAATTAAGAAGAAGACTGAAAGAAAGGGGGGTATTCTTCGCGGAGACGATCCTCACGTTCCCAAGTGGCTTCATCTTCAGAATGATTTGACCACTGAACTTTAAGGAATTTGATTGTCCTCTGATGAGTTCGACGTTCAGCTTGATCAAGAATTCGGATGGGATATTCTGGATAAGACAAATCTTCCCGCAATTCAAGCATTTCATGATCCACAGCTCGAATAGGATCCTTGAAGCAGCGACGAAGTTGGGACACATGAAAGACATCACGCAGTTGAGAAAGATTGGGCGGCAATTGCCACTGATATGCCACTTCTCCTCGGCGGGCAAGAATACAGAATGGGCCAATGTAGCGAGGGGTTAACTTGCCCTTGATTCCGAACCGATGAGTGCCTTTGAACGGAGTGACGCGAAGGTAAGCTTGCTCGCCAGGCTGATAGACCATTTCCTTGTTCTTTCGGTCATAGTTGCTCTTCTGACGAGACTGAGCAGTTTTCAGATGTTCCCAGACAATGCGGACTTTTTCTTCAGCTTATTCGATAATGTCTGGTCTGACGAGTGATCGTTCCCCAGTTTCTCATCAATTCAGAGGGGTTCGACACTTACGTCCGTAAAGAACATCAAATGGTGCCATCTTCAAACTAGCTTGGTAGCTATTGTTGTAAGAGAATTCGACAAAGGGGAGAGATTCCTCCCACTTCTTACCGAAGGATATGACACAAGCTCGAAGCATATCTTCGAGCACTTGATTAACTCGTTCGACTTGACCCTGAGACTGAGGATGGAAAGTGGAGCTGAAGGACAGATGAGTTGCCATAGCTTCTTGGAAACTTCCCCAGAATCTGGAGGTAAAGAGGCTGCCACGATCCGAAATGATCTCCAACGGAACACCGTGGAGTGGCACAATTCGGGAAACATACAAGTCTGCTAACTGACTAGCAGTGATTGTCTCCTTAACGGGCAGAAAGTGAGCAACCTTTGAGAATCGCTCAATGACGACAAAAATAGCATCATGACCCTTCTGAGATCTAGGAAAACCAGTAATGAAATCCATTTGGACCTTGTCCCATTTCCATTCAGGAATATCAAGGGGTTGGAGAGTTCCAGTAGGTCTTTGATGTTCTGCTTTAATGCGGCAGCAAACGTCACACTCAAAAACATAACGAGCAATGTCTCGCTTCATATTAGGCCACCAGTATCTCTGACAAATGTCACGGTACATCTTTGTACTACCAGGATGAATTGACAGAGGAGTGTCATGAGCTTCTTTCATAACGTGTTCTCTCTCATCCTTGAATTTGGGTACAAAGAGACGGCGTTGGAAGAATAGGATCCCATCATTACCAAGACGAAACTCCGACGGCTTTCCTTGTTCGAGGTATCGTTTAATCCTTTCTACTTCAGAGTCATACCTCTGCATAATATTAATGCTGTGCTCAAGATCCGGTTTAACAACCAGGGTATTGAGATAACCCTGTGGAACAATATGGAGGTTCAATTTGCGAAGCTCTTCATGAAGAACAGGCTGTGCTTCCTGAACCATAAGATTGTTGCAATAAGCCTTGCGACTCAAAGCATCAGCCATTATGTTAGCCTTGCCAGGGATGTACGAGATATTCATATCATAATCGGCAATTGTCTCGAGCCATCTTTGTTGTCGAAGGTTCAGATCGGGTTGGGTATATAGATACTTCAAACTCTGATGATCCGTGTATATCTCGCAACGGTTACCGAGAAGGTAATGTCGCCATAGCTTCAGGGCATAAATAACCGCAGAAAGTTTGAGATCATGCACTGGATAATTTTCTTCATGAGGACGCAATTGTCGAGAACCATAAGCAATCACTTTGCGCTCTTGCATTAGGACACAGCCTAATCCTTGATGAGATGCATCACAGTATATCACGAAATCCTTGTGAGTATCCGGGGGTGCTAGCACTAGGGCAGATGTCAACTTATCTTTTAGCGCCTGAAAGCTTTCTTGACTTTTTTCTGGCCACTCAAATTTAACACCTTTGTGGAGCAGGTCAGTCAGTGGCTTTGCAGTCTTGGAAATGTTCTCAACGAACCGACGGCAATAACTAGCGAGTCCGAGAAAACTCCTGACTTGTTTAACATTATTCGGGGGAGTCCAGTCAAGAATAGCTTGAACTCGTTCCGGGTTAACAGCAATGCCATCTTTCAAAATCACATGACCAAGGTAGGTCACTTCAGATAACCAGAATTCACACTTAGAGTACTTGGCGTAAAGCTGGTGTTCTCGAAGCTTCTCCAATACAAGCCAAAGATGCTCAGCGTGTTGCTCTTCATTCTGGGAATATATAAGGATATCATCCAAATAAACCACGACGAATTTGTCCAGGTAATCCATGAAGATATAGTTCATCAACCCGGAGAAGGTTGCTGGAGCATTGGTTAATCCGAAAGACATAACGGTGTACTCGTATGAGCCATAGCGAGTCACGAAAGCGGTCTTCGGAATATCCTCCTTACGAACTCAGATCTGATGATATCCCAACCTCAAGTCGATTTTTGAGAAGACAGAGGATCCAGCAAGCTGATCATAAAGATCATTGATCCGGAGCAGTGGGTATTTATTCTGGATTGTGGCTTGGTTAATTGGCCGGTAATCCTGAACCAATCAGTTAGTTCCATCCTTCTTCTTAACGAAGAGTGAAGGTGCTCCCCAAGCAGAGGAACTGGGGCGGATGAAACCCTTCTTAAGTGACTTGTTGATTTCTTCCTTAAGCTCGAGAAGGTGGTGCAGAGGCATCTTATAAGGACGCTTCGCAATAGGGGTAGCGCCAGGCTTCAAGTCAATGACAAAGTCGATAACTCTAACCGGGGGTATTCCTGGAAGTTCTTCCGGAAAGACGTCTGGAAAATCTCGAACGACAGGAACGTTCTCGATTCCCTCGAGAGGTGAGGCGTTCAAAGCATTCAGAGCATATATCTAAGCTTCAGCATTCCTAGTAATTCGGGCGGTGTAGTTCACTATCTCATCGGAGGGGTGAAGAAGTTGTACAACTTTTGTGGCACAATTTATCGAAGCAATGTGAGCTTTCAACCAATCCATTCCGAGGATGAGGTCTATGGTGGATGATTTCAAGACGATGGGTGAGGCAAGGAATTCCAATCCTTTAATTTCGACGATAACGTTAGGTGCCATCACGTCAGCATGGCAATGACCTCCGGGAGTTTTAACGGCTAACGGAGTATGCATCTTCTCATAATGAATGCCATGCATGAATGCAAATTTTCCAGAGATGAATGAATGTGATGCTCCTGAATCAAATAAAACAGAAGCAGGTACTGAGTTAATGAGAGGGGTACCCATCACGGTAGCAGGTTGATCCTGGACTTCTTCAATATCAATAATGTAAGCGTGTCCATGCCCATGAGCAGCAGACCCAGTATTATAGTTGCGGGCCAGATTGTTGCCACGACCATTGCTACGGCCAGTACGAGGAAAAGCCAAATGATTCTGAGTCTGGCGGCAGTCCTTAGCAAGGTGACCTAGTTTGCGACACTTGAAGCACATAACATCTTTAGGACGACGAGGAGCATTGGGTAGAGCAACTTGAGCTCTTGGCTACCTCGGTGGTGGAGGAGGCAGACGTGGTGTAGTATAGTTGTTCCTTGGTGCAGGGGCAATTGGACGGAACACGTTGTTAGGAATCCAGACTCGACGCTTCTGTGCTGAGCCCGAAGATGAGCCAACATCACGATAGCGCTTCTGCGAGTCCTTATGCTTCATCTGGGCGGTCTCAACCAGAATAGCCTTATTCACCAGAGTAGCAAAGTTGTTGAAGTCTTGAGCAGCAAGTGAAAGCTCGATGTCTGCGTGGAGTCCATTATGAATCTTCTCTTGTCTACGGGCATCCGTGGTGATGTCTTCTTCAGCATAGCGGGACAGGTCAAGGAATTCCTGCTGATAGGCTTCGACAGTCTTGTTGCCCCGAGTGAGGTTGTGGAACTGGGTTTTCATCCGGTCCATGATTCCCTGAGGAATATATCGAGCACGGAAGGCAGCCTAGAACTCAGCCCAAGTGATGACTGTTCCTGCAGGCAGTGTACGCTTGTGTGTATCCCACCATTGAGCAGCGGGACCCTTTAAGAAAAAGGATGCGAAGGTGACAAAGTTGGCGGGGGAGACATTTTCAGACTCCATCTCGTGAGTGATGTCGCGAATCTAGTCATCAGCATCCAGGGGCTTGTCAGAGTTGCAGAACTGAGTGGGGTTAAGACGCACAAATTCCGACAGAGTTATTGCAGCAGGGTTCTGGTTCTGGTTGTTCTGATGCGGAAACTGAGCCATAATCCCAGTCATGAACTGGCGGTTGAGCTTGAATTGTTGCATCATAGCTTCCATATAATCTGGCGGTGGTGGGTGTTCAGGGCCACGACCACGACCACCTGGTCTAACCATCCTACTAAGTTTCAACATGGGTAGTTTAGTAAAAGCAATTGCGAGTGTTTAGCGACAAGCATGATGTAACTCGACGATAATTAGCCAGTGTAACAGATACATAATAGTAGTCAATTAGGACATACAGATCCATACACAGAGTCGGGTACATGAGGACAGCATAACGGCGCAAATTTAAAAGCTAGACATGCTAGGCGGCGCGCAGGCACGCGGTAAGGAAGTACACAACGAGACATAGCAAAGGTTACATCAACGTCGGGGAAAACCACCGAAACGGGCGAACTGCAAGTGCGGACGACTAATCGCCCTCGCAGGAAAATCTTGCACTCCATGTGCACTCTGATGCAGAATCCGGTCTCGATCTGGAAGAAGAGGTCCACGTGGAGGTGCGTGACCTCCAACAACAGGCCAATCAATACCAGCATACATCTGAGTCCTGCGCGGATAAAGGATGTACTCCGGATGTATCCCTCCATGAACAGCTAGTAGCAACTATGTCATAGCATCGTGGAGACGTGCTCAAGTGGCAAACAACTCGACGGCAAGAGCCCGAACAGTGCGATCCAGAGCCTGAGTGCACTGAACCAGAACATGCGGGTCGTATCGACAACGCTCGTACGGGGCACAGATAGCTGTGTAGTACCCAATAGCATCTCCAGCAGGGACATACGGAATATATCGGAACTCAGAGGCATCCAAGCTAATGCTGGACTCTCCTCGGAGACGTGCGACAGCAGAGTAGGCGGCATCATGGACTGCCATCTCAATCGTCACACCGATACCGTGGAAAAGGTGCAGGTCAGTGTCTGAGTCATCTTGCTGATCATAGATACGAAAATCAACATGGTACTGCTCCTGGTTGAACTCGCGGTAATCCTCATAGACCATGTACTCGGGGTACCAGCGGTAGCCAAGTCTGGTCAGGAGGGCGTTCAGGACAGCTGGAAAACCAGGGGTATCACGAGCCCAAGTGCGAAGCACAAGCTGCGTCGCGGGACGTGGGGGGAACAAACGATCCATCTGAAACAGAGGAAATTCAGGATTGTCAAATGACAATGAGAAGTATAATGCAACTCGAAGAGAAAGGTTAAACAAAATAATGGAAAGGAAAATGATTATCAGACTAATCAGATCAATGGTAAGGAAGTAAGCACAGATATCCAGCTCTCCGGGTAGACGAGATTTACGAGATCCTAAGTATCGGCGTTAGTAAAATCTTTAACCCGAATAGAAGAGAAATCAGAGTCCCAGAGTATAGAAGAGGAATAAAAGATACTAATACCACCCAGTTGGCGACGTGGGCCCGTAAGCCACACAGCCAAGTTAGTAATTTAGTTTTTTCGATGTCTAGACTCAACTTCAGCCAAGGAATTGGAAGGGGGCTTCCTACAGGCAGTCGGCTCTGATACCAACTTGTGACGCCCCCGACTCAATCCAGCACTAATCATACACGCAAACATGCACGATCAAGCACAGGGACTCACGAGAAGATATCACAACACAACTCTAAAACAAATAAACGGAGATCCATGAATATTACAGACCAGGGATCACGAGGATCCGAATACATAAGTCAGTCATACAAATAATATCTGGGTATAGACATAGTTAGTCAAGGATGCCTTAAGAAGGCTAGCACAAACAACGACTCTAGATGGAAAGGCGAAGGCCTCCTGCCTGGGACCCTCCGATCCTACTCCTGGTCGGCTGGCTCGATCCAATAGTACGTGTCGTCTGGACTCTCCTGGTAGTAAGCTCCTGCAGGGACATCTGGCTCCGGAGCTCCATCGTCTGAGGTAACATCAAAAGGGGAAAGGAAAAAAAAAGTAGCAAAGCAACTGTGAGTACTCATCCAAATTACTCAGCAAGCAAGGATCTACACTACATATGCAACATTATCAAAGAAAGGCTGTATATGTGCACTGGGCTGCAGAAATGCCAGAATAGAGAGAAGATCTAGTCCTATCGAAGACTAGCATCTTCATGAAGCCACCATCTTGCATCAATTAGAAGAGTACAGAAAATAATTTTATTAAGCAAGCATGTTGACGCAAAGCTTAGAGATCCTTCCACGACTCCCTGTGAGAAAGCGATCCCGAAGCTTCAATTAATTAAACAAGTATCTAGTTCAAGTAATAGATTTGGATACCAAACTGAGCGTCCTGTTACCGTGGACACGGCTATTCGAATAGATCACTTCCTTGCAAGGGTGCACTACTGTTACACAACACGCTCGATCACCTCTGGCCGGACACACTTGCTGGGTAATGACCGGCCTCAGGAGATCGACACGAAGCAACGCCCTACCTAGGCTCAGCAGAGAGGCCAACACGCCGGACTAACCTATGCATCCAGGGGTCTTCGGCCATCGCCCCGGGCGCTCCTGCGCGTTGCGAGACTGGATGAGGAGTAGGCGCGACACTGAACTCGTCAGTGAAGTATCCAGGCCAACCCCAACAATCAGCCCGCACGGTGAACTGTGACGTCTGATGAGCCTTCGGGAGAAACGTACGATGTAGAGGGCCCCATAAACCATTATCCCACGTGGTGGTAGTGCGTATAGGCCATTGGCCAACTCAGATCAATTACCCAAATCCGTTAGGCGTATTTAATAACTTACGGAGATGATCAGAGTTTCTGATGCTCCGCCAAAATATCTCTCTCGGGTGCCCTCCTGGCAAACCCGACTGCATAATATCCCCGCGGGTACCCCTCAGGGTCGACCCGCCTGCGACAAAGGTCAAAGTAACCGTGTGGTCATAACATCAAGGGGGAAACCCTGAGGAATCACCCTCGGTGGGTTCCACTCGATGAAATCAGCAAGGTGAACGTAGGAGGAACCAACCTCGAGGTCAACAACACGGTTGACCAGAGTCAAACCTGACTAGTGGGTCCCACTTGTCAGTGACTGTGCTAACTAACAGAGTTTAATTTTACTAAACTAATCCTAATTAACTAACGGGGCCCACTGTCAGTGTCTATTTAGTGATTATATTGATTAATTTAATTAACTAACTTCTTATTTATTTAATTAAAAATGTTTAATCAGCGGGACCCACATGTCAGTGACACGGGGCCAGTCCAGTCAGCAGTTGACCCAGTCAACTGGGCCAACTGGGGCTCGTGGGGCCCAGAGTCAGTGACACAGGGGTGAGGCCCACCGACGCCAGGTCAGCACGGCGGCCGGAACAACGCCGGCGACCTCTCCAATGGCGGATCCGCGCAGGAGTTGGCCAGAAATCGTCTATGGTGGACCATTTGGCGCGATTCTTGCGGCGTTCGAACAAGGGCTCGACGCCGCATCCATCCGTGGCGGTGGCGCGGGCTAAATTGGCCAGAGTCAAGCGCTACGTCGACGCCTGCGGTGAGGTCTTTCGGGCGAGCTATGGGAACGGCATTTCGGTGCGCAAACGAATGAAAGAAGAGGCTAGGCGGGGCCTACGCGGTGTGGTGAGCGCAATGGTGGCACGCACGGGACCATTTGGACACCGTGGCCACGCCGGCGATGAGCTCAGGCGGTGGTGGGTTCGGCCATTGCGGGGACGACGACTACGAGCGATTCAAAGAGCAGGGAGAGGAGGGGATCGACGCAGTGGCTCACTGGCGTTGTAGAGAAGTCCCGGGGATGGCTCGAGGAAGGGCGACGAAGGCGAATCATCGGCGGCGATGCAGGTGGCCGAAGGTGGAAGACGACGGCGTTGCTGGCAATGGAGGGGTCCTCGGCTTCGGCTCGTTGGCGCAGACGACGTAGCGGAGCTCGGTGGTGATGCTGGACTCGGCGGAGCAGCGAGGCGGAGGCGGTGGCTACGCGGGCGACGGAGCAACGGCGAAAGCCACGTTGGCCATGGCGGAGTGCAAGCGAGGGAGGGGGAAAGTGAGGCGAGGGAGACGCCAGGGGGTCGTGGGGCTCGCCCTTATCCTCCACGCGGGCGCGGACGCGCTGTCGAGCGGCGAGGTGGGGGGGCCAGGGAGTGTGCGTGCTCTGTGTGTTCGACAGCGGCCAGGGGTGAGCAGTGCGAGGTGGGAGACGCTGCGGGATGGGCTGGGCCGGCTGGCTGTAGCACTTAAGCCCAGGTACAGTGGGCCTTTGCCCCTTTTCTTCTTTTTCTATTTTCTGTTTTGTTTTCTGTTTTGCAATTTCTTAGGCCACTAAATGTCTTTTACAAAATGTGTGACTTAGCTCATAAATGGCAGTGCATTATACTCTATCTCCAGAAACTAGTTTGGGTAAAATATATTTTCATATTTAACTTAGATTAAATATAAGGTTATTAAATGTTGCTCTTAGCCACTGTTTGAGGCTGTTAGGGTCAATTAACCAAGCCCATTGATGTTGGTTACAATTTTATAGTTGCCTCTGAATTATTTGCCATTTAATGAACATTTTAGTTTCCAATTTGGAACAACTTTTATTTTCACTTTAAATTAATTTGAAGTTTGAATTAGGAGTTTGAAATGCAATATGATGCAAATGATTACTAGGCACTGTTAAACTTGCTGACAAGGCATTAACTAAGGGTGATCACTGTGGTTAATTACATGGGGTGTTACAATCTGTTAGGCGTATTCAATAACTCGCGAAGATGATCAGAGTTTCTGATGCTCCGCCACAATATCTCTCTCGGGTGCCCTCCTGGCAAACCCGACTGCATAATTTCCCCGCGAGTACCCCTCAGGGTCGACCTGCCTGCGACAAAGGTCAAAGTAACTGTGTGGTCATAACATCAAGGGGGAAACCCCGAGGAATCACCCTTGGTGGATTCCACTCGATGAAATCATCAAGGTGAACGTAGGAGGAATCACCCTCGAGGTTCACACTTGAGGGGTTGCACGACAGAGTCGTATCGGGAGTGGTTAAGGAGGAATCACCCTCGGTGACCACGACCGAACAGCTACACTGCAGAGTTATCATCAGGAGTGCGTTACGAGGTATCACCCTCGGCACTCGATAGTAACTATGCAGAGTCATACAACAAAGGGGGGGTGAAGTGAGGTGTCGGCCTCTGGTCGTCGATCACATTGATCGAGTCATCGATGATGAAGCAGAAGCAACAAGGACAAAGTGGGGGGTCACTGATGGATCACTAACCAACCTATACTAAGCAGTTTAGGTTAAGCAGGCAGGTAACAATAAGCAGGTTACAAAAAGCAGGCTATGCATCAGTATAGGAGCAATCAATTACAGTACCAAATCTAATGCAAGCATGAGAGAATGGAATGGGCGATATCGGATTATTCAAGGGGGGGGGGGGGCTTGCCTAGAAGCTCTGCTGAGAGGGGCTGGTCGTCAGAAGGCTGCTCGTTCGGAGCGTAGTCATACTCTGCTGCGTCGGCATCGGTCTCGGCGTCTATCGAGAGAGAAGGAGGGGGGAAGAAATAATAAATTCACGGCAAAAATGCAAACAATATGCGTGACATGCCTAAATGATATGCAGAGGTGTTCTACTGCCTAACTAGATGATTTAGTTAATTTAGGAATTTATTTGGATTAATTTTATTAAAGTTGAGCACTATTCATTTATCGAAACCAGTCTAAAAGTTCCATGTTCAGGTAGTTAGTGGCATCTGACAGCAATACAAAGGGCATATTCAGATTCGTCTCGTCATTCTGAGCAACTTTCATGTATAAAGTTTTTCGACCGGATCTACGATTTATGTTATATGATTTTCTAAAGTTTTAATCATTTTCTGAATTTATTTAATTATTTTAAATCAACATTATCGAGAATAGTATGGGATGACATCAGCATGACATAGAGGTGATGTCAGCGGTCAACAGTCCGCTGACCAGAGTCAAACCTGACCAGTGGGTCCCACTGGTCAGTGACTGTGCTAACTAACAGAGGCTAATTTAACTAAACTAATCCTAATTGACTAACGGGGCCCACTGTCAGTGTCTATTTAGTGATTATATTGATTAATTTAATTAACTAACTTATTATCTATTTAATTAAAAACATTTAATCGGCGAGACCCACATGTCAGTGACACGGGCCCAGCCCAGTCAGCAGTTGACCCAGTCAACTGGGTCAATAGGGGCCCGTGGGGCCCAGAGTCAGTGACACAGGGGTGAGGCCCACAGGTGCCAGGTCAGCACAGCGGCCGGAGCAACGCCGGTGACCTCTCCAGCGGCGGATCCACGCCGGAGTTGGCCGGAAATCATCTACGGTGTACCATTTTGCTTGATTTTTGCGCAGTTCGAACGAGGGCTCGATGCCGCATCGATCCGTGGCGGTGGCGCAGGCTAAAATGGCCGGAGCCGAGCGCTACGACGACACCGGCGGCGAGGTCTTTCGGGCGAGCTATGGAAATGGCGTTCCGGTGTGCAAACGAACGAAAGAAGAGGCTAGGCTGGGCCTACGCGGTGCGGTGAGTGCAAAGGTGGCACGCACGGGACCATTTGGTCACCGTGGCTATGCCGCGACGAGATCAGGTGGTGGCGGGTTCGGCCATGGCGGGGACGACGACTATGAGCGAGGCAAAGAGCAGGGAGAGGAGGGGATCGACGCGAGGGCTCATCACGGTCCTGCAGGTGTGCTAGAGTGTGCTCGGGGAGGCTCGACGGCGGCGATGCAGGTGGCCGAAGTTGGAAGACGACGGCATTCATGGTGATGGAGGGGTCCTCGGCTTCGGCTCATTGCCGCAGGCGACGTAGCGGAGCTTGGCGGTGATGCTGGACTCGGCAGAGCGGTGAGGCGGTGGCTACGCGGGCGGCGGAGCAACGGTGAAGGCCGCGTCGGCCAAGGCGGAGAGCTAGCGAGGGAGTGGAAAGTGAGGCGAGGGAGACGCCTGTGACGCCCCCGGCCCGATCGTGCACTAATCATACACGCAAATGCACACGATCAAGCCTAAGGACTCACGGGACGATATCACAACACAACTCTAAAACATAAATAAAGTCATACAAGCTTTATATTACAAGCCAGGGGCCTCGAG